>WAID01000010.1:0-671836 GCA_016584495.1 Celoporthe dispersa
AAGAATAATATTTGAAATAAGCATACTTAAACCTGCGCTTGAGTCTACTGAAGCCTATCTGAGAGTTAGGCGTGGTGACGAGGAAAAAGTTGAGCTTCTAACAGTGCTCATCCATCTTTGAACTATGGCCTCGCAGTATTAATATTACTTAAGAAGCAAGAAGAACCCATGCACGCAAATTCTCGGAACTCTCAGATGTCTTGTGCTCACCGCTCATCCCGCCGGTTCTCCGATAATGGAATCGAGCAACAAGCGTCCTGGGAAAGGATCTCGAGGCCTGTCGGCTCACCACGAAGCGAACTACGTAAACGGCGTCAGCCAGGCACACAATAAGCCTCGACGCCGACGCTAGCACTGATTTAAACTTATCAGATCATGCAAGATAATCAAGTCCCTGGTCACTCTGCTTCGGTAATGAATCATTGTCCCGAGACTTTCATCTTGTTTTATGCTGACAGGATTCCGGGGCTGCAATGCGCGTTCTGCGCAGCTGCGCCTTGCCTGTTCTGGGAATCTCGCCAGCGTTTGAAACCGAGCACCGAGATGGAGTTGATGTTTGGCTTTCTTGTTGAAATCCGAAGCCGGAGTTTCTGTATACATATATGTGTGTATATATATCAGAGCCGTGGCCTTGTCGCGTGAGGTAGCCTCCATAATGAATCATCTGACACCTTAATATGTACATTATAGCCATCACCCGCCTTGTTTCTTAGCCTAGGAATTCTCTTCAGCTTTGACCTCGAGGCCTCAACCCACAGGTGATCACAAACCGTGCCGGGCTTCCACGGATGGAAAAGACAGAAGAAGCCATAGGCACTGCGGGCCTCACCCCGGAGTCGCAGAGGCTGCTCGAGCTCAAGGAGGCATAGGGGTACGAAAGAGGCCCAGACTAAACAGGCTGACACACACATTATTGGACCTCCGCATCCTTTCTCTCCTTTGAGCTTGGGCGGAAAAAAAAAGACTAATATGCCTCCTTTCCTCCTCGTCTAGGCCACCTGGGACGGACCCAGCGACCCCGCGATCCATACAACTGGAAGCCATGGCGAAAGGTCTCCATCACGCTGCTCGTCTCGTGCGGCCAGCTGGTGACACTCATGACCGCCAGCATGATCGCGGCAGCCCTGGACGAGATCGCGGCCGACCTGGGCATGAGCACCTCCCAGGCCCAGATCGCCTTCTCCATCTACTTCCTCGGATGGCCTTCGCGCCCTTCTTCATCGCCGCCGTGTCGGAGATGTACGGGCGCAGGCCGGCCTGGCTGATCAGTAGTGTGTACTTTGTCCTGTGGAACACGCTCTGCCCTGTTGGTCGGAACAAGGTATTGATGATCCTCGGGCGGTTCATGGCTGCGGCGGGTGCCAGCTGTGGTGTGTGTGTAGGTAGTCCCTCCGCCTGCCAAGAGCCTACGTGGCCATGAGAGGTAGATCGCGGGCCGTAGAATAACTAAAACCTGCCACCTCAGCTGACAGGACCAATCCTCACGGACATGTACCGACCCGACATGCGCGGCCGCTCCTCGCCCTCGCCAGCCTCCTCCCTACCTGGGCCCCGCCGTCGGCCCCATCCTGGGCGGCGTGGCAGCCCAGCACCTCGACTGGCCATGGCTCTTCTACATCGTCTCCCCTTCTCGGCAGCCATCGTCCTCGCCGGCTTCTTCCTGCTGCCCGAGAGCCACACGCCCATCCTCCTGAGCCGACTGGCCGGTGCTGAGGCCGCAGCCGTCAGCGCTGCCCACCCGCAGCAGGGCAGGGCGTTCCACGGCGGCACCGGCGGCGGCGGCAGCGGTAGCTTCTTCTCCCGCCTGGCCGCGAGCGTGCGCCGGCCGGTGCGGCTCCTCCTCCGCCGTCCCGTGATGCAGATCATCGCCCTCAACATGGGCCTCAACTTCGCCATCTACTGCGTCATGATCACGACCTTTGCAGGCCTCTTCATGGCCCGGTACCACGAGTCCGAGACGGTCAGCAGCCTGAACTACATCGCCATCGCGGTCGGCACCACCGTCGAGGCCCAGGCGGGCGGACACATTATGGACTGGATCTGGCGGCGCCTCACCGCGCGACAGCAAGGAGAGGCTGGCGGTGGCAGACCCGAGTTCCGCCTGCCCTTCATCGCGCCGGGCGTGGTCACGGCGGTCGTCGGGCTCGTCTGGTACGGCTGGGCCGTGCAGGCACAAGCCCACTGGGCGCTGGTCGATGCGGGCGTCACCGTCTTCGTGATGGGCTGCTTCGCGTACTCGGCCGGATTTCTCGCCTACACCTTCGACGAGTTCGAGCACGCGGCGTCGGCGAGCGCGGCGTGTCGGGTGTACATGTACACCCTCGGCTTCGCGTGTCCCATTTTGCGCCGAGCCTGTATGATCGTCTGGGCTATGGGTGGGGCAACACGCTTCTGGCGTTGGTATTGTTGCTCGTGGGAGGGCCGTCTGTGGTGCTCCTGTGGTTCAGAGGCGACAAGGTGAGAGCTCTTGGTAGGGGTTGAGAGAGGAAGAGAGATGACACGTGGTGAGGGCAGAGAGCTGTCTTCTGAAGCACAGTTGTGGTGAATTTATTAGACCAGAGCTTAATCAATGTGGGACTGGCTAATGAAGGGTTGCATGGCCGTTCCGGGGGTAGGGAGGAGAGAAGGAAAAAGGAAAAAGTAAAAATAGCACGTCTGCAATATTTCTTTGTCTGCTAGCTTTTTCCCTTTTCCCTTTCCTCTTCTTCTTCCTGCCCATAAATCAGTAACATCAACCATTATATTCTACCGCTTTACAAGAAAATAAATGCTTTTTCAAGCCGAGGAAGCCTGCAGTGCTCATTCTCCGCCCCCGGCAAAAAAACGAGAGGACGCCAGAGGAGTCAGTCACTCAACACCCCGCAGAGCGCCAGACTATCGAGGCAGCCCAGGTGCAAAGTTAAGCACACGCTCGAAGCCTAATCAAGACACACTCTTGAGACGGAGACATGTAACAAGGCGGCGAGGTGAGGATACTGAAGTAGACCTGTGATGCCTCTATAATCGGATCAGAATTCGCCTCCGCCATGCCTCTATGGCGTAGTGGTAGCGCGTCGCACTTGTACCACCACCAATGCGAAGGTCTCTCGTTCGATCCGGGATGGAGGCATAGTTTTGCTAGCAACAATTTCTTGTTTTGTTTTTGGCTCTTGATTGTCATGGCTGGTCAAGAAGTATGGGCCGTGTTCTCTTCAGGCCGGCAGCATCTACATACGATGCATAGGACGCCAACATCAGTGTCCCACTTTCCACAGCATCCTAGACATTGGCTCTGAGATCTGGTGTTGCACACGGGAGTCAAGACACAAAACACATGGATGCAAGCATCAAATACAGACTTGTCCGTAATATTAAAGATAAACGAAATATTTATTGCGGTATTAGGGATTCTATCAGAGTTTGCGGGCGAGGTTTGCGGTTCCCTCGACCCAACCAGGATGCTTGGCTCACGCTTCTTCCAACAACCCGTCCAGGCAACCCTTCCTATTCTCATGGAGAGACTACCAGTCGCCCTCGAACGCATCCCAGACCACCTCCGAGCAATCTTGCGCGTCCGCGGATCAACGCCCAGAAGGATCAGCTTGATCATGCTATGATGCAGTCAGCATCTGCCACTCTCGGCAAGGCAAAAGAGCAGGGGCGGCAGTGCTGAAAAGGGCAGACTTACGCTTCGACGTACGCCATGTCCCAGGCCTACTGATCACGTGCATACAATTGCCAATGGTCGGTCGACGCAGGATCCAGGGCTAGAGACTTGTCGCTGTACAGGATGGAAGGCGCATTGCCGACCAGCACTTCGGTGTAGTAAGTCGGACTGTCCATGACGCCGGGCGTGGTATCGAACGGCTTGCGCCACATGTCACCGCCAACACTGTGCGCACCCACCAGCGCAACAACGTCTACGGCCGAGAAACCCCTGGCGGCAAAGCTCGCGATCAAGAACGAGGCGTTGGAGTAGGCGCTTGGCATTTGGTACTCAGGGCCGGAGTTGGGTTGTCCTGTCTTCCGACGTAGGGGGATGAATGGGCCCCATGGGCGGCCTTGTTGGCGATAGCTAGGCTGTGTCAGTGGTGGTATCCTTGCTCAACCGAACCCAGCGTGTATGGGAGAGGGCACGGCGGGACACGCAGGTGAACTTACAGCCAGCAAAGTTAATCAGGTCAGCGGCACCGACACGGTAGTCTCTGTGCATCTTGTAGAGAACACCGCAGATGGGCACCATCTGCTGGTTCTCCGGACGGGAACACTCGTCGGTGAGGATGATGGATCCGTCGCAGCCGCCGTCAGGGTAGCAGTCGTGGAAGGGCAGACGGACAGCCTGAGCAGCCAGCTGGGTACACTCGCCATGGTCGTCGATAAAGAATTCTATGAGCTCCTTTGCGATGTACCTCCAGACTTCCTCGCAGACTGGGTAGTTGTCTGGGGGCCACAGGGAGGACCATAGCCAGGTCTGTCTCCAGGAGGGCCGTCTGGGCCACACTGCGCCATGGCTCCGGCGAGCATCAGCCCGGTGAGGAGGAGCGGTCTCAGGGAGGCGATGGCAAGCATCTTGACAGGGTGGAGCAGTTGTAAGGATGAGTCTATGCGGGGTGGTGGATGAATGGACAATGAATGCTTGTTGAGGATATGACCGGCTGCAGCGATAACCAAAAGAAGAGGTGCTGCAGTCAAGACTCGGCGTGGCTGGATGTGAGGAGAGAATAATGCCGTGATGGATCAGAAGTAAACATGGGGGACGAAGGGGACCATTCATCTGGGACCGGACCAGTTGATCTGGTGAGATCCCAAGTTGATCTCTCCTGCCTCTACTGATGTGAGGAAGGAGCCATTGTCACTGCCACGATGGACCCCCAACAATCCCTCTTGCGTCATCCGCCAAGCGTGACTGCTTGATACCTTACGAAAGCCTCATAGCACGATTGATGGAAGGAGGGATTACTTGAGATTACTTGACGAGAAGGACCTACCTCTTTATTGCTGTGATGGCCCTTCTTCATGGTCCAGATCCCGCACCAGGATCTTTGCTGCTGGATCTGGTGTCTCCAAGGCTGTTGCTAACGAGAGTAGCTATTTGTTTTATATCTATACTCGCTGTAGACAGCTCTATGTTCTCTATAAGCCTCTGGATTAGTTCCCATGAAGAAGTTGGCAGACGTTATTGAGGAGGCATATATAGTCCACGATCGTCAGGGGAATGGTGATTCCTTTGTTTTCCCTTGACAAAGGTCGTCAATCTAGCTGACGATCAATTTACCGCGATTCGATCGCAGACACGCCGTTCCTGGCCCTCTACAAAGAAAGGCTCACTAGATTCCAGCTTCGTGCAGTCTCTGTTGAATCTTCATCAAACGTGCGACGGGAAGACCCGAGTAGTTAATACAACACAGAACAGACGGATGTGCTTACAACGTCGCTAAAGTTATTATTATTTAGTACCAGCTCAAGGTTTTCAGGCTATCTTCAAATCTTGTCCAACAGAGGATAGCCATTTGGCCTCCGGTCCTGCAAGATATGCGCGACAGACAATGAAAGAACAGACGCTGTAGTGAGACAAAACCAAAACTGCCACGTCAGGATGAGGCCACAGATCGCTGGCTGCCCAGCCACGACATCCTCTGGCCTCAAGTTCCTATTTTGTCTCTCTGGGGTATGTCCAAGTAATGCGAGAACAAGAATGTAGAGCAGCCACCCTGCTATGACCCAGCGGCCCATGGTCGCCAGCCTCGGCATCCTGGCCCCGCCAGCAGAGATAGACCAAAGGTGACACCAGCACCTCCCAGAATACATCCGGCTAGGAAGGGCACATTGATCACACTCCTATGTGCCAGCGTCGTGTGCGGCATGTGGCCGCAGCCAATGCCCCAGCCCCGATTCGAACCCCGGGTGCCCAGCGATAATTCAGCACTCGATTGACTTGCAAGCCCGCCCGTACGAGGTCAACAGACCCGTGAGAAGCGCCGGCAGAGTGTGCCAGGTGATTTTGACCAGCTCAGATGTGGTTGCCGGTGCCGGCTGCTTCTTGTGTATGCTGTACAGGAACAGAGCCGAGATTTGGCAGCTCAGAGCTGCGAGGCTGGTGAGACAGGTCGTAGACGAGATCTTGATATCCTTGCTGACACGAAAGCTGAACCTGTTTCCATCCTCTGCCTGCCAGATCCCAGCCCTCCGAAGCCTCCGCCAGGTGAGGTGGCAGACGTACGCCAAGTAGAAGAGGTAGGCGATGATCAGATCGTGCTGGTCCACCATACATGCCGGACGTGGGTGTCATGGCCATTGCCATAACAGCTGCTGGCACGCGGAAGATGAACCCGGAAGCTGCGCTGATCAGGGTAACGTCCATTCTAGAACCGGATGGTCGCCAAACATGCTGAATTCCTTGAGGATCAGGAAGCGCTGTTGGGTCTCTGACAACAGCGCGCCGAGGGCTGGTCAAATCCTCTATGAGGCACGTTGAACATCCAGATGACTGTCATGCCACGAGGATGAGCGTGGTGGAGCACCAGCTCTGGGTGCTGAGAGAAGTGAACGAGCTCCATCAGGGTGGCCGTGCCGGGGCACCCCAGCAGGTCTGCTGATAGATGTTCATGGGAGGATGAATGCCGGCGACATCGTCCATGGCGGGCGTCACCATGCTGCGAAGGCACAGGCTGGAATGGTAAAAGCTTGAAGCCCAGGCCAATCATGAGTCCGACCGTGAATATTCTCTTGCTTCGGAAGCTGCGCAGGCGTTGAAACCACTCCGGCTGAGCGAGACATAGGCCCAGCCAGACGCAGGTAGGTCGCAGTGCACAGTCCCACTACCTTGAGAAACAAATTGTTGATGATCTCGATATACAAGGGTTGAGGTACATGAGCCCAGATCTGATGTTTGGGCGCCATGATGATCCGAGGGTGCGAACTCTGCTGTAGTGTTCGATGTGCTGTGCGGTGGGCGTGACTGTGTAAAAGCACCAGAAAGGGCTCAAAGTGATAATACCAAGAATATATTCTCAAACAAACGATGGTGTATAGAAACGAGTGGTGATCTTCCCGAGGGGAGAATAGAGAGCGCAGGTCAACCAAGGTGACCTTATTATATCATAGTCCCTCAAGCTTTTGTCAGAGCAATTCGACCTTGTCGGGAAAAGACGGTTACTGCCATGAGGAGCAAGAGAAGCTGAAATCCATGTGCACTTCTCTAGCCGCAGTCTAGATCTGATGCTGAGTGTTCGCTTTAGGCAAGTGAGGCTGGTGGACGTGCTAAAAGGGTGGCCTGGATACGTCAATGATAGCTCGAGCTCCCGTACGAAGCTCTTGATAGATTCTAGCGCACCTTGCTCGAGGATCTAACCCCAGGGCTAGGACAGCTCTTGCGGTGACCAGAGTTGATAGAGAGATGACGCTCGGAGAATGTTTATGGTTGTGTACCTGCACTAGAAGAGACCAGGCCGTGCTGACAGATGCCTGGCCCAGAGTTTATTTTGAAGGAAGGAGGGAGCTTGTGAGCAGCTCTAGATTAGCGACTTCCTCGTGCCCAGTCAAAACAGGCAAGCACATCGGCATCATCGACGAAAACAACAATCTGCGACTCTTAGGAGGTGTGGTTTCCTCGTCCATGTGACAGGTTCTGCATCTGCAAACGCAGGATGACACCAATGCGCAGGGAGGTGTCCATGTCTTGGGAGGCCTGGCACCGTATCATCCCGGAAGCTTAGGTTGTTTCTATATTAACACAGACGACTGATCATCTTTCCACGGCACGTTGGTGCCAACACACTCGTTTGTATTGCAGAGCAATTTTTCAAATTACCAACCTAGTCTCTGATTTCATTTCGTCTCTTCTCTCTCTTTCCCCTTTATGTTGTTACCCTGCCTCCTGTGGCGGAAGTCTCAACGAGCCACTGCTGCTCCCATCCTAGATGATAGAAAAGAATAATACCGTGTCCTAGCGATACCTCGAGAAGAAAATAAGAGAAGAGGGAAAGTCGACAAAGCTCCTAGATCATCTCTCAAGCCCCTCGATGCAAAATCACCAAGGACAGCGATGGCGGGAGGCGAATCCAAATCGGCAATGTCTTCACATTCGTTCAATAACGACGAGGCCCTAGCAGATAGTGGAAGCAGTACCCCATATAAGACGAACACAGGCGCGAGTACGACCATCGGGATAGCATCAGATATGTCTCAGAGTAAAGATACAACTACCCCGGAACGGGAAGACTTGTCGGGCTTGAAGCGATGGCAAAAATGGTCTCTGTTTGCCTGCTCGTGTCTCTTGCAGTTCCTGCTCCAGCTCGACATGGCCTCGGTGGCGGTCACACTTCCGGTATGAGCAAGCAATCACCATAAATCAATGCGAGTGCATAGACTGATGATGCCTTTGTTGTCCCAGATAATCGCCAGAGACCTCACCGCCAGCCAGGTCCTCGTTTTCACTGTCGCCACTGGCTACTTCTTGGCGCAGACGGTTTTCCAGCTCATCTTCTCCCACCTCTCCATGCCGTGGGCCGCAAGTACGCCTATATGTCGGGCGTCGGTGTCTTCATGATCGGTGCTATTGTTGCTGCGGTGAGCACATGCACACGACAGCTGGTCGGAGCCCGTGTGATACAGGGCGTGGGCGCTGCCGGCATGTTCACAATGTCCGCCATTGTGATCGTAGACATCATGCAGCCGAGGCAGCGTGCAGCGTGGTCAGCCATCTCGCAGGCTTCTGGTGCTTTTGGGAATATCTGTGGCCCCTTGTTCGCGGCTTTGCTGTTCAAGCGGTTCACCTGGGTCAGTCCTCACTTATGACATAGCCGTTCCTGCTCCCACTGCCCGCAGCAGCACCGAGCTGACATTGCACACAACAGCGCTCGATCTTCTGGATGGAGCTCCTCTTCTCTGGCACCCTGTCAGTCTTGTTGGCCTTCCTCCTCCCCGCTGGCGGAAACGGAAGAATAAGCCACTCACCGTGCTCAAGAGCTGCGACTGGGCTGGCATGCTCTTATTTCTGCTCTTCTCCATAGCCACGCTGGTCCCTATCAACATTGGCGGCACTGTGCAGCCCTGGGGCTCTCCGGCGGTGATCGTCTGCTTTGTCGTCAGCGTGATCAGCCTGGCCGCCCTGATCGGTCACCAGCGCTGCATCGCAAAGAATCCAGTCTTTCCCGGCAGGTCTTCAGCCGGCCCGTAACAAACGCTGCCTTCTCTGGGAGTTTCGTGAGCGGAATATTGCTGAGTATGGTCTTCTACAACCTCGTGCTCTTCTGGGAAGGCGTGCGCCACCTGCCCACCATGGAGGTCGGCGTCATGCTTCTCTCCGTGACCCTGACATACACCGTCACTGCAGCACTCACGGGCATTGCCATCAGGGTCTGGGGCCACATTAGATGGGCCACAATAACAGGCACAGCCTTTGCCATCCTCGGCTTAGGATTGATGTACTTCATGTCCCAGACGATGCCTGTCGGGCCGCTCATCGTCATCAGCATGCTCGCCGCGGCTGGGTGCGGTATATACCTGCCTGCTCTGATCAGCACTATCCTGGCCTCGACCGAGAAGGACTGGCACGGTCATGCGATTGCCATGCGGACCATGCTGTACACCGGGGACAATGCATGGGCATCTCCGTCGGGCTGGCCATCTTCACCAATAAGTTCGCCAAAGGACTTACCAGGATCGACAGCGTCACTTCGGGCCAAGACGACGTCGTCACACCGCAGAGCCTCATGCGCGTCATCAAGGACCTTCCGCCAGATAGCGAGATCATCTCGTTGATGGTGTACGCCTTGCGCTGGGTCTGGGGTGCTGCGTGCATCATGGCAAGTGTGGCCGGAGCGATAACGTGCCTGCTCAAGTGCCCAGACCTCCCTGAGGACGAAGACAAGGGTGGAGGTGCGGATAATGAGAAGGCTTCCCAGAAACAACACCCCGTTCTCCCCGCAAGGAGGAGAAGAATCAACCAACTGCACGACCCGAGCCCTCGCGCGGCAACGAGTCGGCCTGTTCGTCTGGCTCGAACCGCCGCGCCGAACCATCTGCGTAACCCTGAGTTCCTGAGCTGTGCCGGCGGGCCGGTGCTTCCTGATCCGTCCAACCATGTTGCTCCATTCGTATACTCGTCCACCTCTGTTGTTGCGTACAGGTGGGTGTGGGTGCGGCTGTTAAACGGTGGACTCTGCAGTTGGATGATAATTGACTTGGTTGGAACCCGACGTAATAGTAGCAAGGGCTTCATGGAGTATGTGTATCTTGAAGAATGACGGACACCCGAATAGACAATCAGTAGCGCTCTTCTTTTTTCTTCTGGAAACTCGCCTGCTTAATAGCCGGCTTGACCATAGCGGATTGGACTGTGAATAATGAGTCATTCCTTGAACTGGGCACGAGGAGCAACTGTTGAGCTTCCAATGCTTTTTTATTCCGAGAGTTGTTACGGTGCAGCCTTGTAGCTAATAGTCAGCATAAAGACAACAGCGTCACCAATTTCAAACCGTCTCGCCCAGCTAGCTAGTTAAACCATGCCCAAGTACCGCGTTGTAAAAGCCGTGTCCTCCTTGGCCCCCTTGACACCGATCCTCACAACCTCACCAGGCACAATATCCACAAGGTTGTCCTCAAACCTCACCTCGTCATCCTCACACTCGAGCGCAAGTCCCTTGACGGGCACCTCGGCACTGACCTCGACAGCGTTGCCCTCCTGGTTGAGCACGGCCTTGAGGTGCTTGGGCTTCTGCAGGTGAAGGTACTTGAGCGGCTCGGGCCAGTTGACGTAGCGCGCGAGCTGTTTTCCAGTGCCGTCCGCGGCGACGATGTAGGCCGCGACTACGGTGCGGGCCTCTTCGCCCTTGTCTTTGTGGATGACGGGGACGTCCATGGAGAGGATCTCGGTGGAGCGGTTCTCCTTGAGGAGGACGTCGGATCTGGCTTTCTCCGAGAAGGTCTCCTCCCCAGTCTCGACGTCAAAGGCCTTGAGGATGCAGTCCACCTTGACGTCGTCCAGCGTGAGGTTCGAGCCCCAGACCTCGATGACGCTGCGCACGTCGATGTCGACACGGGTGTACTTGTCCCTCGGGTGTCGGTGCTCCTGCCGCGTGATGCCGATGCTCAGCGGGGCCATCTCACGCTTGACGGTGAAGTAGGCGTGCTTGGGTCGCAGGTAGTAGTCCACGATCGACCAGCTCGTGACGGGCCAGCAGTCGTTGATCTGCCAGACGAGGGCGCCCGCCGAGTATTCCTTACCCGGCCCCTTCCACTGCCTCTTCCACAGGCGGTACGCGGATGCGATGCACTCGCCCTGCATGAGCTGGGTGCAGTAGACGAACTGCTCGATGGGGTCGGGGGCGTAGCGGAAGTTTTCGACCAGGTAGAGGGCGATGCGCCGCTCGTGCCCGTCAGCTTTGTTGTGGAAGTCCACTGTGCTGCTCTGTGGGTAGCGGTCCGGGTCGTCTTTGCCGAGAGGCAGGTAGGACTCGATGGTCTTGATGTGTGGAAGGCCTCCATCCCGAACTCGGAGACGAAGCGCCCGACGAGCTTGTCAAAGTTCTGGTACTTCTCTTGGCTACCGTGCCAGACATTCCACTGGTGCAGGTCACTAAGGGACAGGATTAGCTGAACCGTCTGCCGGACAGATGGTAATGGAAAGTTCATACCCCACAGTTGGATCCGATGTGGGCTTGCCGCCACCCCAAGGGCTTCCAAAGTGATAGTACGTGCCAGGGATGAGCTCTGCGCATACATCAGCCAGCACCTTCTCGTATATGTATCGTGCAGGAAAGTCCGTCTTGAGCCAGGACTCGGCATCCTTGTTCTCAAAATCATACGTCAGGCCTGCCGACTCCTGGTACTGGTAATCCTCATTGTTGCCCGCCCAGATCACAATGCTGGGGTGGTGGCGCAGGAGTTTGACGTTCTCTTCTGCCTCGCGCTTGATGGATCTGAGAATCTCTGGATGGGCTGGGTAGTTGCCGCAGCCGAACATGAAGTCCTGCCAGACCAGTATGCCGTACTCATCGCAGGCATCATAGAAGGCCTGGTCCTCGTAGATGCCACCGCCCCAGACGCGGATCATCACCTGGTTGCCGTCTGCCACGAGCTTGACCCAGTCGTAGTATCGCTGCCGACTGATCCTGGGCAAGAAGTTGTCTGCTGGGATCCAGTCAGATCCACCGCAGTAGATTGGGATGTTGTTGACCTGGAAAAAGAACGAGGTTCCCGGCTGGCCGTCTAGTGGCCGCTGTATGAGCTCTGAGCGGCGGATCCCAATCTTCTTGGTCAACGCGTCGACTTCCTCGTCGGTGTCACTGAGAAGTGTCGCGGTGACAGTGTACAGAGGCTGCTCGCCGTACCGGATAGGGTACCACAACGACGGACTGGATATATGGAAGGATGCCTCTATGTCTCCATTCCCTTGATGGTCTCAGATGCCACGGCTTGTCCGTTCAGAGACACCTGGAAGCTGACTTTCTCCGCCGCCCCTCGACTGCAGCGTGTGCAATGACCGTCGCGGATTTCAAGTCCTCGCCCACGCTGGTGTCGAAGTAGAGATCCGACAGGCGGGACTCATAGATCTCCAGGTTGATTGGTCTCCAAGGCCCACAGGTATTGAGAACGGGCCCCCAGTCCCATCCGAACTCATACTGGGCCTTCCTCACGGCCAGCCTCGAGCTGTCCCCGTTCCAGCACCCCACTTGTGGGCGGGGTGCTTCTCGACCTCCTTCCAGCCTCTGAGGTATGCGCTATCGAAGGTGATGACCAGCTCGTTCTCGCCCTCTCTGACCGTCGAGGTCACGTCTACCCGCTCGGGGTGAACATGTTGTCCGACTCCAGGATCTTGGTGCCGTTCAGGACCACCTCGGCGAAGGTGTCCAGCCCGTCAAAGGCCAGCACGGCCTTGCGTCCCTTCTCGACACTCGGGGCCGTGAACTTGGTCTGGTAGATCCAAACCTTCTCACCAATCCACTGGACATCGACCTCATTCTTGCCGATGAACGGGTCAGGGATGAGGCCGTGGTGCATGAGGTCCAGGTGGACATTGGTAGGGAACTGAGCCACGGGCAGGAAGCTGGCGTCTTCCTTGTCTGCTTGCCTGAACTCCCAGTGCTTGTCGATGGGGATGACCGTTCGAGATGCCATAGTGTGAGGCCGCTGTATATGTTGTTGTTGTTGTTGTTCTTCGTCTTGTGTATAAGAATGGTAAAGAGGGGTTGCAGGTGGGGTAGGCGTTGGTGACCTCGGGACGGCAAAGGCAGAGGATGCTGCAGGCTGCGACGGAGGAATCTTCGTCATGATGGCTGAGAACAAAATCAGGGAAGGAGCGAGGGTGATATATACGCCTTTTATTATGTGAAGGAAACTCTTGGGTGGTGATTGGTGTGTTGGAGTAAAGTTGGACTGGATGGTTGGAGAAAGAAAGTCGCAGTGCGTGTCAGCTGTTCGCCCCACATACTATGCGCCCCCTTCCAAACCCTTTTGCGCTTTGTATGAACATCGTAGCCGAAGAGACTCGTAAAAGCATGTTTAATGGTAATGAGCATTTGGTTATATAACCAGCTTTTCAGGCTAGGCCGACTGGATCGGAGTGCGAGCCCGTCGATCCGGGAGCGACTCGATCGAGGCATGATCCCCATCAATCTGTAACCCCTGCCGACAGATTATGTAATCCATGTTTATATAACGAACATTGGGTACTGGCACCTGGTCTTTGCTGCTTATAAGTTAACATAATATCTACTTTTTCTTATAATAGGGAATTCGAACTATAAAATCGAAACGCATATATATACACATATGTATATATGTATTAAAGATTTAATATAGGTAAAACAATATTGAGTATATAATACCAAGAATAGGATTTCAAAACCTAATTTGAATGGAAAGTTGCAAACAAAAATAGTATGGAAAGAAAAAAAAGACTTGAATTGCGAGACAGGAACTGGCATTGAGGGAACACCACAGAAAGAGAAACGAACAGCCAGCCAGAGAGGCTGAGGCTGTCCAGGGTGCTGGCTGGCTAGCAGGGCCGTGCACAGCACACCTAGCAGCTTTGCCAACCCAACAACCAAAACAACAAAACATCACGCGTCGTCTGCTCAACAACCCATCAAGGCTGGCACACACCTGCATTGTCGACAGCATTAAGACCGCACAGACAAGATCGTGAAGCCAGCTCCTGAGGTTTTCATCATCATCATCATCATCATCATCAAGAACAACCACCCCCAGAGCAATAAGTCACCATGTCGACTCTACTCGGCTTCACTGCAGCCACCGGCCAGAACCGTTTCGCGGCCAAACCAAACTCCCAAGCCAACCTGCACACCAAGACCGGCTCCTACACACACAAGCAGCACCTTCATCTCAATCTCTTCATCATCGCCAAGCCCCCACTATGCTGAACACGCTTTGTGGTGCGGCTGTTGGGATGCTGCCTCGTTGGCCTAAGCCGACCAGCCTCTAGGAGGAGCTGGCGGCGGTCCACGAGGCCAGCGTTCGTGGGCATACCAATACCTGCATTCAGGTTAGCGGCTTCGTGGGCAAGAACCAGGTCATCGCCCCGTCTCATCACGCTGAGGCATTCGCCCAGTTTGAGCGCCTCACCGCTCGCAACCAGCGCATGCGTCTTATCGGCGCTGGTGCCGTCTGCGGCATCGTCTGCGGCACCGTCTGCGGCACCGCGCTAGCCATCTGGTTGACCGGCGGCCGCGAAGTCGCCCTCGCCCGCGCCCGCGGCCACGGCCGAGAGCCAAGCTCGAGCACCCTCTAGGTGCTTCGGTATGCACATACCCGTCCTTCTTCCTCTGCATGTCGCTAACCTATGCGCCCCACCAGATGCTTCTCCTCGGTCCGGCCTCGCTATCGCTCTAGCCCTCGCCATCCCTCTGGCCCTCGCCCTCACACCTCCCTTGGCTTCGGCCTCTCTGAGTCGAAACGACCATCGAAGATAAAGACATGAGCAGGTTGGGAAATTGAATACGGGCCCAAACAAGGCGCCTGAACAGGCTCTTTAATCGTTCTGGCGCCTTTCAATAAGAAAGAAAATTCTCCTCTCATCCTCTCCGCCACATCTCCTCCTGATGCTGTTGGTGCAGGCGGCTCTAGGTGACAAACTGCTTTACAATACATGTGTGGTGCAGGTCCTTGGTACATGACCAACAGGTCTTTTATATTAAAGCAATCGTAGAGCCTCTAACCCTCGTAAGCTCTCTCGCCGTCATGTTGTCTCTCTTCCTAAGGACCCAACCGTGAATCTCTCCAATCGAGAGGGAAGTATGTCCAGATGGCCCTGCTGAAAAACCCTGGGCCCCAGCAATTGAGAGCCGGAACGTCGGGCAGAATTTCCTATGGGCGTGGCGGGCCCGCTCTCCTCTTCCTGGCATGAGCCTGCTCTTCCGAGGATCAGCCTTCACGGAGCCGGGTGGCAACGGGCCGGGCGAGTGGGTTTTGGGGCATTCAATAAACTGACCCAGAGAGATAGAGACAGAAGAAGAGACCTCGCTGCATATTGTTTACAACAGCCAGCACCACTTGTGACGCAAATGAAAGACGCGCTAACGGATCACTCCTTTCCGCCGACCTTTTCCTGGAAACCCCTCCCTCAAAGACTAGATCTAGGTTTGATTCGGTAGAACCTGGACTTGGGATGTGATCTGCAATGTAGCCTCATCTTGCCGATATGAGATCTTGGCGCGTGATCCTTCAAGAACATGCCCTGCTTTCTGGTGTTGTATCGTGGCAATATGGTCGATCATCATCAGCATTACTATACGACTTCTTCAGTGTCGTGATAGCCATCCTGTCTGGCTTATCCACTCCTCTCCCTCCCTCTCATACGGTTTCCAACAAGAGATATAAGCGACCGTGTCATAGTACCAGTGTCCGTCAGTTCTGTAGACGCCCCGCTTTTACCAATCCAACTCAAAGTTCCTCTTGTGTCGTAGTATCCAGAAAAGAAAAAAGACGGTATCCCGAACGCCCTCATGTCCAATTGTATCGTCGCAAGCTGAAGGGGCAGGAAGCAGGAAGACGCCACGAATGTGAAACCCCTTCAGGCCTGCTAGCGAGACCAGCTCTCGTGCAGGCCGGAAGGGGAGAGGAGGGCTGGCTGGCTGGTGTGCTCCCAGGATGACGAACAAACAGCCATCAGCAGCAGCCTCTCCTGTTTCTCCTCGCGCTCAGCGTGAACACGTCCTCCCACTCCCTCATCCCGACCCCGACACCCCACTGACCCCGGCTCTTGCCCCTCGCCCGGCCGGTCCTCCTGGCCCCGATCTCGTCCGTGGTGAGGGCGCTCTTGATGCTCGCCCCGTCGCTGGCATTGCTGTGCCACAACCCGCCCGCGTCGCCGTACTGGATCCCGCTCATCGGGTCGTCCGGGTCGATCTCGCCCAGCTCGATCTTGGTGAGGATCATCCTCGCCAGCCGCGCGAACACCTCGTCCACCCCGTCTCCGCTGAACGCGCTGACCTCCATCGTGACCGGCACGTTGACGCTGGACGCCCACCTGCTCGCCTCCCCGCCGTGACCTCCCTCCCATCCGGCGCGATTGTCGCCCGCTGCTGGTGTGCTCCGCCGCCGCCTCCGTAATTCGCCGTGATGGTGCTCCGACTCGTCGTGCTGCTCACGCTGCCCATCGAGTACCCACCCGCTTGCCCCTCTCCTGCGAGCGTGATGGTGCTCGTAGACCCATAGCTTGAGGGCGTCGGCGGGGGCATGCTTGTGTCCACGAGGTGGTTGGAGTCCGCAAGGTCGAGCTTGTTCCCCGCGAGTACTAGCGTGAGGTTCGGCGAAGCTAGGGCGCGCGCGTCGTTGAGGAAGGGCTGCAGGTTGTTGAAGGAGGAGTGCGAGGTGAGGTCATAGATGAGGATCGCGCCGGCCGCGCCGCGGTAGTAGGACCTCGATACGGATCGGAAACGCTCGGTGCCGGCTGTGTCCCAGAGCTGTCCGTTATGACCAGTCGTCAGCTATCGGATCGGAGGGCCAGGAAGGGATAGAATGAGGAGTGTAAAGGATGACGCTGATTCGGGTCTCACCTGTAGCTTTATCCTCTTCCGCCTCGCGCCGGTGCCGACCTTGATGATCTTGGTCGCGAACTCGACACCGATGGTCTGCGATGAGAGAACCCTCCACTCATTCTTCACGAAACGATGCAGCAAGCAGGACTTGCCCGTTCCGCTGGGCCCGAGTAATATGATCTTGGCCAGGTAATCGTACATGCTACCCAGCTCCTATGCGCGTGTGCCAACCATCATCGTCAGCAGAGGTCCCGAGCAAAGTGTGCCACAGGAACGGTATGCGACCCGGGCCGTACCTGGTCTCGAGCCGTGATGTTGCTCTCCTCGCTCGCGGCAGAGGAGCGTCGCGGTCTCGTCATCTTGAAGTTCGTCGCTCGTGATGTTTTTCTCGTTCGATAACGTCGCTGATTCTGTCGATGAACGTCTCGGTGGGATGGAAGGGAGGGAGGAATGGATTTATCGTGAGCAATAGAAGGAGGAGGGTTGGATATAGTTTAACTTTTCTTCTTTCTTCTTCTTTCGCTATCTCATTCACAACAGAAGATGTCACACGACGAAAATGTATGCATGCATGCATGCAGTGCTGCGTTATCAATCAGGGAGTTAATTGTGGCATGCATTGGCGACAACGCTTAAGATGCAGTGAGTGGGCGTCACCAGGTCCACTAATGGGTCCCCACCCATGCCCCTAAGACTGTCTCCCTGCCCCCAATCGTTGTTCTCAAACCACGGCCTTTAGAAGCAGCCCGCCCCGTTTCAGGTCCCACCGCCCAGGTGCTTATCACCCAGATTTAGCACCACATACGCTATTTACAGGGGTGTCCTCGCCCGCGGCTCAGGCGGTCCGTCGCTTGCTTAATAGAATGATCAGAGGGAAAGAGAGAGAGAATTGCCGCGATGGACCTCGGCTGGGCGTGTCCTGTGGGTTGGCTCACACGTCCCTCATCTTCTGACCGCGACTGATTTTCGAGAGATCGAAAGATGAGTTGGCAGAGCATCCACCGTGCTTTTGCATACAAGCAGGAGAGGCGTCACTGTCATTCACGATGAAGATCTCGGGTCGCACCTTTGTGGTCTCAGGCGGGTAAGTTGTCCTCCCTCCTCTGGTCCCTCTTCGATGCAGGAAGAACATCACAATCACATGCCAAAACCTATCGTAGACAACCTGTACTGATTGCTCTCTGTCGTCCCTTCCCAGAGCATCCGGCCTCGGGCGTGCAACAGCTCTCGAGCTGGCCCAGCACGGCGGGAACGTCTCCATCCTCGACCTGAACGAGGACGCCGGCACCGAGCTCGTGAAGCAGCTGGGCGGCGAGTCGCGGGCCAAGTTCTTCCCCGTCGATGTGACAGACACAGAGAGCATAGCAGCGGCCGTGGAGGGACGGCGCAGTGGGTGAACAAGACGGGCGCCCCGCTGGGCGGCATCATACCGGCTGCCGGCGTCGGCAACCCAGGCCTGATCCTCGACGGCAAGCACAGGCCGCTCTCGCTGCAGTCCATCGACTTCGTCCTTAACATCAACCTGCGCGGCACCCTCGACGTGCTCCGGCAGTTCCTCCCCTCCTCGCCCAGGGCCCGGCCTCGCCCACGGCCCATGGTGACCCCGAACGCGGCGTCGTCGTCATGGTCGCCTCCGCCGCCGCTTTCGACGGCCAGATGGGCCAGACGGCCTACGCCGCCTCCAAGGGCGCCGTCGCGAGCATGACCCTGCCCCTGACGCGGGACCTGTCGCGCTTCGGGATCCGTGTGGTCACCATCGCGCCCGGGACATTCGAGACGCCCATGACGGCCATGATGAGCGATAAGGTCAGGACAAGCCTCGAAAAGAGCATGGAGTTCCCTAAGCGGGGCGGCACGGGGAGGAGTTTGCGGCTCTGGTCAGGAGCTGTGTGGAGAACGTCATGCTGAATGGGACCGTGATCAGGCTGGACGGAGGGTCGAGGATGCCGAGCCGGCTGTAATGCATAATACCAAGCCAGATGCTGCTAGAGATGAATTTACCCCATAGCTGCTATCGTTGATGTCCCCGTGACGGATTGCCCCCTTTGCAACAGACTTTCTGCTGTAGTGAAGATACAATAGGAGACATTTGCTGAAGGAAAACGATCGCGGGCAAGAATCTCAAGCAGTAAGAAAGGCAGTTTAGTCAATGGCTTCGAGAATGCTAGGAATGGCCCCGTGGGACTAAGAATCAATCACCTTGGGAAAAAGCACTTGGGACGGGTGCCTGCTGCAGACACAGAGTGGTTCACAAACATAGCATCAGATTTCCTTTTCAAGAAGAACACAGCCTGACAGCAAGGCGTGATTAGATGTTAGACCCGTATCTGTACCACGACGAGCAACTTGAACATCGCGGCTTTTTCAAGGCCTGGTTTCGATCTACGGCACGAAGACTGTCGACGCAGCCTTGGAATCCCCGGATATGAAGTGCTCCCGCGGGCGCATCCGAGCAGACTTTGCTAGCCGAGGGTGATTCATAGAAAAGGCCATAGCGCAGTGGGCAGCACAATAGCGGCGCATAAATGGGTTCTTTTGCGAGGAGGGCGTTGTTCACATGCTGGTACAGCTCGTTTGTGTCGATTGGTTGGTCGAGAAAAAGGGATGTCATTTTTGAAAGGTCTCAATACCGGCAAGATGCATTTCCGTGCCGTCTAAACTCCATGAAACATCACCATTGGTGTCCGATGTTCCGATGTCCACCCAACCCGAGAGATGCCAAACAAACAACTGTAGCCCTGCAGAGTGGGATCAGTCAGCGAAACTGCGCTCGTGTCGTCCATGGTGCCGTCTAGCGGCGCAGCGTTCTTCGTCCCAGCGCGACCTGAGCGTACCTTGTTCACGTTCCCAAGCTTCTCTGCGCCGCCGCCCGTTATTTCCATTTATCGCTGCGCAGACCAGACGTTCTTGACGAGGCCGTCGCGCTGGGCCAGGCGGTTGAAGGCATCATCGGACTCGCCCATGGCGCGGACGAAGCCGCAGAGGGCGTAGACGTGGTTCTCGCCGGGGACAGCACGGCCGGACTCGTCAACCTTGGCGACGGAGATCTGGACGGAGGCGTGGTCCTTGGCCTTGATGATGCGGTTGGTGGCAGAGCACTTGCGGGGACGTAGCTATTCGAAGGAGGAAGGGAGAGAGTCAGCATTGGGGCAGTCCTCCATCATGTGTGCATGTGTCTGCCGTAGTCCTCCTCCAATTTGCGAGCGCCGAAATCTAACAGGGGTCGCTTACAGGTCCACGATCTCGCCACGGTCGTTCTCCATTTTGACGGCTTGGTTGAAGGATCTGACTGAGGTCGGTTTTGTTGGATGGGTTTCGCGAGGTGCAAGAAATCGTCCAGTCGTCAGTATCCGGGGTCGATCGTCAGTGGTGGTGATGGTGTATGGTTAGAATTTGACTGTGGGACTTCGAATTTTGTGTGAGATGGTCCGAGCGTCTACCTTTCCGCTTACCACATTGGTGGGGCTCTCGTGCTGAGTCAGCTATCAACTGTTATCCCCCTGTCCCCTACGACGAGATCTTGCAAGTCAGGTGAACTCGCGTTGATCTGCCGCCAAGCCTGCCGTGGGTGGAACCTCTCGAGGCAGGTCGTCGCCCTGGCAGTGTTTGTCCACATGCATCATGCACCTCATTTCAAACCGCTCCCATTCACACTGCTGTTGTCTACTTTTTACGAGGCGCGTGGCGCGTTCGCTGTCTGCCGTTCAGTCGCACTGCACCGTTCAAAATGGCAGACGGCGGCCCGTTGTGCTCCTCACCAGCGCGTCCCACGCTGCATGACCGCCTCATGATGCTGTCTTCGTCGCCACTACCAGAGATACAAGAGTTGCTCGCTAAGAAGCCGAGAACACACAAGTTAAAGTCTGGAAGTGCTGCGGCGCCGATACCCGCCCATGCGAACACGACTTTCACACGTGCTTCTGACCTCCTGCTTGCTGCTCAGGCAGCTGGGGACGACTCCTTCGATCCGATTGACGAGCCAGAACCATTCCCTGCCAAGAAGGCCCCGTCCAAACGCTCGCAGAAATCAGCCGCAAGAATTTCAAAACCATCTACGGCGCCAAAACAAGTTGCAAAGAGGTCATCTTCCTGTCGTCAGATGGTGTTGCGCCTGATAGTGCCCAGCGCGAGGACTTCGACGCAGCCGCGGCAAAAGGTCAAAAAATGAAGAGCTCGAGGACAATGACGTGCAGGGCACGCCTTTGAAAGCGAAGCCATGGAAGAAATACAAGGTGGCAGGAGAGTTCAGTCCAACGGCAGAGAAAACAGAGGAGGTATTCGAGGCAGCGAAGCTTCCAGCAAATATCAAGAAGCCCAAGACACAGAAGAAGGAGGCCGAGACTGTCAGCAGGCATCTTCTCAAAGAGACCGGCGTGGTGGAGAATCCCAGGCGCAAGGGAAGACCCCACGAGTTTCCACACCCGAGCCTATCAACCTAGAGCCTGCAGTACAGAGGAGATTGGACTGGACACCTCCGCGGCAAGACTCCACTCTCACCGCAGCCACAAGTGACCACACTTGGTCGTTATCCGACGGCCCCGCGCCGGAAGACGAAGGCTCGAATACCGTCGCACCAGACATGTTCAAGAAGCTGCATGATACTTTTGGCCACAAAGTGGAGCATGAGAACTCGCCCGCCCCTCAGCAGCAGCCTGCAAAGGTACTCGGGAAGAGTAAGATCATTGACCTGATCTCTACTAACCACTCTTCCGGGCCGTCTGCGCCAGCCCGCAATCCTTCGCCTGTGAAGGAGAAACCGCCGAAGAAGAAGCCCCGCACAATCACGGAATTGGCTACAGCTCCATATGTGGTCAAGAATGCCGATCCCGTGGACGACCAGCGTAGAGAAGACTCTCTGCTTGAATACTGCCGAGTCGATGGTCCACAGCAGGATACTACCAAGCCAGCCGGGGGCAGGGGCAAGAGCAAAGCTGCAAAGGTGGCCAAGAGTAAAAAGAAGGCTCAGCCGAAGAAGCCAGTGTTGTTATCACCGCGCGCCGCAATGAGACTGTCAGCTGCACAGGATTTCGTGTTTGGAACATCCAGCCAGTTGGCTCGCGAGAAATCACCAACGCTGCTCAGAGATTTGCACGAGGCCTTGGAAGCCTCAACCATGACCATTGAGGAGGACCCTTTCGGCGGTTCTGGAGAAGCATCGAAAGCTGAGAGACAAGGTAAAAGCCTCTGGTCGGTGAGCGCAAGGGACCAGACTGGTGAGATGGTGGATGTCGAGGTCATCGACTTGGTCGACTCCTCGGGATTCCCGGAAGACGACGCGATTTTAGACCCGTGGAAACACTTGGCTCCGGAACCGGTTGCGGCCGAACCTGCGACAGCGGGAGTATCCGGTCTTGAACTCGACACCAGGCGCGTCATCGCGGCTGAAGATGCAAAGTCACGATCGTCTGTGCGAAAATCGTTATTTTCCACGACGCAGCGCAAAATTACTATCAACACTGCAGTTGTGGAATGCCCACCCACCTCAACAGAGTCGTTCCCTCTGCTCACGGACCTGCTGGAAGACGAAATGCCTCCTCCAAGCAATCAACAGCAAACGCAGGAAGAGAGGGAAGAGCCTTCAAGGAGGGCTGCGTCTAGTTCACAAAAGCCGCGACCGAATTTTGAACTGTTCACTGACACGAAGTTGGCCAAGGAGGTCTCCAAATTCGGCTTCAAGGCTGTTAGGACCAGAACTGCGATGATCTCCTTGCTAGACCAGTGTTGGAAAAGTAAGAACCAACCTCTAGGTCAAACAGCGCCCTTCTCGACAAGCTCTATCCTAAACAGTCCGAAGCGCAAGCAGCCAGCATCGCCTAAAGAGGATCCGGCAGTATCTGCTCCGCTAGCAAAGAAGTCGCGCGGCAGGCCCAAGAAGGCTGCCACGACAGATGTTGATGGCACCGAAGCGGGACGGGGCGCTGAAATGCAGAAGGAGGCAGCGCAGAGTGACGAGCCTGCTATGCCCAAGAAGCGCGGTCGACCTCGAAAAGGAGATGCCGCCGCAATAGAGAAGGCAGCTAGGCCTATACTGCCGCCGCCCTCCCCAAAGCCCAAACGCGGAATCTCGACACCGAAACGCAAAAGCGGCAGGTCGACCAGTCCATGAGATTCAAGACTCTGACCTCGACAGTGAAGGCGACACCGGTGTGTCATCGCCTGAACAGCAATTCTCGCCTTCTGGGCACAATGTCTCTATCAGCGACGACACCGAGATCTCGCTCAACCTCAGCCCATCCGACCAGCAATCTGCACTTTACAATCTCATTACCAGGGCAATCACATCAGCGCCCCGCACGGCCGACCCTTCGGAGCCGTCCTGGCACGAGAAGATGCTGATGTACGACCCGATCATCCTCGAGGACCTGGCGGCGTGGCTGAACTCTGGACAGCTGACGAGGGTCGGGCACGATGGCGAGGTCTCGCCACATGCCGTGAAGAAGTGGTGTGAGTCCAGAAGCATATGCTGTCTGTGGAAAGTGAACCTGCATGGTAAGGAAAGAAAGCGGTTTTAGGAGTATAGCATTGCATTGCTTGCATGAGTTGTTTTCTTCTTTTTCTCTGTTTTGTTTTCTTCTTTTTTTGTGTGCGTGAGAGAGAGAGAGAGAAAGAGAGAGAGGGTTATAGATTCAAACTACTAGATACTCATCTAAGCGCGGAGCATATTGCAGGATTATTGATTTAGGCGCTGAATATCAGAGTGTTAAAGCATAGAGTCCCAAGACAACAAACAGATGCACTGAATATGGAGCTGCGCCCTCGGTCTAATGCCGCCCTCTATGTATAGCGCACACTGCCGCTCTATAAAGTCTTATATCCTTGCATTCTCACTCTGTTCTCTTGCCTCTCTCTCCTTGGCCCCCTCTCCTCCCCAGGACTTCCTCTCTGTCCCGAACCTCCACGTTCCTAGGCCCTTCCTTGCTAAAATTTACCAAGACCACCCTCTCGAAGTCCCCGCCCCGCCCGCTCCCCTTGAGCTCCAGGCCAGGCTTGTCCAGCCCCAGCACGACCCTCTTGTCACCCGCCCGCACGAACAACACAGCCGGGCTCATGACCTTGTCGGTCCAGGGTATCAAGGCCGTAGGGTGAACTTTCCTGGCCCCTGCCTCGTCGTCCTCCTGGGGCGATGGTGGCACCCTCGTGACGAACTCGAGCAGCGCCCTCCTCTGCGCCTTGTATGTCGCCTGCAGATCCCTACCTGCACCGCCCTCCACACCCGCAAACACCCGCGCCACCATGGTCAGTAGGAACAGCTGCGGCGGGAACAACACGATCTCCCCGCGCGTCTGCCGCGCCAGCCACTCCGATGCGGGCGCAAACGTGGCCGCCGTGTGCTCGACCCCGCCGTCGCTAGTAGGTGTCGCGAACACATCCACGTCGCCCTCCATGCTGCTGCTGCTGCTGTCTGCCTGCGAGGAGGAGGGAAAGGGCATAGGGAACAGGTACATCTGCGTGGTGAACCGCCTCGGCACGTTGGGCGGGGTGATCCATCGCGTGAAGGGGACGAGATCATCCACGCACGGCTCGGCGTTCAGCTCGGTCTCTACCCAGCGGGTGAAGTGGAGCTCGTCGGCGTGCACAGCCTTGCGGGCCCGGTTTATGGCGGCGGCGTCGTCGCCGCCACCACTACCACCGAGGTTGACCAGGGCGTCGGAACCGGGACGGCGGGCGAGGAGGAGGCCAGACTCTTCAAAGGTCTCGCGGATGGCGGCAAGGCGGTAGGCGGGTCCGTCGACATGATAGAGGGGTGTGTCCGGGGCGGCAGGCAGAGCGGGCTCATGGAAGGAGGAGAGGTTGCCGCCTGGGAAGACGTGGGCGGAGGGAAGGAGGAGGAGGTCTGGACGCGATGGAGGAGGAGTATTTCGTTGGTTGGGGAGAGGAGGATCACGCTTGCGCTTGGGCGTGGTGGGGAAGGGTCAGGTTTGTTCTTCTTTGTGGCCTTGTCGTTGGTGGAGGAGGAGGAGGAGGAGGAGGAGGGCCTGGTCTGGGCCGAGGAGCGTTTAGTGGGCATGCTGGGTGGTGCTGGTCTTACGAGCACAGATCTCAGGTGGGAGGACGGTACGGGTGATGATGGTGGTGGCGGTGATGAGAGGGAGAAGGAGTGTAGTGTGCGTCGTGAGGGCGGTGTCGAGGGCGATGTACACGGTGCGATCTCATAATGAGTTGACAGGCGGATTACGGACAGCCGAGGTGGTGGACGAGCTGCTGGATTTCGGAGGAGGCAACAGATGACCACATGACCTGCACCACGGAGAAAGCATGGTGGAGGGCTCATGACAAGGGGAGGAGGTGTCCTTTGCCATTGCCCAGGGCTGTGTGTGGTTGTGTATGAGGAGAAGGAACGTGGGCCGTCCATCGTGTTCAGCCGAGGTCTAGCGTCGAGGAGCAGGGAAGGAAGCTGCTGTGCAGGAGAGGATCCCTGTCAGGCATTTCACGTGGCAGCGACGATCATACAATACTACAGTAAAATCTAGAATATAAATTATAGTACTACTTAAGTAATCTTTGTTGGCTCCCACCTCAATATCATCTCTTCTTTTCTGTAGAATATCACAGACTATGAGTCAATAGCCTTTGGGTGTCTCTCTCTCTGCTTCTGCTCAGTGGGCGGAGACGGGCACTCCATCCGACCTCTTCTCGTCAGGCACCAGACCCGCCTGGCCATTTTCTGGTCCATTCGCAGCACCACGGGTGCTGTTTGCCCTCCAGTGCCTCAGCAGCGCAAGCAGGTAGCTCCCCTCGGTAACATGATGCTCCGGCTCCTCGCCCTCCTCGCCCGCCTTGGGCCTGACGATGCCCACATTCCCCAGACAGGCCGCACACACGATACAGACTCCCATGAACGGACAGATCGCCACGAACGCCCAGACCATGGCCATCTTGGGATCCGCGGCCGCCAGGTTGTTGTACACCGTCGTCATGATCGTCAGCGCCAGCGCGCCTCCAAACGGCATGGCGATCCCCATCAGCGACACGATGCTCGCGATGGACTCTGGGAAGAAACCGACGGCGTGGAGGGTGCCCGGCATGAAGCGCAGCCCGGTGCCCACGCCGCTAAAGGCGACCATCCCGTAGATGTTGGCAACGTGGCCTGTCGACATGGCCCACGCGAGGAGCCCGATGCCTACCGCCTCGATGGTCGACCCTAGGAAGAGGGCAGGAAGGTGCCGCGCGGCCACACGTTGCAGAAGAGCATGGCGAGGTAGACACCCGCCCCGATGCCAGGCGTGTAGTAGAGGAGCTGGACGCCGGCCTTGCTGGACGAATAGCCGAGGATGAGGGTGAAGTAGAGGTCGACATAGTAGAGCACCTTGACGCAGGAGTCAGCAATCCCGGTATCGAGCAGGTCCTGGGTCGCGGGAGGCTCACGCTGTAGATGGCCATGCCTGTCGAAAAGTTGATATAGAACAGCAGGCCCACATTGCGGTTCTTGATAAAGCGCCATGGGATCATTGGGCTCTGCGAAGGAACCTCTTCCCGAGGGCCCGGCCTGGGGCCATCAGGTACTCATAGCCCAGCCAGGCCGCGGCGAGGAGGCCGCCGAGGACCAGGGGAACGAGGACCTCGTACGAGCTCCATGCATATGTGTCACCTGCCCACGTGAACGCGAGGATGATCAGGCCGAACCCGAACAGGAAGAGCAGCTGGCCGCCAACATCGATCGTCATGAGCCGACGCACCACCGTCGGCGCGGCCTCGGCCCTCTGCGCCGTCGACACAACCTCGTCGTCGACACCGGCCAGGGCTGTGGGCCCACCAGCTCCGCGCGCAGCACAAAGAACACGATCATGATGCCCAGGATGCAGATGGGCAGGTTGATCCCGAAGCACCACCTCCAGCTCGCGCTGGTCAGGTACCCGCCGACGACCGGCCCGACGGCGTACGAGCACCCGCCCGTGAGCGCAAAGAAGGACCAGTTCTTGGCGTTCTCCTGCAGGCTGACCTTGTCGGAGATGATGACGCGCACCAGGACGCTGATGCCGGCGCATGCGACACCCTGGAAGCCACGGCCGAGGAGGAGGACGGGGAAGGACGTCGTGGGCGCCCCAGTACAGAGGGCACTGCCGAGGGTCATGAGGAGGAGAACAGCCTGGAGAGAGGTGTGCCGGCCGAAGATGTCCGCCATCTGGCCCCTAAACAAGTTCTCGTCAGCGGTCGGGAGCAGATGGTACACGCGTCGCGGGCCGATGAGGCGTACAGAACGGGATGAATGCCGCGCTGGTCAGGTTGAAGGCCGAGACGATCCAGTTGAGCTCAGCAACCTCGTCTGGTGGGTAAAGTCAGCCACGGGCAATCTCATGCTGCTCGGCATGGACAGCTTCTTACTAAAATCGATGGCGATGAAAGGCAGGGCGCTCGCTACGCTGAAGCCTCGTGTTAGTCTCATCCATCTATAACGACCAATCTACCTCGCAAAGCCCGATGCCGGAGGCTCACATGGTAACGTCGAGAGCCTGAAGGGCAAACGGCATCAACAGGCCGGCGATCAACTTCAGTCTGTAGATGAGCGCCCGGTGGCCCTCCGCCTTGCACTGCTCGCATGGATCCAAGATCTCCTCTGGACCCTTGACCAGCTCGCCATTCTGGATAGCCCGTCGCTGGTGCACACAGGGTGGCTTCGGCTTGTCTGGCGCCATGGTCGCGGAAGAGAAGACAGAAAGAAATGTCGATGCCGATAAGATTTTCTGCTAGAGTCACCTTATTCATCGATCACACGTGCTGCAGCTCCGTCCAGCAAGCCGTCCTGCCTTGCCGTGGACTTCTCGAACCTGTCAGCCGGGGCACACGGAACACACAGATCATGTCGGCGGCGCATCGTGGATGTTAAGGCTCGTCCTCAAGAGAAACCTCCTCGAAGTCGCCCCTGTCCTCGTGGGTCCAAACGATGTCCCAGAGGAAAGGCATCGTGGCAGCATTGAGCGGTGCCTTGCATCGGAGATGTCCATGTGGATATCGATGAGCAGGGATCGGACTTCTGAGAAGTGCGAGGACCGGGAAGACAGCCAATGAAGGAGGCTGCAGAGGGTGTTGACAGGGCCAAGCGAAAGCGAGCACCGCCCAGGGCTTGACGACAGCTGGTGTCCCTGCTTTGAGAAACGCGGGTGTGAGACTACTAATCCTCGATCTCAAGGCATTCTGGCGATCACTGCGAGACTCTAGATCTGGTCCAGATCGAGCTCAGCAGATAGGAGAGAAGTATCTTGAGATTTTCCTCTGCCGTGGGACGAGTTTTCGGTACATCCCTGGTGGGGCCTTTCAGAGAGTCTAGCCTCGGTGATAATTCTCGACCACATTGTGTGGGCGGCCGTTGTGCTACTGTAAGTAGTAGCCGCCATACCGGAGACAATATTTGCAACAGAGCCTTGATATGTTTTTTTCTTCTTTCTCTTTTATTAGTTCCAAGGTACAAAGCTGTGAGTTCGGTCTATGCTACGGATACGCTTTCGAAAAGGGTGGCTGTCCTGGTTGATTATGTTAGCATGGCGGTAGAGTTTACACAGCAAGTATGTGCAGGCACGATGGTCGCAGTGATTGCCGAAGTGCTCCTCCCATCCCCGCTCTCACTTGTTCATGAACCACCAGTGGTGGACGACGCAGACTCATGTGTCTACTATTGTATCTACCGAGTTACCATGAATCTCGTCTGTTTGCCTATCTTCATGGCTCCACTGACATTCAACCCATCACATTCAGCAGGCCTCGGCCTCGCTCTGAGCAGACGCTCGAGCATTGTCAGGCGGCAGAGCATCTTGACTCACAGGGCGTTGTGAGCTGGCAAAGACCCTCTGTGTAAGGTGCCAGACAGGCAGCAAAGCCTAGGAAGGGTTTCCTTGATGCCCCAGCATTCATGCCGGAAGTATACTCCGACTCTCACTTAGACTCGAGACAGCCGCGATGACGAAAGCAGCGCAGCCAGGGCCAGAGCCCATGACATCCTAACAGCAGGCCATCTACCAGCCCGCGACATCCCACCCAACCTGTTGTGTCGTCTTCAGAGGTTGCGGAAGGCGCGTCGGACGGACGCACATGGAGCGTGCCACCCCAGGGCTGCCTTCTCTATGTAGAGTAAGCATGAGGGCGTCTAGGCAGACAATGCCTCCTCCCGAGACCGTTTCTTGAGCATGACATGGAACAGCGTCATTGGTGCGCAGGGCTAAGGCAAGCCACAAGAAACCGCGTCGCAGTAGCTGGAACACAGGGCCAGGGCTCGTCAAAATGATTCAGTGCGGCATCGATTGCGGAGCAAGACTCATCATGGCCTGAGACT
Organism: Celoporthe dispersa; assembly: GCA_016584495.1. Taxonomy (NCBI): domain Eukaryota; kingdom Fungi; phylum Ascomycota; class Sordariomycetes; order Diaporthales; family Cryphonectriaceae; genus Celoporthe; species Celoporthe dispersa. Next base: position 29,245 of record WAID01000010.1, read on the forward strand.
CATCATAGACAACATCGGACTGTCCGAATCTCTGCGACAACTTCTCGTCGTGCCATAACTGGCCACGGTCGGGCGGGCATCGCATGAGGTTCTTGGCGACGGTAGTGGGCCCTTGGGCAAGAACACACACTGCGCATGAGATGTCGCTCGGTGGACGCAGGGCGACTTGACGGTCCTCTGCAGGCTCCGGACAGGAAATATCGCAGACTCCCGGATTTCAACGACGTGCACCCTGCCGTTCGGCCATGCGGAAGTTGCGGTAGTTGCGGCTAGCAGGCAAGCAGCTCATCCCCTAGCTAATATCGAGGCTGGACCCGCCGAGACGGGGGCAAGTTGAGCCCAATGCCCCAGATGGACCCTTTTGATCTTGCTCGTCGGGCTGCACTTCGACTTCGACGTGGTTGGCACCGATGGACAGATCTTCACCAGTCGTAAGAGCCACCACAGACGATGAGAGTGCTCCTCGTTCAGCCGAGAGCCAACGCGAGAGAGATCCCATCCCTAAAGTGTGCGGCAGATCCTTCGACGTGCGGAAGAGCGGAAAGCCGATCCGCCTAGCTCTTTGGCATCTGCCGAGTGCTACATCAGCCCAGGTATAATAAAGGCATGGCGCAATTGAGCGTTTTTGAGCTGCCCTCGCTGCCTCGCTGCCGGCGTGGTCACTCGCCGGAACGGACGCTTGAGACCTGCAGCTCGGGGCTGCACTCCAAGCGCTTGTGGAGGCATTTCATGCGAAACGAACCTGATTGCCCCCTATCGAGAAGCTGTGACTGGACAAGCCGAAGACGATGTGCCAGCAGCCACTGGCCGATGACCAAGACCACCACTAATTCTGAAGCGCCCGAGAGAAACTGCTTTGAAGTGGGTCCGGTCCCGGCGCCGTCGACGCTCCAAGACACACCCAGGATCGCCACCAAAAGGGCTGCCTGTGGCTTGCTGCTGCAGGCCCCGCCCTACCCGCGTCAACAGCAAGCCAGCACCCATGGGGGGGGGCATTGCCTGTCAGATTAGCTCATCAGCACCACAAGAGGCCTGGTGCAGTGGGTAGTGCCTTGTGGCCGGTCCCGATCCCGGCCCCGGCATTGAGGCGGTTTGCCTCCCGCATGGTGGGTGGATGAAAGTGGGCCGCATGCAGTTCTGACGCTGCGGTCTACTGCACCGAGTAAGACGGCCCAAGGCGAGAGAATTACATCTTCAAACTCTCCCAGGGGCCTTCTGTACCTCTATTTTCCTCCTCAACCACACGCCACACACCTCACTCCCACGGATGAGAGGAACCCCCCACCCGTACGGTAGATCACCTGCCAGAGCGACCATTCCTCTTTTCCGGTCCCAAGGAGCTCGCTGGTCATTAGTCTGGGTTTTACAAATCCAATCGTCTCGCGCGCTCTCCAACAGCATAGGCTCTTGACGGATTTGACGCTGCAGGCCCCGTGCGCACGGCAGAAGAGCGAGGGGTAAACGGACTTGGGGGCGAGCCAGTACCAGAGCTTGGGACACGACATCAATTCAAGATCTTGGCCTTGAGCCTCTGTGCCACGACTTCTGGCCTGGCCTGGCCCTGACGGGGAGTTCGGAGCCTGAACCCAGACAAAAGAAGCTCGCCCCAAGATACGACCTCCTTGGCTCAGCGCATAACGGCTTATTCCCACCAACCGGACCGCGTCCGTCCTTTGTCGAGCCTCGCATTGAACATCTGAGATGGACGGCTCGGATCAACCCAAGTCTCTGTCGAATTCGCCAAACCCGGCCAGTCCGGTCGAGTCTCTCGCCGACAACGTCCCGCAGGACTCCTCACACAGCCATGCCACAGCTAGCCACAATGGACCCTCGCCGCGACCGCATACTCATCCTGCCTACCCTGGTGCGTCCGTGTATACGCCGACAGACACCCCTCCGAACGCCTGAACCCTCGAAGCTGCGTGACCTGCCGGAGGAGGAAGGTTAGGTGCGACAAGCACATGCCGTGCTCGAACTGTCGCAGGGCCCAGATCCCGTGTATTTTTCCTGCGCCCGGCCGCGCGCCCCGCCGACCGCGCCCCAAAGACCCAAATGCGCCACCCAAGCAGCCCTCCAGCGAGCGCGAGATCGAACTGATGAAGCGGTTGCGAAAGCTGGAGGGCATCGTGGAGGAGCTGAGCGGCCAGATCGAAGTAGAGACGGCAAAGAACAACTCGAGCACTGGAAACTCGCCCGAGACCGCGGCCAACATCGGGGGATTCGTATACCCCCAGCTCAGGACATCGGAACGAGAGGGCGGACAGTATTGCCGCTGGTAGCTCGCACAGCCAAGGCTCGCCCATGGGGCAGAGTGACGGCAGGCCGTCGCCATTCAACTTCAATTCCAGTTCTTCGACCAACGCTCCTCAGCGGCAGGACAGCGTGAACAAGAAATTCGGCAGGCTGGTCATCAACGATCATGGCAAGACCAGATACGTCAGCAGCGTGTTCTGGTCCAAGATCACAGACGAGGTCAGTGCAGGCATCGCGCTGCTTCGGCACGCATCCTCCTGCTGTAATTGACAAGCGGAGCTAACCAGGACAAAAGCTCGACGAGATACGGAACGAGACGCAACGGCTGACGGACGGGGAATCTGATGTTTCCGACGACGAGAGCCTTGTGGCTGCAGCCACAACCCGCCGCGGCTGTGACCACCACGCGTTCATCTTCGGGTACAGATCAGCCGACGTCGACCTGAGGGCCCTTCATCCCCTCCCATCGCAGATACCCTACATGTGGCAGCTATACCAGGAGAACGTGGACCCTATCGTCAAGGTGATACACATTCCGACCGTCGACAAGCTGGTCAAGGAGACGAGGAAGAATCTCGACAACATCGGCCCGGCCAACGAGTGTCTCATGTTTGCGATCTACTTTGCCGCTATCACCTCGATAGACGCGTCTGATGTGAGCACACAGCACCAAGACTAAGCCCTGCTGTGTAACCTGACTAACAGCCTGCCAGGTGCAAACGAATTTCGGCGTCGAGCGTGATGAGCTCTTGAGCAAGTACAGATTCGCCCTGGAGCAGTCCCTCGCCAAGGCCAACTTCATCACCACCTCAGAGCTGGTGGTGCTTCAGGCCTTCATAGTGTTCCTCGTCCTCGTCAGGCGCCACGATGATACCAGGTTCTGCTGGACCCTGACAGGTCTTGCTGTCCGAATCGGACAGTCTATGGGCCTCCACCGGGACGGCATGTATCTTCCCGGGCTGACCCTCTGGAAATCGAAATGCGACGAAGGCTCTTCTGGGCACTGTGTATTCTAGACCTGCGATCAGCAGAGGACCAAGGGACCGAGCTCACCATCGCGGACAAGACGTTCGACACCGAACTCCCGCTCAACATCAATGACACCGACCTCACGGACGAGACAACAGAGATGCCGCAGCCTCGCCAGGGCGCGACGGATATGACCTTCTCCCTCATACGATACGAAGTCTGCGCCGCCGCCCGACGCTTATATGTTGTCTCCTCCGCCTCGCCTGTGCAGTGCCCCCGAGACGTTGCCATCTCGCTGGAGGAGCGCGAGAGCATGGTGCGGTCCATCTACGAGAACGTCGAGGAGAGGTACTTCAAAGACGCCTCCACGTCCTGCAGCGCCCAGCTCTGGACAGCCGCCAACATTGCGCGCGTCATCGTGGCCAAGATGACCCTCGTCATCTACCAACCAGTGCTCCTACCCGGTGCCGACGGCCAGGTGCTGTCCGACGAAATACGAGAGCGCATCTTCACGGCCGCTACCGAGATCTTCGAGTACAACCACCAGCTGAACTCCGACCCGAGGTCAAGACAGTGGAAGTGGCTCTTCCAGACGTACACGCAGTGGCACGCGGTCGCCTACGTCCTCATGGAGGTTGCTCGCCGCCCTTGGGCCGCCGGGGTAGAGCGCGCCTGGGCAGCTCTCAATTCCGTCTTCGCCAACCCGTCGCCGGACGATCTGGATCGCATCGCCGGGCACCAGTCGATGTGGCTGCCGCTGAAGAGGATCTACCTCAAGGCCAAGAAGCATCGCGAGGCGGAAATCGCGAGGCTCAAGGCCGATCCAGACGCGGCACAGCAGCTTGAGGTCCAGGAGCGGAGCAAGGCACCGGTGCCGCTCAGCTTCGCAGCCATGCCTGGGTCTGTCAAGAGCGCGATCGCGCTCGAGCGCTGGCGCAAGCTGGTAGACGCGCCGCCCCTGCCGCCGGAGATGCTGAACCAACAACCGCGGCCTTTCACCCCAGCGCAGTCAGGCGGCCAGACGAGCAGCGTGCCGAAGGCTGCAAACCGGCCAACAGATAGTAGTATGAATGTCAGCGGACCTGCGCAGCGACCAGACCTGCACGACCCACACATAATGAGCCAGGTGGAGGATATCGTGAGCAGCCCGCAGTTTCTACCCCAAAATATGTGGCCGATCGCGTTCGCGCCCGGGTATCAGGATCTCGCGCGCGCGGCGACGAGCGTCGCCGGGTTCCCCTTCATGGGCGGCGGCGGCGAGATCCCACGGCAGGACGCCACTCTCGGCAATTTCGCCAACAACACAAACAACAATAGCACCAGCCAACGCCCCAGTGGTGGGCCTGCGACCACCATGGCGACGGGCTCTGGCATGCAGGCCACGCCACTCCTCGACGCGCTCAGGGTCGAGGGCAACCTCCCGCCGTGGATGTGGAACGACACGCCCAACTCGAGCTCGTTCGGGACGACACCGTCTGCCACAGGGAGCAGCGGCGGGCCGATAAGCGCGACACCACCGGTCGGCGGCGCAGGGCAGCGCTCGAATCCCACGTTCGATTTCCGCTTGCCGGCGGCCCGGGCGAGGGATGCACCCAGAGGATATCGACATCGACATGAACGAGGATTTCAACTGGGCGGATTGGGGCCAGACAGTGATGGAGAGCGGAGGTAACATGGGCGGTGTGTGGAGCGCACATGGGATATAGAGAGGTCTGGTTGTTGTTGAGACAGGCCATTGGACTGCGGGTTTCGTTACGTCTTGGGAAGTCTGAATTCTTCTCTATCTATTACTCTACGGGCAAGGGGAAGGGGAGCGTCTCTTTCTTCTTCTTTTGGTACAGAGGGCGTTCCCAGCGTTTCACAGGTGCACACTGATCTTTTATCATTCGGCTCAACATGTCCATCTGCAGCACTGCTTACCACCTCAGGCCAGCGTCTGCCTGATGAACCCGCTTGGGTATATATGTAGGCCGGTACGTCTCCCTGGCCTGCTGTGCAGAGCTCGCGTCTTCTTCTCGCACGAAATTTGATACCCTAGTCTTTCCTCCCTCCTTCACGGCACGTACGCGCGAGAGAAGTCATACTGAGGCGTACGGCTCCACCACTCACCACTCACCACTCACCACCACCCACCCACGGCTTGTGGGGTGTTCCGGTAATTGCAGTTCCGGGAGAGACAGTCCGGCCGACGGGAGCCAAATATACTATCCACTCATGCGGGGGCGGGACTGACGACATGGCCGTGTTGATGCCGGCATCTCTCTCTCCCACAAGAACGCTCATTTCTTTCCTTGATGATTTAAGGGAGACATAGACACACAGGTACACACGACGCAGGGAGAGAGGAGAGAGAGAGAGAGAGACGACATTCTCTACAACTCTTTTCGACCCTGCACATCTTGTCTTACCGAAGGCAGTCCTGGCCGCTGTTGCAAATATCAACCAGTCTGTCGTCTGCCTCGCTCCTCAAGCACGACCAATCAACATGGCAGGCGCCGTCAAGGTTGCTGTTCTGGACGACTACCAGGGCTTCGCAGAGCCCATCTTTCAGAAACTGGACCCGAGCCGGTTCCAAGTGACCATCTTCCGCGACACACTCCTGCCCTACAACCACCCAGACACGCCTCAGGATGAGAAAGACAAGCTCGTGGCCCGGCTGGAGGCCTTCCCCATCATCTGTACTGAAAAAATCGAAAACTCAAAGCCCCCTCACACATCCTTTGCTCTTTTTTTTTCTCTTTTCTTTTCTCGCCGTACTTGTCTATTATCCCTCACTGACATTCTCCCAGGCACGATGAGGGAGCGCACACCCATCCCCGCGAGCTCATCGCCAGGCTGCCCGGCCTCAAGCTCCTCCTCACCACGGGCCTCCGCAACAAAGGCCTCGACCTCCCGGCCCTCCGCGAGGCAGGCGTCCCCGTGGCGGGAGCCCCGTCCTCGGGCGAGAGCACCACACACCACTGCGTAGCTCTGATCCTCGCCCTGGCCCGCAACCTGCTCTCCGACGACGCCTCGGTCAAGGCCGGCGGGTGGCAGTCGGACGTGGCGGTACCTTTGGCCGGAAAGACGCTGGGCGTCCTGGGGCTGGGCAGGCTGGGCTTGGCGGTGGCGCGGATCATGCACGGGGCGTTCGGGATGCGGGTCGTGGCCTGGAGCCCGAACCTCACGCAGGAGAAGGCGGACGAGCAGGCGCGGGCCGCGGGACTGGAGGCGGGTGTGTTTGCTGCCGTCGGCCGGGAGGAGCTGTTTGCCTCGGCGGACGTGCTGAGCGTGCATGTTGTGCTGTCGGACCGGTCGCGGGGCCTGGTCACCGCTGACGACCTGGGCCGGATGAAGAAGGATGCCATCTTTGTCAACACGAGCAGGGGGCCCATCGTCGTGGAGGAGGACCTGCTGGCGGTGCTGGAGCAGGGCAGGATCAGGGCTGCGGGTGTCGACGTGTTTGAGATCGAGCCTCTGCCCGCTGACAGCAGGTGGCGGACGACGAGATGGGGGCGGAGGGGAGGAGCCAGGTGCTGCTGACACCTCACACGGGCTATGCTGAGAAGGATATCTTTACCGCGTGGTATGAGGCGCAGGTGAAGAATATTGTTAGGTGGGAGAAGGGGAGGAGATGGAGGGACTGATGAACTAGTTGACTGCTGTATCGAATCATAAGGGTAGTCCTGGAATATTTCTACATGAGGTGGATGCTGGGAGGATGAGGGAGATGAGTGCTGGGTAGGGTGATGGTTGAATGACCCAAAACACTATCATATTCCATGGTGCGTGTCTATAAGGTTTTTAGTGGCTTTCTTTTTCTTTTTTCTTTTTTTCTTGGGATCTGGCTTATCAGTATGCAAAGATCAGATGATATTGTTTTTTTCCCTCCCCAATGTGCTGCCAAAAATAGCGACCATCCACCTCCTGCTCCCCACTTAGAGGTCTCCTTTTTCCTTCTCTCTTGTCTTGCTACAGACAACCCACCACCCCTCCACCTCTCCACCTCTCCTCCTCCCATCTTCCTCAGACTGTCCTCTGTTGTCGAGACAGATGTTTTCCTTCAGTAAGTATCTGAGCACCAATACATAGAATGTCATCAACAGGCCATGCAGAGCATTGACACTGCTGCGACGGCAGAAATGAGCAGCAGCCTCAAGAAGGAGAAGAACGACAATGTCGAGATGCCCTCTGACTCTGAGCTAGAGGAGGGCGAGATCCCACCTGGCGACGGTATGTTATTATCCATCCATGCCTCAGATGCCTCCTCCCCTATTGCCTCTCTCGATGCCCTCTTCCCAAATCCCTCCCTCACGCGTCAACACAACGCGCTCTCTCTCGCTGTGGTAAACAACTCCACGCGTTAAACCCATCATCAAAAACTAACCAAACCAACTCTGCCGCTGCTCTCAAGACGGTCCAGCCATCGAGCCACCAGCTGTGCCCACGCGCAGCGACGACGGCTACAGCGACCACAGCGGCACCGAGGTCTCCGTCGCCAACACCGCCGCCGCCGCCACCACCACCCCCAGGAGCGCTTCGCGGCCAACCTGCGTCGCCACCTCGGCGCGACCCTCGAGCCACCCCAGACCAGCAAGAGCCCCAGCGTGGCCCCAGAGCCCAGGGCCACCGACCCTCAGACCCCTCCCCGCGCCGCCACCGCGTCTCCTCGCCCTGTCGATCCTGCCGCCGACACGACCCACAACTGGCAGGCCAAAAGCCTCACCGAGCTCATGGACGAGATCTTCGGCGAGCCCTCGACGCCCCCAAGACGCCTCGGCCATGACCAAGCTCAACTACGAGTGCCTGCGCCGCGGCCTGCACCACCCGGCCGTCGAGTTCAACGAGGAGGGCGGAAAGGTCCGTGGCACCGTCGGCGCGACCAAGACCCTCGCCACCGACGTCGTCGCCGACGTGGGAGGTCCCTTCACCAACGCGGAGAGCGCCAGGGACTACCTGGTGCGCCGGGCCCTGCAGCGCGTGCGAACTTGGCCCGTCGGCGATCCCATCTCCATGGCTGCTGGTAACGGCGTCCTGCGCCGCAACAAGGACGTCGAGGTGGTCAAGAAGAAGAAGAAGGAGGTCATCGCGGCCAAGGACAAGAAGAAGGCAGAGGATGACAAGAACAAGAAGGACCAGGACCAGGAGCACGAGGTCGCGCCCGCCTCACAGCCGGTCGTCGGCTCGGGTGTCGACATGAGCGACCCTGTTCAGGCTCGCGCCTATGTGGAGGGCTTCCGCATGGGCTAGTTGGTGGCCGCCGGCGAGCGCCGTGCTGTTGTTTCTTCTGCTGCCGTCGCTGGCCACAAGCGTGCTCGCCGGCCCTCCCGTTCCCGTTCGCGCAACCCTTTCGTCAGCCCGAAGCGCCGCCGTGGCCGTTCGGGTGATAGCTACCGCCCTGACAGGAGGACAAGTATCGCAGGGGCATCTAGAGGATGGATGGATGGATGGATGGATGGATGGATGAGTGGATGGATGACACACGGTTTAGCCGATAGCTGGCTGTTGTCTCAGGCTCATCAAGAAGCCTCTTCCAACATGATAAGGACAATGCAATAAAATGTGGTTAGGACTTCTTCATACCTGCCATCATTACCTACTCTTTTTTCTTCTTTTCTAAGTGAGTGTTTCTGTGACTGGTGACGTGCATGTACATGACATTTGACATACAGAAGGATAGGTTGCAGGCTAGGTAGAAAGCAGGGGGCTCTTACAGGGGTTCGGTACTAGTATTTGGTGGAGTAGAGAGCTTAGAGCTCAGGGTAGATCCCCAAGGAGCTCCCCAGACTACAGAAGGGTTCAGCGGCTAATGGCTTAAGCGGGACCCCTGGAGAAGAGGGGGAACCACCTATTTCCCAGATGATGTCTGCAAATTCTACAACCTTTACACACCCGAGACCCATGAGGAAGCAGAAAACACATGACGAGAATGAGCAGCAGCAATACAAGTTAAGGACTTGTATCCCAAATGTTGAGTGGGTACAGGAGCAGTGAGATGTGCCCAGGCAAGTACAGCTAGACATAGAAAGAAAGACATAGGGGCCAAGAAGCGCACTGCAGTTGGACTTCAAACTCCATATAAATATGCAGGTGTACCTATTCTGTCACATCATCAGCACCAAGGCTGAAGCTACAGAAAAGGCCTGAGTGATCACTCCACGGCACCCCTTCCCTCCAGGATCTGTCCGTGCTGATGGGACCACCTCTGGGTGTACAACTCTGATATCCACAGGCGTGAGGCCCAGCATGGCAACCTTGTCCAGCCGTCCCGCAGGGAACGGATCGCCCTTGCCATCCAGCCCCAAGTAAACCCGTCCTCCCCAGGATGCAGCCTCTCCCAGGCATCTACCAGCCCGTTCTTCTGCACCAGGGCCGCGTCCTCCTGCGATACAGGGTTCCAGTCGCCGGCGATGACTCCATGGCCCACGCCGGCTGTGCGGAGGAGGCTGGCGGCGATAGCCACCTGACGCGGTCGCTGGTTTGGCTGGACGGGAAGGGAATCCAGATGCACATTGACGAGACGGATGCGGGTTGGCGTTGTAGTCCTGCTTCCTCCGTAGGTGACATCGCAGCAGAGAGCGTCTCGCTTGAAGCGGCTTGGATAGTTGACTCTCCAGATCGGACCCGGCGAGGCGAACCACCCACTAGTAGTAGGGATACTCTTATTATTGTCACCGCCCGAAAGAACGCCAAATCGAGCCCGGGAAAGCAGGGTCATGGTGGCGAAGGGCACGCCGTCGGACCAATTCGTCTCGTCGGCCTCGCTTGAGACCCAGTGCTCCCTGGCCCATGCGTGCTGGAGCAGGTGCGCGAGGGCCCTTCGCGACACTTCCTGGAAGAACACGATGTCGGGACCGCCTTCGCTCCCGCCCACGTCGAGCATCTGCTGGAGTCTGGAAAGAATCCCGTCCATGCGGGACTCGTGGTTGTCGCCGAAAGCATCGACATTCCAGGTGAGAAGTCGTAAGGTTGGTGGTGGTGGTGTTGAACTTCTCTGGCTGGGGCCCTTGCGTCTGGCACATGGCCGGTGGGCCCAACAGGCAACCATTGGCAGCTTGATCTGTCGAAGGCGTGCCAGCGCTGGAACACGGGCGCTGGCGTGTCTGGCAGGTCTGGTAGTGGCGTTGAGTGTGACCATGCCAGGTAGCGGGTGTGAATTGACGACAGGAAAGACATGGTGGAATTCTCTGGTTTGGCGTTGTTGAGATCATTACGGAGGGGTTGGTTGTTTTGGGTGCTGTGACGGGAATAAATCAGAGGGAGGTATAGGTGCACAGCAGTTAGTCGGCCAGGCGTTTGGCCCCCAATACTTACAGGGTTGTCTGGGTCTCTTCTGGCGCTAAAAATGAGCCGCCATTGGTGGGCTCTGTAGTAAGCTGTTATACTTTGTACAGCTACCAGGGATGACCTGTTCACCACCCAGGTTGCACATGTTCATGAAATGACTTCGCAGTCCTTGATTTCTCTTCAACTCGATAGAACCCAGTGTAAAAAGTCTCTGGCTGAGTCTCCATGGCTCGGCTATTCAATCACAGTGAGTCTCTCTTCTGACCTATACGACCGCACCGCTCAAGAATGTAAAATATCCCGATCCTTCAGCACTCGGTTATTACCAAACATCCAGCCAGCCTGAACTGTAGTCATCAGGCCTTGATGCTAGGATCTAAAGCCTGCCACTTCGCCAGATCCCGGAATTCTTTGATCCAGTCCTTCAAGCCATTCTTCATCTGCGCATCCAGCGTCTTCACTAGCTCCATCTTCCTCCCCTGCGCCTTCAGTTTGGAAGCGAGCAGGTCCCGGATCGACGTAATGTCGGACATGTCACCAGTCCTCTTAGGGCTATTCCGGCGCGTCTCGTTCGCCCACGTGCTCAGTTTCAACCGCAGAAGACCGGCGGGCTCAAGGAAAGCAAGCTGCAGCTCCGGATTCTTCGGGTTCCCGACCTTGATCAGCCGGGCTTTCGTGAGCTCAGGGAAGGCCTGCCAACCCGCGATGATGCCGTCCACCTCGACGAAGTTGCCCCCGCAACCCAGAAGTAGTAGTTGTCACCATGCTTGACGAAAGGGCCGGTGCTGAAGAGATCAAGAAGTGTGCCATAGCCGACCGCGCCGTTGGGTACCGCAATGTCAATGTCGGCGGTGGTCCGGGCCGTCATCCCTACGTTAATGCAGGCGAACCCGCCGCAGAAATAGTATTGCACCTTTTTGTGGCTGAGCTCTTGATGTAGCCACATGGCGCACTGGTATAAGGTCGCGCTGCGTTGGCAGGGGATGGCAGCTGTCAAGAGGAGTTCATTAGCACGTTGATAGCTCCAATCGTATTTTATAAACACAGCTGTGACAGAGGGTATATATGAAAGAAAAAAGAAGAAAAAACGTACGATCTTGTCCTCTGGGTGTTTTCGCGAGGATAGCGTTCCAAGCAGCCATCATCTTCTTCCTGGCATCAGGCGATTGGGTCCGCGAGGCAGGCATGGTTGGCTCAAAGAGAAGTGCTAATTACAACGTATAGAGAACAACTAGGTGGGAATAGTCTTCAAAGTGCAAGGCGAGGCTATGTATGATAATATTCCAGTTAATATGAAAATATTGCAAATGTCGACATGGGATATCTTGTAATCCAGACACAGCATATGGTTTGGACCTCGATGATGGGGGCTATTATACTCAATACACATGTTAGCTAGATGTTGGGCTGTAGTGGTCTCTCGCAGTGGTCGGCGCTCTCATCTGGTCATCCCTTCTATTCTCGGCCCCGAAGGACGACTATTTTCAACTAAGGGAACCAACAGCCCCTCAGTACGCGCTGGCTGCAACGCAAGAGAAGGTTGCAAAAAGACTACAGTATTCTTAGATTTCGAGCCCCTGTTGAGCCTTTCCGGGGAGGGAGGGGGATATGCTCGCGGCTACGGCGATCTAAGTAGGGCATAACTATCCCACCAAACATTGCTGGAGTGTGCCTGACGGGCGTTGTTAGTACAGGGTCTTTGGCATGAGGCCCACAGCCAGTTGGGGGCAGGCGAGACGTACAGTAGGACAGAGGCAGGGTAAGTTGGGCCAATCAGCACTCTATCCAGGATACGGCTGGCGCTTATGCGGTGCCTGGGTGAGACTCGTTGGTGGATAAGCGCCCAACTGTAAGGCAATTCCCAGCTCCAAACGGCGTCGCCAAAGAAGACACAACTCGACAACGACCTTCCTGCTTGCCTCCCTTAAAGTGACACCTGTATTGCCAAATATTTTGGGGTATATCCCGGAACCAGAACTCGCTCATCGTCGCTAGCCAACCTCATCCCATACACTAAAGTCTGCTCTCTATGGCATCACATCAGCAGCAGCAGCAACTATCCTCTATCCGCGAGCCCGACGTAGAGGGCGGCCGGCTGTTGACGACAGTCTTGCAGCAACATGGCATCCCTTGTGCTCTATGGGCCGTCAGTGCCGCCGTACATTACGGGGTGGTCTTTGTCCTCTGGTCAGTAGTACATTTTCAGCGCCACGATCACTCGATTTGTTCCGTCAGGCCCCGGGTGAATTCTCGCTGACCTCCCAGCAGGATATTGAGATCGCCATCAACGCAGCTGACCAGCAACGTGCTTTCGAGCTACTGTTATCTCACGGCCTCACTATTTCTGCTACCTCGGATCAGGAGAGATCATCACCTGCCTCCATCAGAGACTGGTACGAAAGCGGCCCTCGTCCTCGCAGTATCATGATCGCCGCAAAACGCGCCTGGTGACTCCCATATACGAGTTACCCCCACCGGGAATCCACTGGACGATATGCTGCGGCCATTCATCATCGTATACTCTGCCGAGGAAATCGGCTTGCCCATTATCCCTTTCCCAGCACCAGCGTCTGAGAACGAGTCCATCGCCGCTTACATCCCATTAACTGTTCTGAACGCGGGCCACGCCTTATGCGACGATGGATCATCCTCAGAAGAAAGGGAGGACTTGCCGCTGAGGGACACGAGGGTTCCCTCCTTTCAATCTTTGCTCAGGTCAGAAATGCACGTTTTGCTGATGCATGCTGAACCGCAGTCTCCGGTCTGGGGCCAGCACATGGCCCAGCTCTCCGAGCTCGTCCACTCCCGAGCTTGTGCGGGTGGGCTCGGCAACCTGCAGGAGGTGGTGGCGGACGAGAGGCTCGATGATTTTATCCAGTGGTTCCGGGCAAGTCTCAAGGGGGAAGCGGATTACGGAAGGCTAGAGGGGCTGCGGGCGACTTATCGGGAGAGATATCATTTAAAGGATGCGCGCGAGCCCTCTGTCGAGCAAACGGAAACAGGTCACTGATCATAATGTAGACGATAACGTTAATACTATGTACGGATATTTCTGCATGGAGAAAAGTCTTGGGCGGACGGAGCTGACGTGCCAGTGGGTCGCGAGCTGGAGCGTTTAGCGGGCAGGGATACCCTGAACGGATCTTAAGGCCCTGAGGATGCCGCGCTAGTGGCCCGTCGGTCAGGGATGGTTCAGTACAAAAGATCGATCTCGAGTTCCATGACGCAAGGTACCAAGATCGGAGACATGTACTATGACAGCCAAGGGAATGGAATGGCTGATGAGCTTGCTGTGGGAGGTAAGTCTTCTGTTGTAGGTGTCTCTTTTCTTTTCTGTATCCTTTCCCTCCTCCCGTGCCGCAGCCTCAAGCCTCATCATATATTCATGCGCGTCTTGTGTATGAGCCTCTTGCGCTGCTCCTCGTCCTCCTCCACACCTCGCTCAGTGAAGGTTGGGAGGAAGTTCCTCTCTTCCCAGATCGTCAACATGTCTTCCAAACGCAAGGCACCGCCCGCCAACGGCACAGCGGTCAAGAAGGCCAAGACCGCTTCATCCCTCACCGACCCCCACCCCTTCCACAGGGAGGCTGAGGAGCATGGCATCGTGCTTCGCAAGTATTATCCACACGAGATGAGCAACTCCCGCGCCCTGGCGTACAACGAGAACAAGCTGCCGCGCCCCGTCGAGCAGCTCCAGGCTGCCCAGCAAGAGACGGCCGCAGCCCGCAGGAAGGTCCAGGCCGGCGATGCCGTCGTGCACTGGTTCAAGATGGACCTGCGGACGGCCGACAACACGGCGCTGTCCATGGCCTCGGCCAGAGCAAAGGAAGCCGGCCTGCCGCTCATCGGGCTGTTTGTAGTCAGCCCGCAGGACTGGGAGGCACACCTCACTGCACCTATCCGCATCGACTTCATGCTGCGGACGCTCGAGGTGCTACGGGCGGACCTGGAGAAGCTAGATATCCCGCTGCACATTGAGACGGTGGAAAACGTAAGGACGTCCCCGTGAGGATCGCAAGCCTGATGGAGGAGTGGGGCGCCAGGCACCTGTTCACCAACATGGAGTACGAGGTTGATGAGCTGCGGCGCGAGGCGAACATCGTGAGGCTGCTGGCGGAGAGGGGCATGGCGTTTGAAGTCGTCCATGACACATGCGTGGTCCCGCCGGGCAAGCTGATCACCGGTGCGGGAAGACAATACGCCGTCTATTCACCCTGGTTCCGTTCTTGGGTTGCTCATGTCCACGCGGACCTAGACTTGCTCGAGGAGCTTGACGCACCGACAAGGAACCCCAAGGTGGCGCGTCAGAGGTTTGAGAGGCTTTTGGCGGCAGCATCCCGGAGGCCCCTGCTACCAAGGTGCTCTCGGCTGAGGATGGGAAGAGGTATCGAGCTCTCTGGCCTGCTGGAGAGCACGAGGCATACAGGCGGCTCGGCAAATTCTGCGAAGAGAAGATCAGCTCGTATGGAGCAAACCGCAATCTGCCGGCGGCCCACAGCACCTCGTCGCTCTCTGTACACCTTGCCAGCGGTACCATCAGCGCGAGGGCTTGCATCAGGGCGGCGAGGGACAGTAACTCGACGAAGAAGCTGGACGGCGGCAACCAGGGAATCCAGACGTGGATCAGCGAGGTGGCATGGCGAGATTTTTACAAGCACGTATTAGTGAACTGGCCATATGTCTGGTACGTCCGGGCCCGCTGCAGCCGGGAGAGGCGTCTTCGCCCACGAGAGACACAAGACGGAGCTGACCAGCACGATCCTAGTATGAACAAACCCTTCAAGCCCGAGTACTCCAACATTGAGTGGTCCTACGAGGAGGAGCACTTCAGGGCCTGGGCTCAGGGCCAGACGGGTTTCCCATTGTTGATGCCGCCAGTAAGCAGCCCTCCCTCGCTCTCTCCCTCGCTCCCTGACAGATAATTCTATCCCCTCGCCGCTCAGATGCTTTCAGCATAATTCACATGCCAGAATGCTAACTCGAGAGTCTTGAAAGTGAGACAAGTACAGCACATGGGCTGGATGCACAACCGCTGCAGGATGATCGTGGCCTCGTTTCTCAGCAAGGACCTCCTCCTCGACTGGCGCATGGGCGAGCGGTTCTTCATGGAGAACCTCATCGACGGCGACTTCGCCTCCAACAACGGCGGCTGGGGCTTCTCCGCGTCGGTTGGTGTGGATCCCCAGCCGTACTTTCGAGTGTTCAACCCGCTGCTGCAGAGCGAGAAGTTCGATGCGGACGGGGAGTACATCCGCAAGTGGATTCCCGAGCTGAGGGAGGTGAAGGGCAAGGCCATACACGACCCATATGGGCGAGGTGCGGCGGCGATCGCCAAGAAGGGAGGCTACCCAAAGGCCATCGTCGAGCACAAGGGCTGTCGCGAGAGGGCATTAGCAGCGTATAAGAAGGGAATTACCGCTGACCTGTAGGCGAAAGCGTGCTTGGGAACCAGCTGCGTTGTTCGAGGCATCTCTTCTTGGGCCTGCATGGCGATTTGGGAAGCCTGGGAAGGCGAATGTGGCGTTCTGGTGTCTAAAGTAGAGTGGCTGGATATTGTTAAGGTCAAAGACTCCTCTTCTGGGCAGGGCGCCTGCTCCCACACAGCTACTGTACCCACCAACGCACCTACGGTGACCTACCGAACACCTCTACTGGGAACTATCGTCTCCACCCGCCTTTTGATCCTACCTCCGACCTCCTAATTTGCCTCCTGTTCCGAATCAACTCGTGCCCTCACTCTTAGATACCGCGCATGTACGTTCCAATACCACCGAACTCCGCACAGGCAAAATTGTTTCATGGTCGTGCTATACGCGCAGTCGACGCGGCAGGTCTGAAACGTGGAACATGGTGTTGAGACAACTCGGGTGGAGCGGGAACCAAAAATCCCAGGTGAGACGCACTGACAGCGATATGCTAAGGACATGAGAGAAAACGAGATCATAAATATCGCCAATGTCCTCTACTTTGAGGATTGAGGTCCTTTTGGTCTGTCTTGCAGCTCCCTTGCGCTCCTGGAGCTCGCGGCCCTCGGTGCACGCCACGCGCCTCCAGCCATAGGCCTGTCGCTCATGAACCTGGCATAGCGACATTCGACCAGACAAACCCGCCAAAGCATCGAGAAGCCACCAGACCCTCCCTGTGTTCTCAGTTCCGCCGCCGGACCTCTCCGCATCCCCCGTTGTGGACCCTGCGGCGTCGAGCTCCGAGGACCACCACGCGCTCCGCATCGCCTCCCAAACCCCCCTAAAGGCCCGAGAATGCGTTGAGCGCGCCAGCCGTCTCCGCCGACTGAGCTTCCCTCTCATGCCACGTGGGCCGTACGGCCCGGCAAAAAAAAAGTTCAGCCGACCGTCGAGGCGCCGTCCGTCCGAAATTCCCTCTGGAAGAAACCCGCACGACCTGGAAGCGATCGCAATCAGCCGTCCGAGCGCCATGCTCCGTCTGATTCCCGCTGGAAGACCTCGTGCGCACGCCTGGAAGTGGGACATGTGTATCCGAGAAGAACAGATACAAGAAAACCCGATATTTCGACGTCGATGATCCCTTCCCCGTCCGTTCGACAACATCTTGCCTCTGGAGAGACAAACGCGCGAGGATCAGAAGCGGCACGCGACCTGACGTCGAGCTCCGCCAAGCTCTGACAGGTTGCCCGCTGAAGCACCCTCGCGCGTCCATTCAAAGGCGGATCCCGTTATTACCAGATCACGCCCAAACGAAAAAGTCGAACGTCGATGGACCCGAGACTGGCTCCCCGCTGGAAAGATCTCACGACCCCCGCGGCGTGACCTTGAAGCTGGTCGCAGCCAGATCTTGGAAGATCCTCCGCCCCAGGTTGACGACCCTGCGCCCTGGCTGCCTCTCTCAACGGGGAATATCCTGCCTTGCCATGGTCAGTGGCAGCATGATTTCCCGAGAGTGTGTATATTTTGCCGGGATGATTGTTTCCCTCCTGAATATCTTGAGACCGCGCGCACACGGAAGCGCTTGGCTTTCCCCATGGCTGATATGCCTCTCTCTCTCTGCCACCGCAGCCTAAGCTCCCGCACCAACAGATGGCGGTCGAGTTCACAGGCGAGCGAGCATTTGAGGAGAAGTCGCTGGAGTGGATGTCGCGCTAGGCCTACCTGATCATTTGGGGGAGACACACAGCAGTGGTGTTTTTCACGTCCCTAGGGTGTTGAGGATATTTACCAAGTCAGCCCTTCATAATGCCGAGAGTAGGGCACCGGAGCTGGGGAGAGAGAGGGAGACACCGGTGTGCAGGCTGGGAGCCGTACAGGTCGGTCATAAATGTCAGGATAGCTCTGATAGGCCGGTCCAGAGACCCATAGACTGTCACACCTCGTTTGTGTCATCTCAATATACAGTTCCATTATACATCCATTTCAGGCGGCCGTGTAGGTTCAAACTGGCGGCCACCATGAACACTGAAGTTTCCACGGCACAATTTTTTTCGTACAATCGCACTGAGGCTTGCCACGTGCACGTACGAACACGCGGGCATCTCATAGCTCGCAGTCACGGTACCATCCTGTCCCTGACCTAATTCTTAAATATAGGTGCATGATCAATTTGGTGTTTGGTGTTTCCTTTTGTGCGTCGTCAAGGTAGTCCCACTGGGAACGAGCCAAGGTGTGGGTCTAGGGCACCCGCACGCAGAAAATTCTTTCGTTCCATCTTGACGATATAAAACTTTTTTTCTCAGCCGGATTTCAACCAAACGCGTCTTCTCGATGCCCGGCTAGCTCAATCGGTAGAGCGTGAGACTCTTACAGAGTTTCCGATTCTGAAATCTCAAGGTTGTGGGGTATGTTATTATCGTTCACACATGATGTGGTTGCAGCACGATCTCTAACAGCACCTCCAGTTCGACCCCACGTCGGGCTCAATTCCCGTCGATACTTCGATTCTTTTTTTTTTTCTTCCTCTCCCTCAATCCGTCAAGTTTTGGTGCTTATTTTTCCCTTTTTTTTTTTAATACAACATGTCACTGAAGTATAATAACCACCAGGCCCTACTACCTTTACAATGTTATTGTCATGTATATTCCTTGTCATGGGTTCATGTCCCAAGCACACGTACACAGCAGATCATGGCCTTCAAGGTAATGTTATGAAAAAGTGATGAGATTGTCCCTTGGGTCAGGTGCCTGGCTTCACTATCATGGCGACTCCTCACCAGCAGCAAGTTTTGTGTGCTACTTGGGCAATTCATGAACCAATTCAGAATCAACCAGGCAACTTGCAATACTGCTTGATCTATCTATAATGCGGTAACCATTGCTACTTGATCTTGTTGAATTATACAGAACAATGAACATCTTTTCACAGAAGCATTTCTTCTTTTGCTTTATACAAAGACTACAGTATGAATGTGATGATTTGAATTTGTGCGCAGCAAGGTTGTAAAGGACTACTTCCCATCACGACCTCCTCCTCGGTGTGTACCATGCTGATGGACCTGATACGCCTCTCTGACTTCCAGTCTTTAGACAAGGCAAACTAGTGCCAAGTCAATGTGTTCACTGACTCACTTTCTTCATCTTGGAGTTGAAACAATAAGAGATGCTATCACCTGATTCTTGTCTTGGGAGTCCGTGAGGATGAGCGCAGCCCCTGGGGAAACAATGAAATCAGCCAATCATCTGTTTGCTGGAGACTCTACAATCTCTGTTTCACTTGAAGATATCGACCACCGGCAAATAGTGAGGACCTGATAATATAACATCACTCTTTAGTTTCTAGCCGCGATAATGATGCCTCATAGTCATTTGTTCACGTCAGCATACCATTCAGTTCCTCTGCAGTGGCTTCCTAAAACAAAGAGAAATGATCTCACGTCTTATCACGACCTTGATACGAAAGATGGATCCCCAAAGAAACGGCCAGACCAATTTCACATGGCTGCCGCGTGATCCTCAGCAGAGCGCCGCGGACTGCTGTGCCCCTGAACCTGAGCAGGTGCTGCACTAGGGCGGACGACACTCGACCCAGGTCGTGCCAAGCCGGTTACCCGCAGCGTCGGGACTCGGTGGGCTCGAAGACGATTGGAGCGGGTAAATGCGCAGGATAAGAGGTGCAAAGAGTTTGCCCTGAACCGCCCTAGGCGGGTCTCCAGGGAGAATGCTAGACGGCTCTCTAGGCGACTTTAACCGCTGCTAGTGATGGGACTCCTGCCGCAACAGTGGGTTGACATGCGCCTGGACGGGGATCGTTCATGGAGGGGCGCAGGCACGCCTCTCATCGTGCTCAATGAAAGGGACAGACAGTCAGAAATCTGGGACAGTAATACCATCTTACATCTGTCCAGCTATCATTCCTGAACAACATACTTCATATCCACGGTCCACTGCTTCTCTTGTCCTCTCTTGACCCCTTCCTTGCACATCATCGACATCACGTCACAGTGCTCTACGGAGGAATCGGACCTGCTGTGAAAGATAGACCTGCTGCTGACACGGAAACATCTCGTGTGAAGATGGAGGGCAAATCTGTGAGATGGACCATAGCTCGCCCCTGACGCTTCATACACGGCAGGACTGACCCCGTCATCAGAACCTCTCCTTCATCCTCAACAAGCCCAAGGACGTTGGCTTCGCCGAGCGCGCCGTCCCCAAGCTCAGCTCCCCCCACGAGGTGCTCGTCGCCGTCTCCTGGACCGGCATCTGCGGTTCCGACGTGCACTACTGGCAACATGGCGGCATCGGGTCCTTCGTCGTTAAGGAGCCCATGGTGCTGGGCCACGAGTCCGCCGGCGTCATCGCCCAGGTAGGCGAGGCCGTCACCAGCCTAAAGGTGGGCGACCGCGTGGCCATCGAGCCGGGCTATCCGTGCCGCCGCTGCGAGCACTGCCTGCGCGGCAAGTACAACCTGTGCAAGGAGATGGTCTTCGCCGCCACTCCGCCCGTGCACGGCACCCTGACGGGCTTCTATACCGCCCCCGAGGACTTCTGCTACAAGCTGCCCGAGAACGTCTCGCTGCAGGAGGGCGCCCTGCTCGAGCCCACCGCCGTGGGTGTGCACATTGTCCGCCAGGCCAAGGTGCAGCCCGGCCAGAGCGTCGTGGTCATGGGCGCGGGCCCCGTGGGCCTGCTGTGCGGCGCTGTCGCCAAGGCCTACGGCGCGAGCACCGTCGTGCAGGTCGACATTGTCCAGTCCAAGCTGGACTTCGCCAAGGACTTCTGCGCCACGCACACGTACCTCTCGCAGCGCGTCAAGCGCCGAGGAGAACGCCGCCAACATCAAGGCGTCGTGCGGCCTGCCCGACGGCGCGGACGTGGTCATCGACGCGTCCGGCGCCGAGCCGAGCATCCAGGCCTCGATCCACACCCTCAAGGTCGGCGGCACCTACGTCCAGGGCGGCATGGGCAAGGCCGACATCACCTTCCCCATCATGGCGTTCGCTATCAAGGAGGCGACGGCACACGGGTCATTCCGGTACAACAGCGGCGACTACAAGCTCGCAGTGGAGCTGGTCGCGAGCGGCAAGATCAACGTGAAGAAGCTGATCTCGGGTCAGGTGCCGTTCGAGGAGGCAGAAAAGGCTTTTGAGAAGGTGCTAGAAGGGAAGGTCATCAAGATGTTGATTGCAGGGCCGAACGAGAAGATCTAAGGAGGAGGGCCTTTCTTTCGAGAGGGAGGGGGAAAGGCGTTGTGGCTGGGGTGAGAAGCAGGCGGAACCGTGAAAATGCATCTGAAGAAAACAAATTGTCATCGAGCTTTTGGAGCAGGTAGATTTGATAATTGAAATAAAAGCATCGGGACTGGACGGGAGAACTTGCATCACTTGTCCATTATTCGCCAGCTTGTGTTTCCAATGAATACTCTTGCTATGTTTTCATGAATATGCATCTTTTGGGTTTTGTCTTTAATAAAAGCACATATATATATGTGTGTGTGTGTGTATTTTTTTAAAAAAACAACTATTATACAGACGAATACTAGAGCAGTATTGTTTTGGTTGATACAAGAAAAATAATTTGCATATTGATGTTCAGTTGCATGAGATGTTAGAAGTTTGTACTATATAATCATTGTTTTTCAAGAT
Source organism: Celoporthe dispersa (assembly GCA_016584495.1). Classification (NCBI taxonomy): domain Eukaryota; kingdom Fungi; phylum Ascomycota; class Sordariomycetes; order Diaporthales; family Cryphonectriaceae; genus Celoporthe; species Celoporthe dispersa. The sequence continues at coordinate 50,782 of WAID01000010.1, forward strand.
CTTAGAAATTTAGGTCCTGTGGCGCAGTGGTTAGCGCAACAGCTTTACACGTGTGTCTCGCTGGAGGTCGTCGGATCGTACCCGACCAGGATCAGTTTTTGAAATTTTTAAAGCCTCTCTAGTTTGCTTTTTGATTTTTCGTAATAATTTTCTTGGCTACTAAGTTGGTTTTGAGTCGATGTTGGTAAGCTGTGGAGTGGTGAGTGGATGGTGTGGAACTCAGTGCAAAGTATATGAGTGAGTTTTAGGAGATGCTGCCTCAATCACAAGACAAACACTATATATATATACAAGCAGTGCTATAAGAATAACGATGCATATACATATCATATATATGTGTATGCATTCAATTTTGAGCCGTTTGGCCAGGCCTAAAATAGGGTTTTCACCCTGTTTTGAGCTTTCATGGTTTTTCTATTGCTGACGTTTCTTTGCACTATCACTCTTGGGCTGACAAGTCTTGGAAAGGCGGGCGAGACGAGACGAGACCTCTCTTAGTAGAGGGCCAGGATAAAGGAGAGGGAGGTCAGCCCTCAGAAAAGGCTGTATTTATTACGGTGCAATTCTGCTGGAGATACTCCGTGCCAGTGCTCGGTCCGTCTGGTTTGCTGTGCGGGTCGAGACCTCAATGGTTGCCTTTGTGGAAATCAGCTGTGACAAAGTCCGGAGTCCTGGGCACGAGCCCGGCAGAATACACCGTCCGATATCTTCTCCTTTGGCATGGTAATCATCTACGTGCTGATCGACGACATCATCTTTCGCTTGAGCGACTAAGAGCTGGGTAGGGCTGGCGCTTGGTGGCAGATTTTTCGGGGACATACACCGTACTTTGGAAATGAGGACAGTTTTAGGGGCTTGCTTTAGCATGTCGGACGGAATAATGACTTTTTCGATCGCCTAGTCGCTCTAGCGGGTGACTTTGATGCTGAGAGGTCGAGAAAGCCTTTCGCATGTGGCAGTAAGTGGACAGGGAGCTTAGGAATCTGATGATGACGATGACAAACCTGGACCCTGCCAGGATAATCAATGAGCGGGAAGCTCTCGGGCATCCTTGGTCCCTCCAAGCCGACTCGAGAAAGAACATATAGAAACGCGGAAGAACGTGCCATGTATACTCAACCCATGCTGACCAGCACTCTGTATTCATTTCTTATAAATCATCTCTCCGGAAAGTGACGTGCTTTCTGCCTATGAAGTTGTTATATGCTCTTCCAGCTCTCTCTTTATAATCATAATATGAAGGCGGTGCTTCCCGCTATTATCATAAAGACTCCAGCCATACCGAAGCCAAAAATCAAGCCACCAAGGCGAGCGTCCTTCACCATACCGACAATAAAAGAAACCAGGATTATAGACCAGACAATCAAAATCACAATTGCAAGGACTGTCACTCCTATAGACTTCAACATGCCGTTAAAATTTACCAACTTCTCTTCCAGCTGCGTGCACAACCGTTTTCCGATCCTCAACAGCAGTATTAGAAAACCCACTAGGGTCAACAAAATGACCACGACTCCGCAGAAGTCGTAGAGAAGGAGGTTCAGGTCCCTGAGCCTGGTTTGCATGCTGAGGATGCTACAAGCAAGGCTCAAAGGCAGGAAGATGCTTGCTAGCATACTCAGTATCCAGAGACTGCTTGAATCCTGAATGTTCCGGCGCATTTCGAGGAATTTGAGATGGTGTTCCAGAGATCTCGGCATCTCGGCCGTCTCACTTCGGACCTGGTGGCACAGACCCCGAATATCGGCAGCGGTCGGCGCGAAGTCCAGAGAGCAGTCCGAGCCAAGCACCGCATTAACCGCAGTCAGGAGGGACTCGAGCATATATGCAAAAGCGTCCATCATGGACGCAAGCTCTCGATAGAAGTAAGCATCCGTGATAATATCGTCCAGAAGTTCTGGTAGCAGCCGGGAGCTTCGGGCATCCAGTCTATCCTCTCGAGGCATGTAGTATTTCTGCCTCGACTCCTCCAGAAGGCTCAGCATTTGTAGCAGCTGGGCGTGTGAGAACCACAATAATAGCACCCTCTTTCTGTGAGGCCCTTGCTTTGTACGTTTGAGGAGCGGTTGATACTGCTCAAAAGATTACGGAAGTCACTGATGAAACTCGCCGTAGAGGTGATGATGCTGTCGAAGTCGTCTTCTGAAGGCTGCCCTGGCAAAATATCTTGCTGGATGCCATAAGTTTTACAGGATATAAGCACTGCTAACAATTTAGTTTCCGCATATTAAAGAGAAACGTACAAACAAATTATATCAACAAGGTTGCCGAGCAGCCAATACTGGAGTACTCACGCGTAAGTTTGCCGTTGTCATGTTCCACAGCGCAGACTTCTTTAGTTACCGTGAGGCGCTGCTTCTTGATACCTGAACCTCTCCATTGGGTATTTCCAATAACTAGGGAACCCACCTCAAGCCAGGCATTCGGGATCTTTGTTGTCCATTGTGTTGATAGTCCATAATACCCCGTTTTGAGAAGACGGTGGTTATCTCGGTCCAAACTTGACGCCCGGCCGGAAGATTCGGCGCCGATGTGCTGTTCTAGAGAGTAGTTTCCCGTGTCAAAATCCTGCTCTAGATATATCCTGATGCTATGGTCCTGGGGTACTGGCAAATCTTCTGTTGTTGAACTGGTGAATTGGCGACCGTCCGCTTGAGGAGTACGACCTCTTCTGATAAGCCATTCCCCCGACGCGACTTTGCCGTTCTCGCTGTAGTCAACGTCAAACACCCACAGAAATTGACCTTCTTGGGGTAGAGGTATCCTACTGCGGCATGATCCGCGACCGAAAAACAGCGCAAAGATGGACTGCACAGCAAGGATAGATGGTACAAAACCGAAGGCATCCATTGATGCTAATGCCTCGATGCAGAGAGAAAGAACAGGGTGAAGAGAAAGAATAGCGTAAAAGATTGAATGGTAGACCTTGTAAAACGGACCCTGGAATTATGAGCGTCATAAGCAAGCGAGGGAAGAAGAAAAAAAAAGCGTACTTCATGCGTTTATAGGGAATATATAGGTATAGCCAGTTCCGAGAGACCTGGCGATCGTCATTTTTGCCGACAGCCTCATTAGGCTCGCGTTACAATTTAGACGTGGTTGTGTCGTCCTCCAGGGGGTCAGAAAACACGTGGTCCAATCCAAGAGCTTCCTCCTCCGTATAGCCAAATAGCCTGCCATCTGCGATCGGGGTCTGGCTATTAGATACGCCATCCTCATCTCTGCTCCTGATTGTCATGATGGTGGTGGAGTGGCTCAGCTGAGACAGTGGTCGATCCCTGCCACTTTGAAAGCTATTCCGCAACGTACCGTGCAATTCCATAAGCACTAATGAGCCCCTAGAGTTGTGCTGCCCGCTATACATATAATTAACCTCGGGAAATGATGGGTCTAGGCTGCCATATTCGGGAGGCCAAACCTCGACACAGCAACTTTAGGTGAAAACGAACCAGAACCCGGACGCAGTCTCATGACAGAGTACTGACGTCGAGCACTAGGCAGAGGACCCCGTTAAGCCAAGCGTGCCTGTGTAAATGACGGCAGAAGAACGTCAGCAGAGCACAAGATGGAGCGGGAAACCTGTTTTAAACCTGTTCAGAAGGCTAAAAATTGAAGGAAGCAAAAGGTCTATTGTTGTTGTCGGTCGGAGAGAAACTATTAAATAGGCAAGTCCCTTTATAACTGTATAGCAACGGAGAACTATTAAGTAGTTGCCTATTCCGAGATCTCCCACACTAGTCACCATAACGATATCGCTATCGAGTTAATGCAGTAGGACATTTGCTTTGATAATTAACCACTCTTCCCGACCTTTAGCATACTATATGTAAAGCTGCTGCGCGCGCACCACTGCGCTACAGAACCTAAGCTTACAAATATTAAAGGTTTAAGGATCGCAAACTCTATCTCTTTTCTAGAAAGCAGCATTCCAGCAACCTGTTAATTGACCTCAAAAACTATTGTATGACAAGCATTGCTTATGTTTCACTTTTGAAGCCAAAATAGAAGTGAAGAAAAAAAAGAGATGTAAAAGGCTTATATCAGCAGGAAGGAAATGTTTTGATAAAGTCAGTAAGTGTTCATCAGCAGTACTCGCATTGACGACTGAAGAGCTATGGATCAAATCTATGGAAAAGAAAGACCCACGAAGGAAGGAGAGAAGCCAAGCCAGACATACACGGGCCGGTAAATCACCAAGTCTAGCGCAAAATCTATCTACTAGTATTAATGGGTTCGCTCCTTTTATATCCAGATCTTCAGACTGTATCACCTTGCTGTAGCTCACCATGATCCCAAGTGATGCCACTCGACCCGACTCACCAGGAGGATCCTAGCCCTCACACTGGGTTTCGTAATTTTGGCTTGTAAAAGACAGAGGGTTGAAACGGTGGACCCTTGCAGTTCATCTCACTACGGCTTGTATCTGACGAAGAACTTCAGCCAACACCCCCCCATTGCAACATGATCATCAGCCATCCACATTCGTGGATTTTTTTTTGGGAACCGATAGCTATAAAGTATTGCGCTTGAAAGCAATTCTCTCTCTCTCTTTTTACTTCAAACTCCGACAATCTCACATGAGTGGCAGGTATTATTCGTACTAGCCTCGTTCAGATCTAGTCTCTAATTATCTGCCCCGATGTGTTCGATCCATCAGCAATTATCGTATTCACGCCGGAAATTGAGTAAAAGAAAAGCCTCCTCCTCAAGTCTCGCTTCGGACGGCAGTATTTACTCGTGTGCCTCCATACGGACGAGTCGTGGCATGTTTCTGCGTCCCATCTAACAAATTTCCGCCAATCTAGGACCCATGGTATGTTTCAAGGCGAGATTACAGGGGCTGCAGCAACAAGCGATTGTTTCGTTTTGAAGGCCTGGACCCACCAACCTGTATGCGGCTCTGCGCCCGAGATGGATCGATAGAACATTATGGATTGCTTCAGCTTGACGACCATCAGCGCTAAAGTTTTCCCTATGTCATCCACTGCAGCACTCGTTACGACCTGTGGGGGGGAGGGGGGGGGTTTCTCCATACACATCGTGATGTCAGGGGCCTGGGAGGAACCTCGTCTAGCTCTCGAAGCTTTCTCAGGGGCATAGGATCCGGCGTCTAGGAGATGCCGTGATGGATGACGAGCTAGACAACATGTGTGCAGTAATAGTTGCTGCGCGAGATGGATCCTTTGGCCAACAGCTGCTGGGCGGTTCTCGTATATATGCAGTCTGTTCTCCTCTTGATCTGTCTTTTTGGGCACTACTTCCTTGGTCATCCACTCCAAGTGTCTTCTTCTCTCCTTCTCACCCAGAAGTCTCTCCTTTTTTTCTTCTTCTTTCTTTCTTGCTAGCCAACTTCTTCATTCACATTCGCTACCGGCAGTGCCGACGACTTGTCATCCACACAAACAAAAAGATGCCCTTCTCACGCAAGGCCCTCTCTGCCCTGGCGGCCGCCCTCACCGTCGCCAAGGTCCAGGCTGCCGATGGCCCTGCCTTCAGCACCGGACCTACCTCCTCTGACACCTACATCGTCGAGTCCTGGGCCACCCTCACCCTTCCCGATGTCCCCAGCGACAACTCGGGCGACCTGTCGCTCTGGGTCGGCATGGGTACCTCCAATGGCGACCTGATCCAGTCCATCGCCGAGAACTACGACTCCTCGGACTGGAGCCTGTACGCCTACACCCTCATCGAGACCAGCTCCACCAGCCAGGAGCCCATCCAGGCCTCCGGGTCCACGGGCTCCGCCGGCACCGCCGTGACCTTCCACTACCTGTACGACGACGCCACCGGCAACTACACGCAGGACGTCATCGTCGGCGGCACTGTCATCTCGACGCTGTCCACCAGCGACGGCAAGGCCGAGGGCTGGGGTTCCGCTGTCGAGTGCGCTGCCGAGGACTGCGGTACCGTCCCTGCTCACACCTGGAGCAACGTCTCCATCATCCTCAACGCTGCCTATGCCGACTACATCGACACCCTCGCCCTGGGCACCGACGTCGAGGCTACTATGACCACCAGCGATGGTGGTATTACCTGGGAGGTCGGCACCATCGAGATCCCCTCCTTCGACTTCTCCACCCTCTCTGTCGTCGACTCTGATGCCTCCTCCTCCACGACCACCACCACGACCACCTCCGCCGCTGCCGCCGCCTCTTCTGGCTCGGCCGCCTCCTCCTCTTACGGCTCTTCCCCTCTGGCACCACGGGCTCGTCTGGCTCTTCCTCCTCGGGCACTCCCACCACCGGCTCCAGCAGCGGCTCTGGCTCCTACGGCTCCTCGGGATCTCAGGCTTCCGGCAGCGCCACTGGAGGCTACTCTGGCAGCGGCGGATCGTCCACCTGGGGTTCTTCTGGCTCGAAGTCCTCTGGAAGCGCCTCCAGCGGCGGCCACCACCACGGCAGCGGCTCTTCGACCTGGGGATCTTCTGGCGCGCAGTCGTCCCAGGGCGCCGCCTCTTCGTACGGTGGGAGCTCGAGCGACGCTGCTGTCCCCTCGTGGAAGCGCTCCAGGGTCTTCCGCGCCGCCAACCTCTAGGTTTACCAAGAGATGGCTTCGCTAGGCTTTTCTTGTTGGGCCGCCTCCATGCGGTGGAGGATGATGATTGTTCACCTTTTACCTGTCACATATTATTAGTTTTTCTCTGTGGATATACATCATGCAGTGTGAATACCAACTGGACTATCAGGTCTTCTGATTGATTCCAAAAACGAAAAGACAAGATAGTAGTCCTTCGCAAGTCGGCCTGTGATGCTAATGACCGTTGCTCTGACCTTTCACCGTCTTCTTCTCGGTCTAGAAGTTCTCTGATGCGTTGTCTTTGCGTCGCTACAGCCTTCACCCTTCTAATAATCTCTGTTCCTGGCCACTAACACCCACTCATCCTGTTCGTGCTGTCCTTCATCACCTCCGGTGATCTGCTCCTCGCCTGAACCCTCCCCAGGCCTCGGATACTTATGAATATTCCTCAGCGCATACAGAACCTCTCCGCTCAGAACCGGAGGGATCCTTCCATCCCCCTTCAGCGTGCCCAGCCCAGCCATGCCGTACAAAAACCCAAGGAACGCCAGTGTGTCCTCTCCCAGCCGCCCAGGCATACTCTCGATATCATGAAACTTACTCCCCGTCCTCCTCACCCAGTCTAGCCTCTCCGCCTCCCACCGACGCATCTCCACCGCGGGCGGCAGCGGCAGCGCATTTCGCCCCGCGAACAGCCTCGCCACCGCTACAGCCTGGTACTCAAAGCTCCGGAACGTAAGCGCCTTCTGGATCCCCACGATGGCGAGCGTTGTGAAGTCGGAGAAGAACGTGTGCCAGTACGTGCTCACCAGCTTCCCGGCGCCGTAGTCGTACATGTCCCGCCCGTTCCTCGCCGCGTTCCAGAATGGATAACTCGGCCTGTAGCCCGTGCAGTAGATGACCCTGTCGACCTCGTCCGGCCCCAGCGTCGTCCCGTCCTCGAACTCGATCGTGCCGTCGGGGCGGTAACGGCTGATGATGGGCTTCCACTCGATGCCTGGGCCGGGCTTGTCGCCTTCGAAGGGGGACCTGTGGCGGCGCGAGCTGTGCACAGGGAGGGCGGCGGTCGTTGTCAGCTCGTTCATGATGTCCCATCCAGAGGCGGAGTTGCCGATCGTCAGGACGCGCTGGTTCCTGTAGACGGAGGGGGAGCGGTAGTACTTGGAGTGGACTACGCGGTTGGGGAATTTCTGGCTGTAGGCTTCTAGGCCTTCTACGTGGGGGATCTGAGGTATTGTGAGGAAACGTTCGAGACCGGACAAGGGAGAGTGGTATAGGTGGAACCAAGGTGAGAGGGCGGCTCTTACATATGGAATAGAGTAGTGTCCGTTGGCAATAACCACAGCGTCGAATGTCTCCTTCCACCACATGTCGACGTGTTGCAGTACATCATGTTTGCGGATGGTCAGCTCCCACCGCCCGGGGCCGCCTGTTCCAGCAGATGGCAGTGTCCTCGACACGTCTTCGACGGTGGTGTTTAAGACAAGGTGCTCGTCGAGCCTGTGGCGGGCGACGTAGTTCTCCAGGTACTGCCGGGGCACATGATGAGGTGGGAATGGGCCGTACGCGAACCTCTCGTCAGAGAAACACATAGCTATGTCGGGAACATTTGTGCTTGGGGTAGTCATATACTTGTCAGCATTATGATTATCGCCTAGCTTGTAGGCTGACGTGCGTATTAGCTCACGTTAAGGAATTGTAGACGGGCGTCTGTGAGTAACGCTCCTGCTCACACGGAGCGGTGATCCTCGGGAGATGATTGGGGATGCTCAGTGGCGGATCTACTTCCGGAGGCAATTTGCCTGGTTCGATAGGCAGTTCCGGGCCAGGGTCTGGATCGAATATCCTGTTCTTCAAATATTAGCATCATGTGGCCGTGCAAAAGACACAACGTGTCTGAGGAGGAAGTGTGACCATGTGCCTCCAGCGGCATCCCGTCTCTCAAACACTCGGATCCGATCAAAATATTTCTCTGCCTTCAGGGCGGCAGCTGTGATTGTTCCTTTTGCAGCATCAAGTCTCAGCTATAAGCTTATAAAGTCGTATTAAGAGAGAGCCTTTTTCCTTGCTTTTAAAAAGGGTAAATACCTGAGGCACCGGCTCCGATGATGGCAACGGATTTGATGGGTCTTTCGCCTTCCATTTCTTTCTTCCTTTTCCCCTTTGCGAAATAACGATTTAAGATTGCGTTTTATTGTCCAGTCCCTTCGATCTTAGCAGTGATAGATCTACTTCCGATTCTCGACTGCGGAGGCGGCAATCTATATAGACTCTGTTGCCATTGCTCGCCATATGAGCACGCGATCTCGCCATCCGGCTATCACGTGTGCCACCACCGCTGTCATGCATGAGGTGGCTCAAGCCAGATACATATCAGCTGTAGGATCCAATATTGTCAATAAGTTCAGCCAATGCTTACAAACCCTCCATTATCAACGCTGTTCTTTCTTCACCGGGTTTTCTTTTCTCTTGTGGAGCTCCGGTGTGCTGCCCAAGATGTGGAATGAACAGACGCAGACGTCCTCGCGGCCATACTGGCTCCGATGCCGTTTGAAAAAGACTTGAATAGATTCCGACGAGCAGCAAGCAATTTTTGTGCAATAAAATTAATAATACGTGATAAGACTCGCTAAATTGCCACCATCAGTAAGGTAGGAAAACTTTGTGGACATGTCAGGAGCACGTGGGTAATGTCGATGAACTGATCGGAGACCATTAACTCTGCATCGGAGGCTTTATAGAGCCTGTGAGCAATCTCTTTTATTTAGTATATGGAAAGCCTATAGTGTTTTGTATCTTGGAATGAAGAAACGTTGTCCAGCAATACGTATGCTCATGGATCTGACCATATGCCGTATAACTGAGTGTAACTAGGAACAGATGAGTTTGGGAACTATTGCTTGTCAAGAACATTGTGAATATACATTACATGAATCAATCGAATTTGAGAGGTCCTCAATTTCTGGTCTGAAGATTCATTCTGTAAATTCAACGGGCAATGCTTTTCTAAGAGGTGGGGATGATTTATGTTGGAGAGTGTCATTCTGGTGCTTAATATCTGTGCCATATTATAACCGAAACTTCACTTGTCTCCACAGAGTACCCATTGACAATCCATTCCAGGAATTACTTGATCAAGTATTTAGACGTCGTGAAATCAGTACTGTAGGATCAACCTCTGGGTTCTCAGGAAGTTGACTGCCAGGACCGGCCGAACTCCCAAAAGGGAAGCCTCAAGCCCTCGAATCCTGACACTTCCACTTGGATCCTTTCGAGAGGGATTCCAGGAAGGTATCTACCGAGTTGCACCGTATTCAAACAAACAAGTTCAAAAGCTCGCATTGCCACTGGCCACCTCGTCGAGGCTCGAGGAAACCCGCGCCACAGAAACGCCACAAAATGACGCCACAGAACTTAGCCGAGTCGGCGCCGACGCGAAGCCCCAGAGAACTTGCTCTGAAACTTTGCCGAGGGCGGTTGTTTGTGCATGGCTGAGAGAGCACACACCACTCACCACCATGAGAGGACTGCACAGAGCTCAGATTGCGCTGCGCGCGTGCAGCTATGACGGAATCTTCATATCATCCAGGTAAACAAAACACGGTGCAGCATGTAAATGGCATTGTTGTAAAGCTAATGCTGCCCCCGACAGAAGCGCAGTCGCGTCGAGAGCCACAGCTCCAAGCAGGGTCGCATGCAGCCTAGCCCTGGCCACGGCCTCGTCCTCACCACCCGCCCTCCTCCGCCGCCCTTTCTCCCAGACCACCGTCCTGAGCGCCAAGAAGCACCGCGAGAAGGTCAAGAAGGCGGCCGCAGCCGAGGCCAGCGACGACACGTGGGGCGAGGACCAGCTCCCTCGGAGTCCCGCCGCAAGGCCCGCGACAAGTTCCACCCGCCCGGCGACTTCGAGCACGAGTCGGCCTTTGACCTCCAGGACGTGGACGCCGAGTACACGCGCGTGGACGAGCGGTTCGAGAAGAAGCTGCAGGAGTTCAAGGCCAGCGGCGGGCGGTTCAACCCGGACGTGCTGGGCCAGCTGCGGGTGCGGCCCGACCGCGACTCGGCACAGACGTACCCCCTGCACGAGCTGGCGTCGGTGGTGCACCGCGGTGGGCGGACCGTGTCGATCATGGTCAGCGATGCGGCGTATATCAAGCCCATCATGAGCGCCGTGCAGAACAGCGCCGAGTTCAACCAGCAGCCGCAGCGGGACCCGGACAACGACCTGGAGCTGGTGCTGCGGGTCGAGCCGGAGAACCCGGAGGAGCAGGCCAAGAGGCTGAAGGGGGAGTGCAATGCCTGGAAGGACGCGGTGCGCGAGGTGTTGGCTACGAGGAAGAGCAAGCACGCGGCGTGGCAGAAGGCCAAGCACCTGACCAAGGACGACGTGAAGAACCTGGACAAGATGGTCAAGGCCAAGCAGGACAAGAAGATCGAGGCGATCGAGAAGAGGGAGAAGCAGCTGCTGGTCGAGCTGGCAAACAGGCAGAAGAGGTTGTGATCTGGCCACGCTGGGTAGCGTAGATGGGGTCCAATATGACATCTAGGAGGTCTAAATTCTCAATTTGTACAATCACGGCGGTCGAGTATGGATTGGCCATTTGCCCAATTTCGGCACCACAGTCCTCCTCGGGATTCTATGCCTTCACCAGCGTCCGCACCTTGGCCTCGAGCCTGGCAGCATCCACTGGCCTGTATGACCGCTCGTGGGCGGTATACATAGCCAACTTGCCCCACGTGTCCTCAGCCTGCTTGACCACGGGATGGTCGCCCTTGACGGCATATTTGATGATGGCCTCCCTCGTTGTCTTGTTCCTGGTCGACACGAGTTTCCGGTCGTTGACCCGTGTCTCGAGGGCGCGCTCGACTTGCTCCCTGGACTTCTGCTCGATGTCCTCCGCGGTGCCGCGCTCGTTGTATGCCTTGACAAACGCCGCCCAGTCGTCGCCGTATTTCTTCTTGCCCTTCTCGATGATCGCGTCGTGCTTCTTCTGCACCATCTTATCCGCCCTGCCAGGGGAGAGCATCATCCTCACCCCCTTCTTCTGCTCCATGCTCGAGTACAAGATCGGCTGGCCTGCCGACAGCCACCTGTTCACGTCTTTCAGCTCAAAGGTAGACTCGGCCTCCTGGAACCCTCTGCCTCCACCCATGATTCGCATGCTGCGCACCGCAATCTCCGTCTGTCCGATCGCCGTGTTCGTGGCCACCGCAGGACCCCAGCCGATCAGCGACTCAAGCGTCATCGACGGCCTGTACGGCCGCTCGACGCCTCCGGCCTCCATCGTCGCCACATACTTCTGGACCTCCTCGTCCATCTGTTCCAAGCCGGCCTCGGTAGTTTCCTGCTCGCGCGGCTTCTTGTCCTCCCTCTTCCGCTGCCGTGGTGGTCCTCGGCCCCTACCAGCTCCGGTCCTCGGCTGTTGGCCTCCAAAACGCTGTCCGCCGCCTAGACGTTGTGGTCGGAAAGAGCCAGGGGCACCGGGGCGTCCTCCAGGACCTGGTCTGTTTCTGCGGGGCGCGCCTTGGAAGCCGCCGCCACCAGCTCGGCCTGCAAAGAGAGGCACAAAGCCCGACGAGCCTGGTGCAGGCCTGTCACCACCGCCACCGCTGCCAGTTAGATGTGCTGGTGGGCTGACGAGCCGAGGTGCGCCGTCTGTGCGTCGCGGGAGGCTCTTGAGGTTGATGACATTTCCCTGTTGGCCCAGCCCGGGCGGGCGAGAGAGGGTCGCGGGGCGTGCGCCCAGAGTGCGGCGGATGTCAATTGGTCTGCGGCCACCCTGCTGCGAGGGGGCTGATGACGACGAAGACGACGGGGCGCCAGGGCTTCTGCTGCTCATGGCACCGAGGGCCGAGGCGGCTGCGACGGATCGCTTGTATCGTGTGTTGTTGTTGCTGCTGCTGCTGCTGTTGTTCGCGTCATCATCGCTGCGTCGTGTCGTAGTCGAGAAGGGTCGCTGTCGGATGGATTTTGCTTTGACGCTGCGTCCGAGGACGAGGCGCGCCGCTTGTCGGGGCATTGCGCTGAAGCGTCCTTCGAAAGGAGAAAGGGCCGGGGAGGGGTTTGTTGGCTTTGAGGTTGTAGTTCAATTGGGCGCGGCTTTAGAAAATCATGTCGAAGTTCGAAAGCTCGCGCGGTTGGTTCCGGTCCTGGGGTCCACTTTGGACAGTGCTGAGTGCGCATCCTATACTTACAAGCACTGTGTCTCAACCACATGCCTACAGATTGTTCATCAGTCTTTTTTCTTACTTCATCTTGGAATCAGGCTCCAGAATTGCATCTCATCTTCCTGCAATATTCTCGCAATTTTGAAATGTACACGTGTATTCACAGCTACAAACATAATTGTACGCACCTAGACACTTACCGTCAACCAGGTCAAGGTCCGATGTAATTAGCAGGACGGATGAATAGATGAGTAGGAGGGGGAAAAATGATATCTATGAAGCTTCTTCAGTCGACAGTACCAGCCCTTCGACCGCTGGTGCTTTGACCAGTGTTACATGCTTACATCCTACAAGAAAATTTTCAGAAACGGCGACCGGCTCAGGCAAGGACATCGATCATAGGCTATTTTCAACTTTACCTTCAAGGCTATGTGTTCTCATAGTGCAGAGATTCTTCATACAGAGAGAAGCTTTACTTAGCAGAGTCGGGGATTCCGTTTATAATTCCGCCATTTGGCCCGTGTGAACCACTCATCCAATCCAATCAGGCATTTACTATTATTCCTGGTAAATGTGCCATGTCATTGCCTCGATTGTAGTTTCCTTTTTCCCTAACGGATTCATGGGTCGATTCAGCATTGAAACGAGGTAGCTCCCCGGACAGGCATCGGTTGTGGTGCCACCTCTTTCCTTAGGTTCGAATAATCTCCGAAGTTAACTGACTTCTGTGAGGACATTTTAAACATGTTGTAGCTAATTCTCCAGTTCCCGTAGCCTTTGTCTTATCCTACCGATCGTCCCTGATCAATGCGCAAGGCGAAGAAATTCTTCTCGTCCATCTCATCTGTCAAGTCATCAATCTTCCTTGCTATATCCTTCTGGTCCCTGGATGCCACACAAAGCAACTTCACCCTGGCGCTGGTGGATCCAAGGATAACATTTCTGGAAAATTCCTTGATGAAGTCCCTCGAAATACGATCCACTCGATCGGCAATGATGTACACCATATCGAATTTCTGCATGACCTCAACTAACAACCCACAACCCTCTTTGAAACCTTCGTACGATCTGCTATCCAACTTAAGCAAGCGAGAACGAAGGTCTTCATACCTCTCCACGTCTTCAAGCATGCTCGAGCCTGCCTCAAGGAGCTGAAGTAGTAGACAAACAATGGCTGACATCGGTTTGATGTTGTCCGGCATATAATCCACTTTCTGACAGTAAAGCTCTGCTACGGCAACTCGGGGACCGTCTTCGTTGCTGCGAGCCTCCCGGCGCAATGCGCAAGCGATCTCAACTGATGCTGGAGAAAGCCAGCAACATGATGTCTGGGCTGCTGCGGTGAGGCCGTTTAGGACAAGCACGCAATTGTACTTACTGTCCTTCCAGTCCTTATATTTCTTCTCCTGGATAAGCATGTCCAGGCAGAACCGATCAAGACCTGGTGGGCGATCGAACGCTGTTCTTAGCAGTGTTGAATAGTCGCTGACTGTCCTGTCCGGCTGGATTTGATAGTGCGAGAGCTGCCTTTGCAAGGCGAGCAGCCTTTCTTTTGAATATTGGTATGCAGTCCTGTTTTATTTGTCAGCATGCTGTCTTCAAAGTTTGTCGGCGGTGGCCCAAACCAGTCATTTTGGTCTGCACCTGCTGAACGTCTCTGGATAGCCCTTCAAACTGGTTTTGGATGTGGTACACCCTTTTGCTGAGTAGTGTATCCCTTTCTTGCACAATCTGAACCATGGCATTCGATATCTCCTTGACCTTTCGTTGAATTAGAAATGGTGGTCTGATGATGGAATCCAGAAGTCGTCCTGTATTGAGGTCTATGTCAGTGTCAAGCCCTGGTTACACTGGAAACGAGATGGTTAGGCTCACTCCAAGTTGGTCTTGAATAGTAGTCCGTGGCATCTTGCAAGAATTCAATACCAAGCTTGTAGACCGTCGTAATATAAGTGCTCATCTCGCGCGTGGGATATATCTCCGAGAGTAGAACCATGCGCGAAAATTCGTTCCTCAAATTGAGCATAGCTTCGGCAATGAGATCTTCTTTCCGTTTCGAATTGATGGCCACCTTTTCAAACAGTCAGAAAGATTGTAGAGCTCGCAAACTCATAGAACGGCGAGAAAGTGTACCGCGAGAAGCAAGGACAAGGCCGCATAGCCAGCGCCGCCGTAGCCCTGATCAACGCCCTTCATGATCTCAATAATCCCGGAGAACTCTCCTACGAATTTCGTGAAGTCGTTAAGAAATGAGATGACTTCGTTACTTTTAGTATTCCTGATTTCCCACTGGCGCTGTGTTGACTTGGCCTGTTTCATCTCTTCTTGGATTTGGCACATAAGCATTGCGTCATCTACTTCTTCGATCCTCTTCTCAGCTATTCCTTTGCTTGCCTGACGGACGCGCTTGATGCTAGTCAACCGTCTCAGCTTTGAGCCCTTCTCGAGACGGATATTCATCAGAACTTTGTCCCGGGCCTCGTCCGCCGGTGCCAGTGTGTTCCTAGCCGAGTGTTGGCATATGGATTCATCGAAGGTCCACTAATAATACGGACGACTTACGCCTTTTCTTCATCTGTCCAGGTGGCTTTCTTCCAGAAAGAGACCGAGTCTTTGCGCTGCTGGCTGGTCTTCGTCTGACCTTTCTCGACAGCGTCGCTGCTCCGAACTGTGGTTGAATCCATTTGAGCAATCCGTGTAGCGCCGAGCTCAGTGGAAGGAATCCAAATACAAATCTGACAACTCCGAGAAGATGAACTCTTTCATCCTGCAAATCTTACTTACCCCTCACCACAGGCAGATATTTGACCGGCCATCTGCCTGGGCCGAATGAATCTTACTCCTCGCCCACCAACCCAAGTTCGTGAGGTAGACTCTCGCAATACAGGCCAATCATGAGTCAAACGGTGATCTGATAGCTTCAGCTCCGTCTTGAAAGGGTGTTGAGCAGCGCCGTTTTATTTGCTCCCGCGGAAAAGTATGACGTGGCGGTCGCTAGTGTCGCTGATAGGTGAGTTCGGAGGGCCATGCAGCTCGAGACTGTCAATATCGGGGACGCAGCCTTGCCGAAATCGATCAAATTGTGACACTCCGAGTTACTCTGCTCTGCAATGCCACCACATAGTTCGGCTCGTTCGGGACGCACTCCGATCAATATTGTTGAGTTACCCAATCAGAGAGTTGTTCTGACTGTTGCCCATATCTAGGGTGTGTCTGGATGTGAAGGGAGACGGGTTGGAAGTGCCCCAGCCCGTACATATAACTTTCGATGGGGAGGCTCGGGGAGGCTCAGGGAGCCGCAAGTCCCGTATCTCTCTTGTCTTCGAGACTTCTATCTTGATCCGTGTCGTGCATACTCCCGCATGTTCTCGTTTCTCCTCGGCCTCCAGTGCAACTATGGCCACTCCGACTCAACCTGACGCTGAATATAGCAAGGCTGAGGAGACGTTGGAGAAGAAATACATTGCTCTTTTAGAGCAACAAGTCCGTATTCTCGAAGAAAAGCTGGCAGTAAGTGCTCCCAAAGCAAAGAGGTTGGCGACATCGGACACTGAAACACTTGCAAGACCCAAGAACTCGGATCGCACGGGCCCCGTATCAGCTCGGAAGCCGGGCCAGAACCTGTCTTATATGATGGTGAGGCGATTGGCGATAATGCGAATACATCAGATATTAAGAGCGGGATTCAGTACCGCATGAAGCGGTACAACAACGAGGGCTTCCTTGTCGAAGAAGCGTACGATCCGAAGAAGCTGGAAGGCGCTAAGTTACCTACTGCGAGCGCCGCCGCTACCTTCATGCTGTCCTTCGACTCTCTGAAGAACCACACCGACACGGAAATCAAAATTGAGAGTGGACCTGTGCGGAAGATTCTCCAGGAAACCTTAAAGCATTACCCTGGCTACCATTGGGAGAATCCTCGCCTTGGCATCTTTGCACCTTTCCAGCCCTTGATCCACAACTGGGATGCTTTGAACGAGGTCATCGAAAAGAACCCGGACGATCAGGGCTGCAAGGACCTGAGGGAGATCCTCAACGCTATGAGGGCTTCCAAGGAGGTCAAGGAGTACTTCGAGGCTCGAGACTCGATGGACAAACCGGAGATCGACAACTCAGTTGCTTTCGATTTCCTCTGGACGATCTTTCCCCCAGGCGAGACCATCATCCTCCCAAGCTCTTTCATGAAACAAAAACAGGTCTTCATAGTTCGCGAGGTGTCAGAGGGCACAAGTCATCGCGGTGATCGCAAAAGGTACATGGTCATCACCGCCTGGGCCTATGACTGGGATGGCACGCGGCGGAAGTTCAACCGAGTTGCCGTTGACCTCAATATTGACTTCTACAAGGGCCAACGGGTGATCACCAGCTTGCCTTGTTATCCTTTGCACTACTATCCTGGAGACCGCGCCAAGCTCGAGCAAGACTTGATCAGACGAGGAAAACGATTTCGAGATTTGTGTATGCGTCTGGGGGGCAAGCAAATGTTTGAATACGACGGCCTTGCCTACTTCAGAGGGACGGGAGTCCGCTATATCCATGGGAGTCAGTCAGGTGGACCAGTGAGTCGCACTGTCAAGCCAACACGCCTGACCGCACACTCTTTACTTACAAGGAGGTTAGCCCGATGACGCAAGTCTTATGCTTCAACTCACACGCTTCCGTCTTGGGCGCTCTATGACCTCCGATTTGACAGGCAAGAGCGGCCGTCAGTTAAACGTGAGACTCGCTGTTCCATTCTATTTTCAGCTGCGCTTCTGACGCTATTGCATTCAAGATGAAAGGGCGAGTTATGATCGACTTCGAGTCGTACATCCAACATGGCCCGAGAGAACCCGTTCCAATGGGCGAACTTACCCTGAATGACGATGAGGATGACGAGTGCCGCTGCACCGTTTGCATGGCTGACGGTGGGCCGAAGGACAACCAGAAGTATGATTGGGATGCAAACGATGGGCTCAAGGATGAGAGTTTCCACGAAGAACAGTATCTAATCTGTCCCCCACGCGTGTTGGGGTATCACTTGATGGAGAAAAAGTGGGTGGAGCTGCTGGTGGACAGTGTTCAGGATATCGAAAAGCCGCAGATCACCAACGCGTTCGACAAACTCCAGCTGCCTCCGAAGAAGAAGACGTTGATTCGAGAGCTTGTTCGGAGTCACACAAACGACAAGGCTAAGAACAGCAGCAGCCCGAGGAGTCGAATGAATGACCTGACTAAGGGTAAAGGAGAGGGGTTGGTCATCTTACTCCATGGCATGTCGACGACTTGGCGCCCTTGACTTGAAGCATCCACTAATGTTCTGTAGGACCTCCTGGAGTTGGCAAGACGTTGACAGCTGGTAACAAACCTTGTATTTCGTGTTGCTGACCTACTGTAGTCGCGCTAACATGTCCTGAAGAAAGTGTCGCCCAGGTGACAGGAAAGCCGTTGTTTCCGATTGGGGTTGGAGACGTGACAACCGATCCCTCCTTGGTTGAGAAGAGACTCGAGCAGCTTTTTGAACTCGCGGAGGTCTGGCAAGCTGTCATGCTCTTGTAAGCGACCCTCGCCGTTACCACGGATCATAAAACGTTGTCTCACAGACTGCAGCGACGAGGCAGATGTCTTCCTTGAAAGCCGAGCCGCAGCCACGGATGTAACGAGGGTGGGCTTAGTATCAGGTAAGGGACCGAACCAGCTTGTGATGCAAACATGCATTCGGATAGACCGCTCACCGCGTTGAAGTTTTACTCCGTGTTCTAGAATACTACCAGGGTATTCTAGTCCTGACCACCAACCGAATCAGGTCCTTCGACATCGCAGTCCAGTCTCGTATCAACCTCGCGATTCAGTTTGGAGATCTCAGTGAGAGGCAGAAAAAGACCATAGTCAAAAATCTTCTCGAACCTCTGGGCGACGACCTTGTCGAGAACAAGGAAAAGTTGTTGAGGTGGATGGGAGACGAAGAAGTGAGCCAGGACTTTTCGGGACTTAACGGTAGACAAGTACGAAATGTCATCTTCTCAGCCGCTTCTTTGGCTGGCAACAGGGATTCTGGGGGAGAAAATATCTTGAGACTTGATGATGTAAAGAGGATGCTAGAGGAGACAGTCAGTTTCCAGAAACATCTGCATGAGCTAACCAAAGCCGCACGAGAGAAAAGCGAATGATGGTGCCGTGAGCGACGCGATTTATATTGGTAGCTTTATTGTGTCTACGAAATGCTTGAGGTGCTGAACACGCGAGGAACTATTAACTTGCATATGATTCCATCACATTTTATTTGTAGGTTCAATGATTACTTCAATATGTTATCTTGTTAACGATAGTCTGTTCTAGTAGTAATTTCATGTCAGCGAAATCGGTGAGGAGTCAAGAGAATGTGATTCAATATAACAAATACCACGACAGAGTACTATCAAAGCGAATGAGGATATGGTCATACCTACTGGTGGTGTCTATAACTCAAGAACACATGGGCTCGTGTGTCACTCGTATGTCACAGAGACTGCGAAGGGGAGAGGAGGGTCTCGAGCGAGCCATCAAAAGGAAGAAGAGGCCGAACAGATAACTTTACCAGCCAGTTTCAAGCGGATCTTCTATTCTCTAGAGACTCTGCCTTCCTTAAATTACCCCACATAAACAGGAAGGATTTCTGACTTCAGGCCCATAAGATATAACTGGCTAGCTTTGTGCGCTCTTAGTTCGTCGACGCGTCCATGAGTGCTATGTTCAGCGGTTGGTGGCGTTCCCTCGTCCACAGTTCCGGCGCTACCTGAAACTCACAGGGCATTCTAAAGGTGTTAAAGGGAAAAAGATAGGTCGGCAGTATTGTCAGAATTCCTAGTGGCTGTTGCTGTTCTTGCCATTGCCTGTTGTTTACAAGGCTCCTCTATACAGGGGAGCATGGAGGTGAGTAGCGAGACTTCTGGTATTTCCTGCTCCGTATGCTATGCTTGGATCCGACCAGTCTGAGCAAGGCCCAAGGTCTCCATTGCACAGTATGATCCAGTGATCTGTCACGCACCGTCAGTCAAGACGATGATCAGGGTACGTTTGAGAGACCCACAAGAGTACCAAAGCAAAAGGCAAAATTCCGAGATTCAGCTCCACTACAGGGCTGTGAACACTGAACAAGCTGGCCTCGTCCGCTGCGATGGTAGCACGCGAGATCTAACGAACGACACGCCTCGAAGCTAATCTCGGCGGTTGTGCCTAACGACATGAGAAATACGGCGGCACGGCCGACCTAACATCTTTCTATTCTTATGTCCTGTCACCTAGCTTCTGGTTGCCCGACCCCCGAATCCTGGCTTTGGTTCCCAGCATTGGCAGCGCTCTTGTCGAGGGTGTTCTGGCCGGTCGAAAATGGCGAGTCTAGGCCGCCGAAAACGGCAGCCCAAACAGCAACACACGTACTTTAGGTAAAGAATAAACGTTAGGACGGCTTGAAGCATCTCGTTTGTTACCATATGGTAGCTTGGGGCAAGATCAGTCAAACCCTCAATTATTACCGTGGTGGGACGTTCAACTTATCACATCACAAGAAGTTGAAAAAACTAATGTAAAAGATCACGACAGTTTTCAAAGTGGGAAACCTCTATCCGATCTGTTTCCTGTGTGAAGGCAAATCGTACTCTGACGAATCCATATGAGAACGGATGGCCTCCAGTATCCTGTCCGTGACCCGAATCTATCCATCCATTGGTAACCATCTAAGTTGGCAATCCCAACATGCCTCTGCTTTGGAAGATAGAACAAGGAATCATCCAGATGAATCATCCACAATCTTCCTTTCCAAATCCGACTACAGATAGGGCCTTGAGGCTGGAAATGCTGCCAGAACCAAATCCTACTACCATCGAGTCACCGAAGCGTTCTGTTAGAATGTCTCTCCCAACGGAGACAGGAAAAACAAGGAAGAAAGCGGCCAAAGTCGACAAAGGGAAAAAAGAAATATCGTCCGAGAACTTTGAGGCCTCCACGCCTGACAACGTGAAAACAACAAGGCTTCTCACCAGAAGATGAGCCTGCCGTCTGCGCCCCTCGTAGCGCCCATGGCCCTGTTCGCCGTGTCCAGGTTCCAGCCGGTGACATAGGCGTCGTTGTCCCGCAGCTTCTCGCACGTCAGGGACTCTCGGTAGTGCATGTACCGCAGCGAGTCCCTGACGGTATCGGAGACGGACTGGTAGCCGCTGTCGGGGTGGTCCGTCTGGACATAGCCAATGTGACCGATGGGGCCCAGCTTGGCCTCCGTGTGGGACATCTTGTCGACGATGTCGCAGAACTCGAACATCGGGCCCTGGCGCAGGTCGATGACCTTCTTGATGAAGTCGATCTTCCTGTGGATATGAGGGGTGGTCTTGCCCTCGTCGTCAGTCGCGACGAAGTCCTTCTCCTTGGGGAGGTTGGACTGGGCCACGCCGCTGTAGCCTTCCTGCTCGGTCCAGGTGAACCCCAGCGCGTCGACGGCCTTGCGCTTGTGATACTTCATGTGGTCCGTCTCGAGGTCCACCCAGAGCCCCAGGCGGCAGGCCTCACAGATAAAGCCGGCGCTGAAAAACATGCGCTGCGTGGGCTTCTTGCACTTGTCGCACTCGTGCACCTCGGCCCAGATGCCGTAGTTGTTTATACTGCACTGAAAATTGGTCGACCGGTAGCCTCGGTCGAAGGTCTCGAGCCAGAGGTCCTCGCCGTACATGGCCTTGGCGAGGGCGAAGCTGATGATGACCTCCTTGGGGGTCACGCTCTCGAGCAGCTCCTGGGACCAGTCCTCCCTCTTGAACTCGGGCAGAGCGATCGGCTCGTCCTCATCGTCGTCATCGTCGTCCTGTATGAAGCCAGCCATCTCCGCCTGTAGCTGGATGGCCTCGATCTGCCGGGCAGCCTCTGCCAGGACCGGGGCCCCCTCAACGGCGATCTCGGCGTCTACGGCCAGCTTGAGATCATAGACTGCCATTGTATAAGGGATGCAGAAGGCCGGCAGGGGCAGGGCCTCCAGGAATCGACGAAGCAGAGAGGCGGTATCGGTGATCATGTGGTCCTGACCAGCACCTGTACCAGAGAAGAAAAGTATTAGCAGAAAGAAAGGTATATGTGTAGAGCGACTGTCAACTTTTAGGCTGGACACTGCTTACCATAGATGGCGGGAAGAAGACGATAGAAAAGAAGACCAACAACCGCGGTTGGGATCTTGACGCCCGAGTCCGTCCAGGTGACGCCGAATGTGCCCTTGCGGGACGTCTCCAGTTCCTTTCCGTCCCAGACCTTGAACTTGTCATTCTTCCACATGCAGCCGCGCTCGAACAGAGGGGCGATGTCGGTGTGGATATAGGTGCCACGCTCCTTCTGGAGATCGGCAATAAGGTCGAGGAAGCGGGAGACATGGTGAAGACGGAACATCTCGCAGTTGAAAATCTCCAGCTTCTTGAGCTTGGGCAGCAGCTTGACGATGCCAGCAGCGACGCGGTCATCCACAAAATCCACGTTGGCAAGCGTGAGGTAGAACGTATTGTGGCTGTGAAGACTGAAAGACCGGAAGAGGCGGCAGAGGGAGGTTCCCATGCGCCAGTAGTCCGACTTGGGGCGGAATGCCTTGTCCTTGTTGACGTGCCAGTCTCGGTGAGATCGGGTGACCATCAGATGCTAGCAAATCGAAAGAGTCCATTAGTCCCTGATGACGCCAGAGCATTTCCTTTTTTTCCTTTCTTTTTTTTCTTTTTTGCTAGGATGTATGCCTTGAAGGACGAAAGGAAGTGATGAGATGAGAAGAGAAGAAGGCTTACCAAGGCACCACGGGACTCCGAATTTGCACCGGCCTCGCCCTTGGATCGCAGCTGGTCGAGCTCCTCGTCGTTGTACTCGGAGTTGAACAGGTTGCCATGGGTGAGATCATACATGACCTGGTAGTCGCCGACGATCCAGGCCGCCTCGGTACAGGTCTGGAAGAGAGCTGCACGGCTGGTGTAGGGGAGGTAACCGAAGATCTGCTCGGCGACAAGCTTGTCCAGGCCCAACATATCCAGGAGGGTGGGCTTGGCAGGACGGTTTGTGCGGCGGGCCATTCTTCCCTGGCCCTTCAGGCTGAGGCGGGAATTGATGAGCGGTCGGACTGGGAACTTGGGTCCCGGTTGCATAGGAGCCTGGCTTCTGCATTAGCACCGATAGAGAGATATCAGGCAGGATTGTTGGGACAACTTACAGCCATGATGATGTGCTCCTGGTCTGGGTAGGAAATAGTGGCCATCTTGACCTGCTCCTCGGCAGAGAGGACTTTCTGTATGGGTTTCTTTCCCCAGGACGAGGCGCTGTTATTGAACTTGCCGTGGTTGGACCAAGACTTGTTGTTCTCTCTGCCGTAGGAAGACCAAGACTTGTCGTTCTCTTTGCCGTGGTAGGACCAAGAGTCGTCGTCCTCTTTGCCGCCTCGGGATCGCAGGCGATTGGAAACGGTCTGGTCGGTGAAAGCCTGGCAGATCTTCTGGTACTTTGCGTGATCGTGACCGGCAGGAGCAGCCAGCCAGTTGTCGCGGAGCTCTGCTGCAGTCGGCGCAGATCCGGGGTTGCCAGCATGGGCCGACTTCAGCTTCTGCAGGAACTCGAACTGTTCATCGGTGAGCTCGGACTTGGCCTCGTAAAGGCCCATCCACATCTGTGCCTGTTGGTCGGCACGGCGGGGGTTGAAGCCCGTTACGACGACTCGCTGAGACATCTCTGTTGCTTCCGCCCCAATTAGCAGCTGCTTTTCGTCCTTGTGACGAGGAGGCGGCGTCGGCGGGAGCAATTAGGATCAAGAAGAAGTGTCGGGAAAGGATGGCCAAGTAATAGAAGGTTGAGGTTTCTTGGGGATCTCTTGGACTTATATGCTTTGGAGAATTTGGGTAAATGATCGGTGAGGGAGGAGGGGAGGGAGGTTGGTATCTGGTCTACTTTCTAGAGACCAAGACGGTCCCGCGGAAAGTTTACTTGGACACCTAGTGGGGTGGTCGCTCTGGAGTCTGGTCTTTCCAGTGCTCCAAGTGCAGTAGTTCTAGGCTGGAAAGATGATGGGGCCGAATTCAGATGCAGTAAAGAAGAGTCTGAGGCAGATCAAGTGGTAATAGACTTGGAGTTGTGTAATAGACAGAAGTGAGGAGGGATGAGGGACAGTGACGAGGTCCAGATAGTAACGGGGCTTCTTGAGCATAGTCGCCAGGATAGGTGATGAGTCAGGAACGCAGGTGGAAACAACGCTCAACGAAATTCAAAACGTACCTTTGCTTTCCCCTGAAAGGGTACCGGTCAACTATGGTTGAGAAAGGGAAAGACGGCTGCGATGGAGACGAGCTGATGGCTGCTCCAGGAGGGGTTGAGAAAAAATGACAGGAAGACGGTGAGGTAGGTAGGATGGAAAAGAGAAAGGAAAGGAGAAACGGATGGGGCTGATTATAGTTTCTGGAACGCAAGATCGATTTGGGAGAGCGTATGTTGTAGAGACGTTGGTGAAGTTGAGAGATCGGTGCGGTGTTGGTTGGGTGCGGTGGAAGTCAAGAGAGGTTTTGTACTCGGAGAGGTGGGCCCCAGCAATAGCGATCAAGACAATGCTGGCAGAAAAAGAAACTCCTAATAAATTCTGGAAAATGGCAATTTGACAAGGTGACATCAGTGTGGTACTGTTTTCCCATACAAGATGGAGGTACTGATGGGAGCAGACACAATGGCTAGAGAGCTTCTTGGTTTTTTGCTGTTTTTTTCTAGCAGTTTCCGGGTGCCCTGATTGGCTAGCCTCATGCAGAAAATACCAGAAAAATCAGTGAAAAGAATGTTCCGGCAGAATGAGGGCAGGCAGCGACATCAGATGAAGTGCTGCCTTGGAGCCTCCACATTGTGATTTGTTCTCAGTGCTCTTGTGCGAGGACCCCTGGGTGGCTTCAATTAACATGTACCTGCCTTTACTGCCTCTACTGTCTTGTCTATTGTGATGGAGGAGTAATTATCATGCATGAGATTGTCAAGTATAATATGAATGACTTGCAAGGCTTGTTGACCTCGTCCTCCTACTTGTCCCAGCACCCTGTATTTGGACTGCTGCTTTTCAGGTGTGCAAGGTGCTACAAAGATCATGTTTCCATCTGTTTCCACAGGGCTATTGACAGTCAGCCTTGTTCATGTTTCTTGGGTGCGCTTTTTCTCAGGAGGAATTCAGCTGGCAACAGCTATCTAACATCCAAAGGCACTTACTTGCTAATAGCTAGTTGTGTACAACTTTGTGTAGATTATCAGGGACTGGTTAATTGTAAAACTTACCAGAATGTTTCTTGAAAGTCAGTATGAAAAGTACCGGGCGTTTCATTAAAGATTGTCAGATTTCAGGGGTGAATCTCAGGGGTGTGAAGTGCCTGGGCAAACGGTGCTTATGGTCTGAATTCTGCCTGCTTCCCTCAACCAGTGTCCTAAAGGTAGCAATACACCTATTTCTATAGCTATGGTATATCAACTGAAAGGCCAGGCCGAAACCTCTGGACTGGCTTCCCTGCCTCTGGCCTGAAAGGCCTCCTTGAGGCCTTTCACCCGGTGGAGCCGGATCTCTTCACATTGACTGAGGCCATTCAGGCCCTCCGTGCTCCACTCCTTTCACTTCCTTTCTTTCCTTTCCGTGGCCATTCAACTGAGCCATTGAATGCTCCCTTTTCACTGATGCGGGCCCTTCAAGGTGGGCCCTCACGTGTGAAAGCTTTCCGTGCCGGCCGTGCCGGCTGTGTGTGAACCTTTCCTGGTCTGACAAAGATACACCAACTACTGGGTTTGAGCATGGCTTGCTTCCAATCATCGAGTGTAGTGTGTGACTTGATGATGCCCGTGGGTGTCACAATGTGAAGAAAAGCCACATAATCACATAGGAATGATCATAACAGGAAGCATAGAGGAATACTGCCAAGCAGTGTCAAGGACTTGCTTGCCATGGCTCCGTACGATGAGACTTCCAAGCATATCAAGACATTTGGTAGCATAGTAACATGATGCTATAACATGAGGACTAAACAAGCAAGGCTAATAGAGGCAGGTGACGAAGTCGACTTCCTACGATATGAATAGACTGAGCTTGCTAGACTAGACTGAATTCAACAAAATCTCTCGGGCAAAGGGGAAGAAGCTTGAGTCTTGCTCTGAACCTGATTATCGGGGGCTGCGTCACTCCCTGTGAATTACGACAATACAACCTGCTTCTTTTCACTTAAAATTGGACAAAACCCACAGCAGTCTGGTCTGTGATTGAGCAACAAGGCGGAATATCTTCTCTACAGGATCTGGGGAAGTTCGAGAGAAAAGACACCCCATGCTAGTCGCTGAGTCACAAGCCATCATGATTCAGCTCTGCCCACACGTCACGGAGGTAAGTAGAGATGTGGAAACCCAAGGCTGACTGGCATACACAAACACGGGTTCTTTGCAAGGCCATTGACTCCCGCTCGGCCCAAAATTTACACAGAGGACATCGTCCTGTCCAACGTGTTTCCGTCGTCCAAGGTTCGCTGGGACATGAAACAAAAGAACCGCCCGAGCGTCCTCCCTACAGCGACACTGCCGACACCATCCAGCCTGCCTCCAGCTGCACCAAGATGACGACTCCTTCATGGTACGTGCAGAGCGGATTGCGCGAAGCTCTAGAGGACCACAGACGCTGCCACTCGACAGTAGTACGAATAGCTCCAGCTCAGGATGACTAGATGGAAGAGCCGGTCAAACTCATCTGCACAATGGAGGGCACCACTTGAGCTCTCCAGCAGAACCCTCTGTGGACGAATACCGTAGATAAACGGACATCTAACACCTTGCTAGGCAAAACCTTCCTCCGCAGACACCCCTTCTCCGGCGACTTCCTGGCGTACCCGGGAGAAACCAGCTCCTGATGCTTGCCGAGATGCTGGCTACGACTCCCGCAGCATAACCATGCCCTCTCGCGACGACGAACTGCTCTCTCTCGTTCACAAGGTCCACGGTCTGTATGGTCGCAACCTCTATGGTTTGCAGACACTGCCCGCGCCACCACAGGAACACTGCCTATAGACGAGAAACCTTGAGCCAGAAACAAGAACCAGAATACTCAGCGCCTCTCCACCCCTGCCAAAAATTAAAAAAACACCTCTGACGAAAAGAGAGAACGACAACCGACCTGACCCTTCCATACTCCTGTCCATACCCCGCCGAGACAAGTTTTACATAAAAAAAAATCATTGGCGAGACAAGCGCAGCAAGAGCGAGGGCACAGTGGCGGCAGCCCTGAGATGTGTGTGGTGGACTTTTCTTTTCTTGGGGGGAGGAGGGGGGTGTAGATGACGACGATGGGACAATACCTGGAACTCATGTGAGGGGGGGGGGGAGAAAAGAAAGGCTTGAAAAGAAAGAGGAGGGCGTCCTCGAGGGCTAGGAGAGGGAGGAGCTGAGCTGTTGCTCGGCCAGAGATGGTAGAAAGAACCTTGAGGGGGAGCATTGACAGGCACACTGTACGTACATGCGCATACATACAGCCCCCTCCTCCTCTCCTCCCCAGAACCCACCCGACACCTTAGGTTTCCCGTTTGTGTGGGGGAAGAGGTGGTGGAGGAGAGAGCCGGGTGACCTTGATGGGTGGTGTGCGCGATATCTGTTTCTGATCGGTACCTACTTCTTCCATCCTGATCTTTTTACCTGTTGTACTATACACGGGCGATCTTGCTAAAGTCTCGAACTCTCTTTTCCCCGCTGCCAAGCCCCGTCTGTCCCACACGGGCTGTAGAGAGAGAGAGAGAGAGAGTGTGTGTGTGTGTGTGCGTGCGTGCGTGCGTGCGTGTGTCCAAGGACAATAGACAAAGAGAGAAGGAACAAAAATAAATAGTTGGAGACGAAAAGAGTTGGCTGCACACCATCTCGGCATGCGGGACGACATCATATCTGTGCTATGACGAGTCAGCCTGCATATTGCACGCAACGGTGACATTGTGAGGGGTAAAAGCCCTGTCCTCTCCTCTCCCTGGCCTGGTTTGGGTCTCGAGCGTTCAGGTTTGGATTGTTGGGATTTTTCTTTGGGGGTTGTCCCGGAGGATGGGAAAGAGAAGAAGAAAAAAAGATGCGGCAAGGCTGACTTGACAAATTTGGGCTGAAAAGGAAATTTACTTGTGCTATAAATGGCCATCACTACTTTGGAATCACAACGCCACTTTAGGCCAGAGGACGGATGAGGACGAGGATGAGAGAATCGTCTCGGCTCTGGGCCCGGGGGAACAACCTCGAGGAGGGAGGCTGCATGAACACAAAAGAGGGGTTGTCATGCGCCCTCTCTGTGACCCCCTCATCCTTGTGGTGGTGGTGGATGATGATGGTGGTGATAGGCTGGTATCAAAGTCACCCAGACAAAGGAGAAGATGAGCCGTTCGTTATCTCTGTGTTCTGCCAGCTGATCCTGTCCAGGTCATGCTTACGCCCACATCACCCGCTATCCGAAACCGACAAGGAGAAAAAAAGGAAAAAAAGAGTGCCACACTCGGCCCAGCTAGCCAAGTAAGACCAAGGAAGAAAAAAAAAAAAAGAAGAAAAAAACACAATATGTTACATGCTACTTGCTCGCATATTCCTGCAGATTAAAAAAAAAAAGAGCGGTCAGGCGACAAGAGAGGAGGAAGGCTGGTCGAGATCGACAACGGGGACCCAGGCCTCTCTCTCTCTTCCTCTCTCTCGCCAGGCGACGGTCGACGGGTTTTGTTTCCCGCGGCTAGCACTGGGAATTGATTACACGCTGGGCCTGGTCACTTTGTTCTTCTTTTTACAGTTACTTCATATGTATGTAACAGTATGTACTATAGTTTGTCGTTCGGCTCACGGCACACCGGGGAAAAGGTAGGTAGGCCTCTTTTCTTTTGGTCCTATCTTGCAGGAAGGGGAGATGTCCTGCTCCTCACCATCTGAGCCCCACAGCAACAGCACAGAGAGACAGCCGCCCGACGAGCAGGAGAGGGTGTGTGGACAGAAAGAGAGGTAGCCCAGCGGCACGAGCTGCGAATGGTGGTTGCTCGAGAGCCTATCCTTCAAGGTGCTCTCTCTTCTTCTTTTTTTCTTCTTCTTTTCCTTCTTTCGTCCTTTTCTCACCTTTTTTCCCCCTCTGATTTTTTCTTTTTTTTAGTGGCGGTACACACTGGTACTATTTACATCTGTGCGAAAGTAACTACTTGTAGTAGTACGAAGATCTCGTGGTTAAATCGGGGGTAGCGCAGACAAACCTTCCCAAGGGCGCTTGGTTGGTGGTTGGTTCGTACCGAAGCCCTGCCTTAGCGCAGTCCCCAAGTGTTTCGCCTTTTGGCTCTGTGATCAACCACTGGTCAGGGAGGTGCACGTTCTGCGCTGCGACCCTGCCTGCAGCCTCTCTGACGCCGCCGGGTGCGCAGGATGCAGGAGCCGTCGGCTGGGGTGTTGTTATGTGGCCAGACAGACAGTTGGCTGCTGGTGGAGGACGCACGCGAGCCTGGATGGGGCCCAGAACCATTTGTTCCCCGCCCCCCTGCTCCGTTTATGTATTAATTTTTGGTTTTTCTTCTTTGCCGCGCGCAGGTGACTCTGGCTGGTTCGATGCGGCTCGGGCGAAGGACAAGCGGCCTCGTCGTCGTCTTCATCGTCGTCTAGGTTAGGTAGCAAAACGGGGTCCAATCCCCGACCCTCTTTGCCCAGCGGGGCGTTCCGTGGGATTTGGGTCTGGATCAGTTTCTCCCCCTCCCCCCCCGTGTGTCCTGCAGATAAGGACAAGATGGGATCCCCGCCCAAAATTTCACGAAATCTCCCTGGGTCCCAGGTAGCAAGTCCAATGAGGGCTGCGCATAAGTGTGTGGCGGTGGAGACTCACCCAAGGTAGCAGTAGTGGTATGAGTCCCTGAATCGTTGTCCGTAGACCGCGAACCCCACCAGCGCAAGCAAGGCCTGAAGAGCAGGCAGGGCCAGAGGCGACAAGGGCCTGAGGCGGGATGTTTGATTTAGACGAAGGGCTTGGGTCGTGAACGGTGAGAGAAGCGAAACGGTATTTCCATACATAGTAGACAAAGTCGTACGACGCTGATGCATCTGCTGATGTGCATGTGTAGCATCCTTGAGGGGTCCTCTTTCGAGGGTGGCAAAAGGGAGGAAGAGGAAAAATAATAAATCATAATAATAACAACCAACATGCAGCGTGGTAGGCTGCAGAATGCCGCTGGGACGCAGGCCCGGCAGGGTTGAGAAACAAGCAGCCCGATTTGATCATGCGAGAACTTGAAACTTTGAGGTGGCGAGGTATACGGGTCTTGTCTTCTCTCGGCGCCTGGATCTGTGGTTGGTATGAAGAAGCTAGAAGAAGCAAGGTTTATTTGCGCGTGGCGTGCTTGCTGGTTTTAGACTGCAGAAAGAAAGGGAAAAAAAGAAAAAATTGCTGTAGGGAATTCTCCGACCTCGCAGGAAAATTTACGATGCACCTCGTCTTGGAACCGAGTGTCTTGTTTTTTGTTTTTTGTTTTCTTTTATTATTAAATTGGGCCTGGGTGCATGGGATCCTCAAGATGTTAGGTCCCGCCTCGAGGACTTGCATAGTAGAACAGGGTCTGGCAGGTCTGGTAGCGCTAGCATATGACGCAGGCGGTACCTCAACACTTCAGTGCTCGATACCGTACGAGGTTGTACTAGTAAGCTTCGTGTACGAAGCCTGACAGGACCGGTCTGGATTTGGCAGGGCAGGATTAGTCGAGGAATCGCTGTCGAGTGGGAAGCCACGGACTTGGGTCCTTGTTCGGCCGAAACGCTCGGTTGGTGTTGGGGGAAGAATCTGCCAGTAGGCACAGACGTGGTGAAGACCTTGGAACAATGGGCATTGATGTATGGTGCACAAACAGCACTGTTCCGAGACGGCTGCTTGCCTGTGTGCAACAATTCGACGACGCAACGCGAGGACCTCGTGCCAGGACGAGTTGCAGCTGCGTGTTATCGTGCAGAGACCACGCATCTGCCAAATTCGGTTTTTTTCTCTTTCTCTCTCTCTCTTCTTCTTCTTCGGCGGGGGCTTCAAAGCATCAGGTCTTGCTCGGCAGCATGTCGTGGTAGGATCTGAGCCGAGCTGGGTGCACACTGTAGGACGCCCGAGAAAGATCTATTGGTGGCCGAAGTTGACAGCTCCGGTCAGGGCGTCACCGTGTGAGTGTATCGGTCCTGCTGTGAGCAGCCAGACAGACGAATTGTTCTCATGCTGTTGTTGCGCGACAGCAGGCGTGTGCTACGGTCCTCGGGGAGCCGAGCCAGAAAGCACAGCTTGTGTAGCGCGGCGTCGAAACGGTGTCTGCTGTCTGCAGCCGCGGCCGTCCAGATGCGGCCAGTGGGGCCTGTCTCGGGTATAATGCCTGGTAGAGGTCGATATCAATCAAGAGTCCGATGGCTGGAGTCAGCCACCTCTTTTTTTTTCTTTTCTTTTTTTTCTTCTTTTACTTGAGACGCTAGAACATCGGCATGATTTGCTTTGTGCAGTGAGATTTTCTCGACTCGGTCGTGAGAAGACAAAAAGTCGTCATCTCGTATGCGTAGAGAGACTGGCCGTCCCGCCTGATGGCCTGGTGTAAGCCGCGAACCCGGAGTAGGTAGGATCTTGGGGCTTATTTTCCAATTGACTCAACCACTGATGTGGACACGAGAGCTCCGAGAGGAGGTCGAAGAAGAAGAAGCAATGAGCAGTGCACATGGCGTCGGCCCTGTGGCGTACTCAATGCATCAGCGCCAGAAGCCGGGGCCTCTCCGAAGACCCAATGCCCTTGCCTGGTCTGTGCTTGGAGCAATCTCGGAGGACGACGTGGGGCCCAAGGACGGACGACGAGACCGGAGTCGTCGACGATAGAAGGGAGAGAGACGAGAAGGGGAAAGGGAGTCCGGGAGCTGGATACCCGGCCGTGAGAGCGGATTGCTGGGCAGTTTCTTGCTTTTCTTCTCGAGTCTCGAGCCCCGATCTGGGTTGGATATGATGGTGTGGGAGGAGTGAGCTGCCGACCTGCCACGCCCCCGACGGCTATCGCGAGCAGCAAGGTGTCTTTGCCCTCGTCGGGACAAGACAGACCCGTATCACCGCTTGTTCGACTGCCAGAATTCTGACGAGGGCATTGCGGACAGGCACCTCTCCCGTGCGAGGCACCTTCCAAAAGGCAGCGGCAAGCAGGTAGTAGTAATAATGTATCGAGGTTTCATCGCGACGAGAGGCTATCAGGGGCGTGGCCTGAGGACGAGGAGGGCGGCAGGGGTCGGGCATTACAGCCGGGAGAGACATGCAAGCCAGCACATGCCATGACATGGCACCTGCAGTCTGCAGTGGAGCGCTAGCGTCCGTAATGCGCCGCTGCAATTAAAAGTCTCCGTTTTGAGACCATGGGTTTTTGATCAACCCTCGTATGTGTTGGCCGACTGGTCTCAGTCCCTCCCTCCCCCCTTCTTCTCCCCCCCCCGTCGCGTGATCATCTCGTAGTAGTACGGAGGTCGACCGTCAGGGACTCAGTAAGGCTGTGGGTCTCCAGTTGATTGCACGCTGAGATGAGGCGCTCGGGTACAAATTTCCTCCCAGGGAGGGAGGGTCCTGACGCTGCTGCGAGATCGAACAGATCTTGAGGCCTGCTGCCGTAGTAGCATGTATGATCTGATGAACGACTTGTCAGTAGTGGGTGGTTTGGATGCAGGAGCCTTCATGCGTCCTGATACGTCGACACCTCCGGCGCCACGGCACACACAACTTGATGTACACACGCGTGTGCGCACACACGCTGACACAAAGAAGGCATAGGCTGGATGTTATCTATGTCAGGACGGATCGCGTGGTCGTGTTAGTGAGGTTCCATTGAGGATCGTCCTATGATGAGCAGTCATTACCCCGATCATCCCGATGATTAGACGTCGTTTCGTGACGAGATTGGACCGTCAGAAGCGATCGACAAGAAGGGGAGAGGGGGGAGGGGGGAGGGGGGCGGACAGCGCATCTGGCTTGGCCAAGCAGCACGCGTACACGCCGAGGTAGCTCGCTATGCAGGTGGCGGCGTCTCGAGAATACCCTGCAGCCAGTCGCATGTGTGGTTGTGGTTGTGGTTGTGGTTGTGGTGCATGTTGCATATGTGTGGGTTGCTGTGGTGGCCCTGGAGGTAAAAAGGGCTGCCGCCGCGAGAAGTTGCCTCGTTCAGATGGCTGGTTGATTGGTGGTGGTGGTAGCAGTGGCAGTGGCGATATGGGTCACTTGAGGCACAGGCACAGAAGGCGAGACCAAGACAATATGCATAGTACAGCTGCAGCAGCAGTAGGGGTGGCGGGTGGGACCCTGGCCTGATGGCCCGGGGACAACAATAACAATAACAATAAAACAAAAACCAAAATAAAAAACAAACAATCTGATACAAAGTGTTTGTGTAAGAGAAGCGAGGTGTCCGTTCTGATGACCGTCTCGAGTATATTGGGCTGGTCTCTTGGGGTGCCCTCTGGAAATTTGGATGATCCTGCATTGGCCTGAGGGCCAATGCAGTGACAGGAGGGAAGGTTCATGACTGAGGGTGGTGTGGTGGGGCCCTTGCTGGTGGGGCCGGTGGGTCAGAATACCACCACTATGATTTTATGGTAGGCACTTGCCGAAGTCTCTGCTTGGTCCGTTCTTGCATCCCCCTCCCCCGCCAGTCTTTTTTTTTTTTCTTCCTCTTCTTGTGCTAATCTCTCCTTGCAAGCACCACGCGGGTCCTGATATCGCGATCGTCCACACACACACACTCACACACACACACACACACACCCCCCACCACCAAAATGCTGATGCAGTTCTGTTCTATGTATGGTATGGTAGGGTTCCATTGTATGCATGCACGTATGTACTGTGTGTGTGGTCGGACCCATCTGGACAGGTCATATAGGACGACACGACATCGGTCATATGAGGTGACTGAGCCCTTCCAGCCCGAGCCTCTCGCTGTAATCTTGCTAATCTCTTGCTAGAGCCTTCTTCTCGTCGGGCCTGAATCACCCATCTTTCCAGCAGCACAGATCGCGGAACGTTGAAATTAAGTATGGGACGGCGACATGAGCCCTACTTAACGCCCTCCCTTCATCCCTGCCCAGCCTAGGGATGCCGGTACTTGGGTACCTACATACAGAAACGCCCTTGTGATACAGTACATAGACAGACTACCACAGTCTGCGTGGGCACGAGCCACCGGGAGGAACACACCCCCAAGCTCTGTTGTCTTCCCCTCCCCCCCTTCCAGAGGGAGGGCCCAGTCCTGTCGCAGTAATCAGGCGCTGCACATCCTATTAGGGATAATAACAATTAACCCAGTTGATCTCAACTTGCTGTGAGATTATCCGATCCAGAGGCCCTCAGAAGAGGTCCCTCTCATGCGGCGGGTAAGGGGCAGGTTGCAGTCGAGGGGCCCTACTGCTGTGTACGGTAATGGCCAGGTAAGGGACCGTACGCAGTAGCATGTACCGTACTATGTACCCTGTACCCAGGATGGACGGTGGGTGGAGACGAATTTCACCGTTTTGCTGCAGGACAGACCCCTGCACATTGCTACAGGGGGTTGACATTTCAGGGAAAGGGGAGCTTGGCCACTGCGCTGGGCACCTGCACACACCAGAGAAGGAGGGAGAGGGAGAGGGAGAGAGTGGGAGGGTGAGAGAGAGAGAGTGTGTGTGTGTGTGGCTGCACGAGAGGAAATGAAGCATCATACAGACAAGCAAATTTTTTTCTTCTTCTCTTTTCCCCCTTCCTTGTTGACTGAACGTGACTCCGAGACCAGCCCAGACCCAATCCAGGTGCACCCCTTCCCACCCGCTAGAACCCCCCCCCCTTCAAGGGGCCTCCACTCTCTCACTACCTCAGCCCAAGTCGAACTTGGCCCTTCGTAACTTGAGGCGCCTCGACTGCCAACCAGATCAACAGGGTACATTCAGTACACAGTACCAGTAAGTACCAGAGTACCACCTCCCACCACCCATCTCCCACTACCCACCCACCGTAACCGCAACCCTCCCTGGGAGAAAGGGGGGGGGCTTA
Organism: Celoporthe dispersa; assembly: GCA_016584495.1. Lineage (NCBI taxonomy): Eukaryota > Fungi > Ascomycota > Sordariomycetes > Diaporthales > Cryphonectriaceae > Celoporthe > Celoporthe dispersa. The sequence continues at coordinate 85,475 of WAID01000010.1, forward strand.
AAAAAACAAATAAAGTACGACCCAACCCAAAACTCTCGTCCCTTCCTTCTTAATCTCCTGACCTTCCTCTCTCCTTTCTCTCCAGCAGACCATTCCTACTGTTGTCACCATCTGGATCTCAGCTATCCATCTATTCTCATCGAGGGCAGAGAAACATCCCCGATTCTTCTTCATCACTACTGCTATCAAGGGACTTCTCTACTAGTCAGAGAACCTTTTAGTCTAATCTTTTCTCAGTTGTCTTGCTGTTTTTGGTTTTTTTTCTTTTCCCTTTTAGAGATACCCATTTTTCCCCCTCTACATCACCCAACCTTGAAATCATCCAACATGGCCGACGAGACCAAGCCTGTCGAGATCCCCCAGGAGGAGGCTCCCGCTACCACCACCGAGGTCCCTGCTGTCGCTGCTGAGGAGGCCCCCGCCACCGAGGCCAAGGAGGAGGAGACTGCTGGTAAGCAACCGATTCCCCTTTCCTTGACCCGCGCCCCCTCTCTATATACGTGGTCACAACAGAGACGGCGCCAAGAAGAGGGACACAGTGTAACTGACAACCTGTGCCACACACACAACAGCCACGGAGGCTCCTGCTGCGGAGGCCAGCGAGACCCCCGCTGCTGCCGAGACTGCCGCCGCCCCTGCGAAGGAGGAGGCAAAGAAGGAGGCCGAGCCTGTCGAGGATGGACAGCTCGAGCACAAGGGGAGCAACTTCCCCAAGTACGTCTAGCCCTGTCCCCGGGCGGAATCTCCGCCTGGGGGTGCTTCCTCGTCGTGTGCTCAACACACCTGCTGACATTGTGTTACCATCAGGAACTTCATCTACTCCAAGAAGTTCTTCTGGTTCGGCTCCGAGGCCGTCGACCCCAAGAAGATCCCCTCCCTGCTGAAGGACCACCAGCTCGCCGCCTGGGCGAGCGAGACTGGTAAGGGCCTCCTCTTCTACGCGGAGAAGGGCACTGACAAGAACGCTCCCTCCGGTGCCATCCTGCTGGTACGTTTCCTTGGCCTGACGGGCTCCTCTCCTCCATGCATCCCTGCCTCGAGATGGTTCTAACAAGTCATCGTCCAGGCCGACGCTGCTGAGCCTACCTCCGAGGGCGCCAACAAGTTCGTCCTGTCCTCCAAGGGCCACAAGCACACCTTCAAGGCCGCCAACCAGGCCGACCGCGACAACTGGGTCTCCCAGATCAAGATCAAGATCACGGAGGCCAAGGAGCTCTCCGGCACCGTGACCGAGTCTGAGAAGTACAAGGCTACCCTCGCCTCCTTCACCCCTGCTAAGAAGGAGGAGAAGGTCGAGGACAAGAAGACCGAGGAGGCCCCCAAGGCTGCCGAGGAGACTCCTGCCGCCGCCGAGGCCGCGACCGAGGCTCCTGCTGCCGAGGCTGCCGCTGCCGCCGAGGCTCCCAAGGAGGAGGCCAAGGACGAGGCCAAGGAGGAGGCCAAGGATACCAAGGCCGACGAGCGCAAGCGCTCTACCAGCAAGAAGCGCACCTCTATCTTCGGTGCTCTTCTCGGTGGCAGCAAGGACAAGAAGGAGAAGACCGAGGAGGCCCCCAAGACCGTCGAGGAGACTCCCGCCGAGGCTGAGGCCGAGGGCGAGACTGCTGCCGCCGCGGAGACCCTCGCCGATGCTGAGGCTGCCACCACCGAGGCTGCCAAGGAGCCCGAGACCGCTGCCGCTGAGCCCGCTGCCGAGGAGGCCAAGGCCAAGGAGGTCAAGCCTGCTGAGAAGCCCACTCCCACCAAGAGGTCTAGGTATGTTTTCAGGCTTTACAGTCCATCCCACGCAAGGACGACAACGGGCCGCTGACTGGTAATATTATAACAGCATCTTCGGTGGACTGCCTTTCGGCCGGAAGAAGACCGAGGACGCTGCCCCCGCCACTCCCGCCAAGGATATCCCTGAGGTCGCTGAGGTGAGTCAACAACGTGGCGTGCTCCCGCCTGGTGCCAATGCTACTGAAGCTAACCAGCTCCCTCGCGCTAAATTAGACCGCGCCTGTCATTCCTAAGCCCGAGGCCACTGAGCCCCTGAGCGCTGAGGTTTCCAGCCCTGCCAACGTCCCCGTGGAGGCCACCACCACCGAGGCCGCCACCACGCCTGCCGTCAACGGCGAGAAGAAGGACATGAAGACCGACAAGCGGAAGTCCTCCTTCCCCTTTGCCTTCGGCAGAAGGCTGAGGCTGGCCCTGCCAGCCCCGACGCCGAGGCCTCGTCTCCTGACGGCGAGAAGAAGGGCAACAACGCCTTCTCCAAGTTCCGTGCTACTATCAAGGTAGGTCCTCGCAACCCTTGTAGCATGTATACCTGTTGTGTGATAGGCCGTGTCATTAACAAGCTTTGCAGGGCAAGGGCAAGGCTGAGAAGACCGCCGAGAAGGCCGAGGAGAAGCCTGAGGAGACTGCCGAGGCTCCCAAGACCGAGGAGGAGGCCAAGCCTGCTGAGGAGACCGCCGCCGCCGAGGAGGCCAAGCCCGAGGAGGAGGCCGCCGCCGCGCCTGCCGAGGAGACCACCGAGGCCGCCAAGGACGCTCCTGTCGCCAGCACCCCCGTCGTCACCGCCACGGCTTAGGGAGCCACGAGCGCGATAGGCCAGCCCAACTGACTGGGGGGCTGGTCATGATACCCCCCTACCAGTCCTGGATGGAAACGAACGACAAATTACCACACAAAATAGAGCGAGGTTGATGACACGGAGGCGTCACATGAGAGCATCACCACACTTATGATACCCATTCCCAGGGTGTAAGGGATCGGATTTGCATTTCGAGATACCCAGATTCCCCCCATTCGTCTCGGAACAAACTCTTCGATTGGGGAGACCGACTTTCCTTGTTGTCCCAGATGCCGAGTCTTGCCTTACTGCAACTCACTTGTTTGTTTTGATACCCGAAGTATACCCGAAGACAGTCGTTTGGAAGGACAACGGATAGCCGACGATGATGGAAACATAGTATACCAACGAGAAAAAGGAAGAAAACCACAAAAAAAAAAAGATGTCTGGAAAAAACAGAGATGGAGGGTTTGGTTTCGAGCAATGTTGTTGATGGGACGGCGCATGCTTGGTGGTTCTGCGTGCAGCCTGGTCACCTTAGGATCTGTCTGCTGTAGACGACCCACAGTATCGACTTAAGTAATAGCTAATTTAACCTCTCGTGTGTTAGGCTTCGCCATTTCTTGTGTGTGCTTCCCCCTCTATTGCAACTTCTATGATTCCTCGTGATGTCACAGCGTGTCTCGCAGCTGCCAGCGACCTACCTCGTCACCAAGGCCCAGGGCATCATCGATCGGCCGGCCCCCTCACTGCAAAGGTGCATGAACATCCCCGCAGCCCCGCGACTCTACGTCTCTCATTTACCAAACCTTGAACCATGCCTACCAATGCATCCGTTGGTTTTTCTTTCTAATACCATGACGACACGAATCATGCCCAACGAGACATGAACCGCAAGCCGGCTCGTCCATGTTATAGATAAATTGCTATGAAACGCAGCAATCTGCAGGTTCCTTGGTGTAGGTTTCGTTGGGTGGCGATGTGGGGGCCGGGCGATGACGGCGCGAGGCTGGCCCGTCTCAAGAGAAGGTATGATAGATCGGCGAGACCTGATGGATTGTGCAGTCATATTATGACCTGAAGCTGCGGCCTGTCTGAACGTGGGGTATAACGAGATTATTTATTTTCTTTGTACACACTTTTGGTTTCACTGCGATGAGGGCAGAAGAAGGCACAGACAGGGTGAGGTGATGGCAAACACTGTCAGCCAGGTCGTGTCGTCTAGGCCTGCACAAACAGAAACCCCCTCACGGCTAGGCCAGGTCTCTACCTAGGTAGACTTGGGTATTGATTGACCACGCACGCTGATATCTAGGTACGAGGATCTGATCAGGGCCCTCTTCATGATAGTTACCCCCAAGAGGCCTCAGACTGCTTCCCCTGGTCGGTGCAGAGTGTGCTAGATAGGCTCAGACGAGGATCATCAATAACAAAGGACGAGGAAGACCCCTTTGCAGCCGAAGTAGCAGCTCGAGACAAGAGAAGAGGGTCTGTGGCGTCTTCCTCCTAGCAAAATTCCGTCTTCGAGCCGTGACGATTGGACATGACAGAGATGGCAGTCGAGATTATGCCTTGAGAGAAGATCGACCAAGGTAGGCAGACTCCTACAGGCCCACCAAGCGCATGACATGCATCGTGTCACAACCTACAAGTGCCTGTTACCAGTGTAGCCTGTGCTCTGGGCAAGAGATCTGTGCGAAACGAACTGCCGCGGTGCAAGAAAGCTGCGGCACACAATAAAGTGTAACCAGCCGGTCACCAGAGCAGGTACCTTCAACCAGTGGACACATCGTCAAAGACGCAGTTGACCTTTACTCTCTGATTCATTAAGATACCTGAGCAAACGCTGTGCTGAGTACAATCTAGCTTTCCTACAGACCCCTGCCTGTGATACTACTTTTTTCTTGTGTCCTCAAGCCAGATGGCCGCTATGTGCAACATGTCCGTCCTTCTCCAGTATTATTATCAGTCTGATCGAACTAATTGTCCCAGAGTGAGAGAGAGAAGAAAAAAAGAGTGATGATGTTTGGCTGCCGCGATTGTTTTTTTTGGTTGTTTTTCTTCCTTTTTTTTTTTTTTTTTGTCATCTTTGGTCACGTTTCCCTTGTTTCCTTTCTTTCCTGTCAGATCAGTAGACGATCTTGGGGCTCCAGCCAACGGCCAGCACCCTCGCCGACACGTAGCAGACCAGGGCGATCGCATAAGACAGGCCAGAGAAGAGAACCAGGGCCGTCCAGCCCTGGTTCCCGCCGATTCCGAGCAGGGCACCGCCGATCGGGGTGCTGCTCAGGGTGCCGAAGCTGGCGAGGAAGTTGGCGGTGGTGATGTAGCGGCCATAGTCGCGCGAGTCGCACAGCTGGCCGAGACAGACGGGGATGAGGCCGAGGTTGCTCCCGCTGGCGAAGCCGAACAGCACGGCGAAGGCGATGATCATAGCCTCGGAGTCGCCTGCGGGCAGCCAGAGGCCCAGGACGGTGGCGCAGCACAGGGCGATGGTCACGATGATGACGTTGAAGCGGCCGAAGCGGTCCGCCAGGGCGCCGGGCAGGAAGCGGCCGAGGACGGAGCCCGCGTTGAGGTAGGAGAGGAGGACGTAGGACCTCGTGGCGTCCTGCCCGTGGTCGGCGGCGAAGGAGACGATGAAGGTGAGGGGCACAAAGAGGCCCCACTCCATGAAGAAGATGCCCGTGGCGGCCAGGGCGAACCGGGGGTTGCGGAAGACCCCAAACTTGGGCTGGAAGCTGATCAGCCTGGCGAGCCAGCCGCGCCAGCCGCTACCCGCGGGGACCTTGGTGTCCCTGCGAGGCGGGAGGCGTGCCTTGATCCACAGGTTGTAGGGCACGGCGAGGGCGAGCATGATGAAGCCGAGGATGCGCGTGCTCAGGCGAACCCCAGCACGGGCAGGAGCTTCTGCAGCATGATGGGGAAGACGATGCCTCCGATGCCGCCTGCGGTGCTGGCGATGCCTGTGGCGAAGCCACGGCGGGTGTTGAAGTGGTGGGCGATGGTGGCGTAGGCAGGTGAGTTGAGCAGGGCACCGCCCAGGCCGCCCATGGCAGAGTAAGTGAGCAGGATCTGGTAGTATTCTGGAGAGAGACAGCCAGTCAGTCAGCCAGCCAGCCAGTGGCTGTATTGCTTATTGCATCTCCAGAAGAGAAAGAGAGAGAGGGAGAGGGAGAGGGAGAGAGAGAGAGAAAAGGAATTGGTTCATTCATGACTTACTCGTACAGAAACCCAGCAGCATCAGGCTGAGGACCATGAGCAGGCTGCCGGTGGGGACCAGCCAGCTCGGCCCGTGGCGGTCAAAGATGGGCCCGATGTAGATGCCGACGAAGAAGACGGAGAACAGGTACAGGCTGAAGACCCAGCCGATCTGGGAGGAGCTGTAGTCCCTGAGCTGGTGCTCCGAGAAGTACGACTCGAAGACGGCGGACGAGTTGATGAGGCCAAAGATGGAGAGCATGGCACAGAACGAGCCCACCACCGCCAGCCAGCCGTCCAGGCCGCCCTCGGGAAAGGTCAGGGTGGACGCGGCAGACATGCGGGAGGCCACTCGCTCCGGCAGTCTCGAGGGCACCTGCTGGGACTCATGGTCGCCGGTGGCGGTCGTGGTCGAGCCAGTGGTGGTCTGGGCTGTCAGGTCGTCGGTGGCACCTCCATGGTCGTGATCATCATCATCATCGTCATGGTGGTGGCAGCCGCGGTGGTGGTGCTCTTTCTGGGGGGAAGTGGGCGTATTCCTCGTCATGGCGCGAGTCAAGCTTCTCGAGATCTCCCGAGGCGTCAGGGTTGAAGCCATGCGTGTTGAGGGTAGAGCAGGTGTCCCTGTAGGGGTGGTTTTTTATGCAGCTGTCCTCTGCATTGTTGCGGTCAAAGTCCATGTGCACACCGGGTACCGGTGATGATGGGAGAGGGAAGAAGAGAAGGAGAAAAAAAAAGGGGGGGAGGGGAGTGGGATGGATGGGTGACAGAGACGGTAGGACGGCCTGAGAGGTCGAGAGCAGCAGGAGGAGGGTCGTGCCTAGAAGCACAGACGAAGAAGACGGTGAGGTTGTGGTTGTGGCGTGTTGTTCTGATCCTGTTTTCGTACGATGGTCGAATCACTCTGTCGAGGATTCTCTGTGGATGGGTTTGGGATGCGGTTGGTTATGTAGCATCTTTTTTTTTCTTCTTTTGGTATTTGTGGTGGAAGTGCGCTGAGGTATTTCTAGTCCCACCAAGACAAGCTAAAAGAGGCAAAGTCAGGAGGCCTGTCTGGGTTCACACTGAAGGGTAAAATAGTAGTAGACGATGCAGTTGTTTTTTTTTTTCTTCTTCACAGTTTTCTTGGTGAATGGGCCCTGTGGCAGGCAGTAAAAGACAAGTGAAGGTAATGACAACCCAGTCCCCACAGGGAAGAGAGACAGGGTACGCACGGTACGTACCTACCGATCGAGAGAGAAAGAGAGAGAGAGAGTGTGTGTGTGTGTATGTGTGAATAACAACGCGGGTGAATGTCTCGGCAAGACTCGAGACAAGATCTTTTTATCAAGTAAGTAAAGTATGCTAAATTTTGGCGAGGAAAGCAAGACTTGAAGGAAAGATTCTGCAGCCACCCCCGAATCAATCAACCGACAAGTAAAGAGAGAAGGGGGGGCGGGAGGGCGAAGGGTGAATCGAATGGGAAGAAAAACAACAAGAAAAAGAAGAGAAAAAAAAAGAGAGCGCATTGTACCTTTTTTAGTTTATTTTGTGAAAAAGGTGAACACGAGTGTTGTCGTAATTCATCAGTCCACTGTCATGTAAATCAGGACAGGTCCACTGTCATGAGTCCATCCATTCACCGTCTCTTTTTTTTTTTTTGTCCCTGCGCGGGAGAAGCTAGGAGAGTGAGTGAGAGAGAGAGAGAGAGAGCGAGAGAGAGCGAGAGAGCGAGAGAAACGAGGCCAGGGCTCTAGCACATCTATCAGGGAAGGACGAGATGAGGAGTAGATATGTATTATTGCGAGCACACAAGCGCCGAGGCCCAGACAGATAAAGAGACACACAGACACCCAAGAAGGGGACATCCTTCTTCCTGTCCTAGCCAGAGGGGGTCTCCTCCCTCCCAAACTTTTTCCCTCCCATCTCCTCCTCCTCCTGGTGGCCCTCCATCCCACCTCCTTCACTGCGCAGGATCCCTTATTCCCTCCTCTCCCGGCCGGCAACTCTCTCCTAGAGAGGAAAGAAAGGAAAAAAATCTCTTCCCCGGATCCAACAGGCACACCCTTCGCTTGTCCACTTCCAGACCTAGCGCTGGCCTCAAAGGTGGAGTAGTTCACGCCCCCAGGCCGTGGGTGTGGGCCTGTCTTTGGTGGTGGAGATCGCCGACGCCTCCGGGTACGGCCGAATAAAGGAGGGAAAATATGATTTCGTCATCATCAAGAGGAAAAAGATTGACCTGAGCGGGTGATTTTTATGTTTTTTTATTTGAATTTTCTTGTTTCTTTCTTTCCTTCCCTGCTGCTCACCATCGGGTCATGTACAGCCCGAGTCAAAACAGTATCAAGGAAGAGAGGGGAGAAAGAAGAAGAAGAAGAAGAAAAAAAAGAGGGTGTAATCAAAATGTACTTACAAGTACAGTGTCCCTCCCCCACCTTTTCTCTCTCTCTCTCTCTCCTTAAACGGAGACCCAGGAACGGAAACAGACGCCCTCTGTCTGAGACACGCATGGCTCTCTCCTGCGTGACGGCAATGTCCCTCCTGTATTACGTGAGCTTGTGTCACACCCTCCCCCTTCCCCCCTCCCCCCCAAGAGCGTCCCAGGGCCGTGGCGCGCTGTCAAATCTCGCTTTTGGAACGCCCCGATCTGCACGGCGGCGCTTCACGTGGCTTTTGATCCTCACCTCAACGGTCCTCGCGAATCTGGTGTGACCCAGACGCGAAGATCACGACGGCACATCGACCATCATCCTCGCCCCGTGGAGGCTGCGGAACCACATCATGAGAACCAGGATCTTGTGGCGGCTGAAGAAAGAGGGAGAGCCCGGGACGGGAGAGGGCAAGCGGCATGGGGGAGCCATCGCACCAGACCGGTCTCTCGCGCCTCTCCAGCTCAGGGGTTCTGTGTATGCTGCTGCGGGCTCACCAGCCTGGTGGGTGAGTGGTGCTGCTTCGTGTCTGCGCGCACGAAATCATACTTCAGCCCTCCTGAATGTCTGTCTCCAGGACGCCGCAGCTCTGGTGCTGAGGTGCTCTGCTTCCTGCTGAGGCCAGTCGGGGGCTGCAGTGCCTGTCGGAGCTGGGCCACCAGCCGTGACGATCCGGCTGCTCGGCGTGCCAGACTGCTGGGCCGCCCTCTCTTTTCATCCCGATTGACTCAAGGAGACTTTTGCGCTTCTCGATGAAGGCACGAGGCCCTGGGGACCCCCGATAGCCTTCGGTAGGGAGAGAGAAGAGGATCCAGAGCCCACAGGAGGGCATGACGACGGTGGTGGCCAGAGAGACACAGGCCTGCACCACAGACGGGCTGACTGACTGCTCCCATAGCACTCGCTGACTGTCTCGGGACGCAAGACATGGCGAGGTGTGCTGTGGTTCTCGTTGAACCGAGCCACAAGGTATCTTGAACCGAGGAAGTGCTATGCGGTGCCACACGAACCCACATGCAGTCTGTCCTGCATGCACGGGGAGGCAGGGGCGCTGAGACATTGTCTCACACGCACGATTTTGTGCGAACGCCTCGGCACGCGGCTTACGCGAGCAGGTGGGGGGAGGGGAGAGAAACAAAAGAACGTCGCGGAAGCCACAATATCCGAGAGCGAGAATCTCCATAAAAGAGTTCTTTGAGGAGAGGAGGAAAAAGAAGAAGAAGAAGACGAGGAGGCGGTGTCGCAGGCAAAAACAGGGGAGCATTTACATTTACTCACACGTCTAAACCAAGCTGCGATCCATGGTCACCACTCCCTCCCTCGTGAAGACATGCCTCCTTGCAATCCGCCACGTTGAGCAGCTTTCTCTCAAGTCGCCACAACGTCTCGTCCTCCATCATCGAGGCGGTGGATCGCCACCCTCGCCGGCGTTTCTTCGTGTTCGCTTCGAACGACATCTGCGCCTCTTCTGTTAACGGCCAAGCCTAGACAGACCTCGCATCAGTATGTCCAGGTCTGTCCCTCGCCCGTCAGGGGGCTTTTTTTTCTTCTTCTTCTCAAGAGGTGCCTGGCTTATGTCTTTCCTGGGGCTGATTGATGCTTTAGCCTCGCATACAGCTGGGGAGAAGACGATGATGTTGAGGTGCATCTCAATCTCGCCAGTGCCATTACTGTGGCGGGGAAAGGAGGGGGGAGGGGTTGAGCCTTGAGTCTTCACACCAAAGCAGAAGGCCGTGGATGATAACATCCACACCCAAATTATACTATGCAGCTTCTGTGGGTGCAGCCACGTGTGCTGAAGGAAGAACAGATCGATCACGACCCTCCCAGCCGGTGAACAGGCCCGGTAGTCAATGCATGACGACCAGAGTGACCTGCAGACATCTCGATGTAGACAAGCTGATTATCTAATGGACCTGCACGCAACCAGGCCTGTTGGAGACAATAGACGGAGGTGAGCTTGTGCCCCTTTTGGATGCGCTGTTCCTTTACGAGGTAGGGGGGGGAGGGGGAGGACTTTTCGTATTTATCAGCCGCTGGATATCCACAATGCTGTGGACATTCTAGTCTTTACGCCGGGTGAATTCATAGGCTATAATAGTGATACACAAACCTTATTTGCATATCCAGGACAACATGGGAGCGTAACCAGGCACTTTGCCTAGAGAAATCTCTTGTGGTTCAGATATATCTCTCGAATCTGGTAATTGCCTTGTCGATTTCTTGTCCATCCCGCTCATATAATTAGAAAGACGTTTTAATTGTTGCGTAGACTTGTCTGTGTAGATGAGACGCAGAAATAAAAGAGACATCTCTATCTCTGAACAGAAATCTTGCTGTCCCATCGGAATATCTCTCCTCTACAGGCCTGCCTCGCCCGCTACCAGGGGGAAAGAAAAAAAAATCACGTCACCCTTGTCCTTTTTACTATTTGTATCCGTCAGGATTCATGAATGGCCCGAGGCCCGGGGCCTGCAGGAAGGATCTGTATGAATGGCCCCTTTCGGCAGCCTAGTTCCATTGCATGTCGCATGTGCATCTATTTCAGGAGCCAGTTCCTGCTGCAAGGTGTAAGCAGAGCCCGGGTCCTGCATCTAGTTAGTTTGTATATGCATACTTTATCGTCTTGTGTGCCTCGTGGGGCTCAGCTGGGCTTGCCGGCGGATGTATCTGCGCCCACGCGAATTTGGGGGCCCCATTGATTCAATATATTCCTAGCAAGACCCCTCACAAAAATCACAAGTACTGCTTTTTTTTCTTCTTTCTTTTTCTCCTTCTTTTCTTTTCTCTAGCCTGACATGATGGCACTTGAAGCTTCTCCTGGTCTGCTCCAGCCACGATGTCGCCCTTAACAACCTCCTCAACAGACCCTCTCACCACCCCTGCGGCATCTTCAACCACGGCAACGCTCCCAGACGGCACAGTCACAACCGCCATCGCCACCCTGACAACACCCTTCACGCCCCCAGCAGCAGGCTGCACCCCTCTCTGGGAAACCACTAGCATCCTGAGCGGCCTCTGGGACCAAGACGACAGATGGACCACCACAACCGCACAGGCTCTCATCTCAGGCCCCGCCGCAGACGCACGGTTCCAGGCATGTCAGCCCTCCGGCTGGGCCGACGTTGTCTCGCAGAGCCGTTTCGCCTTTAGCCCCGCCGTGTGTCCCAGCGGGTGGACGGCGTACGGGCTGACGACCTTTGTGTCCACCCCGGCCAGCTCGACGGCGCGGCCGACGACGGCTTCGAGTGCGTACTGCTGTGCGGAGGGGTTCAGCCTGAGTGGTGGGGGCCAGTATGTCCCTGTCGACGGGGCGCCGTTCACCAGCGCGATGTGTGTCCGCGGGCTGGAGGGAAACGATAATTCCCTGACGGACAAGCTGAGCCTCACAGCAGCACCAGCGACGACGGCGACGACGATCACAACAACAGCAGCGGGAAGCTTAGGACCCACGACATCCTCCGACGGCATCGTCTCCCTCCACACGGCGTGGAACATCATCTGGGAGGCATCCGACACATCCACCCTCTCGCCCGAGCCGCCCAGGCTGACCTCGGGCATGTACGTGCCGACATGGGTGCCGGGAACGCAGCTGCAGAAGGGACAGTACACCGTGGACACGCCCGCCTCGGAGACGGACGGGATGGTGGGAGGCTTGTATTATTTCCTGACGGTAGGGCTGCCCCTGCTCGGGTTTGCGGTGTTGTGCTGCTGCGGATACTTTTGTTGGCGGTCGAGGAGGGGGTATGATGTTGGTAAGAAAAAGAAGGAGCAGGAGTGGCCCAGGGCGGCGGCGGTGCCTCCGTTTCAGGTCGAGGGTGGACAGGAGCTGCAGAGCTGGACGAGTTATTCCGGAACGTCTGTGGTGAAGGGGCGCGTGGTTGAGTCTGTAGCGGAGTCTTCTTCGTCTGGAGAGGGCTGATATTGACCTGGTAGACGAGAAGCATAAAATGCTATCTACTCCATTTTCCCCCTTCCCTTTCTGTTCTTCTCCAAAAGAGAATCTAGAGTATAGTGTTGAGATTGGTTGTTGGCTGCATGTGTGGCCACGTCGACGGGCGTCTTGTTGTGGACGGAGTTGCACCTCCATAACTCCACTCATGGCGGCAGCCTGAATCTCTGGCCTTATCTACTAAGGACCGGTTGCCAAGAGCTATTATAACTTGTTGTTGTTGCTACTCTTCTTCTTCTTTGTTTTTTTTTTTTGTCTTTCTGGGTAGCCTGTTTCCGATATAAATAAAAGGTGGTAGGTCGTACAGATTCCAAGAGTCATCTAAATAATTCATCTTCACATATTATTATCTACACACATCCTCTTGTACACGCTCATATCCAAAAAAGAATGGGCTCCACAGACACAGACGAGGCCTTCTGGGCCAGACACGACAGATATGTCATGTCCACGGGTGTTCCCCCTTCCCCCGTCATCATCACCCGGGCCCAGGGCACCCGCCTCTACGACGCCCAGGGCCGCTCCATCCTGGACTTCACCTCGGGCCAGATGAGCTCCCTCCTGGGCCACAGCCACCCGGAGATCGTGGCCGCCGTCCGCCGCCACGCGGGCGAGCTGGACCACCTCCTGAGCAACATGGTGACGAGACCCGTCGTCGACCTCGCCGAGCGCCTGGCGTCCGTCCTGCCGGCCCCGCTGGAGAAGTCCTTCTTCCTCAACACGGGCAGCGAGACGACCGAGGCCGCGCTGCGCATCGCCAAGCTGTACACGGGCCGTTTTGAGGTCGTCGCGCTGTCGGCCAGCTACCACGGCCTGACCTCCGGCGCCGGAGCAGTCACCTACGCCGCGGGCCGCCGCAATGCAGGGCCCACTGTGCCGGGCCAGATTGTTTTCCCCGCGCCCTATGCCTACCGCTCTGTGTTTCGCAGGCGGGAGGGTGGTGATGGCAGCAGTAGTGATAGTAGCAGCAGTAGTAGTAGGGAGAGGTGGACATATGACTGGGAGGCGGAGCTGGAGTACGGCTGGGCCATGGTCGACCGCCAGAGCGTCGGGTCGCTGGCCGCGCTCATCATGGAGCCGATCCTGTCGACGGGCGGGGTGCTGGACCTGCCCGGGGGATACCTGGCGCGCATGGCGGCCGAGTGCAGGCGGCGCGGGATGCTGTTGATCCTGGACGAGGCGCAGACGGGCGTGGGCAGGACGGGCAGGATGTTTGCCTTCCAGCACGAGGGAGGGAGACGGGGGCTGCGTGGTCCCGGACATCCTGTGCCTCTCCAAGACGCTGGGCTGTGGGCTCCCGCTGGCCTCGGTGAGCACCACGGCCGAGATCGAGAGGGGCGCGCGGGAGGCCGGGTTCCTGTGGCTGACGACGCACCTGAACGACCCTCTGACCGCGGCCGTGGGCTGCAAGGTGCTGGAGATCGTGGAGCGCGACGACATCTGCGGGAGGGCGCGCGAGAGAGGCGAGCAGCTCCGGAGAGGCCTGCTGCTCCTCAGGGACAGGTACTGGTGCGTGGGCGACGTGAGGGGCCGGGGCCTCCTGCAGGGCATCGAGATCATCTCGGACCGCGAGACGAGGGCGCCTGGGCCGGAGCTGGGCCAGGCGGTGAGCGATCGGGCCATGGCCTGTGGGCTGTCTTGTAATGTGGTTAACCTGCCCGGTATGGGGGGCGTGTTTAGGCTGGCGCCGCCTGTGACGGTCTCTGCCGAGGAGATTGAGGAGGGGCTGAGGATCCTGGATGAGGCGTTTGGCTATGTGCTGAAGGAGAGGGGGATGCTGTGACAGTACTTATTGAGATGGCTGCAAGAGCTGCGCAGGATCTCCTGCACACCTGAGACGACAAGAGTCACCAGCACTGGCATGTTTCCTCTTATTGAGAACAAGATGAGTCAGATTTGGAAGTGGTATCTCCGCAAGAGGGTATATGAACAAACTGATCCTGAATATTGTCACGCCTGCGAGCAACAGACTGACTGACTTGACAGACCTGACTTGACAACGCCACCACACCTTTGATGAAAATGGAAAAATCCAACCGGAAAAGAAAAAAGAGAGATCCATACACCACCCAGCAGCTGTCATGGAGAATAAAAGCAAAAGAAAAAAAAAAGGACGTATTCGATCCATCATCATTGAACGGTTCCTTCATAAGAGACAGATAGAAACAGCCACACCCAAGTCGTATATGTATATATTATGGTGTTGTTTCTTGTTTTTTCGTCTTTCGGGATTCTTATCTCTCAAGCCACACAGACTCGGTTTAGGCACCGGCGTAGGGCTTGGTGTGGTGGCCCTTGCTGGGCGAGGAGTTGCTGCGGCGGGACCGCATGGCCTCGATGGCGTCGAGGACAACCAGGAAGAGGAAGATGGCCCTGTTAACAGTGGATGACTGTGGTCAGCATGTTGTCCCTTTAAAAGAAGAAAGAAAACCCAATTCAAAAGTTGTGAATACTCACCACAGGAAGAAGCCAAAGGCGATGGCGGCCTCAAAGGAGCCACACCAGGTGTTCCCATGACAGGCCGGCGCGCCAAAGTACACGGCCAGGGCGATGGAGCCGGCGAACCAGAAGATCATGGTGACGGACTCGAGGGCGAGGGCGGCCAGCTTGTGGAAGATGCTGGTCATGTAGAGCGGGGTGAGCCCGACGTAGGCGAGGACGAGCAGGGACCAGACGGCGTTGAAGAGCTGGAAGTTGAGGCGGTCCGGGCTCCAGTACCAGCCCCAGCTGTAGCCGCCACTGTAGTCATAGCCGTCGTACGTGGAGACCAGGTAGGCGACGAGGCCGAGCTCGATGATGGTGAAGACGGCGGCCGCTATGTGGGCGATGGGGACGAAGCCGAGAGCCATGGTGGGCGGTTGTGATTGTTGCTGACCTGCGTGCGAGGTGTGTGGCAAGGGAGGCTTGTCCTGGTCGTAGTAGTGGTGATGTTGGGTTGGTGAGGAGGAACAGAGAAGATTCTCTCTCAGTCAAGGGAGCAGTCTGTGTGATGTGTAAATATTACCGTATAAGCTGAAGTCCTCTGCGGTGATGGATGCAGGTCACGGTGTGTGTATGTGTGTGTGTATATATATATGAAATTGTAACTTGTCCAGTGGGGAGAGAGAGAGAGGCTGAGTAGTTGGGCATATATAAAGAAAAAAGGAAAAAAGAAGAAGAAAAAGGTGATTTACTACGTAAAAGGTCAGGCGCTGCTGCGGGTTGAGAAAGTGGGCACCCAAAACGCAGGGAAGACAAGACCAAAAAAATTAGAGAGAATGACGTGGTGGCTGCCCAGCGGACAAGTCACGGTTCAACCAGCATCTCAGATCCCCAACGCAGGGCGGCGACACCCAATCAGTTCCCCGTCGTCATCCCTGGGCCCAGGCGGGAAAGAGGGAAAGCCCCTCCACCCCCCCGGCAGGTTGACAACAAAGAGTCTTGGTTTCGTGTTGGGCTTCTCTCTCTCTCTCTCTCTCTCGCTCGCACCTCCACCCACTTGCATGGCTGGCAGGCTATACATTCTGGATCGTCTACTGTGGGATCTCGGAGTATTTCATCCTCGGGTGACCTCATCTTTTTTTCTTCTTCCCTCCTCGTCCCCCTTCTTTCTTGTTCTTTCCTTTTCCTGCTCTGGTCTCTTGATCGATCACCAAGAGGAAGGAGGGATATGTGCAGGCCGTGGGCAGACATGTCGTCATAGTTCATGGGCTCTATAATACCCTATTGGCTAGTGGCGTGGTGGTGCAGTGATCACTGGCCGCTACTGACTGGGGGGGGGGCCCTGTTGCCCGCGGATCTCCACCTGAGGGCCTCTCTCCGCTCAGCTTTTTAGCGCTCTAGGCCCTTGGGCTGGCACGCAGGGCTCGCAGTGGTTTCACGAGGACCCTTGGAAAGCTTGGGTGTTTTGGCGGCATTACTGAACATAATATGGGTCCATAGGTGCACGCCAGCTGGGTGAGGGTGGCGCAGCTCTTCAGGCCTGGGCCGAGTTACCCAGAGGTCGACGACGGAACTCGGAGGAGAGAGAGAGAGAGAGAAAGAGAAAGTCGAGAGACCTTTTTGTACATGAAGAATTTGTGGTTGAAGGCCGTGAGTGTGCGATCAACCCATTCATGCTGTTCCGGTTCTCGTTGGTCCCGTGCATGCAGTGTTTCTTTTTATGTCTTCTGCCCAAAACAATCTTTTCTCTTACATTGTATGTACGTTTTCTAGTTTGTCACTGCACAAGACCTGTTGTAAGCTGACGATCGTCTCAGCTAAGATGTGATTCAAGATGCTGCCCAGTCGAAACCCACAAAATACGAGCCCGCTCATATCCAGCCCAAGCTCTCGTCCTGCCTAAACGTCCCAGCTCATCAGATGCCCGGAACCACCGCCCTGAAAGCCATCCAGAGGACCAATGGGAATCCCCGCGAAATCATGATTCGACGTCGTAGGCGCACCCTGAGACACTGCTGCTGCCGGCACGGGGTGAGGAGGCGGAGGATAGACGCTGTTAAGATCGCTAAAGTCAGGCAGCACAGCAGGAGGAGGCACGCCGCCGCCAGGGTGAAGAGGCATGCCCATGCTTCCCATGACCAGGGGGAGGTTGTATGCCTGGAGGCTGTCGAACAGTTCTCCTCCTCCTCCTCCTCCTGCTGCTGCTGCCGCGCCCATTGCGTCGCCGTAGCCGGTAGGTAGTACTGCCATGGCGTCGTCCAGGAACATGGTCGAGGGCGCGGGCGAGCCTGAGGCGGGTGTTGCGTAGGAGGATGACCCTGCTCCTCCTGCCAGCGGGGTGATGGACGAGAGGGGTGGGCCCAGGCCGAGGTCGAACGCCGAGGAGGAGCTGCCGCTGAGCCCGCGGTGGTGTTGGCGAGAGGGAGGGAGCAGGCCTGGGTGGATACAATCCTCGCCAAAGGATGCTGCTGCTGTTGGGTGTTGGTGGTGTTTATTCTGGGCTGTTGTTGTTGTTGTTGTTGTTGTTGTTGTTGTTGTGTTGGCCATGCAGGGCTCGATGGCCTCTGGCGAACACGAGTGCTTCTCCCGGTCGGAGATGTTCCTCCCTGGCCATGCGGAATATTGCGAGCGGGTTGAGGACCAGGTCAGGCGTGTACTGGGGAGGACTGCCCCAGCCTGCATCAGCTGGGTGAGGAGGAGGAGTCGTGGTTGCTGTTGTTGATCTTCCCGAGTTCTGCTGATCGCTGCTGACCAGGACGATGGGTGGTGATGGGTTGTGGTTGTGATTGCGGTTCTTTGTGTCGCTAGAAGAAAAAGGAGGTAGAGGGAGGCCTGCTTTGAACAGCATCTGGATGGTGGCGTCGTGCTGCAATTATGAAGAGGAACGCTGTATCATCAGCCATACCGAACTTGATCCTGCATTTAATCTCCTCTGGAGGAAGAGAGAGAGGGAGAGAGAGAACAAAACAAGAGAGAAAAGACGTACCAGCGGCCGTGCCAGGGAGTGAAGAGGAATCATAGCCTCGAGGGCCCGGATATTGGAGTGCACCGCGGTGACAGCATTCATCCTAAACACCTCCCCCTTGTCCCTGGCACTCCCAACCCCGGCCGTGATGCAGTGAACCACCACCCTCGCCGAGTCGTGCGCGATCACGCTGAGCCACGTGTCCGCCAGCGCCTCCTGTCCATGCTTCATGGCCTCCTCGAACAAGGCGCAGATGGCCATGCAGTGCTCGAAACACTGGTCCTGCACACGCCGCAGGAACGAGGCCTGCTCGGGAGGACAGTCGAGCCGCCCGCGCATGGGGAAGATGTCCCTGATGCCGATGCGCGCCAGGTCGCACATGGTCTGGTGGAACGTAAAGTGACAGAACAGCAGGCCGCCGAGCTGCGAGGCCTCCCTCCGCTTGTAGATCGCACCCCGCGTTAGGCGCATGCTGTCGGGGAGGTGGTTGGTCCAGTGCTGCAGCTGTGCCTGCAGCATGGCGAACTCAGACTGTGGGAGCCAGGGCGGCTGTGCCTGGTCGAGGTGCTTGACGAACCGGAGGACTTTTCCTGCGGATGCTGACGAGGCGGATAAAGTACGCCTGGAGGTCGAGGCGCTCCACCACCGCACGCGTTCCTCCTCCTCCTCCTCCTCCTCCTCCTTGCTGCTGCCGCTGCTGCTGCTGGCGGTCCTCGGCGGATACAAAGGGCAGATATGTCCCGGGGCGGAGCGCCTCCACGATGCGAGGGCGCTGGGCGTCGAAGCTCTGGTCGCTGCAGGGGAGCTGGATCTGCACGTCTGCCTCGCGCAGGAGCGTCAGCTCGTCTACCCCACTGCCCACCCAGGCGTCCATGGTGTAGATGCTCCACATCAGCCTCCTCCTGGCTTCCCTCGTGGTCGGGGACAGGCCTTGTGCTGCTGCCACCATCCCACCACCACCACCACCACCACCAGCAGCGCTCCCGTTCATCTTGCTGTCCTTGCTGTTGTTGTTGCTGTTTTGGTCTCTGCAGAGGATGTCGGGAGAGGACTCGACGTTGATCTGGAGGGCCTGGGCCATCCCTCACACCCAGGCCGGTGAGCATAAAGGCACAGGCGTGGTTCCCTACACGCAGCTCGTGTTCGTGCAGGAGGACGATGGCCATGGTGTTCTCCACCGAGGGTGTGTCCAGGCCCAGGAGGACGAGCTGCTGCGCCCTCCTCGCCCACTGACACCCTGCCGAGAGGGCCAGCTCGCCTGAGGATTGCTGCTGTTGGCACTCGTCGTCCATTCCGTCCTCGCCGCCTCCCTGTCCCTCTCCATCATTCCTTCTTCTTCCTTCTCCTCCAGCAGCAACAGACTTGAGGGCCCAGAACTTGGCACCAAGGGAACACACAACCAGGAGGAGTGCGTTGCCCTGGTGTTCGTACCAGGACGACGACGACCAGTGCTCGAGGTGCTGCATGACAGACGGCCTGTGGATGAAGCCAAAGCAGCGGAGGCTGTGCATGTTAGCGAAGAAGGCCTCGACCAGCTGGATGACGTGCTCCCGGCTCCTGGGGAGCTCGTGCGCAAGGAGCCAAGACGACGGGGAGGATGTTGTTGGCCCTGTCATCGTATTGAGGTCCGGCTCGGAGGTCGTCCCGCGTCCGCGAGAACTGGGCGGCGGGCTCGAGCCGGTGTGGGAGAGGGCTGGCGAGCTTGGATGGCTGTGCAGGGCACCGCTGCTGGATGGTCTGCACGTCAGTACCAAAGGGACGACGTCGTCCCAGTCAGCCCTCGGAACAGAAGCGTGGGATCGGTTCTCCTGGGGGAGAATATACAGAAAAGACAAAAAAAGGGAGAAGGGGGGTTTTCTGTTTCATTTCTAGTTCACTCACGTTTCGCCCTTGGTATTAGAACCTCCTCCACGGCCGTCAGCCTCCTGCGACGCCGCCTCCAGCCAAGCAGGCGCCTCCTTCCCATCATAACAGCACTGCATATCGCGCTGCCTGCAGCGGAGACAAGCAGGCCTTTCCCCGGAGCACCTGCTCTTGGACGACCGGCACCCCCGGCACGACCGGTAGGTTCGCGACCGCCGCAAGCCCGCCTGGGTCCGGAGATACTCGCCCTCGGCCTCACCCTTGAGGAGGGCATTGTGGTAGGCTGGTGAGTTAGGACACGGGAGGTTGAGCCGGGCGCAATTGTAGCAGCCTCCGGGCCTCTCGTCACACTTGACCTGTCAAGACAAATGAATAATTAGCGTTCTTTATCTTCTTTTTTTTTGCTCTGTCCTTTTTTTTTCTTTCTTCAAAAGGCCAGCTGACATTCCCGGTCGAACAAGAATACATCCAGAGTGTTTCCTTACTTTGCGTGAGCGGCAGGTTCGGCAGCCTAGGTTGCTCGGGTCAATATAATAACCTTTTAATTTTATTTTTTTCCAGGTAGAGGAGTAGGAGGAGAAGATTCAGTTTGCAATACCGATGATGCAAGAACGGTTGTGAGGTAATATGTTTGTACACACAAGGGAGAGATATCTCAGTAGAATGTACTCACCTGTTCTCGACCGTTGCTTCTCGCGGCGGCCAGCCCCGGTATCCGCCACGTGGATCGGCACACCCATGGTGTGGGGGGTGCGTGCGTGCGTGCGTACGTGCGTCCGTGTATGCGTTGTAGTGTGCGGATAAAGTAGGGGTTATAGAGTATCAAAGCACCAAGTCTCCTAAAATCTAAACCTGGTCCTCGTCCACAAAAACTATAAGTCGGGTGTGATCTCGAGAAGGTTCTCGCCAGATGTGGGTACGGCTAGTCGCCCTCTGGTTGCGTATGAAGTCGTCATCCCTGAATTCTCTGGATCCCTTTATGTTCTGTCTCTCTCTCTCTCTCGGTTGGAGAGGAGGGGACGCAGGAAATGCTGCTGCCTTGGAAAGGCAATAGGTTGGGCCGGGGGGGGGGGGGGGCGCAAGGGAGGAGGGGAAGAAGACGAAGAAGCGCTTGTTGCTGAGATAGTCCTCGAAACCCTTATGTGTCTACTTCATATATCTCCAAAACTCTCCTTTAGACCCAAAGGAAGCATAATCTGGAAGGTTGTAGTGTCAGTGGGCTGGGCTCTTTACCGGAAAGCATAATGTATTTTCTACGCCAGGATGATTTAGGGTCTGACCGCCAAGTATACGCTCGCCGGATCACTAGAGGAGGAGGAACGAGAACGAGACAGAGAGAGAAGGAGACAACTGGGGAGAGAGTGAGAGAGAGAGAGAGAAAGCGGTCACAGGTGCCTTGACTAAAACTATGCCCAGGCGCCTATCTGAATGAGTGAGTGTGTGATACGACGTGTGGGTGAGACGTAAGAATTCCTTGACGGAGGAGAGGATTACCGATATGAGCGGTGATGATGAGCAACAACGTTACACGGGGCTGGTTGTCAAGGGAGAGAACAAAATACGGGGGAGGGGGGGCCGGGGGCAGATGGACATTATCTTGTTCGAGTATAGGCCGTGAAGGAACAAGAAGGGAAACAGAGAGAGTATGTGAATGAGCGAGGCAGGGAGAGAGGGGGGGAGGGAGGGAGGGGAAGAAGAACGGCTCCCCTCCACCGGCTGTGCTGCGCTGGGCGGATTCTATCCACCTGACGTGCGCCTATTGACGTTGCACAAACCCTTTCTCACGAGGAAGAAGGGGGGTGGGGGATGAGGTGACAAAAAGACAGTGAGAAAGACAGGATGGAGGGAGAATGTATTGTCGTACAAAGCTAGCAGATGCAACCACTGGCGCTTACGATACATTGACGTTGTACTTTGGTCAGACCGAACCGCCCTGGTATGACTTTCAGTTACATTCCTTGCCGTCGCACAGAGACATAGTTGCTTCTGCTTGTGGGTCGGCGAACCGCCTCTTCTCTTTCTTTTTTTCTTCTTTTCCTTTTCCCTCTTCTGTTCTTCTTCTCCTGACCCTTGACGCAACCCAACACCATGTACACGCGGCTCCAGAGATCGACAGGACAGACACACAAACACACACAGGCTCTGCACACGGGCCAGTAGTGATGATCCATCCCATTTCAACCCTGCCGTTCCCACATGCCGCTCATCAAGGCAGAGGGGAGAGATAGAAAAAGTAGACAGCCCTGGGTGGGAACGCTTCTTCTCCAGATCGCCCATCGGTAATCGTCCAGCGGATGCCGTAATTAGGTCCCAGGTGTCCTATCAACCATCATCCCATCCATCCCTCCATCACATCCGTAGAACCACTCAACAACGTTTAGTTTATGATGATCAGCCTATGGGCGATGGGCGGGCGGCCTGGTGCGGGTCCCCCAGGCCGGGGGCGGGGGTGTTGTCCCTCTTCTGATGCAAGGAGGTAAGACGCGAGCTGACGTTTCGACGTCTTGTGCATTTTCCTATTCCGTTCAAGTCTTGCTGGGCCCCTGCTGGATCTGCAGTGTGCTATGGAGACGCCTTGGCCAGGTGTGTGTGTCAGAACTGCGATTTGTTCCTTTTTCTTCCTTTTTCTCTCTTTTTTTTTTTTTTTTTTACTCGCTGAGCTTTGCCAATCTGTTCTCCCGTCTAGGTCACCTAGTCACTGTTGACCGCTCGCCGCCTGGGCGATCATGTCTCAAAAAGTCCGGCATGGATGGATGGGTTGATTGAGAACCGGCCTGGTGGCTCGGCTCCTCCGCCAGCCACGTGGAGATTCTCACCCTCATACATCGTTCATCATTCATCACACCGAGCTTTGCCCACAGGGCTGGCTCCAGGGGCCGGCTGTGACTGCTTGTTGCTAGTTGGGCTTGTGCGCATGTATGTATGGGATGCCTGGATGATCGACGTGGTGGCAGAAGTAATAACCCACCACCACCACCGTATGATTTCTTGCAAGAGCCACCACCGATCATAGATCACAGCTCTGAGGGCGGTGACCACTTACCAGCCTCCATCTATCCCTCCCCCCCCCCCCCCACATTCAGCTGCACGGGAAGGATCCGTGGGATATTATATATATTGCTACTAACAAGGGTCAGCACCAGGTCAAAACCACACACATAGACACGCACACACCACCCACATAACATGTTCTAGCTCTCTATGTGCTGCTTGCATCATATCATAGGCCAACTAACTTTTTTTACGCAGCGTCAGGCAGGCCCTGAAAACCGCGCGGGAAAAAGCAAGGGCTGAGATGGTACGCCACTGCAGGTGTGGTGGGAGGGGGGAGCGGGCAGCAAGCCACACGCGAGACCGACCATGTATTACGTGCAGACTTACTTATGATCTGACAAAGCAGACCTGCGTGCTCCTCTCTTCTTGACTAGTGCTCCGAGAAAAAGGAAAGAAACTTAATTAGGAAAATGGAGAGGGAAAAGAACACCCACAACCTGTCATCTCCTGCAATCTCCGTCTGCTGCTGCTGCAGCTGGGACATTAACCATGACGAAAGAAGGCCTCCCGCTTCTGGGGTAAGTATAGTCGGTGGATCAGTTTTAGGACCAAGCCACCACGCGCTCGGCTCCTTGCAGGCAACGCAATGACAGAGAGGCTGGACTGGGCGATGCAACTCTGGTCTCTAGTCTGCCAGGCAGCAGGCAATCCGCCCGAGGGGCAACCCGACAAGAATACTGAGCCTGCATCACTCGCACCAAGGGGGACAAGCGGCTTGGTGGATATTCTGGACCAGAAAAGGCCGACTCCCGACAAGAGAGGCATAAGCTGTGTCCAGCATCCATCTCAGCTGAAAACGATGAGGCGGGACCTCGGGCATCTGGTTCACGGCCCCGCCCTTTCATGACGTTATTATCGAGACGAGGGTGTCGTGGTGGATCCATCCTCGGGCAATTGCCAGGACCTGGTCTCGACAGCCAACCTCGTGCCGCGATTCATCGTGATAATCGCCGTCTAAATTTAGGAGAGAGATCTTGATGTGATCTAGCGGTACCGTACAGCAGATTGGCCAGAAGATTTCAGCAACGTACAGTCGGACACACAAAAGAGTCCGTAGAAAGTGTACAACGTCCAACTAAGGTGCGAGGCTCGCCGGCCAGGCCATTAAGCTCACAGGGCCTCGATAGCCCTCAACAGCACGTCCAGGCCCCTCTCGTCAACCTCAGCCCTCCCGTCCTCGTCCTGCCTGCCCGCCAGCAGCGACGAGACATCGCCTCAGCACCCCAAGCGGGATATAGCAGCCCGTCTTGGCCCGCTCGAGGCTCTCCTTCAGCCGCGAGGTGTGCTCCCACGCCTTGGCCGCGGCCTCTGCGCTCTCGATGACCTTCCCTGAGATGCCACACATGGCGGCGCAGTGCATGCCAAACGAACCTTCGGCCACCCCCTCCTCGAGCTTGTACAGGAACGTCACCCGCCGGTTGGTATCGTCAACATGGATCTGCATGCGCCGTGGCGCAATCTCGGGATGGTTCTCAAACTCCGTCGCCAGGCTGTGGTAGTGCGTCGCGAAGAAACCCACGCAGCCGATGTGGGATGCGACGTGGTGGAGGACAGCCTGAGCGACGGCCACGCCGTCATACGAGGACGTGCCGCGGCCGAGCTCATCCAGGATGACCAGCGACCGAGGTGTTGCCTCGGACAGGATCTTCTTCGTCTCGGACAGCTCGACGAAGAACGTCGACTGGGCTGCAAAGATGTTGTCGTTGGCACCGAGGCGAGACATGATGCGGTCGACCGGAGTCAGGCGGGCTGAGACCGCAGGAACGTAGCACCCAACCTGGGCCATGATGACTGCGATACACGACTAGTAGACGATGGTGAGTTCATGGTCGTCGCAACCACAGTGATTTATCAGCCCAAGGACTTACCATGCGTAATACGGTCGACTTGCCAGCTGCGTTGGCGCCCGTCAGTAGGTTAATCTTGGCCTCGTTGCCACCCAGCTTGATGTCATTGGGGATGAAGTCGTCAACGCTGTTCAACATGCACGGGTGACGCAGCTCCTCAAACTCTACAACAGTCCGCTGCTCGTCCACAAAGACAGGACGACAGCTCGGCTGCCCGAGCGCTGTAGAGGCCTTGGCCAGGCTGATGAGGCAGTCCAGTTGGGAGACGACCCTGATGGCCTGTAGCCACGTCTCGTTGTCCGTGTCGAAGCGCCGGAAGAAGCTCGACGCGACGTCCTTGACGACTTGGGAGTGCGTCTCCTCTGCCTCCTGCAGTTCCCGCACCAGCTCCTCGAGCTGCCTGAAGTAGTAGCGCTTGACCTGTGCGGTGGCAGACATCTGGCGCCAGCTCTCGGGTACCTTGACCGCCTTCGGGACTTCGACCTGGTAGACCTCCTTCCCCACGTCCGTGAACTTAAGCTTCTTGCATTTCAGCTTGTTCATCTGCTCAGACAGGAGGGCATCAAGGTCTTTCTTGATACGCCTGATCTCGTCGACACTTTCGTCAAAGTCTTCCTCGATCCCCCGCTCAGGGATAAGCAGCTTCTGGTCGCGGGCCATCTTCCTGTCGAAAGCACTCTTCCAGAAGTCGAGCGGCTCGGAGAGGTTAGGCATGGACGAGACCAGTTTGTCCACCAGGGTATTGCCCTCCCCGAAGGATTTCATGAGCGTCATGGTGTATTCGATCTGCTCAAATCCGTCCAGCACCTTGACAAACTCATCTGGTTTACACGCGCCGGCATGAATACGAGAGATGAGCCGCTCGAGGTCGGGCATCTTGGTGAGCTCGGACGCAAATTGCTCGCGAATCTTGCGGTCCGCGTTCAAAAGATCGACGGCATCTAGACGCTCATTGATCTTTGCGATGTTGCACAGAGGATGACAGACCCACTGTCGGAAAAGTCGCTTGCCAAATGGCGTGACACATCTATTGAGGAGCGTGAACAGGGTACCCTCGGAACCGCCGTTGACACTGTTGGAGAAAATCTCCAGGTTGATGAGCGTCTGCCCGTCTAGGATCAGAGTGCCATTTTTGTGAATGGGGCTGTACCAGCTGAAGTTTTGCTGCGAGAGCAGACACTTCTCCAGCTTGAGGACGCGCAGGTAATGCGCCAGGGCACCAAGGGCAGACATCAACAGGTTCTTGTCTCTTGCCTCCCGGAGAACCTTGGGCCACACCTGCTCCTGGCTGCCCTCTGATGCAAAGTAGTCGTTACAGTCAAGCTCTCGGCGGGTCTGGTCCGACCCCCAGAACTCACTGTTGGACTTGAGATAGTTCCAGATCGTGGTAGGGGCAGTGTTGTTCTTGAGGATGCGCAGGGCTTTGGGTGATATGTGCGACTTCTCGAGCAGCAGCTCTCGCGGTGAGATCTGGGCCACGAACGTCTCGAACTTTGTGAGGTCGACGTCGTCTTCAAACTCGGACAGGAAGAACTGGCCTGTGGCAGCATCAACAAAGGCGATGCCGAATGAAGGCTTGCCCTCGATGATGGACTCCTTGACGGCGGCACAGTAGACAGCCATGTCGTCCTGCAGCATGCTTCCGTCGACGAGGGTGCCTCCCGTCAGAATGCAGGCCAGCTCTCGGCGGATGATCTTGTCCTTGGCGTTGACCTTTGGGCCCTTGACGTCGCGCTCGCGCATCTCCTTGCCGAGTGCCGACTCCATCTGGTCGACACGAGCAACCTTGTACCCCTTGGCGACGAACTGGTTGACCCACATGTCCAGTGAGCTCTCGGGCACGCCGACCATGCGCATGTTGACGCGGTCCGTCAGCTTCAGGTCGAACAGCTGGTGGCCAATCGTAGCGTCGTTCTCGTACAGTTCGTAGAACTTGCCCTTCTTGAAGAAGACCACCGTGTCCCACAGATTTCTCTTGATGTCCCAATATTGCTGCTCGAACGCGGAAAACCTCTGTGTCGTCGGCACCCAGATGGTGGAGGGGTCATAGTCCGGATGGCCCGGGGGGTTCTGGTTGGCATCCACAGGCTCTGCGAGCCAGCGATGCCGCTGTTCTGGCTCCTTATCGCAGGCCCTCTCCCTCGTCTTCGCAGAGGTTGTCTTGGCTTTCGAGGCGTGAGAGCTGGGGCGCTCGGCTCGCGGCTCGATGTTGTCTGGGTCGAACCGCCACTGTTGAGCTGTGGAGGTGGCCGGAATGCCGTCCGGCATCTCCTCGTCCCTCATCCGGGTCTAGTTTGTGGGCAGAGATGGGCGGGCTCGATGCGGTATGCCGCTTCCTAGAGGCGGACGTGGCAGCGGTAGAGGGTCGCTTCCGCTTCTTGGATGGGGCAGGAGCGTCGGAGTCGTCGGATACGACAAAGTCGGCCATATCGTCTATTGCTTAATGTTAGCGACGCGAGACGACCTAGCCCGGATGGGGTTGCTCAGCCAAGCAACAGGAACAAAGGCGCACCATCATCGTCCTCGGCAATCTCGTCATTCCCGCCGTCGTACTCATCCTCGTCGTCCTCGTCGAACACCGGGGCGCGTGCGCGGGCCTTTGTGCGTGCCTGACGCGTCTTACGCGGCATAATCACGTCTTCTTCGTCTTCGGAGGACTCCGCGTAGTTGACCGCCTTCTTGGCCTGTGGAGACGTCCGTCAGCATCGTGAGAAACCACACCATCAGCCTGGGACACGTCCTACTTTTCGAGAGGGGCTGCTCTGGGCGGCATCCTCGACCTTGGTGTCGACCACGGACGAGCTGGGAGAGGGAAGGGAATCGCTGGGCACCTTGATGTCGACCTGCGTGACGTCCCTGTTCTCCTGGGAGCTGGGGGCTCTGCCGCATCGCTGCTAGGGACGGGCGTGATAGTCGAGGGCCGCTTTGCGAAGGACAGAGCGTTAGACTTTGTGGTTGTCTCCTGCAGACACGCCCGCGAGGCGGCGGACGGGGCGGATCTGGAGGAGGGAGTAGCTTTTTGGCGCTCGCCTGCGTGGCCGCCTTGGAGAAGAAGCCCAGGATGCTCTGCTGCTTTCCGGTCGACGACGGAAGGGAGCTGCCATTGCTACCACTGCTGCTCTTCTTGAGCATCGAGGGCGTCTTCGCCGGCGTCCGGGCAGGGACGCTAGATCTCTCTCCCATTTTTTGCGGTATTGAGATCAGGTCAATTGACGGTGGGAATCATAGATATAAGAGCTTTTTCCTAAGAACATACAAAGGACAAGGCGCCAGCAACAAAAAAATCAAGCCCAACAAGAGACAACTACTCGCATGATACGAAGGGGAGAGGTCTTGGGGGGGAGGGCAGAAATGGGGAGCGCTGATAAAGTGGGAGAAGACGCGGTCAAGAGGACCCTGCTGGGGAAAGCGCGTCTTGGGTCCTGTCGCGTCACCTCCATCCCTGTTCATTGTTGCTAGTAGCGGGTAATGCCTGCTCGGTACACAAATACTCCCACGAAATGCTGGCCAGGGCTCCAGTAACCACCGGCCCACCCCGCAGAGCCCCCACGGCACCTAAAGAGCTCCGACTCCAGCGCCCCCACCTCCTGTCAACGACCCTACTGTACCTGTTGACTGCGTGCCGTGCAGCCCACTCTGGTAGGCGTATGTTTGAGGATGGACTGAGAAGCCAAACACCATCAGTCGCAACGCCATCGTGTTCTCTACGTCAGCGATTTTACTGCCTCGAACCAATCACGGGCCTCCGCAACGCAACGACGCATCCAGCTCCCTGCGTATCTGTGGTGCATACAGGCAGTCTCTGCGTCAATGGAAGTAATAAGGGTATCGTCTTATTTGTCCAGGCCCCAAGGATAATTACTCGACGCCCTCATGGGCATGGAGTGCTGCATAAACTCGCCCTTTAGCTCATGATGCTGACTCGATCCCTCTCCATGGGCCTCTCAAAGATATCCCTCCTAGGACGGGCCTGCAGGAATCGACTCGTCATGAGGTGCAGAGGTGTTGAGCTGCGAGATGAGGCATCAGGAACCCAGCTGCAGGGCCGTGTGCTTAAGTAGGTGGTATG
Source organism: Celoporthe dispersa (assembly GCA_016584495.1). Classification (NCBI taxonomy): domain Eukaryota; kingdom Fungi; phylum Ascomycota; class Sordariomycetes; order Diaporthales; family Cryphonectriaceae; genus Celoporthe; species Celoporthe dispersa. The sequence continues at coordinate 113,809 of WAID01000010.1, forward strand.
CAGAATAACATTGAGCCCACACGTCTCATGTGCCGCTGCTGAGGTGGAGAGATGTCCCTCGCTCGTCAGCAAGCAGTCGTCAGTCAGCCTTGACGGCATCAGTGCTGACGAGTGCCTTCCTCCACGTCTGCAAGCCAGGCTGAACAGATGAGCTTGCTCTTCACCGCCGTTAAGCTTTGTTCCCGAGATCCGGCTTCACCTGATTTAGAGTTTTGGCCATTTACACCGCAAGCGCATGGTTGCATTTCAAGCGACACAGGTAGCATCCGAGCGAGGGCCCAAGCAGTATCAATGACACCTTAGTGTCGGTGCGAGGATGGCGCCTCTGTACAGACAGCGTCTGTCGCCGGCAGGACTATGAAGATTCCTAGCAAACAAGGACGCTCCTAGTTGGTTCTCTGCAACCAGGTCAGAGTTGAAGCCTCAAGAATCTATTTCGAGGGCTTTGGCTTCCCCAAGACCACCGCTCAGTCCTCTTCTCCTCTGTCTCAGCAACGCACTGTCGCCTCCCGAAGACCCTTCACTCTTGCTCAGGCCGAGGGGAAGAGTCACTTGGAGCGCCTCAAAAGGAACGCTGATCGTCTTGGCTTTGTTAAATCTCCACAGGCCAGATCTGTGCCTTGCAAAGGAGCCACCTCTTACCCCGGACTTTCTCTCCTCTTCCTGTATCCGCTGTGGACGGTTAGGTGGGCATAAGATGCGCCATGATTTCAAGTCCTAACTCCGTGGTCCACCTGGATGTTGACAATACCTATCTACCAGAAGTCTGGGTGAGTTTCTCGTTGGCCATCGCGTTGGGCTGCTCTGGATCCCGACCCTTTATGGAGTCCTTGCTTGGCTGATGTGCTCTCTCCCCTCCGCAGACCTGGTTTGTGTTTGGAGTCCTCGTCGTTGCGCTGCGGTATGTGGTGAGGATCCGGACGGTTGGCGTTAGGAACTTTGCCGGGGACGACTACCTTATGTTGCTCGTGAGTCCTCGAGCTCCCGCGGTCTGGCCGTTGCTAATGGTGGGATGTGTATTTTAGGTCCTGGCTCTATGGACAATCGACGCCGTCATTGTGGAAATTACCTACTACACTGGCGGTAGCATCAACGTGACGCCCGAGGTGCTTCCCTATCTCTCCGAGAGGGATATCGAAATTTTGGTATACGGAACTAAATGGGAGTACGCCTCCTTTTATACATACTCTGGGCTTATCTGTGCGTTGAATTTTTTTTCTTCTGCTTCTTTCTTGTTTTTTTTTTTTTTTTAAAGTACAAGAAACAAACGGTTCCGCCGGTGTAGCGTTCCTCAATCCTCGCGTGACGAAGTGAAGATCTGACAAGGTTGGGAGAAGGGGCTCTTAAGTTCAGTGTACTCTGCTTTTATCGAAGGCTGAGGGCTGACGAATGGCGGCGGACCTGGTTGACCGTTCGGTGCCTGGGTTGGATCAATTGCATTGCATACCTTGCCCTCTGCTTGACCGCCCTCTTCTCATGCCAGCCGTAAGTCTCCACGGTTTCTACACCCCTTGGTTCTCATGCTGATCATCATCACCACACACCACTCGGCAGGTTCCACGACAACTGGGCCGTCAGGCCTCTACCTCCCTGCGGTGCACATTCCGCCCGCAGAACTTCTGGACCCTCGTCGTCCTCAACGTCCTGACCGATGCGCTCATCCTGAGCCTGCCACTGCCCATCTTGTGGCGGCTCCGGGTCTCCCTCCTCCGAAAGCTGGGCGTCATGCTCCTGCTCTGCTCCGGCCTCTTCCTGATCGCCACCGCCATCGTGCGCGCAGCCTTTACCATCGCCGGCTCGCCGTCCATCATCACCATCAACCGCTGGGGTTTCCGCGAGACAGCTGCTGGCGTTACGGCGATCAACGCGCCCATACTGGCGCCTCTCTTCCACAAGGCCTTTTGGAGGCGTGGTCCGTACAGGCCAGGTAGAAACATGTCGGACCAGGCTGGATGGGCCCTCAGGTCTCCGGCGTGGTCGACGCGGACAGGCGTAGGGCACAGAGACCGAGCTTCTTTGCGATCCCGAGCTCCTTCGTCGGGACGAAGACCACCGCGCGGACCAGCACGGCTGACGGTAGCAATGTGACGAAGCTGAGTGGCCCCGGCAGGGAGAGGAATGAGAAGGATCTCAGCACAGACACAGGGAGGTCGCACACAGAGGGTTCAGGGCGAGAACACCCGACGATCTCGCCTCCGCAGGTGACGGGCCGACCCCAAGCGTCGCAGTCGCCGTTCTATCTGGACAACGCGATTACTCGGTCTGGCTTGTTGTCTCTGCCTCTCCATACACGTGATGAGGAGTCATAGATCCGCAACACTCAGCAGCGCAGTCCTGGTGGGCATTTGGGGAGCGGTGGGCTCACTGCTGTGCGAAGCGGCGATCCAGGCCTCAGTCGAAAGCCGAAAGTACAAGTCACGGCAGATGCAGCTCCTCACCTCCCAGCGGGGGTCTTGTGCGAATGTCTGGCAAGCGAACTGCGGGAAACGAACTGTCGCGCGCTGGAAGATGTGAGCAGCCTCGATGAGCACGTGAACTCCTGCCAAGATCAAGGGACCGCCGGCGACAACGCCCCAACAGAGCGGCTTGCATGACGACCGCCGCCCTCCTGAGAACTGCTCTGCCCTTCAAACCGCTATGCCCCTCTGTCTCTCTCTCTCTCTCTTTCTGTGTGTGTGTGTGTGTGTCGTGCAGTGGAGTCTCAAGTCATGCACAAGGAAAGTTGTTCAGCGCGCGTATAAAAGTGGATATAGGGAGCGGGATCCATGCTACAGATTCGAAACTCGCGTCGTGCCAGGCCTGCCGCCAAGAGAGTGCTTCTGGTATGAGAAAAGACCTTGGGTGATGCGCATGCGGATCCGCGCCGGATTGAAGGATACATACGGATCTTTACTTTGTAATATCGCTGGTCGAAAAATTGATGCCGTATATGCCCGGCCCGTGAGGGCTGTCGATCTCGCCATGGTCACAAACGGAAGAGTTCAGGCGCCGGAAATCGAAGGCAAGAAATTTGCACGCAGCACAAATTGTATGGACAGAATTTTTGATAATATGGTTCAGGTATAGATCACAACGCTTGGGGAAGAGAAGAAAAAAAAAACACCTATTCACACCCCCCTCTAACCAGCCATCTTGACAGGGTTTTGAAATGTGACACTCTACTTTCTATTCAGTTCTCATCGTTGATACCATCATCTCGTCCCTCCTAGACCCCCGCAGTCCTCGCAGTCAGTCAGAACAACTCAGTTGTTCTTGTTCTTGTGCTTCTTGTTGTTGTTGCTGTCGTTGTTGTTCGTGGTAGCAGCGGTCGTAGTCGTAGCAGCAGCAGCAGCAACGACATCAGCGGCAGGCGTCTGCACGGGCGAGGCCTTGCTGACGACGGTGGGGAAGGCGAGCTTGGAGACGGCAGCCAGGGCAGCAAGCTGGTCCGTGGTGCCGCCGGCCTGGTTGGCGGCGATGGCGGCCGGGAGATCCTTCTGGTTCTGCTGGACCTGTGCGTTGACCTCGTCGAGGGTGGACTCGGTGGCGATGTCGGCGGCCACGTTGGTCTTGGCGGTGGTGTCGGTCTGCTGCACGGCGATACACCCGCCAAAGGGCCCTGCCAGGGCGTTGTTCCGGCAGCGCACCGTGCAGATGTTGCCCGTCGAGCCGCCCGTGCAGTTCAGGCTGGTCGGGAGCGTGATGGTCATGTTGAAGTCCTGAGTCTTGGCCTGCGAGAAGCCGTTGGCGCCGGGGACGTTGTTGGTCACCTCGAGGGCGGTCTGGCCGGACACGCCGAGGGTGTTGCCGGTTGGGTCCAGGTCGCACTGTTTATGAGGTTATTGTCAGTAACCTTACATGTAACCATCAAGCGCTCTCGCTCCATCCATTGTGGGGGGGGAGGAGGAGGGGAGGAGGAGCACTCACAGTGTAGGGGCCGGCACCATCGGCGTTCACCTGGTGGATCGTCATGGTGATTGTCGAGCCGGACGTGACCTTGGTCACCTGCCCTGCGGCCAGCGCGTTCTCCGTGTTCTCGCCGACATCAATGTTGCCGCCGATCTCTGTCCGTCCACACTCGTTGACAACGTTGTCCTCAATCTCGGCGTCACGGATGAGGGTGGCATCTTGCTGGCAAGGGCTGATGCTGGTGCAGTTTCTCGCGAGGTCCTCGACTGTCCCTGTTGTTAGCAAAAAGGAAGGAAGAGATGAGAGGGAGATGTCTTGCCTTGGAAACCAACGCTCATCCCGGAGTCGCCAAAGGCGGCGATGATCTGAGAGTGGCCATGGGCGAGGGCAGCCAGGGCAGCCAGGGAGAGAAGCCTCAGGGAAGACATCTTGACGGTTGATGATGTGGATGAAGAGAGAGGATGATAACAATAAATTGTATCTCGAGAAAAAGAATCCCCCAAATGAGTGAAGGCCCAGCCTAAAGGAGAAGTAGAATCAAAAGAAGAAGAGAAAAAATCGATTAGTCGAACGTAAGAATCCACAGGATCCTAAGAATGAAAGTGAAGAGCGATGGCTGGTGAAGGTGATGATGATGGATGGCCAAGAAAGAAGAACCCCCAAGTCGAACCATCAGCTCTTCCTATATATACATGCTAGACGCAGACCTGTGATGTGCATGAGATGACCGTTCTTGCTTTGCCACACCCTGCCCCCCCTGCGCGTCCCATGGTTTGGACGACAAGAGGAAGGGCTCCTCAGATGTCCAGCCGCCTGTTTCGTCCAGGGAGGCCATCTACAAACAACGTCTCTTGTTTGCCTTCGAACAAAAATTGTCGCAGGGTGGTGGAGTGTGCCGCTCGCACAGGTGTGAGGTGCTGGGGTGTGGCTCATGGTGTTTTGACACAAACCAAGCGCACGACATAGAATAAGTCTGCTATGCGCCTGGGGTTATGGCACCAAGACTTGGTAGCGGGGCCTGCACGCGCGGGGATGCACCCTTGGCCCTCCCGTCGGTTCGATTCCAGAATAGTGGACCACGAGGCCTTCAGTCCCTCGGTGCGCCCTCGAGCTGGCTATGCAGTACAGGAGAAATACAGCTCGGGCGGGCTTCCACGAACGGCAATGGCCGCTTGTCTCAGTACAGGGCTGATGACGTTCCCCTCTGATTTCCCTCTCGGTAGCCTTCCCTTGTCGCTTGCGGATCCGAACAGTAGGAACAATGTTCAAGCGCCCAGGGGGTTTCTGCAGTGGCCAGATGGTTCCACTCGGAAACGCGCGCAGGGGGGGAGATGGTGGGTAGGGGGGCGGGAGGCGACGAGGAGGCCCTGCAAAGGTTTGGTTTACCAACATGCGCGAAAGTGCGCAAATCTCTCCATACCCTGGCTTGTTCTCCCTCTTCTGCTGATGTTCCAGAGGTGGCTCGACTGCTGGGATCAGAGAGGAGGAATGAGACGAATGTTTGTCTCGCCCATGCACCGCAGAGCGCCCTCGGGATGCCCAGTCTGGTATCACCGCCCGCTGACGGCTCCCACCCCCCGATGTTATTCCCGGGCCTGCTGCAGTGAAGTCTCTTATGCTTGACTGATGGGGGCGTGGCGCAGTGTGTCGCTACTGGTGCCAGTGCCGGTATTCTGGTTAATTATAATTTCCCGTCGAGGGAGATCGACGGTGTTCCGGATCTACAGCACAACTCTGTAGATCTCCTTGCAGCCACGATTTCTAGAACAGACACAGGCGACCAGTACACAGCCAGCCGATCTGGCTACTACGTACGACGCACGGGACGAAGTGAACTCGGGCGAGCCCTCCTCCAAGAGATCAAACAGGTAGGCCTGCATCCCAGAAGCAGCCCAGGGCCCTTCCTCGGCCAAGTCCCTATCAAACAAACATCGACTCTGCGGTACCGCGGCCCGAGCACGAATTAAGTCTAAAATCTGGCTCGCAGACTTGCAGGCACGGTCGTACGTTCTTCTCGCCTACCAATACACTGGCAGTGTGAGATGAATCCCCCCTACGAGTCCACCGCCAAGGGTGCCCCTGTAGAGATCCTGTCAAAATGGGCTCAATCGGGCAAGTAATCCATGTTCCCGCCTGAGCCTCCTGTTGGACGTGGGTGGGTCTGACGTTTCGATGGTTTTGGTGCGTCAAACCCCCAAGGCTGACGATGTCCTTCTTCATCTTGCAATTTTCAACGTTGGGCTTCGTCATTTTTTCGGTCAATGCTGGACTGAACACAGTAATGTTGTGCAGAAGGAATACAGAGGAGAGAGCATACTCTCGAGGAGGGCATCAAGGCTCGTCTTTTTTTTTTATTACCGAGAGGGTTCGTTCCTGGTGAGGGCAGTAACAAGTACCCACGTCGTATTGCGCAGCCTGTATCCATCAATGTTCGAGTCAGCTGTTGGCGGTCAAGTGGGGGTTTGAGCGTTGGGAGTGCTTCACTTGCTAAGAGCTGTCTCATGACTGAAGATGCTGTGTAAGTGATATGCTATTCTAAGAACTTTATGTAAATGAGAATCCAAGCGGATGTAGACGATCTCAGGATGGGCCCATCGCGGTGTGACTCAAGCAGCCAGTCATTTCCCTATTCAAGCAGTCAAAGGTCTACAGACAATTTGAGAGTTAGATGCGAAATCTTCATAAAGGCCACGCCCTCTTCCCTTGCCCATCTATTCAAGATATCATTATCGTTGGGGTACAATCGCACTTCTCCGCCCAAACTTTCGGCCAATATTCTGCCCTATTCTTGCGCATTGGCTGGTCTCATGTCCGTAACGCTCATCTGGTCTTTATGACATATTGACTCGAAAACACCCGACATGATACACGCCAGATCTGCGTTGAGTGATTGGGCATGCCCGGTCGAACGGAGGGTTTTCGGCTTTGTCTGGCTGTGCGGTTCGAATGAAAGCCCGTCATTTCGAGAAACTGTTGGATGACTGCCCTGTCGATTCGTACTGGGTGGTGGGCTGACCGAAAAGCAACAGCCAGGCTTGTAGAGATGCATTAGGTACTTGATTTTCTTTTCTTTTGTCTTTTTTTCTTTCTTCCTTCCCCATTTTGTGTTTTGATGCAACATCGAGAGAAACAGAACCCGTCCCGGTCGGCTTCTTTGGCCTCAGCTGATGACTTGGACGTGGTCTCTAGCAGCTGATGCACCTAGTGCACAAGCAATGACCTCCAAGTGGTGGATGTCGTAGTCCCAGCGATGTCAAGACTCCAGCTCATCGCTGCAAGAGCCTGTTTCCGCTGCTCGCACTTGTTCCCCAGGCCGATCGTCAACCTCCGCACTGATTTTCTCCGTCCTAGAACCGCGATTGGTCTCATCCGTCACCGTAACCAAGGTCAAGTCGTACACGTTGTCCTTATCCCGCCTCGCCCCTACCAACCGCGACTTAAGTCCATGATAAAATGACGGCCGTCGGGGCCAGACTGGAGGCAACTTCTTGGCAGCAGACTGAGAGAAGAGCTGTGGAAAGGCCGAGAGGCTCACGACGATGACGGCTGGGCGTTGAAAAAGTAAATGTCAGCATTTCTGTAATACTCGCTGCATACAAAGATATCAATAGGGGTTGTGCCCACCAAGTGATGCCTGAATTGCACCCCACATCACCACGGTCAACGGGTTTAGATCTTGACTTTCTCCGACCCTTGTTGCGCACAAGAAATAGGCACGCAGTATGGCGATTGCGATGGTAATTAGAGACAAGGAGAAGAGTCCCATAAACGCCAGTTTCTTTCGTAGCTTCAATCTCAGGCCCCAAACCAAGGAGAGCGGTAGCGCCATGACTGCGCGATCCGACGTCAGCAAGCAGGGTCTTTCTCAGGGGCATCCTCACCCACGATCAGAGGGATTCACTTGGGATTCACTTACTCAGCAGATCAGACAGACAATCTAGACCGGTGTTTACTGCGATCATCTTCGTGTCGAGGCTGTGAAAGGCGGACGGGTGACACTGCACATACTGGTCGTACGAAGATCCGAACAAGCAGGCATAGGGGAAATAGCTGATCGAGACGATGTAGGTGGCGATTGTGAAGAGGAGTATAGGCCACCATATTCGCTTTTGACCTCGAGCCCTGCGGCCAAGCCGTCGGAAGAAGAATATTATGGACAGCTTTACGGCGAGCAGCGTCGTGTAGTAGAGAAACAAACCGAGGGCCTGCATTCTGATATATCGAGTGACGGACGCATCGTAACCCGGGCCCGGTGCTGCCTTGCCGAGCATCACATCGAGGCTGCGGAACCTGCACAAAATAGTCAGTAGAATGCTAACGGTATTCTTGGTTTATCCGGACCAGGCACTGTAAAAAGAAGCAGGCTGTCCGCTGTAGACGTGATGTGGCCACACAAGGTTGAACACGAGGCAAAACGGACATGTCTTCTGCTACCCATTGCCAAAGACTCGTCCTGATCGATATGAGGATCCATCCGAATATGATCAGGTAGTCGTCTAAGAACAGTCGTCTTGAGCTACGAAGGCGTGAGAAGAGGCGCAGCGCGAGGAACGCGAAAGACAACGCCGTGGCCGTCCAACACACAGCCTAGAGATTCAGTCAGGTCCTTGTATTTTGTTTTTCTCTTCCAGAATTTTTGTGCCTTCTCTTCTGAGATGTGATGATTACGTACCACGAATGCCTTGCATGAGAGATTGATTCGGGCGTTGTCGTCTCGCCACTGTAACAAGGGCATGATGTTGGTAGTGCTGCAGGCTACTTGGATGAATCGTGATATTTTCGTGCCCTGCGAGCAGGTCGTAACTCGCCCAGCTCCATGTGATCCGAGTCTCCGTGGTGTTTGTGACAAAGAAGGTCCCGCAGATACTGATATATGATGATGATGAAATCCCCCTATTGTAATTACAGATTTTCTGGTGAGACATATTTGTGCCGGATGCCGGATGCGGCTCCAGCACCTTGGGGCCGGGACAAGAACCTCGGAAGAGGAGACACTTGGAGGAGGAGCGAAGTCCGAATGCGGCCAGCGGTCGAAATCTTTAAGTGATCCGGCCATATTCGCGTTTGACTATTTGTGGCGGTTCTCTCCCATCTTTCACAAGCTTTGTCTCTCCACCCCCAGCCGTCATTCTGGCTAATAATTAGCCGTTGTGGTCCCGAGGTGATCAGAGTGCACACACAAGGGATGCATTCAGACAGCGGCTGCTTGGTACGACCGAATCCAAGAACTAAGATGTACCGCTTTAACGTAAAAGTCTCAGCCTTACAGTTCCCTGGGCCAGATATTATTGTTAATTGCTTCTAGACCTGCCAAGCACCAGACGCCAAGAGTCAATCAATTCATGAATAATAACTAATTAGATGCAGGCGCATACAGTGGTATTCTCTGCGGTATGAACCAGTAGTTAATACTTATGTAAGGATAAATTAACCAATTCCCTACATAATTGTCTTGGTATCATAATATGGTAAGAAGCATGGTGATGCCACGAGGATTTCTCTAGGAACCACGGTGCATGTGCATCATGACCTCTGATGCGACAATTAAATCCCTCCAATCGGCAGGACGCCACCCATGGTGCCTCAACCCAAAGAGGCAATGCGGAGTGACAGCAGCCTCTTTCGACATGGTCTTTCAGGCAGCTGTAGCGACATAACGCCAGACTATCAATATTAGAGGATTTCATAATTGCAAAATCGTTGCAGTTCCGTGAGACCGCGTAGCCTTCGAACCGCGTTGTCGCCCCTGCCAGAGGGACCACACATCGCCATGACGGCCCGCGCTGTTCATCTCTAGTCAGATCATGGGAACTCCATCTGAATTTTTCTCCTCTTCTTTTTTGGCACGGCGATTTACCTCGGATAGTCGGCAGTGGTAGTCTTAGTATATAACCCTCCACATAAAATGGCTCCTGGCGATGTCCTTCTGCTTGACTGACCAAGCTGAAAGTGTCAAGGCCCGCTTGACATGCGTCGTCCATAGAGATAATAATAACTCAATTAGGGTGCACAGCACACCGGACGTCAGCCATGGCCTCCTTCAGCAGATACGCAGCAGTGTTCGTCAGCGGCCTCGCGGCCGCCCAGACAGCCATCGAGGTGGGCCTCACGACAACCTACCAGACCATCGATGGCTTCGGCTTCTCCCAGGCCTTCGGGCGTGCCAGCGAGTTCCAGGCCCTCGCCTCCGCCCCCCAGAAGCAAGGTCTCGACCTCCTCTTCGACACGACCGTCGGCGCAGGAATGACCATCATCCGCAACCGCATCGGCTCCAACGGCACCGGCGACAGCATCGAGCCCACCAGCCCTGGCTCCCCGACCGCGAATGCGACGTACGTGTGGGACGACGACGACGAGGGCCAGGTGTGGTTCAGCCAGCAGGCCATGAGCTATGGCGTTTCGACCATCTACGCGGATGCCTGGAGCGCGCCTGGGTTCATGAAGACTAATGGTGAGGACATCGATGGCGGGTATCTCTGTGGCACGACGGGGCATACCTGCTCTTCTGGGGACTGGAGACAGGCGTATGCGAACTTTTTGGTGGAGTACATTGAGCTGTATGCCTCGGCGGGAATTCCAATCACACATGTTGGGTTTCTCAACGAGCCGGACCTAACGTGAGTACTGGTTCCTTCTGGTGACAGCGGTATGCCACAGATTGTTTACGAAATACTCACCTTATCTATTTTTGGTCTCCATCATTAGCACCTCCTACTCCTCGATGCTCATCACCGTCTCAGACCCCGTCGAGGTCACCTCCTTCGTGCCCATCCTCTACGACACACTCAACTCCGCCGACCTCAGCTCCGTCGTTATCGCCTGCTGCGACATGACGGGATGGTCTGACGCCCAGGCGGTCACCGCCGCCCTCGCCGCCGCTGACAGCATCAGTCCTTACATCGGCCTGCTTACCAGCCACATGTACGGCGGTGACCCGACCTCGCTCATCGACAGCAGCCTGACGGACCTGCCGCCCGTGTGGATGACGGAGGGGGCCGATCTGAGTGATGCCTGGTGCACGACGTGGTACAGCTCTGGTGGGCTGTGCGAAGGGCTCACCTGGGCCGAGAAGATCTCCACTGGCATTCTCTCGGCTAATCTGTCCGCATACCTCTACTGGGAGGGGCTGGAGATCGACGAGTCTTCGGCCTCGAGTTATCTGGTAGCCGTGCTCGACGGCGAGACGGCCACGGCGTCGGGGAGGCTGTGGGCGTTTGCCATGTGGAGCAGGTTCATTCGGCCGGGCGCTGTTCGCGTCGGTACCTCGGGGACCATCTCGGGCGTGGCCATTGGGGCGTTTGAGAATACAGATGGGAGCGTCGTGGTGGTCATGACCAACTCCGGGAGCACCGCCGAGTCTGCAGCCGTGTCGTTTAGTGGCTTCACGCCCTCGGCCGCGAGTGCCTGGCTGACTGACAACACGCACTCGGTCAACTCCACGACGGTCACGCTGTCGGGTGGTGTAGCTACAGTGTCTCTGCCTTCGTACTCGGTTGTGACTGTTAAGCTGACGGGTACCGCTGGGGGAGGAGGCACAACGACTAGCAGCAGTGCTATTGTGAGCAGCAGCAGCGCCACCCTGACCACTTCGGTTACAATCAAGTCCAGCACGACGACTTCGGCTGTGGTGACGACCACTACTGCTTCGAGTGGCTCTTGCTCTAGTCTGTACGGACAGTGTGGTGGTACAGGTTGGACTGGGGCGACGTGTTGCTCTTCTGGGACTTGCACTTATGAGAATGACTACTATTCTCAGTGCATCTGATGACGATTATAGGGAAAGGGAGGGAGAGAGACAGGAAGACATTTTCCATACAAAATCAGGCGTCATTTAAGATTGAAGCTCATATTTAATGACTTGGTATCATAAGCTCGTATTCATACAACAAACATTGTGACTTTCATCTTATACTTCATCACTATCCAGATGTCTGTTCACAAACCCAAGCCGAACACCCAACCAATATTCAAATGGCAGGATCTTCTTTGCTGGAGACGACTAGTTCCAGTTAGAAACCCAGGGCCGAGTTGAAAGCATCAGCCGTGGTCTGGTCCTTGGTCCCCAGGCTCGCCACCGTCGCCTTGGCGCTCGCACAGGCATCCTTTGCAGCCTGGTTGGCCTCGCAGACATTGGTAAGCTGGTCGCAGATGAAGTTGGTGATGATGTTGGGGTTCAGGGCGTCGGTCTGGCCGGTGCTCGCGATCAGGGTGGGATCGGTAGGGAAGAATGTGCCCTCGGTAGCCTTGCGGTCTGGGAGGAGAAGAAGTTCTGTTAGCAAAAGTACGCAATACACATTATTTATAATAATAATAAAAAATCTGGCGTGGAAGACTCACTGAACTCGGCCCGACCGAACTGGAAGTCCATGGTCGGCGTGCAGATTCCAAAGTCCGCACCGGCCAGGCTGGTCGTGGCGTTTCCAGTATCCGTGCTCGCAGCAGTGGTGGCAGCGGCGGCGGCGGCGGCAGCACTCGTCGTCGTAGCAGCCGCAGGTGCAGCCGCAACACATGCAGCACCCGAGTTGTCCGTCGCAGCATCCGTGTTGGCGCTGTCGGCAGCCGCGGCGGTGGCGGTGCCCGCAGCAGCAGCCGCCACAGCGTTTCCGTTGGCATCCACGGTGGTGAAGTTGCTGAAGCCCTGGGCGGACATAACCTCCGCGACAGACAGGCCGGTGGCGGTGAAGGGGGTCTTGAGCGAGGTGGCCGAGTTGGCGTTCTCGGTATCGGATCCGCCCACGGCCGGGTCCACGAGCGGGACGATGCCGCGGAGGGCGGCGGTGGTGGGGAGGGTGGCGTCGCCGCAGATAGAGGGGATGTTGACCACGAAGGGGTTGAAGTTTTGCTCAGCGGCCACGACACCTGCGGCGGCGCTGATGACGGCTGGGTCGGTGCCGAGGGTGGCGACGATTTTGTCGCCCAGGGTGAGCTGTACAGGGTGTCTGTTAGCAACGGCGCAGGACATTGGGACCAAGACGAATTACATGCCTTCTCGCAAGGGTTGGCAGCAGCCAGAAGAACACCCGGAACTGCACCAGAGAGGGTTCCGGCGTCGCCAGGCTGGCCGAAGCTGGTGAGAGCAGAGACGGCAGCCACAGGGACCTGCTCCTGGCCGAAGCGGGCCTCAGCAGCGCAGGCGAGGAGGAAAGTGATGGTGAGATACTTAGACATGGTGTATGGGTGGATGCAAAGACGATGGGAAATCGAGAGACTCCTTGGCAATGATATAGAAACGTTAAAAGCGTGATTAAGACAGATTAAACCGAACTCGCGGTTGTTTGAAAAAGAATGTAAGCAGCTGGAGCTGGAAAGAGTGACTAGACACAAGAAGTTCTCAGAACTGTGGTTGGATGGTGGTGATGAGAGGTTGTCATCGAGGTGATGTGGGTGGAGGATGAGGACTATTATATAAAAAATTCTGGCTGGATGCTTTTGGTAAGTGTGCGGTATCATTCCAAGAGAACAATGATGATCTCCTCAGGGATTAGTTTCAAGCAGTTCGCGCTGCTGAGACTTAGGGGGGGAAGAGGCACTACCCCTTGAATGACGATCATACCTGGAACCTCAGCAGCAGCTCTGCCTCCTCCCCCCGCTGTGGACGGCATGACTGTCTAATGACGCTATATGGCGAATAGTCCTACTATTCCTAAGGGGAAAGGGGCAAGCCATTGCGCAGTAAAGCGTCATGAGTCGGTTTGAAAAGACAAGCAAGGGAAGACGACGTTCCTAGGCGAGATGCCAAGCCGTGTGAGAATAGTAGGCAGATATGCGCAGGGGCCAGGATCAACAGAGAGAGAGAAAATAAGCTTCATTGCAAGGTTATGTGGGCGGTGTGTACCATGAAAGAACTGCAGAGACCACAGAGTCGAAATCTGGGACGATGAACAAGATCAGGCGATCATGACGATCCTGAGGCTCATCTCGACTGAAGTTCAGATGACTTGATGTATAGGTGTGTGTGTGGTCTAAGATGTTCATTATCCCGCTTCAGCCCTACATTCTACCATTTGCAGCTCCCTGACGGTTTTCAACTGATTAAACTGTAGACGTAAGAAGAAAAAGAAAGAAAGAAAAAAAAAGAAAACCGGACATCTCTAACTCCAAAACGTGAGAGGAATGCAGACAAGCAACCCAGGGAGTCATCGCTTACCTGGCTGTTCCCATGAGCGGCTGGGATTTCGAGATATCGATTATTAGCAGCCACTGCGAAAGCCTCTAGCCGAGGTGTCGACATTGCCAGGGGCGCACGGTTGTAAAACCGGGTGCTGGAGAAGTCCTAGGAGGTGAACACCTCTGTCTGTAACAATAAGCGCAGGAGGCCGTGGCTAATCGGATTTCCTGTCTGAAGGGGAGCAAGTCGAGGCATGATGAAGATACACTTGCATGTAAATTGCACGTTACACAACCCCCAGAAGGCAAAGCCTCGCAGTTTACCAGCGTCTACGCAGTGTAAGTATCTAAGGCGTGCCTCGGTAAGTAGGCACCCCTGCCGCCCCCTCTGCTACAGCGTGGTTCCGCAGAGCCTCACAGGGGCGCAGTATTGTACCAGCGGCGGCTACTAGCTTACCTGATCGCCCACGATGAGACGTGGATCATACAGTGGGGGTCTGATAGCCCAAACGTCGCCAAGTAGTTCGAATGAGAGCCTCAGAAATTATTCATTGACGAACACAAGCAAGCACCTGTCCACAGAAAGTTCTATGTTCTGAAGATCCAACCGAACTTTTTCTCTTCGTCTGAACTCAGGTGTTCTTTTCCCTTCTTCTTTCTAGGTTCTATGAGGACATTTCGAGCAGTATTATGATATACGCTGGCCTATCGGTCACTCTGTCAATAGGCTCATTTCTTTTCGTCTCTTTCTTCCTTCTCTCAAATAAATCGTTCATATCTCAACACCACGTTTATAATGTGAACTAGAAATTTCTAGCCTTTGTACTTCAGTTGAATCTCTTACCAGGCACATACAGTGGTCTTTCGAATGATTAATATTCCATTATGAAGTAAAGCCAGAGGATCGATCCATCACCACGTCAAGAAGCTGAGTAAAAGTAGCGCCGAACAGATGATACAAAAAGGCAGCAGGTCCAAACATATATGTGGTATGGGATGCAAATGGAAAAGTTTGCCCAGAACTTGTCTATACGAGATGTATGTCACATCATAATGTCCCTGCTGTCCGCCTCCAGGATCGGGTCAGCGCCGGCCCTGCGGATGAGGCCGGTGACGTGCTCGGTGTAGCTCCAGAACTGGACCCTGTTCACCTGGGTGAGGTTGGGAGGCTCGTGGGAGAGCACGTAGTGGCCCCCGCTGCCATGTCTCTCATGACGGCGATCTCGTCGATGAAGCTGACTGTGTGGGCTCAGTCCATGCCTCGTGTTGCAGTGTGGCTGCTTTCAGCTGTTCAGGCATAAGTGTGAACATGAAAACAAATCGACAGAACAGAAAAAGGAAGAAAAATAATAAGGAAAAGGCGGGAGGTGGATGTGAATACTAAAACCACCTACCCAGCCAATAATCGTAATTCCATCTCCATCTGGTACGTCTCTTCAAACGCCTTCCGTAGAAACGTAATCCAGTCCGCGCTGTTCGGCCCAGGGTGCCGATGTTTCGCATACTGGATCCGCACCATGAGCGCGTCGATCTGCAGATTACCGCCATGAAGTCACGCGCTGATAAACTCCTTGCGCCCCCTCAGCGCCACGGGGATGACCCGGTTCTGCTCCGCGAGCGACCTGCTATGCTGTATGTATATCTCCAGCACCTTCAGCCCGCATCGCCCTCGTCGTGGTAGGTCTGGGAGGCTCCGTAGGGTAGGATCTTGGGGAAAAAAGAAGGGGATTTGTTTGGTCTCCCTCCGTCTTGGTTCTTGACTTTTTAATTTCCCTTTATGCTGCTGATTTGCACGTCATAGTGGGGGTCGGGTTTTCATCTCTCGGGAGGCATGCTGGATGGTATTTATGCAACAGCCAAGAGGAGTGACCACTCACAGCTGCCTGGAAGTAGTGGTGGCCTTATGTAGCTGCGTAGACGGTCGGACTCGCACAGTATTAATTACAAGATGTTATGTTTGTGAGGTGGTTTCATCTGAAAGAGTAAAGGGGCATCAGAATTGAAGACTTAACTAGAACTTTGACAAAAAGTGAGTAGAAATAACAAGGTAATCAAGACAAGAAAGTGAAGAATAAACAAGACTTGTATAATTTCCGAGGCCATCATACTATTATTTCTCTCTTTGACTAATTAGGAGTGATTCAAATCCCATTTTGCTGAACCACTTAATACTAAGTCGCTTGTCCTGGAACAAAGATGTACTGGTAAGGCTAGCAATGTGTTACTGCTTTGTCTATGTTACTGCGCTATATACAAGCTCCTAAAAATAATCATTTGCTTCTGGAAAACAACTATATATCATTACAGAGAGGTAGAGCGTATCGGATCTTCGGGTAGTAGTAGACTTGGTAGGCAAACGATGGTGTAGACAATCGTTCCGTTTCTGAATTTTGGGGCGGGTTTGTGGCATTCCAGACAAATACATTGCACCATCTTCGGATCCAATATGTGGCTGGAACTTATCCCGAGAATTGGCTCCAGTGGAATGGCCAGATCTGGAGAGCAGTAGCCCCAGTCTTCCTTCGCAGCAGGGCACCGGATCATTCATTATGCCTGCATGTATTGCCCGAGGCTCTTATAATCATAAGTCATGAAGGAAGTCTACCCACGGCAGCCCATCCGAAAGCAACATGAAGCCATAAAATAAAGGAGAGCGGAAAGGAAAAAAGAAAGAAAACCCGTAGACCAAAGTAAAGCCCCCTTCCTTGTCATCCGGCTCTCGCGTCCCGACCCGAATCTGTCGATTCAGTGACAGTGCGGCAATGCCCTCCTGACGCCCAAATCGTCCGGCCCCGGCACCAGAGTGTCCCGCCCCTAGACGTAGGTCCTGTGGCGCGAGTGGCTCGACCGGTGGCTCCTGTGGCTCCCGTGGGAGCTCCTCCTCCTCCTGTGGCCGCGGCGCGAGTAGTGGGACTCGCGGTAGTAGCGCTTGGTGGTGACGCGCTCCTTGGCCATGCGGTCGCCGTGGATCCAGGCCAGGACGGCGGTAAAGAAGAAGAAGATGCACTCCATGATGCCGAAGGCGAACGAGGCCTTGAGCAGGGCGCAGGTCTTGTTGGTGTCGACGTGGTAGGTGTTGCCGTAGTAGGTACCGAAGATGCCGAAGTCGATGTTGTAGCCTGAGCCGTAGGCGATGTGGCTGCAGTCGGCGTTCGAGATGAAGCGGAGGTAGTAGACGCCGGCGATGAATGCGCCGACGAAGCCTGTGGGTTGCGACGGGTGCCGGGTTAGCCCTCGAGCTGCCGCAGGTGGTGCGCGCCAGGACCCTATGCATGCGTTCTGGGAGGGGAAGGGGGGGCGGGGGGGAGCACAACGTACAGAGATCGATGAATGCGACGAAGCGCGCGTTCGTGCTGCTCCTGTGGTAGGAGAAGAGGGTGAATATTGCCCATGCGAGGGCCAACACGGATACTATGAACAGTATCAAGATGTAGTCGGGGGTCATCACGTTGGCGTTGACATAGCCATTGACGAAGTAGCCGAGCATGCCCACGATGGGAGCCTGCAGTTGCGCGCGCACACAAGTCAGAAGAAGGTCGATGCGCTGCCAGGTGTCACGTCGAGGTGGCTGGAGGACAGCAGAGGGGGGCGGGGGGGGCGGCAGCAGCAGCACTTACCAAGGTGACGATCTCGACAAATCGCCAGAAGACGAAGCCGACTGTGAATAGAAACGCCATCTTGACCTTCTTGTTGGGACGGATGCCGTTCCTGGGTGGGTGGATGATGGTGTTGCTGGTCGTTGACGGGCGATTCGCGGGCGCTGTCTCGATTGGCACAGAGCACAGAGCCCACGCTGAGGCTTTGCGGGAGAATAAAAGAGGAGAAAGACGGTCGAGATCAGTTTCTTGTCAGCCAGGCGCTGCTGTCGGCGGCAGCACAGAAACCTGCACTGGATTGACTTGGCTTCTTGGCGACCAAGAAGGCGGGAAGGAGGCTTGCAGTCGCAAGTTTGTTGTTGTCAAGAAGGGCAGAAGTGGTTGTGCAGGAGGCAGGGCGCAGGTGCAGGTGTGCAGGAAGGTTTTAATATGGGGGGCAGGTAAGTTTCTATGGTGATGGTGGGGCAGGGGTGGTTCCCAGTTTCGCTATGGGGATTCTTAGAGAGAGGGTGGGATCGTGAGGATTCTGCCTCTTCTCAAGGATGTGATTATCTGAGGTTGGGGAGCCCTGCATCCTCTTGGCTCCAAGAGAAAAGAAGAAACAAGCACCCATCCACCCTGTGGAAGATCATAAGAAAGCAGGCTAACGTGGACCAGGAGCAGAGCACATCACCGGTCAGTGCACAGGTGTACACTGGCGTCAGTCAGCATGGTCCCTCTGCCCTGGAAGTAACCTGGTGAAGCTGGTGAGCTGGAGGTGAGAACTCCGAGGTGAGGAGGGTGTCTACATGAGAGAAAGAGTCTCCTGCCCTCCTTGGACAGTCTTGCTAGGTCAACAGCTTGTGAAGCTGGTGTCTCGTCCCTCCTCTTTCTCTCTCTCTCGCTGATAACCTGGAAACCTGATCCCTGCCAGATGACGTTTTGGCTGATCTTCGCCTGGATTGCTCTTTTTGACCAAGCACCTGCAAGCCTGGGGAAAAACAAATCTGTTGTCTCTGATCTGGACCAAACTATTGAGACACAGGGCTTTTTATTTTTTTTTCTTATTCTTCTGTCTTGTAGCCCAGCTTCACATTCCAGATCTCTGACTACTGTATCAGCCAGAGACATGCCTTTTTTCTTTTTACTCTTTTTTCTTCTTTTTTTTTTGTTTTCCCCTTCCCTTTCTGTTCCTTATTTTGGAGGTTGCATCCTTCCCATCACACCCCAAGAAATTCATGAGGCTGGTCTCACCTGGTCCAAGCACACACATCTGCCCCCCCCCCCTGGCATACCCCAGCGCCAACCCCCAGTAGCCTAAACCGCGGGAGGCTGGGACCACTACAATGAACCTGGGCAGACCCTGCCGGCCTATTTTTGACACCCCATCCAACTTGCTCAATGACACAGACTTTAAACCTGGAAATCAGGCACCGCTGTGCAGAGATCCAGATAGGATGCTGCTCTGTACCTTGATCGCCCTGTTCGGCTGCCTGTAGAGAGGAAAACGGAGGGCTCCTGCACGTCAGAGCGTCTGAGGCCCCACCTGTCCGCATGGCCCTGATTCTCTCACCACCTAGGAACTTACCTAGCAGGTAGGGCTGGAACCCCCAAAGGTACGATGAGATCATCATGCCTCTCGAGTCTAAGCCAGATCGATGTGAAGACACTGACAGGTTGTTGAGCCCAAGCGAGAAAGGCCATGTCTAGTGAGGACACGGTGTGGCATGTCTCCTCGCTAATTATTGTGGACTCGATATCTGTTTTGATAGATATCTTGAGTGTGATGAAGAAGATCCAGGATGCATCATCACCTGAAATGAATCATATGCGAGAACTACCAGACTCTGCCGGGGGATAAGATGCAGCATACTTCAGCAGGAGGCCACACGTCTCTAATGCCTATTTCCTGTGCCCCGTGCCTCTGACAGTATAGTTTTGGGAGACGCATTATCTCAGTACTCAATTTCGTGTAATAAATTAGATTCCTCTTTCTACTTTCTTCGTTCATAGACAATACCCTATTTCTCTTTCGAGTCTTTCGAGTCTTTTCCTTTTTCTTCCTGTTTCTTCCCTTGTGAAAAGCTCTTCTCCTCAACTATGTCGAAACAGTCCAGTGCTGATCTAGCATACCTAAATTGGTATAAAAGAGACCAGACTTCCACCAGAACTGTCTCGCCAGGCCTGAGGCTGTACGAAGAGTTATGGTCCGCCTTCTAGGATGCCACGATTATCGTTACCCAGGGCGTAAGGATATGTTGAGTCCGTGTCCATCAGCTGCACGTGTATCTCGCATGTGCTTGCTGGCAGCGAATAGCTGGCGAGACAATCTGGCTGCAGTTGCAGCTGGCGGGCGTGCGTGCAGTGGTTAGTGGTTTGCGAAGAGCTTACAGATGCACCTTCGGAACCTCATCATCAAGGCCCAGCGACAAATGGTCCTATACAGTCTTGTATGGACAGGCTGAAGCAAAGTCATCTGCCTAGCGACTATGATGGGCATCTCTTCTCGGATCACCATGCCGTAGACTGACAAGTCTCTGTGTGGTATGGCTATTGGTTGACCTCTTATCTGCTCCGGTGACTACTTAGGTACTCAAAGCAGGTGTCGGTGCAATCGCATCAGGAATACGAGACGTGTGCACAGGTTGCAGGATTCCTCAGCTCCAAGAACCCAACACACAAGTAGCTACTCCGTCTAAAGAGCTGGTCAGAACCCAGCACTTCAGGTTCTGAAAGTTGTAGATGGCACCTCATCAGTGGGCCGCACTATGGCAATTGGTCCTAGGCGCTGCGGATCGACAGGTGCGCCCCCAGGCCCCTGTCGAACCACCGACTCAGCGTCGTCGATCAGAAAACCACATCGCAAGCTTCGACGGAGATCTCCCGCAGAGCCTCATGGTCTTCATATTAATTTTCTTTCCCCTCCTTTGGAATCTTGATCCTTTACCCTTTGTTAAGTAGTAAGCGATAGCCTCGAGAGCCGAAAAGAGCTTTAAGGGACAGGAGAGTCCTGGTGCGGAAGGAATTGCTCGGCCGACAGCGCCGGAAATGAAAAAGGGTCAGGCAAACCCCTGATCATGTCGGAAGGTCTTCATTTTTCTTTTCTCGTTGTCCTTCCTTCTCCTTCAGGCCCCATACACTGCGGAGGTCTACATTCCACCCTACAGAACTCACTCCGATCGTTCCCAACGCCCGGGTTTGGAACGGGTCACGGCGCGGTGTTTTAGGACTGTGTTGGACAAGATATCAAGCATATTGTAAGCTTGAGTTTAAGGCCAGAGAGGCGTCAGTCGCTTCAGCCGCCACCTGCGGCACCTCCCAGCCAGACAGGAGTCGGCTGATCCAGCGACGAAGAGGTCGCTGGTGATGGAGCAACTGCTCCGATCCGAGATGGGGAGTCCTTGGCCAGCAGCGTGGTAAACGGGTGCTGCTCGCAATCACTTTACTTACATCGCGTAAGGCCAACAACCTGTACACCTCACACCATGAACATATTCATTCGAAAGGTAATCACTTACTAGATGCTGTCAAAACCTTCATGGCTTATTCAATCTTGGCCATCCAGGTGATCCATCTTCCGCTGGATTGCCTGAACTTGGCGTGTACGGCTGGGGAAAAGGGGCTTCAAAGGACCCTCTTTATTGTTTCGCCAGCGAAACACGAGACGCCGGGAGGATCCTCTCTCGCGAGGCGGACCTAGCCTAACTAGCACCCCCTCTACTCTCCTCCTTGATATACATAGTAAATGAGGGCTCTCGTTTCTTGCGATGTTTCATTGTTTCGTTAATTATTCTTTACACATTCTTTTCCCTTCCTTCCACCTTCTCTTTTCCCAAATATTCACTCATTATCTCATACCGCTCGCTACCATGTTCTTTTCTAGATACGCCGAGGGCCTGGCTGCCCTGGTGCTGGCCTTGATACCGCTTGTCCATGGAGACTATGCTGACCCCGGGTCATGCTCGGGCAACTGCTGGGCTCACGATCCCTCCCTGATCCGTCGTTCTTCTGATGGTGTCTATTTCCGCTTCAACACTGGCGGTGGTGCCCAGATCTACAAGGCAGACTCGCTCGAGGGGCCGTGGACGTACGAAGGAGATGCCATGCCAGATGGATCCATCATCGACATGGAGGGCAATGACGATCTCTGGGTGAGTTCCCAGCTCAGTCCAACAACAACCACAACAGATGTTCTGTCTCAACAAGACTGTCATGTGTATGCTGATAGCCCCTACAGGCTCCCGATGTCCACCTTGTAGGCGACACATATGTCATGTACTATGCCATCTCTA
Organism: Celoporthe dispersa; assembly: GCA_016584495.1. Taxonomy (NCBI): domain Eukaryota; kingdom Fungi; phylum Ascomycota; class Sordariomycetes; order Diaporthales; family Cryphonectriaceae; genus Celoporthe; species Celoporthe dispersa. The sequence continues at coordinate 135,671 of WAID01000010.1, forward strand.
CCTATGGGACCGACGACTCCGCCATCGGCTACGCGACCTCGAGCACCATGGAGTACGGCAGCTGGACGGACCACGGAGCGACGGGCATCTCCTCCTCGTCCGGCAAGAGCTACAACGCCATCGATCCGAACCTGATCCTGACGGCCGAGGGCAGCTACTACATGAACTTTGGCTCCTTCTGGTCCGACATCTACCAGGTGGAGATGAACAGCGGCGCGACGGCGACCTCGGGCGCGGCCAGCTACAACATCGCCTACAACGGCACCTCGGACCACGCCGAGGAGGGCTCCTTCATCTACTACCGCAAGGCCAACGGCTACTACTACCTCTTCTTCTCTGCGGGCGCCTGTTGCGGCTACGAGACCGACCTGCCCGCCGCCGGCGAGGAGTACTCCATCCGCGTCTGCCGGAGCACCAGCGTCAGCGGGCCCTTTGTCGACGCCGACGGGCTCGACTGCACCGCCAGCGGCGGCACTACCGTCCTCGCCAGCCACGGCACTGTATATGGGCCTGGAGGGCAGGGCGTCTACCCGGACCCGGACTACGGGAGCGTGTTGTACTATCATTATGCGGACACGACGATTGGCATCTCGGATGCAGACTATCAATTTGGGTGGAATGTGTTGAGCTGGTCCACGGGCTGGCCGGTGCCGACATGATTATGGCTGCTGGCAACTTTCTTGAATTATACTTACTTTCGGTGTGACGTACATAGCTTTCACTTCTTGGAATATATCAGTCTTGCGGCTCATCCTTGTCTTGTTCCTTGGTCCTGCGTCTTTTTGCATTGTAGCTCTCTTTTAATACGTTACACAACAACCCAAGAAAAAAAAAGGAAAGAAAGAAAGGAAAGGGAAAAAAAGAATGTCTATGGTGGTTCGTGATGAGAGATCAGTACCGGAAATATACGACGAGGCGGTTTAATAGCCTTGACGAATATAGAGACTGGCTAGTTGGTGTCTAATTTTCGAAAACCTCAATGTCTTGGTAGAAATAATATCACGAGTCTGTGTAATCTAAATGTGGTATCTAGAACAAATCAAAGAACCAAAAGCTTCACTTTATGGCATTTCTCATCACATACACTCTGTGCATTAACACAGATTTACAACTCCTTCTTCTTGCCCACCTTTCCAGCCTCTCTCAGACCAATCGAGCTGATCAGAGTGCTCAACACAGCCGCAGCAAAGCACGTCCAGAACCCGCTCCGATAGCCCTGCAGCAACGACTCATCATACGTCAACCCCCCCTTCGTAACCATCCTCTCGTCCCCAGCAGCATTCGTTACTGCAGCGGCGATCATGGCAGTAACAGCCAGCCCGATGCTGTTACCCAGCTGCGCCACCGTGTTGAACACGCCGCCCGCCAGGCCCTGGCTCTTGCCGGGGAAATTTGTGGTGATGACCAGATTGCTGATGTTGAATAACAGGTCTGTGCTTATCGCGCTCAGGATCATGGCTGGGAATGCAGACACCCAGTAGATCCAGCCCAGATCCTGCAGAGCAAAAATCAGCGGCGCGGCAGCGCTCACGATCCCGCTGATCAGGCTGAGCAGCCCGGCGTTCACCTTGTCCATGACCACAGCAGCGAGGACATTCGTGGCCAGACCAACCACGACCAGCGGTAGGAAGCGCAGGGCCGTCTGCAGCGCGCTGAGGCCCTGCGACTCCTGAAAATAAAGTGTCGCCCAGTACCCAAAGGCGTTGAACCACGACCAGGTCAGGAACACGGACAGACACACGGCCGTGAACTCACGCCGCCGCCAGATGCTGTTGGGCAGGACGGCAGGGCGGCCCAGCTTCTCCTGGCGGCCCTCCCAGAACACAAAGAAGGGGACGAGCAGCACCGCGACGGCGAGGAGGGCGGGGACGTGCGGCTGGGAGCGGAACACGCCCGCACCGTGCGTCACCTCGGCAAACACGTACGACAGGAGCGCGAGGCATGCGCTGGCGGCGCCCACGCCCACCAGTCGAGCTCCGTCGCCAGCTTGTGCCGGATGTCTCCTCCCGGCGGCGACGACTCGAGCCCCTCGCTTTTTCTCCGGGGCAGGACGACCCAGCCGAGGAGGATGGAGGCGGCGTTGACGCTCGTGCTCATCCAGTAGCCCGCGCGCCAGCTCGAGGCCTGCACGAAGACGCCGCCGAGCACGAGGCCGAGGGCGAAGCCGATAGGGCTGCCGCCGCCAAAGACGGCAAAGGCGATGTTGCGGGTCCGGCCGGTCGGGAAGGTGTTGGTGATGGTGCTCACGGCGGGTGGCATGCAGAAGGCCATGGCGATGCCCTGAAGCACGCGGAAGAGGATGAGCTGGTCGGCGGACCGGGCCAGGGACACGGCGAGGGTGGAGGCTGTGTACAGGAGGCACCCTGTGAGGAAGACGGGCCGGGCGCCGATGAGGTCCGTGACTGCGCCGAGGGGGAGGAGGAAGCAGGAGAGGCCCAGGGCGTAGACGGAGGCGGGCCACAGGAGGAGGCTGGAGGGGATGGGCAGCTCGCGGGCCATGGTGGGCAGGGCCACTGTGAGCATGCCCGAGTTGAACGTGTTCAGGAGCGAGACGGACGCGAGGGTTATGAGGATGCCCGCCGAGCGTAGCTTGCCAGGTGCGGTGGGCTCCGAGGGAGAGGAAGAAAAAGGAGGAGGAGGAGAGGTCAATACTGAGACCTTCTCGTCATGGGACTGCGCCTCGTCCACGACCCGCACGGTGCCGAGCTCGATCTCGACTGCGGTTGCTGAGCCGGACATGATGAAGCGGGTAGCCTGTTACAAGAAGGCAGCGGAGAAGAGGGCGAGAATATCTGCGAAATGATGAACTGTGATTATTCTTGCTTTGATATGAACAATAACGAGAGACAAAAACAGCAGAAGAATCTCATTCGTCCGAGTTTTGCACACGTATGAGTTACGGAACGCAATCTATCGAAGGCCAAAACACGGTGAAGAAACAGAGCTCGTTTGTAAATAAGAAGCAAGACGAAAATCAACTGACAATACAAAGGAAAGCTGGGACCTGACGGCGTGCTGTGGGCTTCTTGAAATGACAAAAGGGCGTACAGGAGATGAGTCCACTGCAACCAACTGGACAGAGTTAAAGCCTGGCAGGGGACCTCCGTCAAGTTACTGCTCTCTGATGTAATCTCACTCACCCCCCCCCCCAACCCCCCTGGTGGTTAGATCGGGTCGATTCAGAGAGCAACAACCCCGGACCACTTACACCAGCTACTGCTACTCGTCGGAGATTTGCTGGCCCTGGCCCCAAAGACGCAGTCTTCTCTGACGCCTTTTTCTCCTGGCCCGCGCCGCCCTGCTGGCTTCCTTGCTCCTCGATATGAGGCCTGACAGATGTTGAGCCGGCGTCCGACTGCAGACGATGGCTGCCCAACACCTTCGAGAGACCGCCCGACCTAGATCGTGACGAGTCGTCGACGCCAATGTTCAATGGCACCCCGTCGATAGCCGAGTGCAGTCTCTTGAGATGTGTAGGCGCCCATGTGTCATAGACATTCTTGACGAACTGGTATGCTGTCCACTTTTCCTTGCCATCTGCACCATCCGCAAAAGTGAAGCTGCGGATGGTATGGCGATAGTACTGTGTATACTGTCCATCGATAACCGGGTACCACCCGTGGATCTGAACTGCTTGGTGGTCGTGCGAGATGGAGAAGGCGAGGATCTGACGATGGAGCTCCGTCTCGCGGTTGACAACCCGAAAGAGCTCGACGACACCTCGGACCGCCATGGCCATGCTGTGGGCATTCTGGCGCTCCGCGGTAGTGAGCGCTGTGGTGCTGCATTTTACCTCGCAGGTCAAGAACGGAAAGTACATGTAGTACGTAGCCATGAACAAGGACTGGTCGCCGTCGGCATAATTGCCAATGAGAGGGTCCATCCTCTCGAGCTGTGCCCTGGTGAATGCTTCCCGCCGGAACCCGACAGAATAATCCGGCTGCGGGCGTGTTGCGGTCATAGGCATCGAGTTGTTCCAGCCTGCGTTGACGGTCTCGACAAGCATCTCACAGTGCTTGGCGCCGTACGTGGCAAAGGTCTCGGCTGAAGGGACAATAAGTTGAGTGATGTCCCTCATAATTCGATCCTCGTTTTGGGTACGCATCTTCCGGCACGTCACCTCAAAGATGTCGTCGCGAAAGAGCGAGTTGTCCGGATGCGTCTGCTCCCTCTCCATCAGATCTTTGCAGAGCTTCTTGCTCTCGCTCGTGATGTCCAGTTCCGATTTGTCCATGAAGCAGCCCCTGGCAGCGAGAAATACCTCGTAGGATGCATCTCGATACGCGATGCTCTTATTCTCCCTAAGTTTCGGATCGGTGGGCGTAACCGTGGTCAGGGCAGAGTTGGATAGTGTGCGAGGGAGACGAGCGGATGTCTTCTTGTGAGCAAGCACACGCTCCAAGGCGGCAATCGATATCGGGACCTCCGCTGGCCAGTATTGTTCAGGTGGCAAGTGCCCGGTCGTCACCCAGAAGTAAACCGGGTCAACCTCTCCGCGGGCCCTGATGCTGCTGCTGATGGTCACAGGAGGCTCGGCAGATGAGGATGCCTCGGCGGAGCGTGTGGGTGACGTGTCTCGTTGTCTTTTGCTGGGGGAAGGCTCTGCTACTGGCTTGGGCTCGGACAGGTTGCTAGATGTCTGTTCCTTGCGCTTGAGACCTCTGCCCTCCTCGACAGGCGCCGGTGGACCCTGACGCGGTGTCTGGTTGCTCTTGGTGCGCTTGGTCGCGGCTTTCCTTCGGGGCCGCTTTCCTATTGGTTGTCAGCGAGGACGTCCTTCGGCGGTGCCTGGCATAAGAGTCAAGTAGCTACCTTTGATCCTCGGCTCTGGCTCTGGCTCTGGCTCTGGTCCTAGCCCTAGCTCCTGGTGTTTTTCCAGTGCAGCTGCCCGTGCTCGGGTGAAGACAACCATGGCGATGAGACTGGGGGGAGTGAGGAGGGTCTCAATAACACTGTAGTGGGTGTAAATCAAGAGGAGAGAAATACGTCCCAAGCAGGGTTCTTGACGGGGAACCTGTTGAAGATAAAAAAATTCTTGCTACATCTGTGAGTTAGAAACAGTGACAAAGAAAACGACAGCGGTGTATGCTGTGGACGGCCGTGGTGACAAAGGAGTGCGCTGCGAGGTTTCAAGGTGGTCGCTACGACAAAGGCATAAGCGGAAAGAACGCAACAAGATACTTTGATAGGATCCTTGTAGAAGATTTAAAAAGTTGCTATATCTGAAAGGCAGGAATAGGCGACAAAGAGAACGACAACAAAGAGAACGACAGCAAGGAAAAGATCTAAATAGCAAATAGTGATGACGAAGGCATCAATAGTAGAAATATCCTGATGATATCTTGAGTATTCCGATCTCGATTGTAGATTTTGCTGTTGAGATTAAAGAGTCAGCAGCAGCATGTGTTTTTTTTTTTTTTTTGGTGTGGTTGGGTTGGGGGGGGGGGGGTTGCATTGGGAGTCTTGGTCCAACATGTCTCTGTTTTCTCTGTCATGGTGTTTTCTTCAGAGCAACTCATTTTAGACTTAAGTCTTGAAAATGTGATGACCATCTGCAGCAAAAATGAATTGGTCAAAGTTGCTGTAGATAATGTTGATGAGGAGAAAGTCCTCTAGCCAAGCTAGCACTGTAGAGAAGGGCGAGCAGAGATTGCTTGACTGATAAGCTTACTTGATAATTGCTTTTCAGGGCAGTAATGGAAGAGAGAAACAGGTGAAGGCTGATGCTACACACTTCCTGGTACGGTCATGAAACGTCTTCACCTATGCTTTAAGAACGTATGCTCACCTTGAGGCAACACGATATTTATTGGGATGATAGACTGTTGTTGATTATTGTCTGCTTATTACGCGCTACTGCATTCATCGTTCGTCGAGGACAACATCGAGGCCTCGTAGACATTCAGCAGCTATTTACGCTTGGCTGCAGTGCATGACTACAGGAGATCGTATGAGACGAGGCTCTTTCATCTTATCCTTAATCAGCTGCGTTTGCCCGCTCATGAATATCTATCAGAATCTGTTTCATCGAAGAGCGATGACTTTCAAAGGTATATGTTGGCAGATGCTGTACGTCTCCGCCTTGATTGGCTCCAAGTAACCTGAGCAGATATCTAATATAATGAACGAATTGCAAATTGTCCATCTACACTGCATTTCCTGAAGCACAGACTTTTTCTTGTTTTTAGTTGCCGCTTTGCAGAGTAGTATTTTTTCGTCTGTGATGATATTATATGCTCCGCTACCACGATACAACCGAAATGGGTGGCAGGTGTTGCTAGATATGCTCAACCCTAAGAAGGTGAAGAGGCTGCAGTTGTTGTGCTGGTTATTGAATATCTTGCTATTGTTCAGGCCATTAGGCCGCCCAGAGTCCAGTCACCAGACCACCCATACTCTTCTGTCGGCCTCTCGTCTCCCTTGTCGATCCCAAGGCCGTGCCCTGTCTCCATGCTGCAGAGGATAAAAAGCCGGCTAAAGTCCATCTACCACTTCTCAGCGCTACTGCCGGCACTCGGCTGAACCCATGGAATCGGTGAGGATTCAACCGGACTCGACTCCATCAACACTGCTACAGCTTTACACTGTTGGGATCAAAACTGGTTCAGATTCCCTGGCTGGCCTCCACAGCTCCTCCACATTCCCCGCGGGGAAGATCATGACGCGGACATAAAAGAGGCTTTGGAAAGCAGGTCGGCAAATCATTAATACATACCATCACCAAGACGGGGGGGAGGGGGGGGCCAAAGGGGTTCAAAATGCAGCCTGCCCGTGCATCACGTTATAATATAACTATAAAATAAAAAAAATGTGCACCTCTTTTGGAGGGACAGCTTCTTCTCCGCCATCGCGCCGAGTCCCAGTCCGACGCCTCCTCTTGCGACCATGGCCAAGTCCTCAGCCCTTCTTCCTCTGGCCAGCCTGGCCCTCTTGAGCAGAACAGCTCTGGCCAATTTCAGCTTCCCAGACTGCACCTCAGGACCGCTCGCCAACAATTCCGTGTGCGACACGTCGCTAGGTGAGAGGGAGCCCCTTGTTCCTCCTGCCTAGGCCGGGGTGCAAAGAAAGAATGAAAATAAAAAGAGAGAGAGAGAGAGAAGAAAGAAAAAAACCCCCAGCGTCCAGACTAACACCAAAACACAGACCCTACCACACGCGCAAAGGCCCTGCTGTCGCTCCTCACCACCGCGGAGAAGATCAATGCCACCATCGCCGCATCTCCTGGCGTCCCGAGGCTCGGCCTGTCCGCCTATGACTGGTGGAACGAGGGCCTCCATGGGGTAGCCGACTCGCCTGGCGTGACCTTCAACCCGGACAACGCATCCGACTTTGGCTCGGCCACATCTTTTCCCCAGCCCATCACCATGGGCGCGGCCTTTGACGACGACCTCATCTACGCCGTAGCCACCGTCGTGTCCACCGAAGCCCGCGCCTTCAGCAACAACGGGAGGGCAGGCCTGGACTACTGGACGCCCAACATCAACCCCTTCCGCGACCCCCGCTGGGGACGAGGCCAGGAGACGCCTGGAGAGGACCCCTTCCACCTCTCCTCGTACGTCAAGAGCCTGATCGCCGGGCTGCAGGGCACAGACGACACCGAGGGGAGCGTCAGCGGAAAGTACAAGAAGGTGGTGTCGACCTGCAAGCACTTTGCAGGCTACGATGTCGAGTCCTGGGACGGCAACTACAGGTACCAGTTCGACGCATCCATCTCCACGCAGGACATGGTCGAGTATTACCTGCCGTCCTTCCAGGCCTGTGCGCGCGATGCCAAGGTAGGGGCGTTTATGTGTTCGTATAATGCTGTCAACGGCGTGCCCACCTGTGCGGACGACTGGCTCTTAAACGACGTCCTGCGAGACCACTGGAACTGGTCCGCCACTACCGAGGGCTGGGTGACCAGCGACTGTGATGCAGTGCAGAACGTCTTCCTCCCGCACCGCTGGGCCGAGTCCAGGCCCGCCGCAGCAGCAGCAGCTCTCAAGGCCGGCACGGATCTCAACTGCGGAACATACTACTCGCACCACCTGGGCGAGGCTTACCAGCAGGGCCTCATAAACGACACCGATCTCGACACCGCGCTCACGAGGCTCTACTCCAGCCTCGTGAGACTAGGCTTCTTTGATCCTGCCGAGGAGCAGCCGTACCGGTCGCTGGGCTGGGAGGACGTCAATACCCCCGAGGCCCAGTCCCTGGCCTACCTCGCCTCGGTCGAGGGCACAGTATTGCTGAAGAACACCAACAACACCCTGCCTCTCACGTCTGACAAGCTACAGGGCAGGAAGGTCGCCATGCTGGGCGACTGGGCCGCCGCCACGACCCAGATGCAGGGCTCATACTACGGGGTCGCGCCCTATCTGCACTCGCCGCTCTACGCAGCCCAGCAGCTCTTCGGCAGCGACAACGTGCTCTACTCCGCAGGCCCCAGCTACAGCAACCCGACCACCGACGACTGGGACACGATCTGGGCCGCCGCAGACGCCGCAGACGTCCTCCTGTACTTCAGCGGCATCGATGATTCCGTCGAGTCCGAGGGCACGGACCGCGTCAGCATCGCCTGGACCGGCGCCCAGCTCGACGTAATCGGCGAGCTGGCACTGTCGGGCAAGCCGCTCGTTGTCGTGCAGATGGGCGGCGGGCAGGTCGACAGCAGCCCGCTCCTGGCCAACCCGGGCATCGGCGCCCTGCTGTGGGGTGGTTATCCGGGCCAGGACGGCGGGCCTGCGATTCTAGACATCATTACCGGCCAGCAGGCACCTGCGGGAAGGCTGCCGCTTACGCAGTACCCTGCGGATTACATCGCAAATGTCTCCATGACGGACATGTCCCTGCGGCCGGACGAGGCGAGCAGCTTTCCCGGGAGGACCTACAAGTGGTATGACGGCGAGGCTGTCTTCCCGTTTGGCTATGGCTTGCACTACACCTCCTTCGCCGCCGACATGAGCCTGCCTGCATCCGCGACGAGCTTTGATATCGCGAGTCTGACGAGCAACTGCACTGGTGTGGACTACATGGACCTCTGTCCTTTTACTTCGGTTCCTGTGACGGTTCACAACACAGGCGATACCTTGTCTGACTATGTGGCCCTGCTCTTCCTCAAGGGCGAGTTCGGCCCCGCGCCGTATCCGCTGAAGACCCTTGTGGCGTACCAGCGGGCGCACAACATCTCGGCTGGCTCGACTGGCACGGTCACTCTTGATCTGACCCTAGGAAGTCTGTCCAGGGTCGACGAGGACGGGAATAGGGTTCTATATCCTGGCAGCTACAGTCTCATGCTCGACATCGAGCCGGGGCTGGCGGTGGTGAACTTTACGCTGACGGGCCAGGAGGTGATGCTTGATGAGTGGCCTGCCGCGCCCGGGGACGAAAGGGGTCGGGTTCGACCGAGGTAGGTGAAGGATATTTTGTAGGTGGGTTTGGGACGGTGAATAATGCCGGTGGGCAGTCATATCTATCCAGCTGAGAGTGGACGACGTCTCGACAGGCGAGTAGCCCGGCCCTCCAGGCATTTACGAGACATCTAGTTCGTCACATTGACTAGAAAGAAAATAAACAACATAAATCACATCCAATACTGTCGTATAAATCCATTCTTTGATGATGAAATAAGAACCACACGAGTTCTGACCTTGTGAAAATTCGCCAAAACCACCGAGCTCGTCCATGAATTAATGGCCGTTTTCGAAGCCCAAGAATTATTGGGAAACATCTTCAGTCCGGCTAGGTTGTCCTCGTAACGCTAATGCCCTGCACGCTCTGCCAGTCTCGGATCTGTAATGGTTTTCAAGAGTATCCGACCGAGCGAACTTACCACCGCAACCTTCACATATGTGCTGTCTCGGCGCGTGATTCTTTTCATGTCGTCTGAGGTCACTCTGTCGTGTGAAAGACGCTTCGCATGTTTCACAGACGAAATTACGCTCATCGCTGTGGATGCGGGCATGGCTATCCCTATTGTATTTCTTCTTGAAGACCCTTTCGCAGTAGGGACAGCGCCACTCGGTGATTTTTGGGTTTTTTCGCCGCTGGGGCTCGGCCAGGATGTGCGCCCCCATCCTCACTAGCCGGGCTGGGGGAGCGTTTCTCCGGAGGTCTGTCAGGTGCCTGATCCTCGAGGATGTCGTTCATATCCGGGAATGCGCGTGCATCGTCTTCCGAAGGCTTGTGGGTCTGCCTAATATGATCCTCGAGCTTGGCGCAAGTTTCGAAGCCGATAATGTAAGAATGACATCCAAGCACTGCGCATCGAAATGGTCTCTCGTGTTTGTCATGGTGCCGATTACGCTCGAGCGCTGTGGCGAACCCCTCATAGAAATAGCGGCAGCTCAGTCGCGAGCACTTGAACAGATTCGTCCCGTATATGTTGACTAGACGCTCTGTCTGATTACGTGCTGCAAGGTCCGAGTGCACGTCCTCGATGCCAGCCCGTACCCGATGTACAATGGTAGAGAGGTCCAGCGGAAATTCGCGCTCCTTCATCGGACCGGAGAAACTTAATTCTTTTCTGAGCAGCACTACTACCTTCTGGAGACTGCTGAAGAAGTCATATTTCTCGAAGGCTTGAAGTCTCTGTTCGTTGCGCTGAGACACCGCAACGACCTGTTTTGAGGACGTCGTGGGTAGGAGGTGTGTATTCAGAAACACTTCCAGTGACTCAGCCAAATCATTGATTCCAGTATCACTTTCCTCACGGTCACTGATCCAGGCTTCCATATGGCGAAGCCAGTACACCATTGCGTACTCCATGAAACCGTAGTAGCCGGTCAGTATGACAGACTCATTCACGTCAAAGTCTTGTCTGAAACCTGGCATATTCAAATATTCGACGGAGAGCATGGTAAAGCCCAGATGCGTTGCGGTCACGTCTACCTTGATATGATGCCCAGATGTCACGAATCTGTGATTTTAAGTCAGACCGGGCCGAGAATGGGCAAACGGATTGATGCAACTTGTCATTTTACCTTCTCACAGTGTTGTGGACAAATTCAACCGTATCGTCGTCTCGAATTTGGATTAACGATCCACATAGGTCTTTGGAAGTGGGACGAAAACGCCGACGGTTCCAGTCCACCAACTGGTTTTCCACATCTATGGCTTTGGCACTTTGTATCTCGCGCCACTTCATGGTCCGTCTTGCGCATACTAGCCATTGGAGCACATAATGTGTCGCCGCCTTTCGGGAGTCTGAAGCCTGATCGAACACCCTCGAGAATATCCGAGAATATCTAAACCCTGAGATCAGCTCAGCCATTCAGCCAAACAGTACCGTCCGTCGACTTACGCTTCATGAAGCTCTTTGGGCAAATTTTCGTCTTCAAGTTCTGTCTCAATCTCTTCGACAGTTGCCTGCTGTAACAGATTGGATACTACCAATTTGGCCAACAGGAACATTCCTACAGGGCAGGTAAGTCGAAAACCCCGCGCACAGGGGCAGGCTACAAGATGAACGCACCTCCTGCAGACCTTTGTATTTTTGAAGCAATGGTCGCTGTCATCTCCCCATCCAAGTCAAACGTCGACTGGATCCGGCTCGCCTCTCGAATGCAAAATTGCTCTATGTCCCTTCTATTATCAGTCTGCTTTATCTCAAGCGTGGCAAGCCCCGAGAAGTCCTTCCGGGCGATACCGTCATCCTGGCTCACAAAGAGGCATCGAATACGATGCTGCTCTTGGGGATCAAGATCCTCCACAAGTCTGCAGAACCATTGCACGATTGCTTTTCTGTCGTTCCGGGGGCACTCGTCGATGCCATCAATCACGATGTGAGCGCATGAACAATCGAGAATGGCAGTCCTGAGAAGTTCTTCAATGTCCTTCAACTTGTCAAGAACTGGTTCCATGCTTTCGGAAAATTTCTGGTAAAAGACTGGTAGTAGGAGATCATGGGTACGCCTCAGCAACTCGCTCAAGAAATGTCGAGCGATACTTGAAAATGTCGTCCGTTCGTTGTTGTCTTGCTTGCAGTAGAAGAAAAGGGTTGTAGATCGAGGATGCGACTTTCTGATTTCCTCAATCACAAAAGAAGCCAGAATAGTTTTGCCTGAGCTGAATGGTGAGTAAGGATCACTGAGGCTATTCGATATGTTCCAAGAGACCCGGCACTCACCTGCTCCTGGTATGCCATTCATCCACATGAGTGGAGGCATCATCAAAGATGTTGGGTCAATCCAGTTCTTGAAGATTTCCTTCTCCAGTAGCCACTTGTTGCTCTCAGGGTATTCGTTAACCAGTGCCCGGTAATGGTGATGGTCATTCTCAATGCTGCTCCGTGCACCATTCGTTGGCGACCTCAGCCAGGTGTAAAGATCGCGCAACTTTTGCCCCTCCTGTTCAGCAATGATAGCTCTCAACTGCCGGGATTCATTTCGGATGTGGGACAAGGTTGTCTGATTTTGAAGGCGCAGGCTATGACGTTCAATATCATCCACGATTGGGTCGAAGCGAGTCTTATACGTTTTCCAGGTGCTTTGAATGAGCTGCTTCAGCACTGAAGAGGACCTTGTTAATACCTAAACATGTCTAGAAAAGTCCGGGCCATCTATACGTACGAGGCTGCTTGAAATATCGCATGGCCTGTTGATGAAATCGTAGAACATCTTTGTAGACCAATACCAAGCATCTGACCATGTCTGCGTCGTCAAAAAGTCCTTCGAGTTGCATATATTGCGAAAAACTATTGCCAATTTTTTCGTAGATGCCAACAAGATCGTCAAGCACATTTGTCCATGTGCTTGCGATCTGGTCATAAGTAGATTATGGTTAGTTTGAAGTTCACAATGAGCATGAAAGCCCTGGAAGGCTTAAAGGCGCATCTCATGAGTTGTCTCACCTGAAGAAGGAACTTCATGGGTCCCTAATCTCGAATTAACATCACAGTCAGTCCCTCATATGCCGCCAATTCGACTATTGATTACCCACCCAAATGAACGCGACGAAAGGAGAGGCATCGCCAAAGACTTCAATGACTCTACCAAACTGATCAACAGCCTCAAGAAACGACTTCAATCGAGTTAGATTCTTTCCCCGTCTCTGCTGCATGTACTTGGTCTGGATACGCTCGATTTCTGCGTGCACATTTTCGCGTGTCGCAGTTCCAAACTTCTTCTGCCCGTCGGCGCCTTTAAGCTCAGTCTTGAATTCTTCGAGCGCGGTTTCAAAAGGTTCTGTCCGACCTGGGATTGACATATTGGCTGATCTTCATATAAGGCATGGAAAAGTGAAGATGAGATATTACTGTATGAGCAGCATTCAAAACGAGTGCTGTTCATCTTAAAGGTGACTTTCTTGGAGGTGGCTGTGCTTTGGGCACAGTCAGCACTTGCTGCCGCCCGACCAAGCTGTTCTAGATTGATGATTGATTCGTTGACCTGCATCTGCAGTGAATACAGTAGCCTGTTTTGATTCAGAATGTTACTTTAAACAAGGATGTGTGAGACGTGATAAGCTCGCTGGGAAATATTTACTAACGAAAATGAGGCAGTGCCTTCTCGTGCAGTCGTTCAGAAGCTCCCCACCTGTCTCCACTAATGTGGACATTGGACAACGAAGAACAATGACAAAGTGGAAGTGGGCATCGACTCGCTCATACAAGAAAGTCCTTGGAAACCCCTCGAAACTGTCCTGGTGGCCTTGGAGCTTGCGATCAATTCCACTAGCTGCGACTATCCTTGGTTAGGGACATAACGATGGATGGTACTCATTACCAGAGTCTGTATCCTACGACGAACGTGGCTGGGAGTTGGGATGCCGAGAGTGCTCATACCGATCACCGGATCCCCCGACAGTCACAAGTGAACGAGCCTTCGTGTTCCAGAAGCGAAGAAGGTCTATTTGCTCCGTCGTTGGAAAGATCTGGTATAACTTGTTATGGCTCTGTAAGACGCAAAATCTTCAGTAGATACTCCATATTTCCTTATCTGGTCCCAACTGATTGAAGCTCAAAGATCTGCGATATTCGCATCCAGCTCCTATCGCAGCCTTACCGCACGTCAGAAATCGAACTCATCCAGCGGTTGCCGGTGCTCTCCAAAGCAACAAGATCTTCCCGAAATCCGTGGTACGGGGTGCAATATTCAGGCGAGTTTATCGCTGCCTTTACCAAAGACGACAGCCAGATACTCCACAGTATCCTTCAAATGTATGTTGTTGAATTTGAAGCCATCGTGGACTTTGGTCAGGTTTGCGACAAATCAGATGTCCGGCAGGAAAATAAGCTTGCGATAATGAATATTGATCTTAATGTGTATGGTAATTGGGAAGATGCACATTTGGTTGGAAAGGCTCTATCATCTCCCGGATTCTACTTACAGCAGCCCCTCACCATGCGCCAAGGTGTTCGATACTACAACCCACACTTTCTCCACACGCAAGAACTGCAGGGTATCAGTGTTGGTGAAACTCCAATGTTCAGAATCGGGGCAGTTGAAGCAGCAAACGAGACTGCCACTTCCGCCACTTCGAATGGCTTGGAGCTTGTTGAAAAAGGCGGCGACCACGATGTCACCTCCATCTTCGATTCTTTATCACAAAGCTCGATGCTACAGAAGCGAGGAGGAAGTGGTGTGCTTCTCACGGCTCTGAAAGAGTATGTGAAACATCAACGAATGAATGTCGGTGGACGGAAGATACTCACACTTTGGAAGTCATCAAATGCAGGCGCTCGATTTCGTGTTCCGTTGCGAAACACGAACATTACCCTTGGGACTTTCTCTATGGGAGACACATGTGACGGAAAGGCAAGAACATAGGTTTGTCTGGAGAGTTCTCAGAGGAGAAGCCACTTACGAACTGACTTCTCCTCCCAAGTTACCGCCACAAGATCATCGGCATAGAACGGACTCAGAAAGATGAAAATAAAGGTGGCCTATTGGCGGATGAGATGGGATTGGGCAAGACAATGGTGATGCTTGCTACCATCGTTGGGTCTCTTGAACGAGCAGCGACTTTCGCTGCTCAGGCGCTGCAGGAAACATACACCGGCGCAATTCGTACTAGATCAAAAGCAACACTCGTCGTTGTGCCGTCCTCCAGTAAGTAGGACACAAGGGTTTGGAGATGTGCCCCGAGGAATGGAGAGTATACTGAAGCTGTCTCAAAATATTGCAGTCCTCATCGACAGCTGGTCGGCGGAAATACGACAGTAAGTCATGATAGAAATATGCTCGGCTTTTTTTATGCATATTTGAGTAGGTAAGAAGAACGACTAACGATTGCCTAGACGCATCCGAAGCAATACCATCTCTATTTTCAAGTATCACGGCCCGGGTCGTCATGAACAGGAGCGGAGATGTCTAGACTGCGATATTGTGTTCACAACTTACAAGACCATCGTAAGTGAAACGCAAATGAGTCGTGCCTCGTTATTCGGGGGCAATTGAGTGGTTTAGAATTGTTTTGGACGAAGGTGAGCTTATGGCAGTTGCTGTTCTTGAAAATGCTCAATCGTCCTAACACGAAGTTCTACGAAGCGCACGAAGTCAGAAACAGAAACAGCAAACAATTTCAGGCTGTTGCTGGCCTTGCTGCTGAGCACCGCTGGTGCCTGAGTGGCACCCCCTTCCAGAATTCCTTGGACGACATCAGCTCTCTAGCCAGTTTCCTTCGTGTGCCGCTTCTGGATCATCCTGCGACTTTCCGCAAATTCATTATGAACCAAGAGACTCACAGCGGACGAGACCGATACGAAAACCTCAGGCTACTTTTAACCTCGATTTGCTTGCGCAGAACAAGGAAAGCGGCCGGCCTGCCCGAGCCTGTGATTGAAGTGCGGAGGTTAGACTTCACTTCAGCAGAAAGAAAAGATTACGAAGAAATAATCCACCGTCTCAAGAGGTTTAGCGACTTGGACGTCAGTGGTCTTACTGTGACACATATTTTGTCTCGAAAATCACTGAGCAAAAGACACAGTCCACTAATTTTTCAGACGCTGTTGAAGCTGCGCCTCTTCTGCAACCACGGACGTCTGCGGACTTCTTCGTATGAAGATGATCTAGAAGATGCTCTTGATTATCTTCAGAAAGAAGACGAGGCAAATTGTGCCTTCTGCTCTGGCACAGTTTACGCGATTCATGATCAGCCCGACACAGATGGCGGTCGTCTCATCTCGCCATGCACGCATCTGGTTTGTCGAGAGTGTTACAATGACGCTTCTCTGGACACCAAATCTTGTCCATCATGCAGAAGTGGCGCTACGGATAATACCATACAGAATGTGCTGAGCCGCCTGAAGGAAGGAACCGCACCTAGAGAACTGTCTGTAACCCAGATGGACTGTGACTGGCCCGGAGAGTACCCCTCTAAGTTGCTAGCATTCATTAGCGACGTTAAGGAGCACATCAATGCGAAGAGGTAAGTTGTATAAATCGGTTTCCCTATGCCAAAGTATTGACATGTTTTGTATAGTATCGTTTTTTCATATTGGAAGAAGACTTTGGATATTGTTGGCAGTATTCTCCAGGCTCAGAACCTCTACTTCTATTTCATCCATGGGTCTATTGCGCATACCGAACGTCGTCGGATTCTTGACAACTTTCGGTCGTCGAATGGACGCGGTATATTACTGATGACTCTTGGGACCGGGGCAGTCGGGTGAGTGGACGCACGCACATAACAAAGACTAGAAAGCATAGGATACAGTCAAACAGTGACAACTAATCTGTAACAATATCGAAGGCTCAATCTGGCTGTTGCATCTCGGATATATCTTCTGGAACCGCAATGGAACCCGTTCTTGGAACAACAGGCTTTTGGGAGGGCACAACGACTTGGTCAAACCGAGAAAGTGACAATCACTCGTTACATCATGAACGACACCATTGAAGATGTACCCTGAAACTCCCCCCTCTAGTCACTCAAGAACGCGGAGAACTGACTTCTTCATCAGACCAATGTACACCCAAGACAACTCACCAAGATGCACATTGCGTCGCGAGGGTTCAAGACTTAAGATCCGCACATGACGCTCGGAATTCGTTGCTTGGGAACGGTGAGCCCTTTCACTGAATAGGCGTTTAGGCAACTCTAGCGCCGAAGTAGTGTGAGGTCAAAAAGAAACAAGCAGGACCTATCGGACAGGTATGGGCATTTCCAATCAGCATTTAGGTGATCGTCTTCAGCTAAGATAGCAATCTTTATTCTTTCCTGGAGCTTGTTGCTCCTGTCTCATCTATCGATCAATCATATTATCCGAGTTGAAGGGTAGCGAGGAGGCATGGGCACTTCCCAGGGGACCGCAGGAGAGTATTGAACAACGGCATGATACTCAGTGATTATTTCCTTACATAGGTACGTCAGGGCTGGGAAGCAACGTAACATGGTACGCTCTCATAATCTCATGGAGGGTTGGACTTGTATTGGCAATGCGGTTTCCATAGCAATGAAATGGGCAGCCTCATAACAATACGATCATATTGTTTGTGCAGATGCCAGGTAGGATTATATACCCGTGGGAAGCCAGCTCTGCTTTCCCACTACCTCCGTTCCTCCCGTAGTGGGTGCCAAGAACCTCTTACGTGTAATGAGCACTGCTGTAGCCTGAGCGCGTTCAACAAGTACACAAAGGGGTTTATGCTATCAAGAGCGGTGTCAAAGTGCAATCCAAATGAATATCGGAAACGTCTAAGTATCTCTGCAGTATGTTACTAGCGGTGAGGCTATTACTTGTATCAGGAGTAATACTTAAATTGACGACTGAAGAGCTATATACTGAATCTATCTAATGGTAATGAGTGCGTCCTTATATGTCCAGCTCTTCAGACTGGATCGTTGGGCTCGCTGGCGAGCTTACTGATCCATGGTGTGAGGCTCGCTGGGATCGCTAACAATCCTAGCGATCCATCCCTGTGTAACCCTAACCCTGAGTTATGTAATTCTGTTCCATTTCTGCACTAGAGTGTTAGACTCTCGGCTCCTGGGGGTCCGTTCCGGGTAGCCTTAGTGCTGTGTCGTTTTCCTGTCGTGACCTGCATGTTGGATGGGTCATAACATTACGGCTTAAAACATCTCATATTTCGAAAGCTTTTTTCTCATACAAACTACCAACTTTAACATGGCTAATTCAATAATCAGCAATACTTAAAAAGTATATTGCATATAAATATTATAGAGATTTTTCTAAGCAATAGAATGCATATTTTTTCAATTTTATTGAATGAAATATTTTGTTGCTTTTCGAAACCCTAACCCTTGTTCCCAGAATTTTACGTGAAGAATTCAAATTTGAGAATTTGCTTAATCAAGATGGAAAAATATTCTATTTAAAGTTATGAAATTATTTATAACTTTTGTATAGAATGTTTTTCAATATATCTATTCGTTATTTAATTACTTCCAGGTTGAAGTTGGTAGTTTGTATGAGAACAAGCTTTCGAAATATGAAATGTTCTAGACCGCAAAAAGTTTTTGGCACCGACTGCAGAGGAACGAAGCAGAGGGCCAGGAAGGCTAGTGCCCACGGATACTTATCGTAGCCCCTACAGAGGCTTAAATAACTGGTATTTATGCTGAACCAGAACCTCGGGCGCCGTCGCACGAAAGGACGAACGTCAAGGCAATGAGCAAGGGCTTGTGCAGCCCAAGCATGCTGAATCGGTCACAAGGACGACAACAAACGAAGGCCACACGTGCACAAGGTCAGGGTGAAAAGCCTGCCTTAGACCTGTCCAGAGTGCTCAAATTGAGGGAAGAAGGGAAGATATCTTGTTATTCTTGTCCAGGCGTAGAAAAAACGAAGGGGGGTTGTACTCTTATATCTGAACGTCCTCAGGACCCACCTGCATTACATGTCCTGAGGTCTACAACAATGCATGATGGCTCAGCTACAGGGTGTTGTTTTGAGCCTCAGCGAATTTCGAGATTGGAAAATGTGGACTAGTTTTAGTGCTGAATCACTAGCTCGACTGTTCAAGTCTAAAGACCATGTGGCTCGTAATACTTTCCCCCCCGGACAATGAGGCACTGTTCGAAAAAGGCACTGGGCTCTGTTCCTTGTTTATCTAGATAACAGTCAAACTAGGAATTGTAATGGTGTCATATACTATGGGATGCATCTGAATACTGGCAGTGATCGTGCTTTTCCGGATTGAGATTCATTCAAGACTGTGTTTAAAAAAAAAAAACGGCTAATGGAAGTGGATCCATAAGTCATGACTCATACTTCACATGCTACTGGCTAATTAGCTGCCCTGCTTTATTAGCTGCATGCTGGCTCAGCTGAACAGGGCTTCACAACACAAATTGAGATTGAAATGCACAGAACATCTCTAGCCACTGCTCATTGGGTAATAAGTTCCGCATGTGGCTCTGCTTAGTACACTAATTTCTGCACATTCATTAGTAAGATGGGAAGTGAAGGAAACTCCACCTCCTATGGCTGGAGGTGACAATCTGCCACTGTGATTGCCAAGCCTCATAAATGCAATCAGCATGATCACACATATGCACACTGGCTCAGCTTGCGGTTGCCTTACTTGGTTTTGATAATGAAAAATGTTGGCCAGGTCTTGCTCTTACTGTAGTTGCTGGCTCGTAGGGGAAGGGGATCCCAGCCTGTTTCCCCACTCCACCTTGCAGCCGACTATGTTCTGTTCTATCTTCGAGCCTGTTCTCTGTGACCCCTCCTCCTCCCTCTACACCCCTGCAGCTGCTAGCTCGACAGCTCTACTTTAGCTCAAGACCCGAGGCATCATCAGAGGGTCACTTCCACAGCCTTATCTTCGACAATAAGTAATTGAGACAATTCGTTGCGAAAATGGTACTCGCAAGAGAATTCCTCAATCCATACGGCGATCTCGAAAGTTGGAACACATTTCGCTTAGGAGCTCCTCGTCACCGCCAATTACGGCGAATACGACATGACTAGGATGCAATCATCAGGAGAGCACAGAATGAAGGCTGCCACGATCTTGCGCTGGAATCCTGGGTGCCATGATGGCTGGTCTTAGTGGATCATCCTCATTCGCTATACGTATATAGACTGTCCCGTGTGTCCAAATAGAGATAGGCGGTCAAATCCAAAGCACCTTCTTTATATAGCCCCAAACTCGTGGCTCAAGACCTCCGAGATGTCACAGCCCGGCGCAAAGCCGAGGTTCGCCATGAACTGTGGGTCAGCGTCGACGCGGTCGAGGTAGTCCATCGACGACAGGTCGTCCAGGAGGGCATCGTAGTCGAGTGGCCCTGCATTGAAGCTCTCCCGGTGGACCAGAGGCCGCGCCGTGGTGGGCATGCGTTGTCCCTGCTGGAGCGGGGGCCCGGGGCCGCCGTGCATCATGGGCCGCGTGCCCAGTATGGGCATATTGGTGTTTGCCAAGGCCGGGTCGAGAGCTGTGTCGTGTACGGTTTTGGAAGGCGAGAGGGTTCCCATCATGTATGGCGCGTGATTTTGTGGTGGGATTTGTTTAGGCATGATGGTTGGTGTGTGAAGGCTGGCAGATGTATACAGGTCGGAGGGTGGCGACATGGTCACGGTAGGGGCGGTCTGGGCCGACCCGACAGCCAGCGGTGTTTCTGCTGCTGTGGTGGTGGTGGTGGTCGTGTTTCCTGGTAGAGCGGAGACCGAGAGGATAGTCCCAGGTGGTTTGGTAGCCGGTGATGTCCAGATGGAAGCCAAGGTACCTTGGGCGGCCTGCCATCTCTCCTTGCCTTGTGGGTGAAGGTCATGGAAGCTCCGGTGCTGACGCATCATCGCCAAACAGCTCGAGAAGAATGGCGGTGCGCCACAAGCACCGAACTGTGCTAGGTACTGCTCGACAGACTCTAGGATGAGACCGCAAGGCGATTCGTCCACGGAGTCGAGGATGGCGCCCACCCACAAGAACAAGATTCGCAGGACATACGCGGACGGGATGCTGACTGAGCTGGAATCCCGGGAAATGATGAAGCTGGCGAAGGGGAGGCGTGGCTTGATGGTCTGGTGTAGGAGCATCATAGCCTCTGGTGCGTGCTCTCCAGACAGAAGCCCGTTCTGCCTCTGCAGAGTTCGTTTTCTCATAAACTTAAAGACATCGTATAACTGGTTGAAAGTTGTTAAAGAGTATGCAGGACTTCGAGACGACATTCTTGCACCAGAACTAGGGCCGAACCCCTCACACGGTGCCCATGGCTGCCACTCATCCAGGTTGTCCTCTGGTATACTCATGCCCTCGCTAATGCCCGCGGTGTCGAGGCTCGGCATGCCCCCTTCGATGTACCGAGATCAGGGTGTCAAGGATATAGCAGCCCATCAGCACCGCCGTGGCTCGCCTGGACGACCGCTCGTCCCCATTATGGAGCTCAGACACGTCCAGGGCGATCCGGTGAGCCAGGCCTACCAGTATCCAGGCACACGTTTTCTTTCCTTTTCCGACGTTGATAAGAGCCAGGAGAAGCAGTGCTCTGGTGTGCTGGATCTCGAAATCACCCTCTTCTGAGGGCACCAGCCTCCTTGCGATATTGTAAATGTCGTCTGATGACAAAGCTGGGCGTTCCGCCGCCCCGGCAGTCGACGCATTGAGACTCGAGGCGTCCTGGTGGGATGCCAGCGCCATGGCTGCCCAGAGCTCAGCATGCGCTGCAGAGGCGTTCCCCATCTGTCGGATGTCAAGGCCGCCTTCTGGGTATAGGTATATGGTTTTCAATAGGTCCTGCTTCTCCAGGATAGGATACCAGCAGTGCGTGTAGCTGAAGTAGATGTCGACAAGCCGCCAGTGATTCACGGGAAGCTTGATGACATGGTCGACCTGGGCATCGGAAGGACTGTAGCCGTCGGCGTATCTCAGGAGCGGGCCACCGGCCGACTGGGACGGTCTCTGGAGGGGGGTTGAGCTGCAGAGAGTCTGTGGTGTCTCCGCGCTCTGCTCATTGTCGCTCTCTAGGTCATCCGAAGGCGAGGACTTGTCGACCCGAGACTGAGCGACATCCCCACCAGAGAGTATGCGGTCAATCTCCTTGTGAACCTTGCTCCTCCTCCACCTCTTGTGCAGGCGGTTGGCCTTATCCAAGTCCTTGCCCACGAGGAGGTTCTGGCCCTGGCCGCCCCCGTGCATCAAGAGATTGTCCAGCGCATCCTCGCATCCTGGCACCTTCTCGAAGAGCCAGGCCAACGCTACCTCTAGGGTCTTGATATACCCGGTCTGTACGCCTCTCTTCTTAGGGTTGGCGGCGTAGGTGCATGGGCGGTTCTGGGACACGCAGGGAAAGCACAGTGGCTGGATGCCGTCGCACTTCTCGCGCGCAGCTCGGCATTGGTCGCATGCCCTCGAGACTCGTTGCCTCTTGGCGGGTGTAGAGGTGTGTGTGTTGGCGGGGCTCGAGTCGGTGGCATTGTCGGCCTCGGATGTGGCAGAGGTCGTTGTGATCTTTCGCTTCGAAGGCATCGCAGTTGGTCTCGGAGTCAGGATATGTCTGGCCCGTTCATTGTCCCCTGTTCGAGTTATGGAGTAGGCATGGCCAGTGCTCAGTGTCTTTGTTGTGTGATGATCCGCATCGCCTACCAGACACGGTCAAGAAAAACGACGCGCGCAATCTGTGGTGTGCGTTTGCGTGAGGTGCGTGTGTGCGTTTTGCCGAAGCGTTGAGAAAAGGATGAATGAAATCAAGTTTCCCCGGCCACACTGCCAGGGTACGAATTGGAAATTGCAGCGGAAGCACTGGCGCATCGCTGGAGGGGCATCACTGGGAAAGGGTGGGGTTTCAAGGCCACGAAGCCTGCTCTACCCAGGCTAGCACAGTGCTGGGGAGTATTTGGGCAGTCTCGTTCAGTGGGCGCTGCCGCTTCAATGGGGTCCAAGTTGGGGAATCCGGGGAATGGTCGCCCACTGAGTGCGGGGAGATCCCAGTAAATCTTGGCAGCTGAGCCCAATAACGTAGCATCTCCCAGCAGCTAAGCCTGGAAAAGGCACGAGACAAGGATTGGGCCCGGCTAAGTATTTATCCTCTAGTGGGGCTTTTTACCTACCCAGGCTCGAAAGGGAAGAAGGAAGGCTATGCCTTGCTTCAACCGCCGCGGCTAGAGAGGATAGATTCCTCCCCCAATTTCCATCCTCTCGTCACAACTTCTGTCCACCCAGCGGACGAACCTGGCCTCCTAGACAGCACGGACTGCTACTATTTGGCGAACAAGGATCCTAACGACTGCGTGGGGCCAAAACACCGCTTCTTGGGGCTAAAACGATTTGATGGAAACTGACGGGTCCTGTCCCTCGCCGTCTTGGTTCACGACTTGTTCTTTGGACACGGACAGCAATTCGAAGAGCGACGCACACCACAGAGGGAACAGGGTAGCCATGAGCGATGCGACAGGAGACACAGATGCTTCTTATACCCATAGAGGACGATAACACCTGTCCATCGGCGCACAAACACCCTATACGCCTTGGCGCCGCCAACAGCGTGTCAAGATGGCTTCTGTTGTAGCTGGAGCCAAACGCAACTTCTCAGCCATGGCTGCTGAACGGGAAGATGGTCACCACGATCCAACCTCCAGGCACCAGAGCCCCTACCCCAGCAAGCAGTATGGCTCCATATCTGATTCCTCGACACACACGTCAAATTACTCTTCAGCAAGAGGTAGGATACAATCTCCCTCCCCAGGCGTACCGTTTCTTTGATGTCTAACAACAACGCTGTCCAGGCTCCCGTTCTGCGCCGAGCTCCCCACGGCCCTCGTCCGACTTCTCCTCCATTAGGATATTCAGTCCACAAGCCTCCATAGTCATCACCGGAGTTCGAGGAACCGGCAAGACCACCCTGGCCATCATCGCCTCCAGTGCCATGAAGCGAAAGGTCATGGATGCCGAGAGGGCGTTCCATGAGGTCACTGGCCTCTCGAGCCAGGCATATAAGAAACAACATGGCTTGGCAGACTATCACAGCCGACAGACTGAGGTCTTGAAGGATCTGTTCCGTCGCTACCATAACAATACTATTATAGTATGCTCGTGGATGGAGCGCAACGTGCAGTCCGTACTCCGGGACTACAGCAACAGGACGCCCGTGGTCTATGTCGTTCGAGAACCCAAAGCTATCAAGGAGCACCTCAAGGTGCCTGATGACGCGAGGTTGAAGGATCTCCTGGACGCCAGTGGCCTCGTGCTTCGGAGGTGCAGCCACTTTGAATTTTTCAACGTCTCCGAGGACCTGCTGAAGAAGAACAAGGCTGACTCGCTGGACGGGCTCATCACGGAACTCGACGAGAGGTCACCTGCACCCTATTTGACGCTGAAGAGAGCCGAGAGGCACTTTCTCAAATTCTTGTCGCTCATACTACCTAAAGGAGCGATACCGTTTATAGAATCCGCCTTTCCCCTCGCATCCATACCAGCCGAGGACAGACGTTTCACATACGCCGTCTCGATCCCCTTGTCAGTCCTGCTTACCAAAAACGTCGACATCGAAGATATCGAGACGGGCGCAGACGCCGTCGAGATCGTGGTAGACGATCTGATTAATCCTGCCTTCAGGCCGAGCGGAAGGCACATCACCCCCGAAAACGCAGGCGAGATCAGTCGGGCTTTGTGCGACATCAGACGAAATACGGTTATACCTATCCTCTATCATGTTGTGTTTCCTGAGTCGGCATTGCGAGACGATGCATGGAAGTCCTTGTACCTGGACTACCTGCAGCATGGCTTACGCCTAGCCGCCGAGTATATAACCGTCGATTTGAGACTGGAGGACACCCACGTCTCTCATTTACGTTTAACAGCGGGACGGACCAAGCTTCTCGGGAATCTCCAGATACCTAAAGCGCCCGCACCATCTTGGAGGGATCCCTCGTGGATGACATATTACCAGAGGGCCAGGAGTCTTGGGTGTGACATGGTTCGCTTCACCCGTGTGGTCGAGCACTATCCAGACAACTTTGATGTTGGCTACCTGCAGGCCAAGATTGATGATCTCGGAGAACCCAGACTACCCGTCATTTCATACAACACTGGGAGAAAGGGCAGGAATTCGGCTTGTTGCAACCAGGTGTTGACCTCGGTCCTGCCAGCTGGATCGACGGCGGCGGAGACGAGCTACGACATCGATACATGCTCTCCCCAGCCTTGTGCGACGGCCCTCGACATGACAAAAGGTCTCTACTCATCATTTGTATATGACCCCATGAAGCTCTACGTTATAGGCGGCGACGTCTCTAGCAGCCTATCACCCGCGATGCACAACGCTGCACTTGCTGCGTGTGGCATTCCTCACCACTACCGACCGCATTCTACTACATCCATCCGAAGCCTACACGATCTCGTCATGGATCCACAGTTCGCCGGCGCCTCCATAAGCCTTCCGTTCAAGGTCGAGATCATCAGCATCACTCACTCTTTGAGCAAACATGCGAAAGCAATTGGCGCTGTTAATACTCTGATACCTATTCGGTCCCTCAACGATGATGGGACGGTCCCAGAGGACGCTCGGCTCTTCCACTGCCGCAATCGTTCCGGGCCTATCAAAGCGCTCTACGGAGAGAACACGGACTGGATTGGGATCAGGGCGTGCATCCGACGAGGTCTGTCACCGGCAAATGCAGTGCGGTCGAACAGCTGCGGACTGGTCATCGGCGCGGGCGGAATGGCAAGAGCTGCGGTGTATGCTATGCTGCAGTTGGGTCTCAAGAACATATGCGTGTTCAATCGCACGTGAGCTCAACTCCGCCTCTGTGATCTATTGGGCTACTACTACCTCTGTCTGGACTTTACTGACCATCTCTCAGCTATGCAAATGCGGAGAAACTCGTTGCTCATTTCACGAGACTCCTAGCCAGAGATGATCTCCCTCTCTTCGGCCCCAAGTCCGACGTCGAAACCCGCTTTCACATCCTGCGCACGAGTGACGACCCATGGCCAGAGGGCTGGCGGCAGCCAACAATGATTGTCTCTTGTATCCCTGGAGGCAACCCTGGCGCAGACTTTTCGCTGCCCCCACAATGGCTGGAGAGCCCGACTGGCGGTGTGGTGGTCGAGTTTGTGTACAAGACGCTGTACACCCCAATCCTGAGCCAGAGCCATCGCGAAGCCCACCGAGGCTGGGTCACGATGGACGGCCTCGACATCCTGCCAGAGCAGGGTTTTGCGCAATTTGAACTGTTCACTGGCCGACGGGCGCCTCGGAGGTTCATGAGGCGGGAGGTTTTCAGAGCCTACACTGACGAAAAGGGTCGATCTAACCTGGCGCATTTGCGACCGAGACTCGATAACATAGTGGAGCATGAGCCTTGAGCCAGTGAGCCCAAACTGGGGAAGAGTGGATTCTGGACTCATCAAACCTAGACGGTACGCCGCCTTACAGCCGAGGGAAAAACCGGGCGCACCTTTCCCAGCAGCAACACCAAACCACACTGCAACTCAAACGTGGCCCTTCACCATCACTAGCATTCACCCACCATACAAGGCTGGTGAACTGAATCTGTTCAACGAGTGCCTAGACTATTCCATGCCTCATCAAGCATATACACAGATTAGAAAAGGAGTTCACCAACAAATACACGACACTTGCAAGATGAGCCAAGCAATGCGACGCAAGCCATTGTGCTTGTCTGTCTCAGAAATCATACAAACCGCCAATTAGAGCGGGTAAGCCTTCTTCCACACTACAAGGCACGTGTCGCGATGAAGGGCATCACTGCCTACTATATACGATGATGATACGCCACCTCGCTTCATGAATTTCCACAGAAGAATCGCCGATACATGCTCGCTAGTTGGTCTCATGTCCCAGCACCGCCCTGGGCAGACCGTAGCCGGCTAATCCGACCCCAGACTGCCCTGGTGTGGATTACAGGGCTGCATACAGTACAGGCTCACGGGCTCAGAGTGCGGGGGATGAACAAGGGGTGGATAGTAGTCTCGGAAAGGGCCTGGACGAAAACGCACCAAGTTCGACGAGTCAAGCTAGGATCGCCATCACTACCAGGTTGAACTCTCTTCCGATAACGCAACAGGAACCGACAGGAAGCAGGAGGGGGAACGGTCGGATAATGGGTATACCCCACGAATGAATAGGGCACCATCGATCTCGACTGAACAGCATGCATCCATCTGGGGACCACAGCAACCCCGTGGGGATGGTAATCCACATGTCCCAGGCGGCTGGGTCTATCCGACACATGGACGTGCGTCTACACTAAGTCGCTCCGCAAGGCTATCGAGAGAAAATTTCTTGCATATATCAGTCCCTTGGTCCCGCCTCGCGCCCCTGACCTGACGAGCAAGACATAGATAGAACATCAGCCCAGCTTCACCCACCACCGCCGGCCTCTTCTCTTTTTTTCCTTCTTTTTTCCCTGGGTGCGACTTGTTTGTACGTACGTCTTGGTTGGGCGGAGTCTACCTCTGCTAAAGTCAAGATGACCTTGCTGGCCCTGAAAGAAGATCGGCCGACGCCCAAGGCCGTCTACAACTGGCGCGTCTATGCCTCGGCCGCCGTTGCCTCCCTTTGCCTCGTGCATGATTGGTTATGACTCCGCCTTCATCGGCACCACCATCTCCCTCACCTCTTTCAAGTCCGAGTTCGGCTTTGACAAGCTGTCCACCACCGAGCTGAACCTCATCTCCGCCAATATCGTCTCTGTCTACCAGGCCGGCGCCTTTTTCGGCTCCCTCTTCGCCTATGTCTCCTCCTACTTCCTCGGCCGCCGCAAGTCCCTGTTTGCCTTTGTCACCGTGTTCGTCCTCGGCGCCGGTCTCATGCTCGGGGCCAATGCGGAGCGAGGCCTGGGCCTGGTCTACGGCGGCAGGGTGCTTGCAGGCATCGGTGTCGGCGGCGCATCGAACATGGTACCCATCTACATCTCAGAGCTGGCACCGCCGGCCGCCCGAGGAAGACTTGTGGGTATCTACGAGCTGGGCTGGCAGTTTGGCGGGCTGGTGGGCTTCTGGATCAACTATGGCGTGAACACCACGATGCCCTCCAGCCACAAGCAGTGGCTCATCCCCTTCGCGGTGCAGCTCATCCCCGCCGGCCTCCTCCTCATCGGCTGCCTGTGGATGAAGGAGTCCCCGCGGTGGCTCATGTCCAAAGGCCGGCGGGACGAGGGTGTGGCGAATCTCTGCTGGATGCGCAACCTCGGCCCCTCGGACATCTACATCGTCGAGGAGGTCAGCTATATAGACGAGGACCTCGAGCGGTACAGAACAGAGGTCGGCGCGGGATTCTGGAAGCCCTTTGCCTCCCTGAAGCAGAGAAAGGTGCAGTGGCGGTTCTTCCTGGGCAGCATGCTCTTCCTGTGGCAGAACGGCTCCGGCATCAACGCCATCAACTACTATTCGCCGACCATCTTCAAGAGCATCGGCGTCCAGGGCACGAATGCGTCGCTGTTGACGACGGGCGTGTTTGGCTGCGTGAAGACGGCATTCACCTTTGTCTGGCTCCTGTGAGTTTGAGTCCCCTCCTTCTACGTCCACGAGGCAGTGGCAGGTGGGATGCACACTGCTGACCTCGATACCCTGACAGATACCTCATCGACCACCTTGGCCGCCGCAAGCTCCTCATGGTCGGCGCCATCGGCGGCTCCCTCTGCATGTGGTACCTCGGCGCCTACATCAAGATCGCCGACCCGACCTCGCACCCGTCTGCCAACGGACAGCTCTCGTCAGGGGGCATCTCCGCCATGTTCTTCTTCTACCTGTGGACGTGCTTCTACACGCCAACATGGAACGGCACGCCCTGGGTCCTCAACTCGGAGATGTTCGACCAGAACACGCGGTCGCTGGGCCAGGCGTCTGCTGCGGCGAGCAACTGGTTCTGGAACTTCATCGTCAGCCGGTTCACGCCGCAGATGTTTGCCACAATGGACTACGGCGTGTACATGTTCTTTGCGAGCCTGATGCTGCTGTCGTGGTTCTTTGTGTTCTTCCTGGTCCCCGAGACCAAGGGCCTGCCGCTGGAGGCTATGGACAAGCTGTTCCAGGTCAAGCCCGTCTGGAAGGCGAACGAGAGGGTCATGGAGGAGCTGCGGCTGCAGGATGAGGAGTTTAGGAGGAACGCGGGCAATCTGGAGCTAAGCGATGATTCGAAGCCCGGCCTGACCCAGGTGGAGGATAAGGGCAGGGACCAGTATGTGTAGATAATACAAGGAAGGGGTAGAAGACGAGAAAAAGGACTGAGCTTGGGGCTCTTTTTGTCTTCTCTTGGTTTCCTTCTTGGACGGGGCCACGGTACCATGGGATCTTTTGGTCATCGGTATTGCTATAGCGACTTCTTGCATCATTGATAATGAGCCTGTATGATTTGTTTTTTAATTTTTCACAGAATACCAGCCTGTATATTCTCTCTTCCTGTGTCCCGAAGCGTATTTAGACCAATTCTTCGCTTGTCTTGGTATAATGGTCCGGTGTGTCGTTGACAAAAAGGTGTATTATTAGTAAAGCCTGTGCGTTCACTGGCTCCGTTACATGGAGCCAATTTCACTTCTTTTACAGTCTCGAAATTGTCAAATGGCAGAGCCAGGAGATCGCTTCTCGATTCGATATTCGCAGACAGCTAAGAGAGGACCACCATCACTACCGAGGAACAAATGTACTGCTTGCGGTCAGAGACAGGTTGATCCGATGCTACATCTATGTACGTCTAGACAAAATGACCATAAACGCCTGGCTGTGCTCTCCACTGTTGCCATGACCACGACCTGATCCACAACACCGTCTACCTGGACTGATGTGCCGCGGCCCTGAGCTCCACCTGTCTATATATCTCCTCCTTGACCTCCTTCACCGGTAATTCCTCAGCACCCCGCCCAGTCCAATAGCGATCCTGTTCAATACCCTGCCAGATCAAGGCCTCCGTGCCCAGGATCACCCTCCACCCGGCCTCCTCTGCCAGCCTTCCCAGCTGCGTGAAGGGGCTAGGGTTATAACACATCTCCAGCATGGCGCCCTTGTGCTTCTTCTCGCGCAGGAACACCTCCACCACCGCCCGCGCCTGCAGCTCGGCCTCCGTCGCGGGCGCAAAGTCCGGCACACACGCCACTACCGCGCCGGGGCCCTCCAGCCCCCTCGCCTGCTCCACCGTCTCGACGTGGACCAGCCCGCCCGCAGCACCCGCATACCCGCGCACCGTACACTCCGAGATGACGGCCTCGACCTCGGCGCGGTCGCGGTTGACGAGGTAGACGGAGGTGGCGCCCAGCCAGGTGCGCAGGGCATACACGGCCGAGCGTGCGGCGCCCCCACCGCCGATGACGAGGGCCGGGCGGCCGCGGAAGACGGCGGCGTGGTCTGGTTCCGGGATGGTCTTGAGGAAGCTGTCGCGGACGCCGATGACGTCGGTGTTGGTGCCGCAGTAGATGCGGCGGTGGCCGGTGGGGGAGTCTGGGTCGGCTTCGTCACGGACGAAGAGGGTGTTACAAGCGCCTACTGCGCGGCATTCCTCCGTGAGCTCGTCTAGGTGGGGGATGATGGAGACCTTGTGTGGCATTGTCACCGAGGCGCCTGTGACCTGTATCAGTCTTTTGTTGTTCTTCCCTGAGCCTGTTTTGGGTTCAGGACACGGAGAAGGTCGGCGGCTTACCGTAGAACTTGGAGTGTTGTCTCAGCCTGAGGAAGAGGTCCATGTCTGTCGAGTCTAAGCGCTGTTGTGCCCAATTCAGGCCGAGACTCTGGTAGACCACGTCGTGCAGCAGCGGGGACAGGGAAGCGGTGAGCTTCTGGCCGAAGAGGTAGCCATGTCTGTCGAGGTGGTGGATCTGTGGTAGCGATGGTGGTGGTTGTGCCTGGGGATGTGGTGGTGTTGTGCTATTGTCTGCTGGTGTCTGTGTTGCCGTCGAGGACTTGGTTATCGTCATGGTCGCCATGGCCCGCTGCTTATGTGGTCCCCAGTCGGGGAATTGGCAGATATTGGACGAGGTGAGTGAGTGTGTGCGCGCGCGCGTGAGGGAAGGAGAGAGATTGTTGGCTTCGTAATTAAGAAAGAGATTCTTCTCTCTCTAATACTTGTATTGTGTCAAGTGCGGCTGGTATGTAAGAAAATCTACAGCAAGTTCGAAAATATGGCGTCTTGAGCAACCGCTGGAGATATTTCTCAGAAAGGAGAGCCGGGAGCTTTTTATGATAAATCAAATGCCCTGTGACATCCACGGCTGCGAATAAACCTGATACAATGCTGACTTAGCCTCGGAAATAAATATGGTAGATCTCCCCGCGGGGGAGCGGGCCTCAGTCTCGCCCAAAAGTGTAGCCGTGCTGTTGAAGAGGAGAAGGGCTCGCGATGGCTTCTTGCCGACAGTGCTGCAGAATACTCTGCCGTCGAGTTGGAGGGGGAAATTACTTTCCAGGGCGTGTGCACACAAGATCGGAAGGTGCGGGTGGACCCAGGCTGGTTAGATCTTGACTCGTAAACGTTTACCCGACCACGTTATCCCCTGTTCGTTCGTCCAGCGCTGACATCACCGGCAGGACATGAATCAAATCCGTCCTCCACCACCACTGCAGAGTCTCGTAGTCTGGAGCAGCACACGCACACACACACACACACACACACACACGCTTATCTTCGGTTTGGCCCTGCCGAGCAAGGACACAAACCCGTCTCGTGGTTCGATAACCCAGCAGTATGAAGTATCGAATGACCTGTCACCTCGGGAGCATCTCTGAGAAAGCCAATAGAACGACCATGATCTGTTTGTAAGCGAATAAATCAGAAGAAACAAGTGTCGCCAGGTGGTCGGTGCTATATTTCAGGGGAATCCATCAGAACGGTCAAGCCCACCTGTCCTTGCTTTTTTCTTTCTTTCTTTTTCCGAGACATGTCTGTTTCGCGTCCTGCTCTTTTGTTTTCTTCTTGTTCCTCTTCTCAACTTGACATTACAAGTCTTGATATCTCAACCCACAGAAAGGTATCAGTTTGATATTAAATTTCACCAGTGTCACTCTCCTACCGTCAAATGTGTTGACTCCCCTTGCATCTATCTCGCTGCCTCCTACACTGAACTCACTGGCCGGTGTGGGTAGGAGGTGCAAGTCAGAGCAAACACAGCTGGACAAACAAGAACACACTCAAAAGTCACCACGAGCAGAGTCATCCATCCAGCCGAGTGTGGGCCTCGCTGGTTGAACCTTCCGGGTCGTTATCCTTCTCTATATCATTTTATTTATTTGTCTCCCCTTTTGGATACAAGAGAGGTCCTGCTTCCCAGCAAGGTTGACTTGTAGACACACCAGGCGCAACCCCTCCACACATAAACTTCTATCAGCCACAACTTCTCTCTATTCTTATTATTGGAAACCACCACCAGATGATTTATTCGGCCTGATCATCCTCAGAGGCCACCACATTTACATCCTCTGCTCTTGCTACATCCTCTCTCTGCATTCCTCTACAGAATATCACCATCACCATCCTCTTCTTACTCCTCCTCCTCCTCAGAATACACAGACAAGATGCCCTGCCAACTCGGCATAACAAGCATGTCCCTGGGTTGGCCTCACGCCGGCCACTCCCTCGCCAGCAAGCTCGACCTCATGGAGGAGCAGGGCTACCAGGGCATCGAGCTGTTCGAGGCAGACCTCCTCGACCACGCCAGGCAGTTCGAACCACATCATCACCCCGGCCACGAGCCCTCCCACGAGGCCCAGCTGGAAGCAGCCCACGACATCCGGCGCCTCTGCGCCCAGAAGAACATAACCATCATCTGCCTGCAGCCTTTCTCAGGCTACGAGGGCCTCCTCGACCGCAGAGACCACGACGCCAAGATCAACAAGCTGCACCGCTGGATGCAGCTCGCCACAGCCCTCCACACAGACCTCATCCAGGTGCCCTCGTCCTTCCTCCCCGCGGCCCAGGTGAGCGGCAACATGGACCTCATCGTCTCCGACCTGCAGGAGATTGCCGACCTGGGCGCCGCGCATGACCCTCCCTTTCGGTTCGTGTACGAGGCCCTGTGCTTTGGCACGCACGTCAACACGTGGGAGGCCAGCTGGGAGGTGGTGCAAAGAGTGGATCGCGCCAACTTTGGCCTGTGCCTGGACAGCTTTAACATCGCCGGTAGGATCTATGCCGACCCGGCTGAGCCCTCGGGCGTCGTTCCGGATGCGGAGCGGGCGGTGACTGAGTCGATGAGGAGGCTTGTGGAGCGTGTGGATGTGAGCAAGGTCTTTTACGTGCAGATCGTCGACGCGGAGCGCCTGGAACAGCCGCTGGTCAAGGGCCATCCTCTCTACACGGAAGGCCAGTCGCCACGGATGAGCTGGAGCCGGAACTGCAGGCTGTTCTACGGCGAAACGGAGCGAGGTGCATACCTGCCGGTCAGGCAGGTTGCTGAGGCCATCTTCCACGGCCTCGGCTTCGAGGGGTGGGTTAGCCTGGAGCTGTTCAACCGGCGGATGAGCGACGAGGAGGTGGGTGTGCCGCAGGAGCTGGCACACCGCGGTGCCGTCTCGTGGGGCAGGCTGGTCGAGGACCTGCGCTTTGTTACGAAGACCAAGACCGCAGCTGGGGCCCAGCCAGAGGCATGTGTCGCGTCTGATGCGAGCGCCTCGGAGCCGAGCGTCAGGGGCGCCAGCGAGGAGGTGGAGAGCCATCCGTCGCCAGCCTTTGTGGCCGAGTCGGACGACAGCGACACGCCGGTCTAGGAGGCGAGAAGCGTGACGACCACGGAGGACGCATACTTTACGAGCACTGGGGCTGCGGTGTCTGCTCGGGTGCTGGGGGGCGAGGGTGGTGGCATCTCGCAGGCGACTACCCTGGCTGGAAGCAGAGCGGCCTCAGAGCACCCGCCGGGCGGTGTGGCCGAGAACAACGACAGGATGTTGTCGGAGGCAGAGATGGGGACACCTGCACCAGGATCACGGCGCCGTGAGGTCATGTCGAACCTGCTGAACAACGCCCGTGACAGGGGCAACATGTTCCGCAACTGGGTCCATCGTAAGGCCTCACGGGGCCCGGGTTCTTTGTGCGACTACCTGCTTGTGGGCCTGTTGATGGCTGTGGTTGGCATATTATTCATCCTGGGCGGTCACTGGGCCTATAAGGTGAATGCGGGCTCCTATAGACAGCGCAAGTTGCATCCTTGTTAGATGCTGGCCTGATTGCTCTACCGGCTGGTGTATCTATTCGCATGGCTACTGGGCACTGAGCACTGGTGGCTAAGCGGAAGCACTGGTAGCTAAGTGGAAGTATGGAAACTTATCTAGTATCATAGCGAGTATGAGTTTTGATTTTTCTTTTTTAATTTTCTTTTATAGCGAATGTGTAGACGAATATTGCTTTCCGAATAGGGTCTTGAATCTACGTGTCCAATATTTTGAACCTAGCTCAAGGCCTCATCTCGTTAAAATCCCTTTACGGTTTTCGTCTCATGCAGACCCTCACTCAACGCCCTCACGCGCCCTCCTCCTTGATCTTCAGGTGCTTGGCCGCAAACTCCAGCGCGGCCTGGTACCCAAACACCCCGAGCCCAGCAATCACCGCCGCCGCCTTGTCGCTCAGGTAGCTGTGCTGCCTAAACTCCTCCCGCGCGTGGACGTTGGAGATGTGCAGCTCCACGAACGGGATGCTGACGCCCGACAGCGCGTCCCGTATGGCGACGCTGGTGTGGGTGTATGCGCCCGGGTTGATGATGATGGCCGAGGCGGGAGTCTGCCTCTCCTGGCCGCCCGGGGCGCCCACCACCCGGCTGCCTGCTGGATCCGGTCCACGATGGCGCCCTCGTGGTTGGACTGGAAGGTCTCGAGGGTGACGCCCAGCGAGGCGGCCTGGGCCTGGGCCTGGGATTCGATGTCGGCTAGGGAGGTGTGGCCGTAGATGTGGGGTTCCCTCTTCCCCAGGAGGTTGAGGTTGGGGCCGTTGATGAGGAGGATATGGCGGGACATCGTTGTTATTGTGGTGGTGGTGGTTTTCGTCGTCGTCGTCGTCGTGAGAGTTCTGACTCATGGGGATTGCGATGTATGATTGTGCCGTGGCTCTTGTCTAGAGGATACCATCCACTGTCTCTCGCGATCACCCATCCTCCTCCTCCTCCCTGTCAGCACCGGACATATCCTATGCCTTACCTGGGAATTGGCACCACGGCACAGAGGTGAAGTTGTGGGTCTCATGCACCTCGTGGTCGCTCTGGAAAAGTGCAATTGCTAAAACCATGGGCCGAGCACAGTCTGAAGTGAGCCAATCCATCCACCCATCGCTTGAGGAGGCCGAGGGCGGAAGAGTGCTCTTCCGGGTCCTTTTTTCCACCCCCCACCCCCCCAAGCTCGGCAGTTGGTTGTGTTCTCGCTGACATTCTCACTCGAGTATGTGACGGTGAGATCTCCTAGCAACCCATTTGCACCCTTAGAAAGCGTGAAGAGGGTTTAAAGCGGCGGTGAGTGGTCCTTGAACTGGACTGCGTATCGTTGGAATGGTGCTTGTGTCTTACAGGTGGCACATGAAGAAGTCATCGGCTGTAGACAGATAATTACAGCAGGTGCTTCACCTGCTAAAATATCAGATAGCATGTCCTTCAGTGGGCCCTCGCTACTATAGTAGGCTACGCTTAGTGGGAGGAAATCGACGTCATGCACGCTGGACCAGAACCACAGCGGAACGCCCACCGCTGTCGTCTCGGTTTGTAGCGGCTCTTAGGGTAGAGCTTCAGTGGGCAACGAAGAAACCCTCCAGAGTCCTCCTCCCACCACCCACTTACTGATTCTACCACAGTCTGGCTCATTTTTGGTTTGCATACCTTCTTGTGATCGCCCCTTCACCAGCCCTTCACCAGCCCCCCATTCAGCCGAGATCATGACCAGCCAACCCTCTGCCCAGATCAGCGAGCAGGAACTGGACGAGATCTATGCCTTTGCCGTCCAGCTAGGCAAAGATGCTGGTGAGATGCTCATGGCCGCAGCGAGGGCGCGCATGAGCGGCTCGTCGGACGGCGAACAAGGGGAGCAGAAGATTGAGGAGAAGGAGAATGCTGTTGATATCGTGACCAAGACAGACACTGGTGCGTGGCCATACACTACGTCTATCTTGTCGTGGTTGTGATATCGGGACAAGGAAGCGAGAGAGGCACGACGTGCTGACCAGAGTGCTCTCGTCCGCTACACCAGACGTCGAGGCCTTCATCCACCGCTCAATATCAAAAAAGTACCCTCACCACAAGTACGTTCCTACTCTCCTACATAAAAAAAAAACAAAAAAACACAAGACACTCACAACTACATCACCAGATTTATAGGCGAAGAAACCTACTCCGCAGGCTCTTCCAAGGACTACCTCATCCACCCCGACCACCCAACCTGGTGCGTCGACCCCCTCGACGGCACGGTAAACTACACCCACCTCTTCCCCACCTTCTGCGTCTCCATCGCCCTCATCGTCCGCGGATCTCCCGTCCTCGGCATCATCTACGCCCCCTTCATGAACCAGCTCTTCACCGCCTGCCGAGGCCGCGGCGCCTTTCTCAACGGCACCCAGCGCCTGCCCTTCCTCCCGGGCCGGCCCATCCCCCCCAGTGCGCCTAGGGGCTGCGTCTTCGGCTGCGAGTGGGGCAAGGACAGGCGCGATCCGGACGCCGGGGTGGGGAACCTGGGCCGCAAGATCGAGAGCTTTGTCACCATGGCCGTGGAGCCTGGGGCGCGCGGCGGCAAGGGCGGCATGGTGCACGGCGTGCGCAGCCTGGGCAGCGCGGCGCTGGATATGGCGTATACAGCGGCGGGGAGTCTCGATATCTGGTGGGAAGGCGGGTGCTGGGAGTGGGATGTCGCGGCTGGCGTGGCGATCCTGCTGGAGGCGGGTGGGCTGGTGACCACGGCGAACCCGCCCGAGGACCCGGACACGGCCGAGGTTCCTGACGTGAGGCTGGGGAGCAGACTGTATCTGGCTATCAGGTAAGAAGAAGGGCCCCTCCCACCACTGCATACATACCCGCTCGAGAGCAGTGTAGGGCGGCGGAGAGAGAGAGAGAGAGAGAGAGAGAGAGAGAGAGAGATGCTCGAGCGTATTGCTGACGGGAAACCTCCTTGACAGGCCTGCTGGACCATCAGAGACCGAGACGGCAAGACAGGGCCAGGAGAGGGTCGTGCGGGAGGTGTGGAAGCGGGTGAAGGCACTGGACTACTCTCGCCCTGGAGCCTGAAGTGTTTCTTCCTTCTGACTATAGACCGAGGGAGGATGATGAATAGGAACGAGGGGCTCGGATAGACGTTCACATCCCGCAGGGCGATCTCTGAAGACAAGTAAAACAAAATAAAAAAAAATAAAAAAGAAAGAAGAAGCTCTTGAGTTTTGGGCGGGTATATTTGGATAGAGGTGAAAAGCTGCGGGCCGGGTCTGTCGACGCAACCTGGGGCCCTGTCTTGTTACAGATCTATGAGCAGGGAGACTTGACTGCCTGTCGCGTATATCTCGTAACCTCATTACTTATACATATTGTAGACTCTTTTGGGGTCTTCCATGCATCTTCTTCTTTTCTTTTTTTTTGTTTTTCCTTCTCTTCTGTAGTTCGACGACTGTGCCTTTTGTCATCGCAAATCGATTCCTCTTCGGCATTTGGGGGGGGGGGTATCATGGGTGGTTTCTTGCGTAAAGGGGAACAAGTCTCAGTCCAGGCCGGGGAACGCAATACCTCCGGCTGGCTGGCCTCCCTTGCCGCCCTTCCGCTTCTTCTTTTGGGGCTTGGGCCGGTCACTGTCGCTGGCGTCGCTGTCGTCATCCGAGTCGTCACTATCGGCTGCGCGCTTACCATTTCCATTGGCAGCGCCGTCTTCGTCATCCGACGCCTCCTCGTGCTCGTTGTTGCCGTCGGCCTCTGCCCACACCTTTACGATCTTTCCGCCGCCACTGATCATGCGGCCTTCGCAGTCGAAGCTGACGGCCACCACGCCCTCGACATCGTCGTGTCGCAACACAGCCTGCGTCTCCCTGGCCTTGAGGTCGACGACCGCCAGGCTGCCGTCACCCACGCCGACGGCAACCTTCTTGCCCCAGCCCAGCTCGTCGGGCATCCTCGCGATGCAGTCCAGGCTCTCGCCATCCTTCTTGTTCTTGGTGCCAGCCACGTAGATCCTCTCCTGCTGGTCGTCCCAGGAGCCCCTGTCCCAGATGGTCAGCACGCCGTTGCCCGTGCCCACGGCAACGACAGCATTGCTCCTCAGCCTCTTCGGGCCCAGGCCCGAGGGGATCAGCGCCGAGCACAACAGCTCGTCCTCCTGGTCCTCGCTCCTCGTGATGATCCCGCTCCTGATATCCGTGACCGCAAGCGTCGTGCCTCCCGTGGACACCCACTGCCTGGGGAATCCCGAAGTGCTCTCGGCCGAGGGCGGTAGGGGCACGATGCTCGTGACGTAGTCGTCGTGGGGGAAGTGCTTGCGGACGGGTGCCGGGCCCACGGAGCCCAGGGGGCCTCTGCTGGAGGGGTCCTTCTCGGCGCGCAGCTTGTCGCGCAGGTCGTAGATGTACAGCGCGCCGGAGTCCGTGCCGACGAGGAGGTTCTGCGGGGATAGGACGTGCATGATGGCAGGGTCGTCAGCATCGTCGCCGCGGCGGGGCGGGATGGTGATCTTGGAGACAACCTGGCCGGTGGTTGGGGAGAAGTGCTTGACGAGGGAGTCCGTGCCGGCGGAGTAGAGGTCTATAGTGCCATGGAAGCCGGGTTGTCAGCCAGATCAGTCTAGGCTAGAGAGGATGTGAAGATGTGTGTGTGTTGGGGAAGGGGGAGGGGGTCTTCATGCCTTGTCCATCATGCCCGTAGACCAAGCTGCGACAGCTCCCCTTGTGCCTGCGCGTGCGCCAGAGGCTCTTGATCAGGCCCTTGCCGCTCGTAATGCTGCTGTTCTCGTCCGCGTCGTCCTCGGACCCGTTCTCGGACGAGGGGATCCGAAAGGTCTCGACATGGCCGCTGGAAAGGCCCACGGTCAGGAGGGGCTCGGTCGGGTGGACGGCCTGGGTGAACAGGTCCGAGTTCAGCGGGAGGGTGCAGAGGTTCTCGAACATGATGGCTTGGAGGGCTGGGGAGCGTCGTGAGGAAGAATGGTGAATTGGAGTTACTCAAGCCCAGCCATTATCTGATCAGCGTGAAGGATATGGAGTCTGAGTGTGGTGGAAGGTGGCTGGAGTGGTCAGGTGGTGGTAATCTGAGCTGTTGAGGGTGTCGACGAGATTTTTTTCTGGAGATGGTCACAGCTGAGTACACTGGAGAAATTTCAAAAGTTTGAAGATCAATCGGCAGCAAGCAGAGCATACAGCCTTGCCGCGCTAAGGGGGGAAAAGTGTGGGGGAGCTAGCTACTTAGTGTTTATTTGTGACAGGCAGGGACAGGGGTTGTGTCAAGGTTCCGATGTTCATGAGTGAAGGCCTGAACTACCACAATTTGATTCTATGAGCACTAATACCTCTACATTTTCATCTTGAGATCATGGTCCCGTTGGTTTTATTTCTATGTGCACAGTACGGTACTTTGACGGTCCTCACAGTTCGTCTCTCACGTGCTGTTCATTTCCCTTGATTGCTTTCAGAAGGCGCGCCAGGCGTTCGTAGGACATGCCATCCTCGCCCAGGCCCCAAGCAAAAACACCAGCCAGGTTCATCTCGCCCAGAAGTGTAGTCACCTTCTTCTCGATGTCACCGTTAGAACCCTTGTCAAAGGACCACCACAGGTCGTCCTGCGAGTCCCAGTAGTATGAAGCGCCCTCCTCCTCGTCGTACTGCGTGTCGGCCAGCGCCCTCTGGAACGAGCTCTCGAGGTCGTCTGGCGTGGTATCGTGCCACGAGAAGGCACCGGCCCGCCCCAGGTCCGCCCCCGTCTCTGGGTCCTCGAGCAGCAGGGTCTTGCAGCCGATCGGGGTCTCGGCCTTGGGGCAGTCCTTAGGGTCTGTCTTGTACCACTTGACGTAGAAGGGCAGGCCGAGGTTCAGCTTCTCAGGCGGGGCCCCGCGCGTGATGTACGCCTGCAGGCCCTCACGGCTGGCTTTGGTGCTGGAGTGGTGCTTGGTAACGTGGTCGCGGCGGTTCATCAGGTCGTACGTCATCACGTTGAGGAAGTCGAGGTGTTGCATGATGCGCGGCACGGTGAGCTCTGTAAATGCGAGCATGTCCCTTTCGTGGCCGGGCACCGCAGCCGTCATCAGCTTGTCGGGCCCGAGGGCGGCGCGGATCTCGCCCAGCAGGAGGGGGTAGGCTTCGATCTCCCACTCCTTGTCCGAGTTGGGCACTTGTTTGTAGTCTTCACCGTTGCCGCCAGGGTACTCCCAATCGATGTCGACGCCTGCGAGCATATGTTTCGGGTCAGCCTCTGTCGCTCTCTGGTGGTGGTGGGCTGGCACTCACCATCTGCACCCGTAGTCCCCACCATCCTCGCAATGTTCTGCGCAAAGGCCTTGCGGGTCGTCTCGTTCTTTGCGGCTGTCGAGAACCCGCCGTCGCCCCACCCCCCGATCGCGATGAGGACCCGCGTGCCAACCGTAAACCTCTCTCGCGCAGACTCGACGCTTCTGAAGAGCGACCACTCGGTACGGTCGTGCTCGAGGAGCATCTCAGACCGTAGGAAGGCCAGGACCACGTGGGTGATGGGATCGATGAGCTCTTTGTCCTCAGGGATGATATCATGTTGTCTGCCAGGGTATGTCAACGTCTTACACATGATTCCGTCTGGTTATCATCGCAAAGTGGGAGACACACCCAGTCAGGTACATCAGACACGTAGGGCCTTGCTGACCCTCACCTTTGGCAACAACCATCGTGGCAAGAAACCACAAAATGGTTGCTGTGATGTGATGATTGGACCAATGCATGTTGACAGATACTAGAGTTCAAGTTGTGAAGTCTTGGGTGGTGTGGAGATGTAAAAGAGGCAGAGGCTTGGGATGGAATGTCCTGTGGTTGAGAGGGAGAGACAACAGGCAGTGACATTCTAGGTACACCCTGGTTGCCCAGCCCTGAATCCTCCACCCACCTGTTTGTCCAATCAGATTGCCGAATTCAGTCCATTTCAACACTTCGAGCTGTGCACTACTCTCAGCCTCGCCAGATTCAGCTGATTATCATGCTAAGCCTTGTGAACCGTAATTATGGAACCACGAGCAGCTGTGCCCAACATAAGTATGCACCACTCCTCTTGCCCAAGGATCCTACAACCGCCCTTCCACTTCTGTATCCCTCTAATTTTCAACTCTTGCTGCAAACCCGGAGTGATTGGTAGAGTCTTTCTTACAGAACCACACCATTGAAGCCAAGAGACCAGCATTTCTATTCTATGATTTATCACATTCTTTGATGGCATGAAACTTTCACAGTTCTTTCCAGTGACCAATGCCTGGGCACGAGGACCTTGCATTCTTGAAGACTTAGAATTGTATATTTGTTTCAACACATAAATACAATCTCACTCTTTCATGAATCTTGAGACACCTTTTAGCCTTCTTTTACTAATAGTTGTCCCTTCTTGGAGCATCTCACACACCACGGGAGGAGCCTGTAGGTTATAGGTAGCAGAAGAAAGCTATCTGCACCTACCTCAAGATACATCTCTTCTCTAGTAGGCGAAAACAGTGGTGTCAAGACAAGACCTCCGCAACTTTGAGGCCCTTCATGGACAGTTCCTCCCGGCTGTTAAAGTTCTAGAGATGTACGATGATACGTTTGATCCTTTCAAGGAGAACATAGTGCCTGGGAAGATTCCCCCATCAATACAGGGAGGCACTGAAGAATGGTCAACATCTATGGCGGCTTAATCCTCACGCATATCGGTGGCTAGGTCATCAGATGGGCTTCAGCGCCGACTTCTCACGTATAGTTCTTGGCTTCATATTCCGAATATGCGTTCTGCATCGAGATTCATCATCGAACATCCAGCTTCTGAACAGCAACTCGATCACGACCGCTAGCCTCACTGGTATCCCTCCAGTATCGATTCGGACCACCGAGCTCAGGATGACAGCCACAGATGCCGAGATTTACGAATACAGAACGGACCGCTGGTTTCATAAAATCTACCGCACTGCTGCTGACGGCAGACTAAGCACCTCTGCCCGGGTGTCTGACAGTAATGAGATCCCTATGGCTAGTATGGACAGGCAATTTGATGCGCAGTTGAACTATATGAGTGCAGATCCTGGTCTTGTAGATGTTCTTCGACTTCACCCTACAGGTCTGCGTACCAACAAGGACACTCTCGATAAGCCTGCAGTTTTCGACCAGATGCTGGACTACGACAACTTGACGGCCAATAACAACGATGCAGGCATGTCATATTATTATGCCATGACTAGACTCTCTTCTGATCCGAAGACGCCACCCGTTGACAGAGCATCTATGCTTCGGCATATAGTCCGTCGGTCTCCTCAGCTCCGGTGATTCCTTTTACACCTAGAGCGACTGAAGATGGTCTCACTTGAAGAGACCATGGCGATGGTCC
Organism: Celoporthe dispersa; assembly: GCA_016584495.1. NCBI lineage: Eukaryota > Fungi > Ascomycota > Sordariomycetes > Diaporthales > Cryphonectriaceae > Celoporthe > Celoporthe dispersa. The sequence continues at coordinate 177,963 of WAID01000010.1, forward strand.
TTTTGAATCTTGCGATGTTTTAAGGTGTTTTGGGTGGATGTGGTTTGACAGTGGCATTTTTGGCCCTCCACATTCCATGCTTTCTACCTCGCGCTGGATTCTATTTTTTTTTATGGAAGCTGGCACAGTAGATCCAAATCAGGAGATACTTTATTCAAGATATGATGTTTTACAAGATTCGCTACTAGTTTTGACGATCAACTCAGACGGTAAATAACGATAAAGTACAAATTGTATTTGATGAAAAGGCTAGGTCCGATTTCCACAGATAATTAACTACTAACTGCCATGGAAGAATATGAACGGGCAGCCTTTTTGAACTGTGCACACGCTTCTATTCACACACACCTTTGGGCGATTCTCCCTTTCAAGCTCTGTTCCCAAGCTCTCGGTGACGATTGTCGGAAGTGAGGGGACTCTTGACTCCTGCGCAGCCATCCTCCGCGCGGGGCCCCAGACCGGTGCTTATGGGGGTTGAGGGGTCTACGTCTGGGGTTCTCCTCACGACTGTGGAGCAGCTGCTGGAGCGTTGTGTGGTACCAGACTCGAAGAATGTCCACTTCCTGCTCGCCTGCTTGTGCTTATCGGTTGAAATTGTCGCGCTAAGACGAACACCTGCGTCCTTAGACTGATGGGCCGTTGATCCCTTGGAGCTGGTTTTGTTGTCCGACCACCGGACATAAAAAGCATCCTCTGGCCCGTGGTCCCCCCTTTGTTGTGCTACTGCTTTCACAGTCCCTGCTTAAGCACCTGCGTCGACATCTAAGGCCGTATTTGACACGACTAGTTTGTCAGGAGAGAGTTTGCCGCTGAGGGCTTTGGCCATAGTTGTCTGTTCGAGATGGACAAGCCGCTGGGGGTCGATAAGCTTGGTGAGGCTGGCGCTCGCCAGTCTGCCGTTGAGGACGTCGAGGCGGGGTCCAAGGAGGTCAGTCCCGGTTTAACATCACCAGATCATGAGATGTTCTTCTCTCGGCTGACCAGCATGCTTTATTCTAGATATATTCCCCTGGAGAGACCCAAATCTCGACAGCTGCTGAGAAAAGCCCTCATATGGAAACAAGACAAGCGCATCGTTCCCCTCTCTGCCGCCATCTACCTGCTGTGCTACCTCGACCGGAGCAACATCGGTAACGCAAAGACGTTGAATGCGTCCGATCACCAAGACCTCTTGTCAGAGACACACATGAGTGACTATCAGTACACGGTCTCGCTCATGATCTTCCTGGTAGCGTACGGGTTGTTCGAGGCCCCATCAAACGTCCTTCTCAAGAGGCTGCGACCGTCCCGGTGGATAGCAGTCCTGATGCTGGGCTGGGGCTCGTGTTCGATGGGCCTCGCAGGAGCACACAACTACGCCACCGTGACTGTAGTCCGCTTTCTCCTCGGTGTGTTTGAGGCTGGTCTCTTTCCCGGCCTGGTGTATTACCTCACCTTCTGGTACAAGTCCAACGAGCGCAGCATACGGGTCGCCTTCATCCTGGCAAGCGCAACGCTCGCAGGTGCATTCGGCGGAGCAATCGCGTTCGGCGTTGGCCACATCCACGAGGCCCACGGCCTCTCCGCCTGGCGCTGGCTTTTCATCATCGAGGGTGCCCCGTCCTGCCTCTCGGCACTCTTCGTACTTTTCTTCCTGCCAGACTACCCAGAGACCGTCAACTGGCTGTCAGAAGACGAGAGAGCGCTCGCGCTCAGCCGTCTCTCGGTCGAGGGGAGCAAGGGCCTGCACAGCTCCGACTGGTGGCACGACGCGAAAGCAACCCTGGCTGACGGGAGGCTCTGGGCGCACTACGCCATCTACTTCGGCATCTCGGCCCCCTTCAGCAGCCTCTCGCTCTTCACGCCCTCCATCACGGCCGGCCTGGGCTACGAGAACCTCGAGGCGCAGCTCATGACCGTCCCTCCCTACGCGGTAGCCTACGTCGTGCAGATCCTGGTGTCGTGGTCGGCGGATCACTTCGACGCGCGGGCGCTGCACTCGGCTGCCAGCGCGACCGTCGGTGCCTGCGGGTTCTTGGCTTCTGCTGCCTTGCCTGCCGATGCCTACTCGCACCGCTACGGCTGCCTGATTGTCGCGGCGACGGGCGCGTTCGCGTGTATCCCTCCGCTCCTCGGGTGGCTTTCTTCCAACATCTTCAGCACCGCGTCGATCGGGCTGGCCATCGCGCTTAATATCGGGCTGGGCGGGGCCCCTGGGCAGATCCTGGGAACGTGGATCTATAAGGCTGACGAGGCCTCGATTGGGTATCCAACTGGCCACTGGACCAACGCTGGCCTGCTCTTCTTTGTGGCTGTGGGTTGTGTGGGGCTGAGGATCTACTATGGTGGCAGAACCGCAGACTGAAGGCTGCGAGGGAGGAGGGAGAGCAAATAAGGCTATACAAATATTAGTATCAGCTTTCTTTTGCAGACAGGTTCTGGGAATGGTGGGCGCTGTCACTTATTGATCATAGCTGGCGAACAATTGAAAGCCACTCACTTCTGGGATGCATGTTTGGAAATGACCGTATACATCATCACAGGATTGGGGGCGAAATGAGTTTGTTGTTGAAAGAAAGAGCGAGCCAAGCTTTATAGTGACTCACAGATCCTTGTGCGTTCAACGGGTCAAGTGTGGCTGAGTGTTGTTTGGCTGCCTAATTGTGCTTGAACCATGTTACGTGATTGGACGGACGCTGCGCCCGCCGAGCTCCAAAATATCTATATAAGCAGGAACGCCCGGCCCCAACTCAACACCTCGACCTTCTTCTCTCAACATCCACTCGCTACTCCACCGAACGTGGTCAGAACCAACGAACCACAAGGAACCACCACGAGGCCCCAGCGTTCACCGCCCCCAGCCAGCAGAAATGTCAACGTCGACAATGTCTGGCAGCGTCTTTTCTGACACGCTACAGGAGATCACGAACACGAAGCTCGATGAGCTCTCCAAGCGCAGGGTGGCGTTTGAGGACGCTAGGGCCGCAGTCCTCGCTTCTCTCAGCGCGGAGCCAGATCCCATCCGCAGGCTGACCCTCCTCAAGGATGGTGTCAAGAGGTGCTTCGGCCTCAAGACGGACGAGCATGCAAATTCTAAGGCTATGGCGCGACTGAGGAACAGTCTCGACCTCGCGCTGTCAAATACGGAGCGTTTTGTCGCGTTAGCTCGTCATGACCCGTCTGTCTCCGAGAAGATCATCGCGGACCACGAGAAAGCCCTGCTTCACGAACTCGAGGTGCAGTCCCAAAAGTATCGCTATGCCGCTCTGTACGGCCAGCTTGTCACGGAGTGGCTAGCTGGCGACCAGAAGACCGGACTCGGAACCGCCCAGGATGACGAGCGTGGTGACGGTGACGTCGAGTTGGTGGACATTCACAGCGTGACCAGGTTGAAGTCGAAGGAGGAGTGGGAGGACAAGGTTTACAGACGGGCAGATGTCGACGAGGCGAGCCTGTGCCGGTACTTGGACGATATCTTCGGCTCATCTGGAGCCATCGGCGAGGAGGCGGCAAAGGAGAAGCGGCTGGCGCTCGAGCAAGTGAGGACCGCGGTCGCAGATTTCGAGCGCGAGTTGTCCGAACCGCTCCAATTCAACCACGCATCTCTGAAGTGGGCGATCGAGGGCTTGATGGCGTCTGAACTCGTGTCGAACGAACAGCGTGAGGTTCTCAAGGACTTCAAGTCGAACGGAGCCATCTTGTCCGAGGTGGCCGACGTCCTCAATATGCGCATCTCTGCTCTCGAGTCGTGGGGCTGGGGCCCATCGGGCGTCCCTGTCGAGCAGCGACGAAAGGTCAGCGGCATCTTCAGCGTGCACATCCAGGAGGACCTGCTGCAGGCCATCTTTCTGCAGTACATTGGCGTCAGATGGTCCGTGTTCCTGAGGACGACATTCACCGGCTTTCGAAAGAGCCTGGCTTGGTCCAGTCTCGCGAAGGATATACCCCCGGCCGAGAAGAAGCGGCTCGAGTACTACGTCGGCCAGGTGCGCCAACGCCGCAGTCTACAAAAGGCACGCCAGAAACGATACTTCGCCGATTACTTCGTGGCTAAACTTCTACGAAGGACCAATGATGTGGCCAAAACAGCCGATGGAGAGGCCGAGGCGAATTACTCGAGTCATTTGGCAAATCTTGAGGCTGCCAAAAAGAGGAAGATGACGAGAGGAGGATTATTCGGCTCGAAGGTACAGGTTACGCCAAGTCTTCTCGGTGCTCCTACTGTAGATTATGACTTGGCATTCGGAAGAAGGGATGAAGACGAGAGTGATACCGAGGAGGACAGCAACAAGGGCGTGAAGACACCAGTCGCAGCGAAACAGCAACTGCTTCATCTCCTCTCGACCGAGATGGCCATCAACACCCGGCTCTCTGACGGGCTTACCGCCTTCCATGCTGTTCTTGCTGATCTTGAGACCTCACTGCCCCACGAGACCATCATTACGATCCTTGAGTATCTCGGCGTGTCGCAAGTCTGGCGCAGCTTCTTCTCGAGGTTCCTTCAAGTGCCCCTGAGGTGGAATGATGAGTCGTCTGCCCCCACAAAGATGCAGCAGAGGGGCGTTCCCGCCTCGCACGTCCTCAGTGATGTGTTCGGAGAAGTGGTCCTCTTCTGTCTCGACTATGCTGTCAACCAGGCAGCACTCGGACAGCCACTCTGGCGCTATGGGGATGATATGTTGTTCTGGTCGCCAGACCATGCCACCACTGTGACTGTCTGGAAGACCCTGGAGAAATTTCTCATGGTGACGGGCACTTCGCTCAACGACGAGAAGTGCGGCGCCATTCAGCTTGCTGGCAACAGTTCCAACAACATGCCGCTCGACAAGGCCCTGCCGGCCGGGCAAATTCGATGGGGCTTCCTCGTGCTGTCTCCAGAGACGGGTCGGTTCGAGGTCGACACCAAGATGATAGACACCCACATTAAAGAGCTCCGCTGGCAGCTGCGGGAGAAGCAGCACAGTATCCTGGCTCTCATCCAGACCTGGAACGCATACGTCGGGACGTTCCTGACAAGCAACTTTGGAAGAGCATGCAACTGCTTCGGACAAGCGCATGTGGACGCGATGCTTGCAGCACACCAGCACGTCCAGCGTCGCATCTTTCCAGGCAACGGCAGTACCGGCTTTGAGGCGGCATCGAGCATTGTTGACTACCTCAAGATGTCCATCACAGAGCGCTTTGGGATCACAGATATACCCGACGGCTACTTCTACTTCCCAACGGACCTAGGAGGTCTTGACCTCCAGTCACCATTTATCTCGTTGCTATACAAACGCGACGCGGTCCTGGACTCCCATGAGAGTCTGATCCAGAAGATGCACGAAGCCGAGCGCAGTGCCTATCAACGCCTCAAGGCGCGCTTCGAAGCAGAGATCAGTAAAACCCAACACATACAGTTCGGATTTACCAGGGACTCCAGGTGGAAGCCCGAGTCGAACCACGAGCAGGTGACATTCATGAGCTTTGAACAGTTCACAAGCTATCGCGAGGACCTGTGCATCATCTTCGACAAGATGGGCGAGCCTCTTGACGATGTGTACGCCGTCTTCAAGAAGCTCATGGAGGAACCGGAAGACAGCACTTTGAACATCGCTTCGTGCCACTGGATCTCCGACGCGATCAGCCAGATACAACACAGCGAACACAGCGGCCCGATAGGCAGTCAATGGGATGTCATGACGCCGTATTGGAAATGTATCGCCAGGATGTACGGGCCTGAGATTCTTGACAAGTTTGGGTGTCTCAACATTGTCGACCGGGGACTACTGCCTATGGGGATGGTTGGGCTTTTCAGGGACAAGAGGGTCACTTGGAAGGGCTGAGCACAACGGTACTTTCGTAGCAGAGAGTGAACAAATTGCACATGGGTTTCCTGTCACATGCCCATAAGGCGTACAATTCTTCAGATAGCTGTGCTCAAGGAAGAATGAAAAGAACGGTAGTTTTCTGTCTATCATATGTAGAAAATCCAATCGAATTATCTCGAATCTTGAAATGTTCTGCTGGAAGGTTCCAGCCCAGACCATCATTGAAAGCTCTCGACGTTACTACTGTTACCATTGTGCTAACGTCATTGACCACCGCTATTGTATCGTTTCTGATTCACCTCACATTGAAGTGAAAGTTGAATAATCAATTCAACTTTTGTTAGCTAGTGATAAAACGTTCAATTGTCCTCGTCACAATAGCACGGCCGTCACAGTTCCACCCTGATGGGTAGATTAGAGGAACCAACTCCAGATACATAAACAGTGGTTGGCCCTGCTCGTTTCTTCTTTCCAACAAGACCAACAACGCAAACAAACACTCGCAGCACCCTCCTTCCCTTCAGATTCCTACGTACAAAAGCACAGTGAGTAGTCGCCCCTGCTGACGCACTTTCCCTCGCCCAAACACACACTCCCACACACACACAACGCATCTCCCATACACTATATATTCACAGGCTGTTTGCACTTGCACCCGATTGCTCACCTCTACAAATCCTCTTCCCTCACATACACCTCGGTTTAAACGGAGGTCTAGAACTAACCTGAATGACCACCTTCAGGGCTGATCCTACCCTTCCTGCTATACAGCATTTGCTTCCCACAACAGACAATATGAGCGGAAACAGCGTCTACCAGGAAGGTCAACAGTCTGCCAAAAATGATATGAATCCGCTCAAAATGGAAATGGACAGCCAGGACGAACTCGAAGAGGTGCACCTTCTGACCAAGAAGTTCGCCAACATCAACCTTCCTGTGTCCACGCTCAAGATGCTCGCGCAGAAGGAGGCCGAGAAGATGGCCAAAACCCCAGCTGCCGCCCGCCTGCAGATGCAGAAAGAGGCCGAGACGAAGAAGGAGTGAGTCGTGCACCGAGTTCCTTCCCACCAAGTCCATTTCATCCTTTCACTTCTCCCGTTGCTGATGGCCGCGCCTTACAGACTCAAGCACAAGGCCGAGCCAAAGCCCGCTCGCAAGCGCAAGGTCCAAGACCGCCGCCAGCTGCTGGAGAAGAAAGAAAAGCGTCACCATCGCCTGGGGCCCCACCGACAATCCCAACATCCTCCTGGATGGCGTCAACCTCGCCGTCCTCGACCACTTCGCCCCAGTGCTGAAGGAGAAGTACTACCGAGAGGACGACGGCGCCAAATACATCATGCTCCCAGACGAGATGACCCGTGTCAACATCTCTGGAGTCAAGTACGTCGTGCACAACATGGTCAAGGCCATCGAGAAGGGCAACTACCGCGCCTGCTGGTGGACTGGCGATGAGAAAGACACACGCCGCCTCGTCATCCGCCCGCGCCGTGCCGCTGTCGAGATGGTACACGCCATGTACACCCTGCGGGCCTTTGGCATGGTCCCCGATGCTGAGTTCCTCGCCACTCCCGAGACGGGTCCGATCGCGGCCGGGCTCAAGGGAGTGGCCCAGCAGTGGAAGGGGCCTGTCGCTAGCCTGAGGGGCTTCTTGGGGTATGCGAAGAAGAAGCTGCTGGAGGAGGAGGATCAGGGTCTCCTGGAGGGCGCCTGGGAGGTGTACAAGCAGTTCGCGAAGAAGCAGAGGAAGGCTGCCAAGAGCGCGAAGGCTCAGCCTCCAAAGGAAACTGCTTAGACTTAAGCACGAAGCCGCTCTCGAGTGTCTGCTCAGGAGAAACCAGGACATGATAATCTGGGGCGCTCTGGGAGGGGAGGTTCAGATAGCTACCAAGGATACATCACCGGACCCAACCAAAGGGACAAGGGACTTTGAACGGTCGTCAGAAGTGTCATAGCTGAAACCAGAGCGGTAATCACCTTGCTTGACTGATCTGACGCCAAGGATGATTTCTGACGTGCAGCTGATACATATGAAAAATACAAGCGGGCATCATGGCGATGTCCAGAGGTTTTTTCTTCTTCTTTCTCACAGCCAATCGCCAAGACACTGCTAATGAGGTTCATAAATTCAGGGCGACAATGGAAATCATCATTATAAAATTTCACGAGCTGTCCGTAGCGGCCCTTCTCCTTCTCTTTCCACCCTCTGAATGTAAACCTCATCCTGAACGGTGCTCATCTCTGTCGATGCGTGCTTGATGGAAGTCGGAGGCACGGTTCGGTCCTCGGTGTGACTTTGCGACTCCTCATTGTCCTCCTCAGGCCCAGGTATCGCAGGTAACTCCTTGTCTTTTAATCTCGTCCACCGCTGTTGAGCTGTCAAGGTCTCATCTGGGAGCGCGTGCGACTCTTTCCGGCCGAGTGCCAGTTCCACATCCATTGTCTTGTCCTGCGTATCGTCCGCGGCAGTGGTATTGATCGGTGCTCTTCCAAGCCAGCGGGAAAACCATCTTCTCAGCAGCGGTGCGATGGGGGGAATATTCGTGGTAATCAGAGCGACGAAGGCCTCGCGGACGGCCCACATGCCATCGCCGTTGACCTTTGGGTCCTATGTAGTCCAACCGATCAAGTCAGCACGGTATGAAATGATGATCAGTTCTTTTTGTCTTGGCCGAGACCACGCACCTTTAACATAACAATGGCCCTTAACAGGGCAATGCCGGTGATCAAAATGTTGCAGCTGAACAGGCTGATCAGAGACACCTTTTGTGATTTCGAAGCCGAGCCCGCAGGAGGACGGGCACGGGGATAGAGATGAGGTAGATGTCGGTGAGGATATTGCAGACCAGGAAGATGGAGACCAGGACGGGCGAGATCGCAGCTTGGCACATGGTGCCTGGGTCTGGAAATATCTGCCAGAACTTGATGAACGGGCGGCAGCTTGAGAAGACCGCCACGATGGTGACGGCCCACGTGACGAACAATAGGCTCGCGCTGAGCCAGGCCCTCGACTTGGCGCCGGGCATCTCTGACTATGTAGGCAGTCGTGTCAGTCAAGTTACGCCCTGCGGGTGAAGAGCAGCCAGGTACTCTTGTCGGTGGTCCATCTGGCCATGAGCAGCTGGGACGTAGACGTACAGTAAGCCGGCCAGAAAAGAAATAGAGCAGCGAGCTCTTCAAGAGCCACAGTGTCAGCCCGTACACGAACCACTTGGAGATTTGTGCCTTCGAGCCGATAGCTCGTAGCCGGAACTCCTGGCTGGCCGGACCGTCCTGCACCAGCGCCGCTCGACGTGCTTCCGACATCCCATCGTTGGACAGGCCTTCGGCGACGACCCCTATGACAAATGCTATCCTCCCACCCCCCAAGTATCAGCATCTTGTACCGGGCAGTGAAAATCCCAGGGCCTTCTCACCGTCGATAGTAAGGCCGGCATAACTCAGAACGGCGAGCCAGACGAGCCAGTCATCCCAGCTCAGGTCCTTCAGCCCGGAGATCCTCGTTCGCGCATACGTCCTCAAGGTCGTGAAGCCGACGGCCAGGGAGGAAGAGGACCACCCACTCCACCACACGCGCCGGCGTTGCTGCGCCCGAGGCGATGGCGATTGCATCTAGTGTCGCATTGCCGGTGCTCGCATCAAGCGGTACTGTGTGGTCCATCCTGGGACTGGGACCGCTGCCCTGCAGCGGGATGATTGTTGTGGGAGGATGGAAACATTCGGGAGGTTAATCAGCAGAGCATAGTAGCAGGGACTATCCGGCGTAACCACATGGCGTAGACACCAGCCGCGCATGCATGCTAGAAATTAAGTTCACGCGAGAAGAAGGAGAAGAAAGAAAAACTGTCAACAGGTCAGGCAGACTGCTCATTTCTCATAAGTTGATCTGGCTACCTGCGCTCGCTTTTGGGGATCACGGCCTGGAATCGCCCCACTTCTTGGGTGAGGGTGTCTGATGTTTCGACTGTGGACCGAGGGGGCGACGACGGATCGACATGATGCAGCTCGGCACCGCACATGTGGTTTCCCACACGACGCTGGAGGTCTCGAAAGAGTTCTGTGCATATATAAACCGCGGTGTAAGTCAGCAAAAGCCAGAGGGCTTGATTCCATTGTGTCGCTGACGTGCAGGTTGCGCTGTTCGAGATCCCGTCAAGCGTTCTCACCCCCAAGCTGGGGGAACGCCTCATGCAGTCCTCCGCCCTTCACGATGCACGGGGTTTTATGTTGCATGTATATGCGACTGCTCGGACACTAAAACACGTGGGCCCCCCGTGTCGGAGGGTTTGAGGAATTATGGGCCTTTCGTCCGGCCTTCAGGAGATGTTTTTCTGGGCCCGAGTCATGAGCTCCACGTGGTTGCGGGTCTGCAGTCTGGACGAACGGGAGAATCACAGACCAGGGACGAATGGCCAGACCGTGGCCTCGGCGTGTATCAGAGGCAGCTCGGCGGACAGCTCAGCTGAAACTGCTGGACTGCCGTGCTGGAAACTCGACAGGAGAATCTGCCAAAGGTGTAGAAAGCACTATAGCACGTCGATAATATGGAGGAAGGGAGGTAATCCGAGAGAAGCGCAGGGTGTGACTCTCCAGCCCAAACGCTCTTAGGGCTGAAGCTGTTCCGGCCCTGGGTCCACTACCTCGCACCGCAGCCCACACTCCGCTACTTAAATTACGGCTTTCACGAGGGTGTCAACAATTCAAAACCAGGGCGCATGGTTTAGTGGTATAATACTCCCTTAGCAGCTCGCTTCGGATTTGGGAGTGGTCCTGGGTTCGATTCCCAGTGTGTCCAACTATCAAGGTTCAACTCCTCGACCACCTTTTTGCGTTTTACAACTCTGACTGCTATTACAAGTCAAATAGGATTTAAGATCCTTGGTAGCTTTTTTTTTCTCACAAAAAATAAATCTTGGTCGTGTCAGTGTATCAAGATGCACCTCCTGGATAGCTTTGGCTCTGCTCATTGCCCATCTGCCATCATGGCACACCTTCACCTAGTTTCTGAGGCCCTATGTCTCTGCTCATTTTGTCAAGTACTTTGATTCTCAATGTGTACCTAGCCAAGCCTTATTGGAATGGTCCCGGTCCCCTAATACAGTCAGCACGCAACTCGCCTCAAGTATAGGCAGATTTTATACTTTGCATATATCACAGCCCCCTTTGCATAGCTCTGCTTGTGCTCACCTCTGCTTGTGCTCACCTTGCGTACGAACATTTCAAGGCTTACTTGGAGGGAATCTTATCCAGAAATCCTTCACCTTTCCCAATTTTCCCCTCTTTATTTAGGATTGTAACAGACTGCTAGAGTGACGACATGCAGGGCTACATATTGATCGCCAAAGTCACATCAGTTGTCAACTGGACGTTGACCCTTCTGGCATTTACGACTGTGACAGTTTCCTGCATATACAAGGCCAAGGGTAGCGACCTTTGGTTGTGCTCTTGATCTTTTTGCATTCGTAATAGGAACGGCTGTAGTGGCACTGTCTTCATGGGCCATTGTTGACGAAGGTCAAGGCGAGCATCAATGGAATATACCAGAGTCTCAGGTCGCCAAAACTGCCAAGATTACTCGAATCTTGATTTACTTCTGCGACCCCACCTCTCTCTATGCCTCTCGTTCCTCCTTCTCTTCTTGATTTGTCCTTATAATAAATCCAGTAACTGCTGTAGGATCAATCTTCGAGGTGTTCTTGATCTGCAAGGCATTCGCAGCCCAGTGGAACCCTCATACCTTGGGACTATGCGGAGCCCAGATTGTGTCTTTCACAATCTTGGTGTTCATTGGTCTCAGCCTCAGTTTGATGATTCTCATAATCCCTACTATTGGTATGTAAGCCAACCAATATCACGAAGGAAAAGGGGCTCAATAGTGTTAGTACTGGACGCTGGAGCAATGTAAGTCTTTTTTTTTCCTTCTGTTTTTTTAGTTCTTATGTCATGGCCAATCGTAAAGGAATCGTTGGAATATGAGTGTTCATAGTCTCAACTTAATTTGCTTGCGCTGTCAATTTTAAAGCGTTCTCGTTGTGACAGCAATGCGCTTGGTCGCTTTACGCAGTGCATCCCCCCGGACTTCTCCTACTCTCGAAGCTACTTGTCTCTTTTTTTTCTTCAAACAGCCTTAGGCTCTATGTATGTCATTATCTCTTGCGTGTCCCTACTCGTGAATCATTGGAGTGAACGAAGAAACAAGAAGAGAGGAGTGTGTTTCAACCAAAGATGGTATGAACGAGCGTGAAATTTCAGCCTCGACAGCACCAAAAGACCTACTGTCTTACTAGACGGGCAATCAGACCCCTTTGCGGAAGAGACATGTATGTCGAGATAGGGTTAGAAGATGCATTGAGCGCATACTAGATACTTAGCCCCTTGACAGCTGTCGATAGTCTCACTGCCCTAATGCAATACCAGGCCAGCCGCGCTCTTTAATTAGTTTTGATCGCCCTTTCGAATCAGAGACGTGTTCTACCTGAGAGAGAATTCACTGAGCTCATCAGTATTCAGGGACCATTTTTCCGTCCAAACCATCAAGTCTAGACTATGGAGGCCGGACTTTAAAACACCGAACATTTCGGGCCGCACAATATGCTTTTATGAGTCCACCAACGTAGGACACTGCATGATTCACAAACTTAAAGTTACCCACCTGCTTCCGTAATCGTTGGCAAGATTCTGTACGTGTCGCCAGAACAAGCTTCCAGGCTGTGCCCTGCTACGTAAATCCGATCCCTCCAGCTATAATTCCGGGCAACACTCGGATCGCTCGCCGACCGGTTGGGACCCTCTTTTCGCCGAAAACTCCGAGAACCGAGCCAGTGGCCCAGCAAGCCGTGGCTGACTGGAGGTTACAAAAAGCAACTACTTGTTCTTCTTACCGTCATCTTATCAATCTAATCAATCAGTCAGCCTCGCCTGCGCCGCATCATCCCTCCGTCACCGGACATGAAGGCGTGACTATTTAAGGCGTCTACTGTCGCTCTAGCCATTGCCATCCTGGTATCGTATTTCTCAACCCTGCAATTTCAGACAAAGGAAAGCAATATGGCTTCGACTCTGCGGAATGTTGTTGTAGTTGGTGGATCGTACACTGGCGTCGTGAGTTGGCTGTACACCGGTCCAGGGACGGTTCCTTAGCAAATGGCTGACCGGCTTTCATTTCTAGAATACCGCCAAAGAGCTTGCCAACGTCCTCCCAGCGACGCACCGTGTAAGTTGGCGTGGCAGCTGTGTCTCAGTGTGCTGCGAGCTCTAACGCTTACCTCCAAAGGTGCTCCTCATTGATCCCCATAGCCACTTTCACCACCTGTTCGCATTTGTAAGTGCTTGAGATCTTTTTTCTTCCTCTCTTCGAGCTGTCGCGCACATGCTAACCAGAACTAGCCCCGCTTCGCAATCCTGCCCGGCCACGAGCACAAAGCCTTCATTCCGTACTCGGGTGCCTTTGCAGAGGTGCCAAACAAGGAGCAGCATGCTCGCATCCAGGCCAAGGTGGTCTCCCTGAAGCCGAAGGAGCTCACGCTTGATCGAGAATGGCAGGGCTCGAAGCAGCTCACGTTCGACTACCTGGTGGCTGCCACAGGAACCCGCCTGGTATCACCTAGCAACATGCCCTCGGATGAGAAGGCACCCTCTGTGGAGTACCTGAAGCAATTCAACCAGTCGATCAAGAAGTCCAAGTCTGTCATCTTGATTGGCGGCGGGGCTGTCGGTATGTCAACTTCCTCCCTACCCTAGGGTAGTCAGAATGAGTACCTACAAAACGACTAATTGCAAGTAGGCGTGCAAATGGCATGTGATCTGAAGGAGATCTATCCGGACAAAGAAATCACGCTGGTTCACTCGCGGGACCATATCATGCCGGTGTATAACGAGAAGCTGAGTGGGATAATCAAGGATAGATTCAGAGAGCTTGGCATCAAGTACGTTCCACTCTACCTCCCCCCTATGCACACAAGCACGACTGACATCTTTATAGATTCGTGGGTGGCTCCCGCGTTAAAGTGCCTGAGGGCGGATTTCCTCTTGGTGGCGGCGAGCCTATCACGGTTGAGCTGCAGGACGGACGAGCCCTGAGCGCCGAGTTCGTGATCACAGCCACAGGGCAGACCCCGAACACCCAGTGGCTCGCGGACCTCCCGCGCTCCTCTGAGGACTCCCTCATCAACCCGAAGAACGGCTTCATCCGCGTCAAGCCTACCATGCAGTTCGCCGACCCTTTATACCCTCACCTCTTTGCGGTGGGCGACATCGCCGATACGGGAGCCCACAAGGCAGCCCGTCCTGCGGGCCCTCACGCGGCAGCCCTGGCGAGGAACATGGTTGCTATGATCCAGGGCAAAGAGCCGGTCGAGGAGATTGTGGTCAATCCTGCAGGAATACATTTAACTCTAGGATTGGTAGGTTTGCCTTTGCCCGTGGTGCTTGCAGAGGGCGGTCTTGCTAATGTTGTTCTCCACTCCAGACAAAGAACATCATCTTCAGGAACCCCAATCTCAAAGAGGGCAGACCGAGCCATCTTTCAACCTCAAAGATGAGTAAGTGGTGAATTGTGTAGTCGCTTCTTTTGACATCATTACTGACCAATTTGTAGTGGATCAGCAGATATGAACATCGAGGGCACTTGGGCGAGACGTGGAGTGAAGGTCTCGCGCCCCGAGGAGTATCACTTGTAAAAGATTTCTAGGCGATCTATGTGGAGGCAAGATCCGCAGCCGCCAGGGAAACTATGATTTCTCGGTCATGTAGAATTTGGAAGCACCAATGGCTCAAGCTTTCAGCCTAGAGACTAGCATTTCATGGCAGCAAAGAACTTCGTAGAACAAATATGAGATAGATAGAAACTGAGTTTCTGGAGAACGTAGATCGTCTGCACCATTGCAGCAAAACAGTGAAGCAATATCGTGAGAAAATGAAACGTGCAGGCAGTCTCGAGACCTCGATACTGTGTATGCTCCTTGGTGCACTGAACATGGTCATAAACCAGGGGGGTTCCCGACAAAAATAAGATATTGGAGTTATGCGTATCTACTGTATTTACTACAGTACAGGTAGCAGCCAAAAAAGTGGCTCTTGTCCAGGCTTAGGACTGTTAGAGTGGCTATGGCTCCAAAATTGGGTCTATGCGGCTGATCTGGAGAGACCGTGGTCCACCTCAAGGATCACCAACTACTTCAGCTGACATTACATTTGGATCTTCTGATCTGGACAACAAAGAGTAGCCCCCCGCTCATATCTAGTCACACAATATTATGTGACGAGACGGAGTGTCCATTCTATTGCCCTCCTAGGCCGAATACCTCTTTGTCGAGGCCGAAATGAGCGACTTTGAGAGTAGAAAAGGATTTCGAGTCCATGAGCAAAGTAAAATAGTGACATGATTTACACCCAGAGGCTGGTACATTGGCTTCTGCTTCACCTGATACCTTCACAGGCCATAAATTGAAGTGGCAGGTTTTACACCTTGATAGGTTCATATGTTAACTGAGTTGTTCTCTTTCGGATGCACCTACAGGATCGGCAGCAAGCTACTCCACCAGGCCCATCATTTGTCATTTACTCATCAATTTCATCAGCATATGTTGGCTTACTCATCCTTCACCATAAGTAACACGATTCAGTATGTTGCTCAGCCTTCCTCCATATAGAAGTCATGGTAATCCTGTGAAAAAGAAGACAATGAGCCAGTGCTCACATGGCCAAGAGCGGGACGGGCTTCCTTTCACCCATACAATGACACGATACCGTTCCCTTGACCTGAGAAAGACATTCTTCCTTTCAATGTTTCTAATTAAGGACATTGACTGTACGAAGTTCTATTTCTTCACACCTGGCCAAAGCTTCGTTGTTGTATGGTAGAATACTTAATTGTGCATATCTCCACAGACTGGCTTGTTCTCGTGATAATAATGGAACTTACAGACGAGCGAGCAATTCCTGAAGATCATGATTTTCCATTCCCATTTGTTCGCGAATCCAATGACAACAATTCCTTGACAATCCCTAACTAACAAAAATTCAAACCACCAAAAATGCACTTCAGTCTATATACCCTCACAGCAGCACTGTCGCTGCTGCTGCCCGCAACACCAGCACTAGGAGTGACATGGCCGGAACCCCAGACCACGAAAGGCGGCGCCGTGACGGGCATTCGCGACCCCTCGCTCATCAGACGGTCATCAGACGGGACATACTTCCTCTTCGGCACCATGGGAAACGGCACAGTTCACACGGCACACAGCATCCACGGGCCATGGACAAGAGAGGCAGAGGGCGCGCTCGACATAGCCCAGACGGTCGTGGGCCCGCAGGTGTATGAGATCGACGGGACGTACTACATGTACTATTCCCAGCACACCGGAAAGCCGTCGACCTGGTACTACACGGCCAATATCCACGTGGCCAGCTCGAAGACGATGGAGCACGGCTCGTGGACGCTGCACGGGGAGCTGGACATTCCGATGAACAACGAGAGGCTGGCGGATCACAAGTCGACGAATGGGTACAACGTCCTTGACGCCTCGCTGCTGGTCGCAAATGGGGCCGAGGACAAGTACTACCTCTCCTTTGGGTCCTATTACACTGGCTTGTACCAGACGCCACTCGACAGCCCGACCGATATGGAGGCCAAGGAGACCGCGCGGGAGATGACACACCTCGAGTACAACTCGACAGGCGGACACTCGACAGAGGGCAGCTTCCAGTTTGCCTGGCCCACCGACGGCTCCGCGCCGACCAAGTACTACCTCTTCTTCAGCAGCGGGCAGTGCTGCAAGTTCCAGTCGCGGGGGGTGCCGCCACCAGGAGACGAGTACAAGATCATGGTGTGCCGTGCCGACCACCCGGCTGGCCCGTACCTTGATCAGGACGGGAGGAACTGTCTGACCCAGAATGGCGGCACGATCGTCCTGGGCAGCCACGGCTCGGTGTACGCACCGGGCGGACAGGGCGTGATGTACAGCGAGGAGCTGCACAGTGTCGTCCTGTACTATCACTATACCCCTGCAGACAACGGGAGGCCGGATCTGAGCGTCGGCGACACGGGCACATACTTCGGCTTCAACCAGCTGAGCTTTGACAAACATGGCTGGGAGGGCTGGCCAGTGATCACTCTTGCCACGGGTGATGTATCGACGGCGCCGGCGGATAGCATGTCGACTCACGAGTCACAGTCGGGCGCTTGAGTTATTTGTTCGCGGAGGACTGTCTGGTTATACAGTGCCCTTGTATAGCTTTCGCTTCGTGAGTGTTGGGCGCGCACTCGGTAATTTTTTCTTTTATCTTTTAGTAGACTTTGGTTTTCGGCAGGAACCATGATACCCATATCCTCGAGAAATAGATTTCTTCCCTTCAAGAGTCTCTGATGTCGGCCGTGTGAAATGACAACGCGGTATGGCCGTCGCCTCATGGTAGTGATTTTCCGGATCGGGTTGCCTGGCCCACCAGCGAGCCAGTTGTATCCTCGGCATACCGCTTGTACGCCTCAATGTAACTGTCATCTGACGACGCGGTGTCCTTCAGACTCGGTCTGTCGAGGATAGCGTCGTACCATTCTTGCCATCTTTCCCAAGTCTCCTGGTCCGCTTTCTTTGCCTCCCCGATACCAACGCCCCCAGGCTTGTAATGATCAATCAGGAACAGCCGCTTGGCCCACGGCGCAAGCATGACGTCGACCAGGCTGAACCTCGGGCCCAGGAACCACGGCCCGCTGGCGTCCATCTCCTTGACCCACGTCTTGATGTTGCCCAGAAACTCCTCTCGGGCGTCTTCAATGGTGTAGGGCTTGTCCTGCGTGTGCTGGATCATTTTATAGAACCCGGGTACGATCTTGGTGCAGACGTGATCGATCCACAGCCGACACCTCGCGCGCTCATACACATCCTCTGGCAGCAGCCTTGGGCCGTGGTCGCTCTCGTCGGCGTACGCCTCATCGAGATACTCACACAGCACGACGCTCTCGTATAGGGGCTTCTGCTGTTTCCCTTTGGCTCCCACCGGCACCGCCAGCGTGGGCACCAGACCACGTGGGTTGAGGGCCAGGAACTCGGGGGCTTTGTGGTAGGGGTTGATCTCCACGTATTGGTGTGGTATGTTCTTTTCATGGAGGGTGATCCATGAGCGCTGGACAAAGGGGCAGAACCACCCGCCGTAGAGCTTGAGAGGGTGCTCAGCCTCGTGCTGGGCTGCGTATTTGGCTGCCAGCCCAGTGAGGTGTGGTGTTAGGCTTGTGTCGACTGGATCCGGCATGTTGTAGATGCTGTACGGTCTTGAGTATGTCAGCTTGCCTGGCGGGACGAGCCTCTCGAGGACATGAGGGTAGGACTTGAAGATGGACACGAGTTGAAAGAGAACCGAAATATCCAACCAAACCCCTCCTTTGAGTGAATAATAATATATACATAGGTACAGGTGGTGGCAAGGGTGCCCCTGTCACTGGCCGGCACTGCTGGGCATCCCTGCATCATGCCCCTCCAAAATTTCCATCCATGCTTTGCTTCTTCGGAGCTCATGACAACCTCTAGCGACATACCTCCTACACCAAACACAACCTGAAGAATCCAGTCACCACCACCACCACCACCACCAGCAGCATCAGCCAAGCTTGCCAAAGCCACCACTACCCAACCTCGGTTAAAGATACCATACTACAAAATCCACCCCTCTCATAAGAAACAACAAGCAGAAGAAGCGAACAACAACAAAAAAGATGCCCCTCGATACATCCTCCTACTCCCTCGCGCTGCTCCGTGTGGATGGTCGCCGCTGGAACGAGCTCCGCAGATGTCAAGCCCAGATACGCACCCAGGCTGCTGCCGATGGCTCCAGCTACCTGGAGATGGGAAACACAAAGGTCATGTGCGTCCTGACGGGTCCCACCGATCAGCAAGCTGCGCGGCGCGCCCTCGGCGGCGGGGGGAGGCGGCGCGGGTCAGAGGTCAGAGCAGGAGAAGGAAGCGGAGGTGGCGGTCAGCATCGTGATCGCGGGCTTCAGCTCGGTAGACCGGAAGCGGAGGGGACGGAACGACAAGTAAGTCTTCATTGCACTGCTCAGAGGCCTAGCAGAGGGAGGAGGGGTGAACAGACGGCAGAGGATAGACACAATTTGAACTAACGGATCGACCGCCACAGGCGAATCTCGGAGATGCAATCTACAATCTCGCATGCACTCTCCTCGACCCTCCACACGCACCTCTACCCCTATAGCACCATCACATTCTCGCTACACGTCCTTTCGCAGGACGGCAGCCTTCTCGCCTGCCTGCTCAACGCGTGCACGCTTGCCGCAATCGACGCCGGCATACCGATGACGGACTACATAGCCGCCTGCACGGCAGGGTCTACATCGACATACGCCGCCAATGACGAGGGGGCCGATCCGCTGCTGGATCTCAACCACCAGGAGGAACAAGAGCTCCCGAGCCTGACGGTCGCGACGCTGGGCACGAGTGACAGGGTGGTGGTGCTGGTGTGTGAGAGCCGCGTACAGGTCGGGAGGCTGGAGGGCATGTTGGCGGTGGCTGTGGATGGGTGTAAGAAGGTGCGGACGATACTCGACGATGTGGTGCGGGACAAGGGGGCGAAGATGATTAGGGAGGGCGCCATCGGGAAGGGCACAGGACTGGATGGTATGGTTGTCGATGGCTGAGTGCCCTCGGCCAGCACCTGAGCACGAGGCATGACGAGACGCCAGAGTTTACATGATACCCAGAGCTACGATCAGAACACTGAGAGGTGAGAAGGCAACCTTGAATGTTCGCTTCATTATATTCACTTACGATGCCCTTTCGATCGTGATAAGCCTCAACGAGCAACGGTTCCATACGCCTGCTGACCTACGCAAACTGACCAGGACAAATCATTCAGAGCTCATCCTTAGCATGAGAAGCCTCATCCGTCGGCTTCTCCGCCTCAGTCTCCTCCTGCACAGTGGGGTCTGCGCCGCTCTGGGGCGTTGCCGGCTCCTCGGTAGTGCTGTCCGAAATACTTTCGGCATCAGGGGTGATCTCAGCCTCGGGCTGAGTGGTCGTGGTGTCAGCGGTCTCGCTCTCGGTCGCCTCAGGGGTAGGCTCGGATGACGCCTCGGGGGTCGCCTCAGTAGCCGACTTCGCCGCCTTCTCGACCTCGACCACAACGCCAGCCGGGAGCTTGTGCTTGACACCCTCGCTCATTCGGATCTGGTCAATCCAGCGCTCAATACTCTCGTGGCTATAATCCTCATCCTCGTACAATCTCCACCAGCCGCGGCGAGCATGGATCGCCACAACGTGCATCTCGCTCTGGGAGAGGGCGAGAGCCTTGAGCAGGTCTGCGGAGTGGTCGTCCTCGATGTGGACCTCGTACATGGGGAACAACCTGCGCTTGCCCTGGGCGTGCTTGTGGGACAGCTCCGCGAGCGAGGCGAGGGCCGTCTCGGCTGCAGAGTCGCGGTCCTCCTTGGAGACAAAGGCGAGGAGACAGATGTTTGACCTTGATGAGAGACAGTTCTCTGTAAGCTTCTCGCCATCATTTATGATCGCGATCGGCAGGGGTCCCTCAAAGACGACGGGCTTCTGGATGTTGGCGTCGTCAACCGGTTCGGTGACCTTCTCCTCGGCCTCCCCAGATGGCTCGGGATCAGCTTCGGTAGCGGGCTTCTTGGGCGTCGAGCTCTTGGTCCTTGGCTTCTTAGGGGCCGGATCAGGGTTGGGTGGTGCGACCTGGGACAGGAACTCGACCATGGCGTCCTTCTTAAGTTCACCATCGTAGACAATGCCGTCCTTATCGCCACCCGGTAAGAGGACCAAAGTTGGGAACTCCTCGATGCCCAACATATCCACCACATCCTTCTGCGTGTTCCGAACCTGAGCCACCGTGATGACATCCAAGAAATCAATAGCAATGCTCTTCAACAGCGCGCTTGTAGTACCCTTCTCGGTGAACAACAACGCCTTGGCGGACTCGTTCTTGTTGGACAGGAACTCGTCGATATCCTTGTCGCCGACCCGCTTGACATGGTTGTTGATCTTGTCCACGACCGCCTCCACGATGGCCTTGGCCGAACGCTGGCCCTGATAGTCCTCGACCACGGGTTTGCCCTTCTTGGAGCCAGGGCGGACGATCTTCAGGGTGGGAAAGCCCTGGACACCGAACTGGCCGCAGAGCGGCTTGTTGGCATCATCATCGCAGTTGACGGCGGCGACCTTGGCCAGGCCCTCGAGGTTCTTGGCGGCTTTCTCGTAGGCGGGCTTCAGGTTCTGGCAGTGACCGCACCAGGGGGCGTAGAACTCGACGACCTGTGGAGGTGGGAGGGCGTGCGCGTCAGCTTCTTGAACGCCCCAGGAAGGTGACAAAGGCCACAGGACCAAGGGTTCAGTTTGTTCAGGGACCAGGGCCGGTGTGTTCCACTTACAGAGGTGTGGTTCGAGTTGGCGATCAGGCTGTCGTAGTTCTTGGAGTCGACCTGCAGAACAGGCGAGCTCTTGAGATACAGGCTGGCGCTGACAGCTGGTGCGACGGCCAGCACGACAGCCGCAGCGGTAGAAAGAGCGGGGCAATGCATGTTGGCGGCCAGTCTATGGAGACGGATCCTCGCGGGTGGTTGGTTCAAAGGGAGCTTTGCTAGCAGATGTGTGGAGGGCGGCTGTCTGTGATGCAGAGAGTCGGAACGAGGCCTAGAAGGACACTTTAAGGGATGGGGAGAGACATGTCCAGACAGGCCAGATGTCTCAAGGGGAAAAGGACAAATGGCAATCACGTTCTGGAGAGCTGTCCACGGCTCCTTTGGGAGTGAGGGTAATATGGATGGACTGTTGGTTCTGTCAAAGAAAAGGTGGCGCGCCCTGGCTGGAAAAAGGCCAGCGTGGTTGAAATCCAATTCAGATCCATTCTCTTGTCTGGCTTTTGTTACACGCGAGGGCGGCACAGAAGCTTCCTTCTCCAAACGGCCGCCTGATGCAACGCTGATCTGGGGTAAATTAGGCGCTAAAGCCGAGCTTGAGCCACCTGCGGCTCTGAGCTTCTAGGTGGCCTAGGGGTAGCCCTGCCTGTGGTGAGGGGTTCCTTATAGCTCCATGGGTGTGCTGTGGGAGGCACATGATTGTGGCGTCACAGCACGCGCCCCAGAAGCTGCCAGGACTGCCCGCCAAGACAGCTGCCTTGGATATCCCACTTTCTCATCGCAATCACCACCGGCCGTTTGTCAATCCTGGTCGTCTTCCCTCGCGTGTCCGGATCGCCACTTCGCACCAAGCCCTCGTCACTTTTGCAGACCCCGATCCCCAATCTCGCCTGCCCCGGACGAGAAGCTATCCTCGACAAATACCGCAGACATGGCGGACGCGGTGCCTCAGGCCTTGAAGGGCGCCGACATCAACCTCTACAAAGCGGCGACGAGAGCTTCTCAGCTGCAGACCGTGAAGCCCATCATCGCATACTGGTGTATGTTCTCCCCCGCCCCGGATGGAGACCACGGGAGGACGAGACCTGACCGCATGCAGGCGAGTACTGGGTTGTCAACCAGATACTGGCGAGGAACCTCCACAGCAGCGATGCTGATATACTCAACTATACCACCGGGTTAATGGACAAGCTAGAGCAGGTATACTTCTCCCTCGTCTGCCTTCGGTGTGTAGCTTGTGACTGGGCTGGAACCCTTCATGCTGATGCTCGCCCGCTCGACAGACCAAGAAGGAATACCCAAGCGAGGATGCCATCACGGACGACACCGCGGCCCAGGCGTACGTCGAACAATTCGCCCAAGAGACTCTGGACCGGGCAGAGCGGGTCATCAAGGCCAACAAGGTCACCCTGCAGACCGCCAGCACCTTCGACGCCGCCTTGACCTTCTTCAACCTGGTCAACATCTGGGGACCGCCAGACAACGAGACACAGCAGAAGATCAAATACGCCAAATGGAACGCGGCCCGCATCACCAAGGCTATAAAAGAAGGAAAGGATCCAAATGAAACAAATCCGAAGAAGGAGGATCTGCCTGCACAGCAGCAGCCGGTCCTGGATCCCAATGATCCCGAGGTTCACAACCTGGCCAGCCCGAGTCCCTCCATCAATGCGCCGAAGCCAGCGACGGTGGAGGACGCGCCAGACACAGATATCGGGCGAGATTCTAGAGGGGTCTCACTGCCACAAAGCCCTGACACCGCACCCGTGCCTCCATCCGCTCCAGACGATGGAGAGCTGAGGCTCCCCAGTGCGCCTGGGTACGGAGAGGACGCAGCAGGGCCGGCTTCTCAACCCGGCTACTTCGATCCTCCGCCCACCCTACCCTCTCCTCTCTCACCCCCGGCGCAGGATGAAGCAAGAGACTCCCCAGGCCTGGATGCTCCACCAGCACCTACAAGCTGGTCACAGGATCCCCCTCCAGCTGTACCACCCCTCTCGCCCCCGACCGGCCCATCAGCACCACCCGCAAACCCTACTACCACGTTTTCGACGTCTCACCCGCCGAGCGCGGCAGCCGCACCTCCGCCTATCTCGCCACCCACAAACTCGGCCTTTACAAATATAGTTACGCCGGCTAACGTCTCTCGTCCGGTCGCCCCTCCAGCGACCAACCCGGCGGGCTCGAACGTAGCCTCCTCCGCCCCTGGAGGGTTCAGCCAGGTGCCCCAGCAGGTCACTGGCAATTTTGTGACCGATGACATGGCTATGGCGCAGGCCCAGAAGCATGCGCGATGGGCAATATCCGCTTTGAATTTTGAAGATGTGCCGACCGCTGTCAGAGAGCTGCGCCGCGCGCTAGAGTCCCTGGGCGCCACGTGAAGATTTGCATCTGTCAGATCTGTGTTTTGTTCCAACCGAAAGGACCACCGCCACGCAGGCCTGCCTGGTCCTGGGGAGAGGACGACGCACGCGGCCTCGCTTTTTTCTTTTCCTCTGTCTAATAAGAGCATAGAATGGAGTTCTGGCCATCTACTACTACCCATCGAATACCAACCAATATTATTTTTTTTCCCCCTGGGAGTTCAGCTCTCTTCTTCTCTCTCTCTCTGCATCCATTACGCGTGCAAACAGGACGGTGCTGAAGCTTACCCGCTAACCTCGCCATTGATCCTCTTTATGTCGAGTTTCGACGTGTTTCCATGTATATGATCAGACCGGGCCACCCAAAACGATCCGTCATTTGGCTTGACACACAATTCGGAAACATGCACGGCAGTCCTGCCTGTCGTTTCTTTTGCTACAGTGCCCGTGGTCTGACTACGGGCCGTGGCATCCCCTGTACCTGCATTAGGGGCCTCGATTACCTCTGATCCTTTGTCGCTTAGGTCTCTGATAGACAGATGGCGCAAGCTGACCCCGCTGCAGGTGATTATCTATTCAAGACGAACCCTCTGCTTGCGACGACTATCCTCAGCACCATTTTTAAAGTCGATTACCCAAATTGTCCTCGGGACCGATGTGCCGCCAGGCCGTCTCTCCAAACTCAAAGCCATAGTGCTTATTGTTTGAAGGCGGCCCCTTTTCAAGCGACTAAAGACTCTGACCCAGGTCTAATTCTGGGCCACCCGCCTCTTTCACTGACCTACAAATCAGCATTTTCCACTCTTGGTTGTCTTGTTCCTCTCCTTGCCGATCCCAGGCACTTTCCCTGCTGGGCACGACGATTCGATGTAAGCTGATTACCTGCATCATGTTGGGCCTCGGGGGTGCGAATTGGAATATCATGACCATGCCCCCTGGGTCGGCCGCCGGTCGAGACGGCCCTCCACGAACACACTCTTCACACTGCCTCTCTTTCAAGATTTACTCTGCCTCCAACACGCTCCTTGATCTCAAGATCGATTTTTTCTTCTTTTTTTTCATAAGTAGAACACGTCTTCACGACGATCGTCACTCTCTTTTTTCATTTCATCAGTCAACCCACATCTGATAGACTTCGCTTCTCTACGTTCTTGAAGAACAGTTTTCGTCCATTCCTTTCTATTTCTTCACTTTTTTTCTTTTTCTTTTTTTTTTTTCCCTCTTTAAAAGACTTTCAAGATGCACTCCTGCATTCTCGCACTCCCTCTGGTCGCTGCCCTGGTGGCGGCTATTCCCAATGCCCCCGGCGCAAAGATTACGCCCGCTCCCTTTGCGAACAAGCGTGACCTGCAACAAATCACCGTCACCATCGTGAACAGCATGGGCGAGGCCCTCACCACCTCGGTGGCCAGCAACGGTGGAGACGCCCCTCTCGTGACAGGCGGAGGCACGGGCACCATCGCGGCCGGCGCGCAGGCAACCATCGTGGCGCCGCAGAACTGGAACGGCAATGTCGCCTTCGGGCTGGCCAAATATCAAGAGATGGACGTCCCGTCTCTCATCGAGCCGGGCCTGACACAGGTCAGCGGTACCTATATGATGGATATTGATGTGTCCTACGTGTAAGAACCTATTTTCTTTTTTTTTCTTTCTTTCCCTTTTTTCTTTTTTTTCTCTCAACTTGGGAAGTTAGAGAGGACTCAAACTGACCGGCTCGGCAGAAACGGCTACACCGTCCCCATCACCTGCACCTGCAACGGGGACAACACCTTCCTGTCGGGCTGCAGCAAGGACCTCTTCTCGCTGGGCACGTGCGGCCAGGACGGCGAGCAGGACATCAAGGAGGCGGGTGCCTGCACGAATCCCACCAACGAGGCCAGCGGCAGCGCGACGTCCGCGAGCCCCTTCTTTGCGCCCTGCGCAGGCAAGGCGTACACGTACCCCAACGACAACGATGCCAACAGCGAGGGCAAGTGCACTTCGGGGGCTGCTACGTGCTGCGTCGGCACCGCGGCGGATGGATGCCCTTCGAACTAGAGACGGAGCCCCCAAAGGGTTGGCTGATGAATTCATGTGGAACGGCCTCACTCGTTTCTTCCGAGAAGAACGTGCTGTTGGCATTGTATGACTACGATGATCTGGATGGCTGCATATGGCTGGATGACCATTCATGATGATACCCTGGGTTCATTGGGTTTCCGGCTGGGTTTTGTTCTTTTTTTCTTTTCTTTTTTTCCCGAGAAAAACCTCACGGCTTTCTCTCTCTCTCTCTCTCTCTCTCTGTCTTTCGCTTCTTTCGATCCTCTTCTTTGCAGGTTTCCATTTTTGAGGAATTTGTCTTGGCTTCTTTTCTTGCTACTGGTGGTGCTGCTGTTGGAGACTTTTTTTCCTTTTTGCCGCATACTATCAGAGTCTGGCATTTCTTGATACGACTGCAATAACATCTCCTCAGCAACTTTTTTTTTCCTTCTTTCTCTCCCTCTGAGAACTTGCACTTCCGCGATTGAATGCAATAACGTGTGCATTATGAAGCTTCACCCGATCTGGTCTCCCGATCTGATCTCACGAGGCGGCCGGCCTGAGGAGACCTGACTGTGTCTCGATGCGTGCCCCCTGTCAGCCAAGGCCGGGTCTGGCGGCTTACCTTTGGGCCCCCCTGCTTGGTCTGACCATGACTCCTACCATAACCATGGTATAATATGCCCGCCGCTGCTGGGCCCAGAAAGATGGCTTGACGACAACACGCTTTCAAGTGGCGTTTCTCGTGCTGCGTGGGGTGGCTGATGCCAGCGATCAGAGGGGAGAAATGCGTAGCTGGTGTCGCGAGGGTATCGTTTCCGTTTCCCAGGTTCTTCTCACTTGTTCAAGTTGAGCAATCCGCAACCAAAAAAAAAATCCCCCTGTCAGCACTGTCTGCTTCTCACCACAAGAACATCATCATGTAAGCAGATCTCGTCTGAGGTGGTCACATGTAAGGTCATCATGAGAAGAAGGGAATAAAGGATCTGGTTGATTCAGCCGAGCTACCGTGATCCTCCCTGGCGACGCAAATGGCCACAGGTAGTCCGAGAAAAGCTGACCACCCTGTGGTTGATTTCATATCATCCCGTTTCCATAATTGCTCCATCCCCATCAGCCTCCTCCCCTTCCTAGTGTTCCAGATAGCACTGTCCGAATACACAAGACAAACTACATGCAACCACGTGGTGAGTGGTGCGTTGGAGCAGATTTGTAGGATTATAAAGACGGGAAGAGAAGAAGAAAAAACAAGCCTGGAAATATTAAAGGTTGGAAAGTGGAAAGAGAAAAAAGTCAGAAAAAAAGACCACCTCATTATTGCTCAAGAACCTTTAAGCCAGAACAATACAGAAAGAAAGAAAGAAAGAAAATAGAAACACCCGTCCGTATCTTCGCGTGTCAATATGCGAGGGAATTTCCCGATTGAATCCCACGGCCAGTCAGAACCTCTCTCGTCACGGTATTACGACCCATGCTATCGTCTGAAGAAGAATAAAAAAAAGCCCGTGAGCGTATGTGCTGTGTATGCGCGCCGTGTAGGAACTCTAGACCTGGCAGCCATCACTGGAGTTCTCCCTTAGGCAGTGACGAGGGTAGTGTCGGAGTGGTGAACCTCGAACGGACGAGGGGGCAGCTGGCGGCTATTCTCACCAGCATCGAGAACACCGCCGCCGGCATGACGGAAGACAGGCAGGCTGTGCATCTCATGCTCCTCAGGAGGGAGGAAGCCGCCGACGCCGCTGAGGCCCTTACCACTGTCAGCCAAGACGGCAGGAGGCGGGCGAACCGGCCCAAAGGGTAAAATGCCGGGGTGCTTCTGCTGGCGCCCCTGTTCCTCATCTGGGTGTAAGGCCCGGTGAGCAGCCTCCTGGTCGGCAGCGGCGGCGGCGGCGGCAGCGTGGTGGAAGCCGGCTGGGGTGTGGGAGGAGCTGAACTGGGCGGAGGAGGTGTGGCCGGTCAGGACGCGCACGAGGGCCGCAGGGCGGCGGCAGAGGCGGCCAGGATGCTCAGGCCTAGCTCGACGTCGGCCCAGACCAGCATCTGGTAGTGCAGGAAGGGGAGCTGGGCGGGCGTGGCAAACTGCAGCTGGACGAGGATGATGAGCTTTGCGATGGTGGCGGCGGTGGCACTGCGAGACGACGGTATCAGCAAGGCTGTCTTGCAAAAAGAAGAAGAAGCAGAAGAAGAGAAGGCCATCTCCTCTTGCGGTATCGAACAAGGCGCGGGTGAAGGGCCAACGACCACTTACATCATGCCCAGACTCAACAGGCCGCAGACGATGTACTTCATGCGCTGGCTGAGGGTCGAGTTCCAGAGCATGGGAATCGGGTACAGCGCAAAGAAGAAATCGATGACAATGTTGGAGATCATGCGGAAGTAGCCGACGTCGGTGCAGGTCTGATCGCCGGCATAGCTCGTAGCACCCGTGGTCTCGGCGCACACGTCGGACGAGAAGATGGTGGTGACAAAGGTCCAGGTGATGACGACGATGATGGAGATGACCAGGACGGCCTGGTTCTTGAGGTTGCAGGCCAGACGGTACAGGACGAGGGCCACCGCGATCTTGACGAGGCCGGACGAGATGTACAGCATCAGCTGGTTGGCCCAGTAAAACTGTTTTTTATTTTGCGTCGCGAGGTTCAGTCAGCGCTTGTCTTTTTCCCTTACCACAAGGTAAGGTTGTTTCGGCCACCACCATCGTCATCGTAAGGAGGAGGACAGCGAGGGTGGACGCGGCTGGGACGGCAGACATTACCTTCATCATGACATCGTAGTCGAACCAGGGACGATAGACATCCTGGGCGAATCCATAGTGGATGGAGATGAAGCCCATGATGCAGGCCATGATGTAGCCCACCTGCGAGAGAAAGGAGATGGGACACCATCGTCAGTCTTGCGGGATAGAATATCTCTTTGGCTCCATCTCGACTGATGCCGTTGTGTTGCCGTGCGATCAGACAAAAGATGCGTGCGGTCGGGGAAATACTCACGTAGGAGAGAACCAGGAAGAAGTCATCGAGGCCAAAGGCCTTGACCAGCCAGAGGCGAACGTACAGGCGCATGGAGACGGCAATGAGGTTCACGATGATGAACGTCACCATGGCACCAATGATATTGGCAGCGTAGGCCATCTTGGGCTGCTCGACGAGGGTCAAGTGTAGAATGGTGTTGATGAATGGAAGGGGGGGGGGGGGAACAGTGGTAGGCTGGCACAGTGTGCTGCAGAGACGTGATGATGAAGGTTGCTGAGCAGGTTAATGAAATGATGGGATCTCTTGGAGGCTGCTCTCTTGAGAAGGTCAATGCAACAAGCAGGTCTGGTCAGGAATATTCTCTTGACAAGTTTGATGTAATGACTGTGTGCACCTGAGGAGGTTGTCCTCAGAAAAGTCGATGCGTTGTTGTTGAGGTGGGTGGGAGGGTGGGAAAAGGGAGTGGTGCTGTGAAATAGATTCAAGGGCTTGTGGATGGTTGCCAGGTGGGAGAACCAAACACGTCGAAAAAATGTTGTTGGTGTTGGGCCTTGAACTAGAGAACACGCGTCTTGCTGCTGTGGTGTGTGGGAGTACCAATGCTGTGTGAACAAACGTGGTGGTTTAAAAGAAAAAGGCCTGCTTCACATAAGGCAGCAGGAGAGGCAGAGCTTCAACAGAGGTGGATGAGCCTGGCCTTCCAAACCTGGAAATCCCTTGGCCTCATGGTCAGACGCAGCAAAGGGAAATGTCAAGCACGCCATAGAGTCTGATTGATCTGGCCGGCAGCATCACGAACAGCCGTCCGATCTGTCTCTTTGTTTACTCAGCCCCAGCTTGCACATTTCAAGATGGCTTGGCTGAGGAGGTTCTTATGAGAACATATTGTTGACCCATGCTCCTGGTCCTCTCTACGCCATTCTCAAGCAGCATGGCTCACCAGCACATTCCCTAGGCCAGTGCATAGACCTGCCTCACAGACTGACAACCTCCAGAGGTGAGATTGCTTTGAGGCTGAAAGCAATGGACAGAGTGCCAGCTGCAGGCACCAGTGAACACAACATAAGTCAGGCAGGAGGATTCTCAAGATGAATAAATTTAGGCAAGATGCAATCAATATATCTCTAGTATTCTAATCCAATACAATCATTCTCCAGCAATCCCGTCTGCATCAAGACATCACAGGTCCACGATATAATTGGCCTGTAGCAGTGATTCCCCAGCGGCTAACTGATAAATGCATCTTGGTAAAGAGCTGTTTGATATGCTCATGCACATTCAGGTGATGCATTCAAGATTGGGTTTCACGTGTTAGTGATGCCGACTCCTTCAGCAGTCCATGCGGTTGAGCTGAGCGAATATTCTATAACGGTTCGCCATCTTCTCCTGACGCGTGGGGTGGGGCTCGCATCAACACTACGCGTGACGCGAGGCGATCGCCTGCAGAGCCTTGGAGAATCACGTGGCAGGTATGATCGCCTTCTGGGGTCGCGCTCTGGTGTGGTAGCGGCTTGTCTGGAGGACAAATAAGTCGACACAAGATAATAAAACCCCGATTGGACGTCTGCGCCGGATGCGCGGGTGCTGGTGGTGATATGGGCGACTAAACCTCCTGGGAAACTCTTGTGAGAGGACGTTGCTCTTGTCTTTCGCTATACGGGATTTCCACCTCTAAAGGTGTAGAAGACGTCCAAGATCGCAAGAGGCGTGGTAGGCGTCTGTCCGGGCCGGCTGTAGTCGGAATGGGCTCCCTGGGCCTTGCGCGTAGTTGCTTCGAGACACCATCTACTAGCAGAGTCTCCACGACGGACGACTGCGACGCCAAAAGTTTCCGCATCCGCATAGTGCTGTTGAGCACCTTTATCTTCCGTAGCCTTCTGGGCTTGAGGGTCGATACCATGTGCTGCACCTCCATCTTGCTTCGCGGCATCGGCTGCTTTGTCTTTTTCGCCTTATTCTTTTCCTTTGCCTGCAAGAATTGCCTGAGCCGTGTGTCCAACGTATTGCCCCTGACCGACTGGTCCAGAACCCTGGTCAGCTGATCATAGTACATTGGCCACGAGAGCGCCATCGGTTCAGCAGTGCCAGGTTCGAGTTGCGAGTCTCTGGATGCCACGCGCAACGTGTCTTCGATCATCTGCCTGCTGACCAGCTCGTCTTCTTTCAGCTGTATCGTGGGGACTTCCACCTGCTCAGGTAGCGTGTCATGCGAAAAACCCCTATACACTGCCCTGGAGGTAAACCCGACGTTGCGGTCGCTGGTGGTCAGGCTGCTCTTCAGCCCGCTTCCGGGATCCACTAGGCTGAGGTGATCGACAATGCCGTCACACGCGCCAAGCTGGCACGCGAACTCAAACGCCCAGGACGACGAGAGGTCCCTGTTATCCATACCCATGGGTGCTGGCCTCATCATGCCGGGCCGCAGGAGGATCTGGCTGTAGGGCATAGCTTTGACGCCGTCCGTCGCCTCGTCGCTGAAGGACGTCAATAGGTGACTGGCCCTCGGCCTCCACTCCTTCTTGTCATCCAGCTTCGGACTGGCCTCTTGCTCGGGACGAAGGAGCTGCCGGCGGGTGTCCATGTGCGCGAGCTCGGCGGCGATGCTGGTTGTGCTATCGGCCTGTCCTAGACGAGCCCAAGGGTTGTTCATGTCCTTCGACGTGTCGGCGACGGGCCCGGGCTGGCCTACATGGATAGACACACCGAAGCGTGTGATGTTGTTGACGAAATCTACGTGGATCGTGGCTATCCTGCGCGTGTTTGCAGGCCTCTGTGGTGTCGCCCTCTTGGCATCACCATTCGAGTGCGACCTCTCTTGGGGTGGTGGAAGGGCCGAATCAACCCAGACGCCCGGTGCTCCGGGAATCGTGAAGGCAGCGATACCATATTCCCGTTTGAGGACTTGGATGGTGGTGTCCTCGAGTATGCGCTCGAACTGGTACTTGGTGCGGATCGGTCTCTTTATTTGTATCTGATCTTGCAGGTCGATGACCGGCCAGATGGACAGCTGGCCAGGTCCGAAGAACATGGGCTCGGCACACGGCATGGTCGCGACGTTGGGGTCCCAGTCGTAACTGAGCGGATTGTGCGTCAGCTCCTGCTCTTCCTTGTCTGCCTCCCACAAAGGTCTCCACGGTGTCGACTGCCACCCGGGCGGCTCTGGGAAGGCGATGCGCATCCGATTTGCCAGGCGCCTGGCCACGTAATTCACCGCCCACGAGGCCTGCGTCGTGAGGATATGTCCTGGCAGGATGTATGTGGGTCGGCGTGTGAAGGATAGGACAGTCGGCGGCGGGCTGGCTTGTTTGACCCAGGTCTGAAAGCTCTCCTCGTCCCTCAGGTATGAGTCGGCGTTGACGTCGGCGTCGGGAGTCTGCTCTGCGGTCTGACGCTGCTGCACGATCTGGGACTCAAGAAAGCCACGGAGCTTCGCAGGTAGGAACCTGGGCACGTAGAGGGGCGGCAGGTCGGGAATGTGAACGTGGCGCAGGTGAAGGCGAAAGCGTGAAAGAGGCTTCACAGCCGCCATCTTGGGAACTTTGTCCTCAGCTCCCGCCAGAGAGAAGCAGGCGGCAGGTATTGTGCCTGCACTTGTGAGACGGGCGACTCACTCGTCTTAAGGTATCGTGTACGAGTGGGAGTGGCGGAGTGCCATAATTATTCGCTGGTGAAAAAATGCCTCCAAGCGCATTGCAGGTGAAGGAAGGCGCTCATTGCAAGGCCCGCCCACCCCAAAATGAGATTTACTTAGGCGTGACGTTGAGGTGTGAGATTGAGATTATGTAAGCCAGTCCGCAACTCACACTGTGTGTGTGGTCGAAAATGGCGGCTCAGACCCACCATTTCCGGGAGCGCAGTCCTTACAAGTACATTTCTATCGGTGAGTCCAAATGGGGGCCTTCATTTGTCCCAGATATGATTATGTGGCTGGATGCAGCCTCTGGCTCGTAACATCATCGGCTACATCCAAAGGTTGCGGGAACAGGCTAATCCAGCGCCTATAGATGACATGCTACATCGGTGCGCTCTGCTTAACAGCCATGAGGATGCCGATGTTGGAGCTATCGTGACATCGCACGAGGCACTCTTCGTGAAAACTCTCCGCAGACCGTTAGAACCTTCTCAGTGGACCGCAAGCAAACATCTCCCTGTAGAATAGTAAACCGACACTTGGCATTTCGACGTTGTCATTATGCTTCGTAACAATTTAGTCCAGCAATGTCTCAATTAGAGAATGAGCAGCTCGGTGTTCCTTTCCCAGCTATCTCAATTCCTGCACTGCATCATGAGACGAGTAGAGGCCTAGCCACTGTAACCCGGATTGGTGTTGGCCATATTTCCATGCAACCTTGGCCCTAGCTTCAGGTTTGATACACAAAGCAGACCGAATTTGGCGGATCAGAGACCGGGCCGTTCGGGGGCTCGGCTTCGAGGAAACTTAGAGGAGAAGCACGCAAACCCAGATAGCCATTCCATCATATCACGTTTCCTCCTTTATAAGGTGGTTTAGGGGCTTAGAGGTCATCATAGCCAACATACAGACTTTGGCCGTTGCAACTCCTCAGCTCTGCTCGCGTCGACTTATCACGCCTTGAAAAAGGCATGGACTACCATCATCGGAAGGCTATAAGTAGAGGAGAGCTTTCCTCCAAGTTTTTTCTTTTCTTTTCTTTTAATCAAACACCAAACTCTTGTATTCTCAAACAACTCCCACCGTCACCAGAGCCCAATTAATGACTCTTCATACAAATAAGGCTAAATTCGAGTATTGAAACCTAGAGAGACAGGTAAAAAGCCGTGTCTATGCCCACCACTCAAAAAGTTCCTGTTCGAGTAACAATAAAGTGTGGCCTGCCAGCCCTGTCGGTCCCCAAGGTACCCCAGCTTGGTTCCGGTTTCTACGAATCTTTGCCTGAAAAGCATGAGCGACCAGGCTCATTCGTTCGGCATAGCCTATTACGAGCCACTCAGAGGCAAGGCAGTCTGTCCGGGGAGACCCTAAGCGGCGGCGAGATGACTTGATAAAATACCCAAGCCTAAAGAAAGCAAACAAGGAAAGGGGTCATGAAGAACCGTCGCATCTTTTTACCAATATCATATCTCGCAGCCAACACTGCTGCAGGCGTAGTAGATTGCTTTACAGAGCCAAAGCTTAAGGCATGGACGGGACTTTCATATTCGTCGCAAGGTCTGCAGCTAGTATTACCGCTGTCCTGCATGATTCAATGGGTCGAATAAAGTACATCAGGAGGATTCAGTATTGCCTCTTGTGTCTTCTCGGCTAGTGTCAAAAAAGAAAGAATGCAGGAAAGAAAGAACAGTCACAATGTTGACAATGCTTTTGACAACATGTAACGTTGAGTTCGAAGAAAGTAATTCAAACCACGAACGTGTGAGTCGTCGAAGCCCATCTCGAGTCACCCGGTCTCTAATCTGCGTGTACAATGCATGATTGGCCGATAACTGCTTGCAGATCGTAGCTCAGCATGAACGGGTTCCTGAGCCCGCCACTGGACGGATGGATACTATATAGACCAGGATACTACCCCTCGTCTCCATATATGAGAGGGGCTTCGATGGAGGCTGCAGCGAAACAGAGTGTGTTGTCAGACAAGCTGTCGGGTGATTTTCCCCTCACGGCGGACGTAAGAGGCCCGGCGATACCACAGCATGTGCATGGCGCAATATCCGTCCGGCATGACGCAGACCAGACAGAACCCAGACAAGTCAAACAGACAAATCCACCACAAAGTGCATGCGACTCGATACATATAAGTATAGTACACCCGATTACGAGA
Organism: Celoporthe dispersa; assembly: GCA_016584495.1. Lineage (NCBI taxonomy): Eukaryota > Fungi > Ascomycota > Sordariomycetes > Diaporthales > Cryphonectriaceae > Celoporthe > Celoporthe dispersa. The sequence goes on from WAID01000010.1 coordinate 212,280, forward strand.
CAATCCTAACAAAGAAAACCACTCAGAATAACCAGCTCCTTTCAGGGCATACATGAACGTCTTGCTACACACTTAAAAACACGAAGCAGACAGAGAAACATGGCTGCGGTAGCCGCCGTACATCCCGTTTCCTCCTCCTTCCCCACACCAACGGCTGCCGCGCCACCGGGTCAGCCAGATATCCAATATGCCCCAGACTATGAGAAGTACCAGGCCCGAGGAGCACGGAGGGTGCAGGCCGAAAAGCTCCCTACCTCAGTGCCAGAAAACTTCCCCGACCAGCTGAAAGGAGACATGGTGTGGGAGGGCGAGAGCTTGGCCGAGACGTACGACTGGACCTATGTTCTCAGGGGGGACCAGCTGGCCGAGATTGATGAGGCTGTCGCGCATTTCAAGTGTAAGTAACCGAAATCATCAAAATGAAAAGAAACCTTGTGTGTGTGTGTGTGTGTGTGTGATATAAGAGAGAGAGAGAGAGAAGGAAGGGGAAAGAGAAAACGAAAAGAGCTCCCCCCCCCGGCCCCCCCCCAAAAAAAAGAGAAAAACAATCTGCTCACACAATCACGCCAGCGCTCAACCTTCCCATCGCTCACGTCACCCAGGAGACCTTTCCCCTCCCCAAGCTGCACGCCGAGCTGCGCCGCCTATCGCACGAGCTGCACTTCGGCCACGGCTTCTTCGTACTCCGCGGCGTGCGCGTAGACGACCACACCCGCGAGGAGAACGTCATCATCTACACGGGCCTGTCCGCCCACATCGCCACCCAGCGCGGCCGCCAGGACCACAGGAGCCCCTTCGACGGCAGCCCTGCGGACGTGGTGCTGACGCACATCAAGGACCTGAGTTACCTAGCCGACATGGAGGGGGAAGATCGGGTCGCCGGCGTACACGACGGACAAGCAGGTCTTCCACACGGACTCGGGGGATATTGTGAGCCTGTTTGCGCTGGAGACGGCGGTTGAGGGCGGGGCGAGCAAGCTGGCTTCTACGTGGCGGGTGTATAACGAGCTGGCTTCGAAGAGGCCTGATCTGATTCACACCCTGAGCCAGCCTTGGGATATGGAGGTGTAAGCTGAACAGTCCCCTTTTTTTTGTCTTCTTCTCTCTCTCTCTGTTTCTCTTCTTGTTGAGAGTCTGTCTCGTCGGCTGCTGATGATGGATGAATGGATGGTTTTCTGCATGTGCAGGTTCGAAAAGGATGCCAAAAGAAGTTCACCCCGCGACCTCTCATGTTCCATCATCCTGCCACGGATAAGACCCCCGAGAGGGTCAGCCTGCAGTATGGACGCCGTTACTTTGTCGGGTTCGGCGAGCTGCCCCGGAACCCCGAGATTCCTCCCATCACCGAGGCCCAGGCTGAGGCCCTGGACGCTCTGCATTTTCTGGGCGAGAAGTTTTGCGTCAACACCCATTTTGCAAAGGGCGATGTGCAATATGTCAATAATGTTGCCTTGTTCCATGCCAGGGATGGATTTCTTGACAGCAATGAGCAGCGGTAATCATCTCTCCTCGCCCTCCACCATCTCTCTCTCTCTCTCTCTCTCTCTCTCTCTCTCTCTAAGTTGAAGGATTTATCTGACACAAACCACAGGCGACACCTGCTTCGGTTTTGGCTGCGGGATCCAGAGTATGCGTGGAAGACGCCAGAGGCTATCCAGTGGAGATGGGATCAGATCTACGGCGGGGTGACTCCCGAGAAGGAGGTCTTTCCCCTGGAGCCTTTTGTGCGGAGTGCAGGAAAAGGGCGTTCAGGCTGAGGTGGTGAACTTGACACTGAGACTATGCTGCATCTAGTGACATTATGATTGTCTGTTTCGTGAGATTTATTGTGAGGGTCTCGCCAGATCAACATTTTGCTGTCCGTATTTATCGTGTCTTAGGAATGTTTGAGCTATATTTCTAGTCGAAGGCTATTTTCAGGCTTGATTCTAAATCTTCCCATTCATAGATTGCTATTTGTCAAGGCTTAGAGATTAAAGAATTCTGCCTATTTTTTCCTTTTTTTTTTTCTTCTCTTTCTTTTTCTTCGTTCTTTTGCGGGTGTCAAAATGTGCCGTGAATGCCGAGAGGCAGTGGATAAATCCGCCGAGGCGACATCTGGGTCGATCACGTCACCGGCAGACGTGCTTCCTGTGCCCCACAGCGTCTGTCGAGAGATAATATTACGAAACACTGTGCCAGACGGCATCGAGCGAGTCCTGGCATTGCAGACGTACCCTTACGCCCTTCTTTCACGCGCACTGATTATGTTCTTCTTCCGCGCCTCGTTGAATATCCTTCCAGCTCTCCTCGCACAGTCGTGGGCCAGCCTGCAGCAGCAGCAGCAGCCTCTGCATGACGGAGAGATGGCTGCCACCAAGGGCTTTCCCAGCCTGACCTTGAACGATGGCAACACGATTCCTGTGGTAGGTCTATAGGCACCTTATCTCGCCATCTTGTTGGTTAACCTGCGCGATGTTGACGTGTGCGGGACGGACAGGTCGCTTATGGTCTGGGCACTTCCAACGGCAAGAAAGGTCGCAAGGAGTTCGATGAAGGCCTCGTCAACGTGACGGTCAAGGCCCTCAAGGCCGGCTTTACCCATCTCGACGGCGCCGAATGTAAATGCATCCTACATTGAAAGTTTTCTTTTTTTTTTAGTTTTTTTTTTGGTTTTAGGAAAAATAGGAAGAAAAAAACATGTAGGAAGTAATAACATATATCAGAGGCTGACTCTAGGAAACCTAACCCAGCATACGGCAACGAGCCCGAACTCGGCGCAGCCATCAGGGGATCCGGCATCGCTCGCGAGGACCTCTTCATCACGACCAAGGCCACCGCAAAGGCAGACAAGCCGCTCGAGGAGAACTTCTCTGCGTCCCTCGAGCGGCTCGGGCTGGACTACGTGGACCTGTACCTGATCCACTCGCCCTTCTTCACCACGGACCCCAAAGTCCTGCAGGCCAAATGGGCCGAGATGGAAACGATCCGGGCGTCGGGCAGGGCCAGGTCGATCGGCGTGTCGAATTTTGTCAAGGAGCACCTCGACGCCGTTCTCGCGACGGCCAAGGTCCCGCCTGCCATCAACCAGATCGAGTTCCACCCGTACCTCCAGCACGTCACGCAGGACCGCGGCGAGGACCTGCTCGCCTACCAGAGGGAGAAGGGCATCGCTGCCAGCGGGTATGGTGGGCTGACGGCCATCACGAGGGCGGCGCCTGGGCCTGTGGACGGTGCGTATGCGGAGCTGGCGGACAAGTATGGCGTGGCGGAGGGGGGATGTGGCGCTGCGGTGGACGCTGGACACGGGCATGGTGGCGATCACGACGAGCTCTAGGGAGGACAGGATGCGGGAGTATCTCGAGAAGCTTCCTAGCTTCAGTCTCACTGAGGAAGAAGTCAAGGAGATCTCGGATCTGGGACGGAAGAAGCACTTCAGGGGGTTCTGGAAGAGCCAGTTTGATGAAAATGACTGGAGGTGATGGGAACGGAGACAAGTGTTAATGCTAGGTAGTACTCCGTGGGACGGATATTTACATCCTGCTTCATCTGTCACGGCCTACAAGTTAAACTATTCGTGTATTTATTGCTAGGGCTGTCTTTATGTGAGACGATGAATATAGAGAATGAAGACAAGTAATAAAAATATCATCGATTCGAAGAAGATCTATAACGTGCATGTATTGACACAAACAAACAATTAATATGGCAAGGCGTGGTGGTTGTCTAGTATATTACTCGGCCAAGCGAGTCATCACAGGCTGATGGAGGCCTCAAAGCATTCTTGAATAAAATGCCAAGTTGGCAGGCAACAAACCCGCCAGGTCTCACCACCGACATTTCTGCGTTGCACATGCCACCGCTCAATATTCTCAACTGAAACCTTCCGTCAAGGTTTCCACCACAAGATGACGACCTCCAATGCAACTCCTCCCACTGCGGCTGTCCACATCGTCGAGCCCAGAATACACCCGCACACCCACACCGCGATCCTCCTCCACGGCCGCGGAAGCACAGCCAAAGAATTCGCAGACGACCTCCTAGGCCTGCCACTCGCCGGCGGCCAGGCCCTGCCCGACAGGCTTCCCGGATGGCGCCTGGTGTTTCCCTCGTCACGCAAGATCTGGAGCCCCGTCTTCCAGGAACTCATACAGGCATGGTTTGAGGACGAGCCCTGCCCTTCCTGCCCCTCCTCGCCCGCAGACCCGACCCCGCCACGGCAGAAAGAGGAGGGCGAATGCGGACACCACCCGCAGGGGGAGCACGCTCCGGGACTCGGCCAGACGACTTGGCGCCTTACTCGACGACGAGATTACGCGGCTGGGTGGGGACGCAGGAAGGGTCGCGCTCGTGGGGATCAGCCAAGGGGCTGCGGCTGGGTTGTGGACACTGCTGGGCTCGAGATGCGTCAACAGGAGGCTCGGGGCTTTTGTTGGGGCGAGCGGGTGGATGCCTTTTGCGGAGAGTGTCTCGCGGTGTCTGGCAGTCTGTGCAGTGGGCGCGGAGGAGGACGGGAGGGGTGGAGGGAGGGAGGACAGGAAGGAGGTGGATGGTTTCGCCGAGAGCACCACGACTCCCCTGAGGGCCTCCCCCTCACCTTTCTCGGAGATATCAGAGACTGTTCTCTCGACTCCTGTGCTGCTGTGTCACGGGACGGACGATGCCTATGTTGACGTCGAGCTGGGTCGGCGGGCGAGGACAGTCCTCGCTAGGCTGGGGATGAGGGTTGAGTGGAAGGAGTATTCTGGGGCCGAACAAGAGGGCCACTGGTTCAAGGAGCCGGAGGAGGTTGATGACATTATTGACTTTCTGGTGATGGTCATGAAGAATTGAGAGTTTGGGTATCTCCAAGACTAGAATATCTGTCGCCGTGATCATTCTATTTGTAGAGCGTCTTCGGCAGGATAGCAGATGTACTGAGTAAACTCCATGTACTATTGCTGTGTCGAGGGGCGAGGCGGAATGTAGTGAAATTGAGACGCTGTACATACAAATCAAAACAAGCGACAGGCCCAAAAAGAAAGAAGAAAAAAAAACATTTCCCAGTGCAAGCCGTACAACCCATGGACTAATACATATTTTCGTTTCTTCCAAAGCTATCCTGGAGCTCTCCCCTCCGCCGTCTCGCCCTCTATACGGGCCCTCAGCTCAGGCCAGGCCGCCTTGAACCCAGGATGCAGCAGCCTCTCGTCCACCTCGTCCAGAGCCACCCACTCCAGAGCCAGGCTCTCGACATCACCCAGCGGTATCCTCGGCTCCCAGGGCCGACGCAGCTGCGCGATCACCGTCCAGTACTTCCAGCTCCCGTGGTCCATCGACACCGTCTCGCCGAGCAGCACGACCAGCGGGTCCTGGCCCTCGGCGCAGCCCGACGGCAGGCTGACCTCCTCGCACGCCTCCCGCAGCGCCGCGTGCGTGGGTGTCTCGCCCGCGTCGAGTGCTCCTCCCGGGATGGCCCATGTGCCCTCGGACTGGCACCCGCGGCCGCGCTGCTGAAGCAGGACTCTGGCGGGCTGCCCTTCGGCGGCGGCGGCGGCGGAGGAGGACGAGGACGAGGACGAGGAGATGCGCACCAGGAGGACGCCTGCCGCACCATGCGCGCCCCAGTGCCGCTTGTGACAGCCTGGCTGGGTGCAGCGGACATAGCGATCGCTGCTGGGCCACAAGTGCTGCTGTTGCTGCGGCTGCTGCTGAATTCTGGTGCGATCTATCCGCGTGGTGGCGGCGATGGCGCTGCTGCTGCCGCCGCCGCCATTCCGGCCCTCCAGCGCTGATGTCCGGTCTTCCTGGTTTCGGGCGCCGAAGCTGCTGAGGTGGCTCCCCCTGGGCGACAAGGCCTGGGACGACTCGACGGCTGGGTCGTTTTTGAAAGGGGAGGGTGGTCTGCAGAGCACACAGGGTCGAATGGCAGGTATGTTTTGATTTAGTGGCGAGAGGTCCCATCGTGGTCTGTCATGGCTGGCGTTTAGGTTGGGAGCTTTCGGAACATTAGAGTCCTTCGGGGAGCGACTGCAGCTCTCTCCGGTTGTAATCATGACGGACGCTAAAGCAGGCACAGCGGTAAGTAACAGCAGATGTCCGCTGATACTAACCCGCCGTGTTGGCTAAACTACAATGGATTTCCCCGGGGCATTGTTCCCTAGGCAAAAGATGCGTGTCAATGCTTTCCTTTCCGTGACAAGCAGACTGCACCGTCTCGCCCTGCCCTTTCTCATGACGGCGTGGAATTGAACGTCTGGCTATCCATACGGCGGATGAAAGTGGCCCATAGCCACTATACCTATCGTGTAGTCCTGCAGCTGCCCCCACCCCAGAGAAGGGAGCTCGGGTGAGGAGTGACTAGGTGAGCGGGCGACTAGACAGTAGAGAAAGAGAGCAGATAGAGAGAGGGGGGGGAGGGCTGTCAGCATACACATAATATGAATACACAGAAGAGCCAAGTGTTCTCACAGCATGGTGCAGCCTTAAAAGCATGAAAACGCACGAAATAATTTAATCAGAGTCATGGCTGTCTGAGTCGGGCCCAGGGCGTACCTCATCACACAGACGGGATGTCTGGTGGGTGGCCCGACTGCTCTGCCGCCTGGACGGGAGAACCGAGCGCCGAGCGCCGAGCGCGCTGCAACCAGCTCCTGCGAAGGAACAACGCGCAGGGTGAGAAAGAGACAGAGAGATGGATAGCGCTGGCCCATCGGCCTGCATCTCCTGAACAGTCTCACCTGTATGTGTGATGAGGCTATCGCTGAGACGAGGTTATATCCATCACTCTCGCTCGCGTCAGGGGACTAAGGGACGAACCGAGCTTTTGGCAGCCGGCTATGGACGAGAGCGAGACCCCGACCCCGACCTCGACCTCGGCCTCAGCCCCGGCACCTGGCGCGCCGGGACGCCGTCGGAACGGCCGACTGCAGGCCTGCGAGCCGTGCCGGAGGCGGAAGGTGTCATGCGACCACGCGTACCCGGTGTGTAGGAGGTGCAGGACTCGGAGCAATACAGACGGCTGCGTATATCTCGCGCCGCAGCAGACGTCGCCGGCTAGCCGAAAGCCGACGCCGCGGCGGGTGAGCGAGGTCGCGGGGCTCAGAAGACGGTCAGTGGACGATGATTTGCTTGTGGGCTGGTGCTGAACGGTGTGGGCGTGACTTGAGCTTTATAGCAGGACATCATCCCACAAGCTGAAGCCTCCTCGCTATGACAACCTCCCTCAGCACGATAGGCTGACCCTCCTCGCAGGAGCACTGGCGTATCACCGCCCCATCCGATACACAATGACCTGTCATCTACCGTGAATCCCCTACCAGACCCAGCCGAGGCCCGTGGCCTCCCCTCGGAGTCCAGCCCAGGCTATCTTGGCTTCACGAGCTTCTCGGCCGTGTATCAGGAGACCCAGAACAGTCTCTCCCTCGTGCAGGGCGCAGCTGTTTCCTCCAACATGAGGACACCAGGCTCATCAGACGCCGCCGAGTCAAGCAAGACGTCCGCCAACCTCACACCCAGGACCCTCGAGACCTGCCTCGCGGTCCTTCGCCGCATCCCCGGCCATGACGTCTCCCTCTCTCTGTACAATAAGCACAAGAACCCCAATGACGGCTGGGTGCGTCTGGCCGGCCAGCGCCTGGCCCAGTCACTCCCTGGCGCTTTCGAGCGAGAACTGCGGTCACGGAAAGCCGCCGACCTAGAGACGATGGCCCAGGTCATCTCAGACAATACTGCCAGGTCCTGGCACGAAGACGAGCCTGATCCTGACAAGTGGATAGCGTCCTTCTCCGGCCGCAACATGCGATGGGAGTGTATCGGTATCCTCTTCACATACTGGGGCCTCGCTGCCCTGGCCGACCAAGCGCACCGACCCGAACCCGGCACGGCGCTGGATGCAGTTGACCCCAGACGGATGACCATGGTATACCAGTACACCGCGCAGCTCTGCATTGACCTGTGCAAGGGCTGTGCGCCCAACAGCCTGCTGCTGTACCTCATGTACAAGGTAGCCATCATGGAGTCGATGCTGGGCGGGGATGCCTCGCCCTCCTTCTGGAGGAAATATGGCGAGGTTGTCGCGACTGCCACCTATCTGGGCCTGCACGCCATGCCACACGACAGTACATATATGCCGACCGCCTCGTTAGAGGCCAGGAGGCGGCTGGTCTCGCAGATCTTTGTTGTCGACAAGGTCGGCGCATCGTTCTGTGGAAGGCCGCCGCTGATGAGCAGGAAGTATCTCCTGACCCCTCCCCCCTCTGGATATGAGTGACGAAGTGCTCCTTTCTGGACCCGGAGAGGTTGCGAGAGAGGTCCAGAGGCTTGATGAACGGGGTTGGAACCAAGATGGAAACCATTACTCGACCACAATCGTGCGCGCTAGGAGGTTACTGATGACGGTGAAGGATGAGGTGATGGAGCTTGCCATGGGTCCTCCGATGTTTGCGTCAGTCGAGGCCTTGCTGTGAGCCGCAACATGCCAGGAGGAGAACTTTGGGTGCTTCGGCTGACGGCTGCCTCTCTAGGGACCTCAACACGCGCCAGCTGGCTCTCGTCTCCGGTCTGCCAGAGACACTGCAGTACCGGCCTGAAGACGTGCGGAATCAGAACGTCTCTGGTCCAGCACTCTACACCAAGGTGCTCGTACACCTCGAGAGCCTTCAAAATCTGTTCTTCATCGCCCGACTGCTTGTACAGCGAGGCCACGACAGCCACGCCGACCTGTTGGGTGTCAGCTTTGAGATGGTCGCGACAACCCTGGTGTTCTGGACGCACATGGATCGCCTGGCCGGTATTCACGGGGATTATGAGTGGCTGGTAGGCCCGAACAGCAGCCCACCCATAGCCCCTCTCCGCAGATGATGCCCTCAGCTGACTTGAACTCGACACAGGTCATGGCATACGCCGCGCCAGCAGGAGGAATCCTGTGCAACGAGCTGCTCAACCCCATGTCGAACCCGAAGCCTGCGCCCGGCGTCACCAAGTCGGGCATCATCCAGCAGCTGAGCCTGCTCGTGGGCTTCTTAGACTGGGTAAGCCCAGGCGCGCCAAACGGTGACCTCTGCAATTCATGCAAAGCGGTCATCCAGCATGTCTTGGACCAAGCGCTCAACGGAGGCCCCACCGACAACATATCGGATGGCACAGGGGCAGATCATGGTCTTGACCTCAACCTTGACTTTGGGGCGGACATGGGCGGCTTTTTCAATTTCGACCTCCTGGACACCTTTGACTGGCTTAGGCCTGAGATGTCTTCGAGTCAGCATAATCAGCAGGCAGCTTAACATCTATAGGACGTGACAGTTTAGCATAGTGGCGTGACATGGCCGCACAGCTACCGTGTTCATGACGACAACGGTGGTACCGTCACCACTCGCGTCTCGCTCATGCTACCGCCCCTAAACGAGTATGTAAAGGTCCAGCCGGAGCCGGCACCCCCGTGTTCTCCTCTGCTGTTGACTACCACGATCCCAGTCGAGGCCTCGGGATACTTCTTGATCATACGCCTCACCGCATCGTCAGCGGCTTCCTGAGGCGCCATGCCGCGCCGCATACTTTCTACTGCCTGGTAGCAAGGGAGAAACCGCATCATAATGTCGCCGTCGCCCGTCGCTCCGCATCCACCGACGTCGTCGTCGACGTAAGAACCAGATCCCGCAATGGGCCCGTCACCGACGCGTCCAGGGATCTTGTGTGATGCACCATTGGTCGACGTACCAGCTGCCATAGTGCCCCCCTGCGTGGATGGCAATCATGGAGATGGTGTCGTGGGACATGTAACCCGGTGCCACATATTCATCCGAGCGCATCCGCAGCTCAAGTTCCGCCTCGTCCGAGGTCTCGAGCGCTCTCCAAGGCGTGTATGGCCCACACTGCCTCTCCGGATCTGGCACCAAGGATCCGGCACGGTAATTTGGCTGACATCCGGCTGCCCGCCACGCGTCACACTGAGCAAGGCTGCTCTCCGTCGTGAGAGTCTCTTCCACGAGCCCTCCAAAGTCCACGGCAAAACGGGTCGCCAGGTCGCCAGACAGCATGGAGTGTTCCGTATAGTCGAGTACTAGCCTCGCGGCGGCGATGGCATCCCGTACGCGCCGGAGACCTGCGACTGCACCAGAGTTCAACGTCGTACCGTCCATGATCAGTGCATCCAAGGTCGTCTCGCAGTTCTCATCCGGGGATCCACCAAACCCTACACTGCCGTCGCACTGGTTTCTCTCGCAAGTGGCACAGCCGATCTGGACCGCATCAAGGGCCGAGGTGTTATGAGGCGTAGCGGTGAGCGCCTCGAAGGCTGCGTCTGTGGCTGCTGTGAAGGGCCCGCCCCAGGTGTTGATGACCATTGGGAGGCCGGGGGAAGAGCTGGCCATCGTAATAGATCCGAATGAGCTCAGCACGCCGTGGAAGGCAGCCAGCTTGGCCAATGCACGATGGTGGCGGTGCATCGTAGTGAATAGAAATTTCGACATCTGCTGTCATGGGCATTGAATTGCGTGTTTGTTGATGGAGCCGAGGAGGCGGCGCATATTTATTATGGAAGTCGCGAGTGGGTGATGATGAGTGATTCAACCTCAATCTCACAGTGCACACGCACAGTTATCACAACCAGAAATAGACAGATTTCGCACTGTCCTATGTTGGCCATATTGAGGAAGGAGGGAAGGGAGCAAGCACAGGTACCTCATACTATATATGCATATAATTAGCAGGTGCTCAGGCATATACCCATCTACTTCGTACCTGCTTACTCAAGCAGGCAGTGAGTGCCATATTAGTAGTATCGTACTGCTACACGTGATGCCCATAACCTTTCGTTGTTCTTCACTCAACCTCGATATCTTTGGCGGGGTCTTCTAGGACCAAAGCCTAGCCTGTTCTAGATCTCATTTCCCTCGGTCCTCATAATCTGATCCCTCACTTCTCATTCCTATCTTCTCACCCAAGACCAACAGTCTCCAGGGCTTCCATCAGCCTCTTCAGGGTGACTGGCCTCGTCAGGAACATGTCAATGCCACTGGCAACAGCGTCCTCCTGGATACCCACGCCTGCCAGGCCTGTGAGAGCAATGATGGGCGTTTGTTTCAGTCGTTTAGTTCGTTCGTACTGTCGAATCCTCCTCGCCGATTCAAGGCCGTCCATCGTGGGCATCGAAATATCGGTAAGGATGCAGCAATAGTCTGACGGCGCTTGGGAGTAGAGTGTCAGGGTCTCAAGCCCGTTGATGGCTGTGACGTGTGCCAGCTTCAGCTTTTTCATGTATGCCGAGAGGATCTGGAGGACAAGCTCGGGTCAGCCGTCTGTCTACTCGATCTGTGGTTGCTGTCATTGGGCTCACCTTCAGGTTGATGGCGTTGTCGTCGGCGATTAGAACGGCTGGGCCTTTCTCTGCGTTACCAGAGACCTTGGTCTCTGGTGGTGCCGCTGGGCTGCCTATCGGGCCTGGATCCTCTGGTGGGGTTAACAGAGGGGACGCTTTGGGCGCCATCGACTGTGTCGCGATGATGCTCTCGCTCATCTGCTGGGCCATCATCATGTCTTGGACGACCTCATCCTCCTGTGCAGGTTTGATCGGCACTACATTGCTATTGACGGGTATCCCTTCTTTCTCTGCTCCGCGGCTCGGCAGCATCTCTGCCGACGGGATGTTGTGCAGCGGGCCGTTGTGTTCCTGCTTGGTTTTCCACATATCGAGCAGGTGAACGAGGCCCTTCCCGAGCTTCCGGGGCCCCAGAGGCTGTGAGAAGAACTCAAAGGTTCGGATCCGACTGGCAGCATCAGGGAGGCTGCGCGAAAAGTTCCTCACAGCCACAGATGCCTCGCAGACAAACAGCACTGGGCACGGGGCCCGCGCCGCGATCCTCTCCGCATCTTGAAAAGACAGGTTCCAGTCGTGGTGGATGATGAGATCAGGCTGCACAGTGCGTGCTTCAGCCTCGGACAGGACCTGCATCTGCAGCCAGTTGCGACAGGTGTTCTGCAGAACATGCGCCTGGGACTCCAGAAGCTTTCCCGAGTCCTCAATGCCATGGACGACCGGTCGTGCTTCGGGAGATGGCAGACTGTCGAAGCCACGGAGCTGAATCCTGAGTCCCTTCAGGGCCTGCGTGTGCGCCCCGTACCCCGTTACATCTGTTGCTGAGGCGTCGTCACCACCAGCAGGAAGCGGTAGCGTCACCGTGATCGTAGTTCCTCGGCCGACCTGGCTGGCTACCTTGACCTCTCCGCCCAGATTTACGGCAATCTGCCTCACCAGGCTCAGTCCGAGTCCAGTTCCGGGAGCGAAATGGTCTTCCTGGCAAAAGGGGGTGAAAAGATGGTTCTGGAGGTAGTCGTCACTGATCCCCTTGCCCGAGTCCGCCACAGTCAGCAGCACCGTGTCGTGTGAGCCATCCTCAAACGGCTTGGCCGTCTCCTGGGCCAGGCTGATCTTGATGAACCCAGTTTTAGTAAATTTAAGAGAATTTCCGAACAAATTCATGACGATCCTTCGGAAGGCTCCCGGGTGGGTGCGAAATCGCCACGATGCAGAGGGCTCGATGTCGAGATATATCTGGACGCGGTCCTTGGCGGACTCGCCCAGCAGTGACGGGACGCTGCGTGATGCAGACAGCTCACCATATCTTCGATAAGCTGTCACATCCCGCGCAGCACGGGGGCCTGACAGCCGTTCATGGCTGAAGCCCGCCAGAACGCTCTCTACGACCTCCTCGACGAGACAGTCTAGCTCCACGGGGAGGACCTGCGACTTGGCCCTCTCCTGGACCGACCTCTCCCGGGGCTGCACGCCCACCTTTCCGAGCAGGCTGTCTTTCTTGTCGTTCTCGATATAACTATTGATCTTGCTGTAGTCGAGAAGGTGGTTGATGGTGTCGACCAGTGTCTTTCCCGATGTCTCAATGATGTTGAGGACATTTTGTTGAACAGCATCTAGTTTACTGTCGTTCAGAAGCTCCACGGCACCGACCAGACCATGGAGCGGACTCCGCAGCTCATGGCTGATCGAGCCCAGGATATTGCTCTTCACGGTCTCGTCGGCCTTGGCACTGAGCCGATAGATCTCAGCCATGATGATCAGGCCAAAGACTCGAAGGAAGTTCAGCGTTACATCTGTGGTAAACACTCGTGTTGGGCTCTTCACCCAGATAAATCCACCTGCGGCCCAGCGCTTCTTCTGCCCATCCCAGAGCGGTACCATCACCACGCTCCGTGCCCCAGGAAACAGGTGAATGATTGATTCAGCCGCATTCCACCGCTGCCGCCGTATCGCGGGTACGCTGTGTGTCTCAGCGTTCGCCCCAAGAGGTGTTTCTCCGAGATCTAGATCATCATGTAGGCCCTGTCGGAAGCCAGCCGCGTTCTGCTGTGGCGTCTCTTGGACATGGGCGATGGTGGGGTGCAGGGTTTCCCCATTGGCCTCAAAATTGAAAATACGACCATGCGGGTACTTTTTTAGCAGCCTCTGCAGCGTCCTATCCCGCAGGCCCTCGAACTGCCACGGCACGCCATCGCCCGCGATGCTCGAACCGTGCGGCAGTGCGTACCCGAGACATTACAGAAGTCTTCTCTGTTCGCCTGTGGCGGTGTCTGTATGGTCGAGTCGTCGTCGTTGCTGAGATAGCTGAGGTTCTCCATCCCTACGACCGACACCTTTCGCTCGCTGTGCGGCCCCACCAAGCCGCCAAATGACCGCACCGTGGCGTCGAGAAACAACACCCCGTCGACCTCCAGGGACTGACGAACTATATTGGCGGCTTTCGCGAAAACACGTCCTGTCTCCGCCAGCTGAAGATCAGCCGTGCTGACCTGTGAGGGCACAGCAGGGCGCGGGCTGGTGTCTCCTGACTGCTGCGATCCTGGTCGCGGCGTCGAGCACTGCGACGAGTCCTCGGTCATCAGCGAGAGGGACTGTCTGGAGATTCGAAACTCGGCCGCAGCAGCAGCAGGCTCCAGCCGCGGGCTGCCCCTGTTGCTGAGAGACGGCAGATCTCTCAGCGGCGGCGTAGAGGGGGAAGGTGCGTGGCGACAGGAGCGCCTCGTCCGATGTACGGCTACCGCCGCTGAGACTTTTGAGGAGAGTTTCCGGCCTCTTGGTGGGCATCGCTGGTTTCGACGTCTTCCTGCCCCCAGACGCCAGCCCCGTCAGGTTGACCAGTTTTGACAGCCGCCTGTTGGAGTAGCCGGAGCCATGATTCCCTGCCGCCGCGAGCGAGTCCATACCCTCGACGAAGTTACCCATTCCTCGGACCATCCTTTCTGACCGCTGGAATCGGCTGTTTGACACCCTGCACTCGAGGTGCCCCATGACAGTCTGCGAGATATCTCGCATGAAGCTGATTTCGTCGCTGCTCAGGCCGCGCGGACGAGGCTCGGTGTCGAATACACAATACACGCCAATGTTCATGCCGTGAGGTCCGGGCGTCCGGATGGGGACGCCCGCATAGAAAAATGATTGAAAGGCGGATTGCTAATATACGGTCGATTGGAGAAGCGCTGATCGGCTCCCAGGTCCGACACGACCGAGACGGGCAGCTCGTCAGGCGGATGAGCTGCCGGGTCCACCGCCGGCGCGCAGGCAGCTGGAGCTCCAGACGCCACGAGCACATGCTCGCATATGCCAAGGGAGCGTGGGATTGCGGTTCCGCAGAGCCAGAGGCTGTTGCCAGCATATTCCCCTTCGTCTCTCTCCTGCCCGGCGGGTGCTGAGCCACGGCCTGCACCGTCTTGACCTCCTGGCGAGACATCACAGCTAGGTATATCCTTGGCCTTCCCATGGGGTCTGGAACTCGCACGCAGGGGCGACGTTCGGGTAGCTTCGGCGACGATGTGCTGGCGGTCCCGGTCGAACAGCGATATCAGGGCCCTCTTGACGTTCAGCCTGTAGACGCCGAGCTGTGCATAGGCAGTGAGGCTCTGGTCGCCCGACGAGACGAGCGCGCTGGGGGGATCGGGTCATGCGGGTCATTAGGTGCTGCGGAGGTCCAGCCGAGGTCGTCGTATCTAGGTTGACAAGCCGTGCGCTGTCTGTCAGTGCCAATTGGGGCCGCAGCTAGGTTCTGCAGGGGGGCCGGCGTGCTGCCGATCGAGATCGAGGTCATTCGACGACGAACCTGAATGTCTCCCTCTCGCGGATGATTTCTATCGAGGTCACCGCCGCATATGGTGGTGGATTGGCCGTGGGAACAGCGACTGCCGCCGGGGGCGTGTTTGTCTCTCTAACGTCCATGGCCCCTCGGAGTTCAGCGCCTCGCGTGTGCTGCGGCCTGCCATGGAACACGGCCGACGACAGCACCAGTGGCAGCACCGGGAGGAGAAAGCTGACGCAGGAGGCAGGGAGGGAGGGGTGGTCGGTGGCAGCGAGCGACACGTCGACGGTCAGCGTCGTCAACAACGGGTGAGGCGCTCAGCCGCGTCGGTCGGTCTTTGTTTAGGCCCTGGAAACTTTTTATACGTCCGCCCGTCCAGGGAGCAGATCGCATACCAGAGCACGCCTCCCGCAGCAGCGCCCTCCCTGTGCCCCCAAAGCACTGACTCGGCCCACCGCCAAGGAACCCAAAGGCCCGGGACGCACCCCTGCCCCAGCACCCCTGCCGCCCTGCGGACGGAGACCCGTGGGGCACCCACTGTGCGCGCCGGATCGTCTTATCGCCTGCCACTGCAGCTCCCGCCATAGCTGTTGTATGCTTATGACGGCCCGGAGGGGCCCACGAGGCCACTCCTGAGTATGGACAAGCTGAGCTGAAACCTGGCGGAAGATCCTGTGCTGCACGGCGGAGAACCCGAGACTGCTCGCAGAGGACAGCTGGCGGCAGGAGCTCAGCCTCCTGGAGCCCACTGCTCGCCCCCTCGCCTGGTCATATCGCACCACGGCATCGTCCCGTGGCATCGCCCAACAGGTTCTGGCTGCTGCCCACCCAGGCATCGAAACAAGGGGCCTAACGCCAAGCTAGCCAGGCGCCTGCTTCTCGTGGGGGTTTTGGACCGCGTCCTAGAACGCGAACAGCAGTTGTGGCTTGCCAGACCGATGAGGGGTTGTTCGGTGGGCCGGAAGCGAAGCCGGTGGCGCGGGGGCTAGAACGGGCCTGTGGTTGTGTGCTAAGACATCCTCAGCCAAACCGATACTGTTGTTGTACAGTGCCCCGGGTGCTCATGTTCTTAGCCCACCCTCCCATACCAACAAGCTCAAGACCAACCCCCTCGGGTTGCTTTGTTTCTCGGACATCTTGGCCCCCTCCACCTCCCCCAGCCCTGGGTCAAAATCATCTCGGCTCTGCGGTCGCTCTCCTCGAGCCATTGTCCCAGCACAGGCCTGTGCATTCGATCGCTCACTAGGCCTAAGGCTAGCATGCCGACGGTGCGAGTGGCTTCATGAACGGCTTTGTAGGCCGAGGAGGTGGCGACATGCAGTGGCAGCAGTGTGTAGGATTCGCTCGCCTCGTTCTTCTTCTGCAGAGGCGTTCATGGCGCGAATATCATTAGAGGGAGGACTGACAGCGACAGGGCGAGGGAAGGGATTCAAAAGCACCTGCTGGCAATCAAGTAAGCGGGCTAACAAGATTGGTGGTGTCTACCATGCCAGCCTGCCTGGACAGTGCTGGCTGTCGACCGCCTTCTCGACACCTCTCTACCTGAGACATGTCTTGGTCTTTCTTCGCGACTGGCGCCTCGCACAGCATGGCCCAGGCCATCGTGTCGGGCATTGTTTCTTTTAACCCAACAGCCAGCACTGGCGACAGGGCGTGAGCCTACGAGGATCGGCATTCTGTCGGGCGTCAATCGGGGGCGTCAATCGGGGGGCCAAGATTGGTGCAGCCTGCAAAAAAAGCAACATCAGGCGTCATACTAGACTATGAATCGGGCGGTTTGGCCATGCAAGCGATGTTACTGGAATATAACGGTGACATTGGAGGTCCCACCAAGGCGGCCTAGGTTGTATGCATCTCCCCCAACAATCTCGCAGATTGATTGAATTGTTGTCTGACTGAAAAAGGGACGTCACTCGGGCTCAGCACGTGGGGAGACCTCCTTCCCCCGCACCTCCCTTGCTTCACCCCGAGATACGAGAGCTTGCAGCGGAGGGCGCTTGGCCTGCTTTAAAATGCCAACATTCCACCAGGCCCCGAGGCTTGTTCGTGCTTCGTCTTGGCCGCATTATTGACCAGGCAGGAGGAAGGAGGAAAAAAACACCACGACAGAGACCACCCAAGATCGAGATCAAGCATGGACCCCGCGCGCAGCTCACGGGTCGCGACCGACGCCCCCATGACCCCAGGCCGGGCGGATACCTTCACGCTGTTCCCACTCCTACCCAAAGAGTTACGTCTGCAAATCTGGGAGCTTGCCGTCCCTCGTGAGCGCCTCCTCCAGATCACCGTGAGGCTCCACCAGGGCCAGAGGTACGAGCTTGCCGCCTCGGAGCCGCGGTACACCAAGAAGAACGCCCTGGGGAACACCGTCAGCGGCGAGCTCTACTGCACCACGGTCCGCAGCGTCAAGCTCTTCAGCAAGTTCATGCGCGTGAGCCGCGAGGCGAGGAAGGCGGCGCTCAGCACCTACCGCATCCACATACCGGTCTATCTCCAGGGCCACGGCTTCACCGAGAAGACGGTGCTGCACCTCAACCCCGAACACGACATCCTCCACCTCAGGGCCGACTCGCCCGTCCACAAGACCCTCCTCGACTTCCTCTGGGACCTCAGGGCGTACGACCCGAAGGGCGTGGGCCTGCTCAAGCTCGCTGTCGACCTCGGCGGGTTCTGCGACAACGACCTGCGGCTGCTCAAGGAGGTGGACCTGCCGCTCATCCGCCACCGGGCGATCCTGCGGGAGACGCTGGCGCAGCTGCAGGAGGTATGGTTCCTGCACCTCCAGTGCCGTCCCACCAACTCCGTCGTGGCCAGGGCGATGCGGCTGGTGCAGGGCTCGGCACACGGGAACCGGCCCCTGCCCATCGCCGGCAGGACAGCAACCTTCGAGCGCCTGGGCCCGGGCCCGGGCATCGGGGAGGAGAAGGCGCTCGAGGCCGTGAACATGGGCATCATCGACCCGCGAGAGCTCCTCCTGCGCTGGCGGCGCTTCGTCAGGAGCTGGGTGCCGGACTACGAGGTCCTGGAGACCGACTACCGGCTGTTCATACCGGCGTGGGCCCTCGGTGAGGAGCAGTTGAACGCGCAGCGTCACTTGGAGCCCGAACCGGTTGGCACACAGGGAGACCTGCCGCCATGGGCCACGGGGGAGAAGGGGGCTGGCCGCGGCCCAAGAAGGGGCAGGCCTTTGGCTTCTGGCTTTTTCCTGTCGAGGCTGCTGGCAATATTGGGGAGAGCGACGACCTGGCCGCGATGACACGGCAGGCCAGCTTCATGGTGGACCTGAGCCACTTTCCCCGGACTCTAGCCGTCTTCACGGCCTGAGAGGCGTGCATTCATATACTTGTTACCTGATCTTTACAAGCCTCGTGTGTCAGGTGCCAACAATCAGTCTTGTACTGTGGGCCGTGGTGTCAAGAGGAGATGCTGGGGAGCTGGAACGTGTTCGATTCATGCGGCGTGCAATCGAAACATGTGATGTCATAGTCTCTATCTTGCGACATGCAGCAGTTAATATACCATAATTAAGATCTTAGCCTGGACGGTCTTGTCGCTGTGTGGTCGAGAGAGTCTCCAGCTTCGCACGAAAAGAGGGCTATGGTGGACGCCATGGCGTGTTCTGGTCGAAGCGTGACTCTGTGCGGCGGCCATCACAGCGACAGGGATGCCGAGGGAGACGATCCTGATAAACAAAAGAGCGGGACGAAGCTTGTGATGATCCTCACCAGGATATTAAATAGCAATGGTTGTGCCCACAGTCTACAGTACAGGTCGACTTGCGTGTGACAGGGGCCCACGAACTCTATCCCCGGGTTTCCTCCTGAACAGGAATCGTGGCCCGCCGAACGCGCGGCACATGCAGCCGCGGCTCTGGTGCTGATCTGATAGGCAGCCTCTCAGCTGGGCCCAAGATGAGGAGTTGATGTGCTACCAGACGGGCCAAGTCTCCTTGTCTGGTAATGCAATGCGAGGGTGACGTTGGGCTTTCTCTGTTCTGTGAGTGGTCCAGCTGAGTCTCTCTTCCTCTGCGTTATTATACCACTACCATCCTCTCTTTCTGGCCATGTTATTGTCCTGTGACCAGAAGCTCACAACACCAGGCGTCGGGCCCAGATGGTGGGCTCTTAGGCTCCGAATATGATGCTCAGCTCGCAGAAGCATGCCGCCCTCGCCGTCCTTGGCCTCCCTGGTCGTCTGGGCCATCTATCTCGGGGGCTTCTCGACCTCGCTGACCTCTGCAGCCTCCAAGACACTGCTCGAGTCGACCCCATCATTATCACCCAGCCTCGCGGTGCCCCCACACGTGCAGACATACTTTGACCAGATCTTCTCGGCCCAGGCCAACGCCGAATATGACTTTCCCGGTCTCAAGGCAGCCTGCGCGCGGACGGAGTGGAAGGACGAGAACAGCGACGTCTACCTGAAATGCGGTGGCATCCTCGCCGGCATGACATCGATCATCTCGCAGGTCAAGGTCTGCTTCAAGATGGCCATCGACGCAGGCGTCCACATGGTGCTCCCCGCCATGCCCCTGCGCGACAGCGACGACCTCCTCAACTTCAACCTCCTCAACGACAGCGCGTACATGAACTACGACTCCTGGTTCGACCAGCAGCACCTCGTCTCGGCCATGGCCCGCGCCTGCCCGCAGATGAAGCTCAGGTCCCCCAGCGACGAGGACACGCCGTCCATGCCCGTCGCGCACAGGTGGGAGGTGGACATCGGCTCCGCACCCGGGTTCAGCATGCTCAGCGGTTATTTCTGGGTCGGGCGGCCGTTCCGGGCCTGGTTCGAGGAGGAGCTGAGGCGGCAGCGGTTCCTCGACCACGTCGGCGGTAGTGCGGACGAGGCGCAGGGCGCGGCCGTCATCAGCATCGCCTCGCAGTTCCTCGTCTTCCGCATCACCGACGACGCCACGGGCCGCGAGCTGGCGCTGTGGAACGACCTATCCGCCCTCGTCCGCTTCAAGGAGGCCCCGCGCGCCATCGCCACCGAGGTGCTGTCCCTGATCAGGCGGCCCTACATCGGCGTCCACTTCCGCACGGAGAAGGACAGCATCTGGTCGTCCTTTGAGAACCAGCTCAGGGTCGACCTGGACGCGCTGGATCTGGTCTGGGCGCAGCACGGGGGTCCCGGGCAGGAGAGGCCGCTGGTTGTTCTCGCCTGCGGGGACGAGTCGCAGGTCCAGCGGTTTGCGGACGCGGCGGCGCTGCGGGGGTGGAAGGCGACATCGAAATATGCTATCGCGGGGGAGGACCCGGAGACGCTGAGACAGCTCCGGCGGCTGCCGTTTGACTTCCAGGGCGCGGTCGACATGGCTATCATGCTGAGGAGTTACTTCTTTCTGGGAATCACGGGCAGTGCGCTGAGCAGCACGGTGGCGAACATGAGGGACAGCACGGGTAGATATAGGGGGAGCAGCCTGTTCTATACGGACGATGGAGACGCCAGGACGCATCTGTTTAATGACGGTGATGCTTCTGCGTATCCATGTTGTTTATAATGTCGAAAGACTATACTCGATTACCAAGCCACAATAGACCAATACAAGACCTCACGTCGAGAATAGACTTAATTATAGCTATCTCTAGGCTCATGAATTAAATATAGTAGAAAAGAGGACAATATTAAATAGCAATAAGTATCAAGCTCCCGCCGTTCGACGTCTTTACTCAGTAGTAAGAAAAGAGAGAAAAAAAGTAAAACAAAAGGCAGATGAGTAGAGAAGTCGTCTATGAATGCCGACGCTCATGCTCGATGCCAGCTTCACCAAGCTCGGAACCGCTCAGGATGCGCTCCTCACTCTCGTCGTCGCCAGGAAACACGACACTCCTCGCGTCCGACTCGACTCGCCACGAGCGCTGGATCGTGACCACCCCGTCCTCGACATCAACTGCAGCCGACCTCCCACCCTTCTTGGGGTTGGCAGAGCTCCCTCCAATCGTCTGCAGGGCGATCACGGTGAAGCCGGCGCCGGCGCCGCTGAACGCCGACGGGTTGGATTGACTTTTGCTGGAGCGGTTGGTGACGCTTTCGATCTGGTCTACGACGTTGTTCAGCCAGTCTTTGTACAGGGGCCGGCAGACCGTCACGCCGATGCTGACGAGCTGCGTGGTTATGTCTGCTGCGTGCCATATCAGCAGGTCCACGATGGTGTCTGTCGGTCGCGGTGAGATGGCTTGTTAGTGGCCCGAGTAATTACTGCCTGGTGGCTGTGGCTCGTGATCTTGATGCAGGAACTCACAGAAATAATTTTCGTTGCTAAAATATGCCAGATCCAGCAACGCAAGGAGCCGGTATATGCTGCACAATGCCGAGCTGCGGAAGACTGTGTCAGCCCAATCTCTGTGAAATGATGATGGCGGGCAAGGCCTGAGCCTACAGATAGCCGAAGCTCATGCACGACCCGACCAGGATCTTCTCTCTCCTGGGCATCTGCAGCTTCCGGACGAGGTACCAGGGGAAAGAAGCATAGAATATCTCCACCAGGATGATCGAGAGGCCACCCAGGAGGGCCACAACGAACTGCTCTTCCCCGTTACACTGGCCGTCTGGTATGGCAAGGTCCCAGGAGTAGCTTATGGGGGTACACGAGAACCAGAGGCAGAGCAGGGCGACTATGACTATGACGGTCATGATAGCGACCGGCACCATGATGATGATCTTGTGCGTTTTGTTGGAGGACACGATGCGCAGGAGAAAGAGGGCGATGGAGACCTTGACGAGGATGGCCATGGCGTCGATCAGGCTCTGAGCGATGTTGACGAGCAAGAGGGCCTGGGATTCATTGCTCGTGAAGGGGCCGGCCTGTTGTTGGCCTACGCCTAGTGTTGCTGCCACCGAGAGGAGCACGTTGTACACGAAGAGGAGCACCTGTGCGTCAGGGGTTGTCAGCGGCCTGGGGCTCGGGAAATGATCCTTTCTTTTTCTTCATCAACACGGCCCGCCGAGATGATACGTACCACGGCCCCGTTGAAGCAATGATCGTCCCATCCATACGTCTGCACCACCACGAGGCGAGCATAGAGGCGGAGACCCACGAGGGCGAAGGCAACGGCTTGGAACGTCCACAAGACGCCGAGCATCATGGGCGCCTTCCCAGCGATCTGGCCCATGAGACTGCAACGACAGCACCGCCCTCAGAAGATATTATGCGCAGGCCACCACCAGATGATCTGCAGATCCAACTTGAAGAAGAAGAAGAAAAGAAGGTGCAACTTTAAATTCGATCTGTTGTTTGTTCATGTTGAAATCACTCTCACGAGAGACATGCATGGCAAGTTCCGCAAGGGATGCTGTGTGCTCATATAGGAACCACCTCCTTGTGAATTAGAAACCTCGGCGGGCCCGGAGGAGACGAAGTGACTACATCTCCCTGCACAGACGATACCAATAGTCTCGTGGGGCACATGGCACTTACTGGGATGAATTTATCATGCCCTCCCCCCCGAAAAAATCGAGAAGCTAACGTGGCTATTTGAAAGCGGAATCAAGAACACTGTAGCTGCGTGCGGTATGCTCTCAGGGCCCGGCAACCGCTCCAGAATCCGGCCGTCCCATGCGCGATGTGATCGGTCTCGTGCCTGGGCTGACGGATGGAGACTCTATTCAGACCAGAAAAGGGAATAGCATCGCCAGCTGGCCCCGGTCTTGGTTCGGATCTTAGCCAACCGCACACAAGATGTTGACCACCCAACACGCCTCACTCACATTCCAGGGAGATATCAATGTTGATATGCAGGCTGCGGGACAGGATTATCTCTAGGAATTTACATGTCAAAAGTAATGACTCCCCTTTGACGTTCCTGTAGTTGCCAAGACAGTAATTGCAAGTAATAAGGTAATTACTTGTCTAAGGGGAAAATACGCGGCTTGTCCACTTGGTATTTATTGACCCAACCACGCATATGGCCAGCTGTCTCGTGCCTTAACCATGTTCCTAAATCTAAAAAGAGTTGGGGGCTCGAACAGCCACAGCGGAATGCTAAAATCGCTGCATCGAATTGGCTAAGCCGCACCCGTTCCGGACACGAGCGAAAGCGAGGGACACGGTATATAAAGCCTTTTTTTTTTTTTCACATAAAGTACTTATCTTATGATATTCCTATTAATCCGGCCCGCTATAAGTTTAAGTAAAGTAATGGAAGAAGGTCGTCGTTATACCTTGCTCTTGCTTATGCTGCTACAACCTGCTCCACTGATCCCTATAATTGTAGGGTAGGTGATAGGAGAGAGAGAAAATTAGGGCTGGCAATAAATAGATATGGTGATCTGGTGCCTTCCATAAAGCTTGCATAGGACTATGAGGTGCTAAATTGAGCGAAGCGGTCGTATCTATTTTACTAGGTAATTACAACTAACAAGTGATGTAAATAGGACCAAGTCGACATAATAATCCAAGCGCCAGAAAATTTGTCTGCTCTTCAGCAAGCCTTGCCGGACTTGTTGATATGTTTGGTTGTAACATGTTTTCCGTTACGATCCTTATACTCGACAGTCAGATGTTCCGGAGCGTTGGGATCTGTTCCACCCTTATGCCATGACTTTGCTCCTCTATGAGAAGATTTTTAGCAGCACATTCGCTACGTACGCGGGTAATGCCTAGTAAGAAACGACAAAGCGAGGTAGAGCTGGAAGAAGCACTTACTGCCGAGCTGGAGTGCATTTGATGATGGCACTGCTTCAATCTCTGGTGTCCGACTTAGAATAGTCAAATACAGCCTGCTCGGCAGAGCTGGTCCTGACGAGTTCGTTTGTAAAGGTAACATCGTCGGTTGAACTTCCCAGAGGCATCTTTATTTTTGATGAT
Organism: Celoporthe dispersa; assembly: GCA_016584495.1. Classification (NCBI taxonomy): domain Eukaryota; kingdom Fungi; phylum Ascomycota; class Sordariomycetes; order Diaporthales; family Cryphonectriaceae; genus Celoporthe; species Celoporthe dispersa. The sequence goes on from WAID01000010.1 coordinate 236,130, forward strand.
CAAGATGGCATAGGCGAAATGGAGTGCAACGGTGCAAAAGAAAACGTAATGATGATAATAATAATCATGATGCCACGCAATGCCATTGAGGTCTTTATATCTGCGCAGAGATGGTCATCGAAGGTATAGTCAATATCCAAAGGAGCATCTCACCATGTCATCTGAGGCTCAGGGTGGCCGTGTTGGCAGACCTCAGGCGAGATTAGCGGTTGTGGGGGCCGGCGCTAATGTTATCTATCCTGTGATAAGGGTTCTGATTGGTCTGGAACGGCTGAGGTAGCAGCTAGCCGACACCTCACCTCCTCACCTGAACTTTCGAGCCTCTTTGGAAAAGCGGCCAGACATCGTCAAAACCTTTCGCCAAATACGCCACCGCGAGCTTAGTTGCGATATTTTTTTTTCTTTGTTGCGGTGGCCGGTACCCCGGAATGCCGATTTGATCTTACTACTACTTCGCCGCTGCCACAGTACTCACTGCTTCTTCAGTCGCCGGCTTGGAGTATCTCGCAACCTACCCACGCTCAAGGCGGTCGCGTTTATACGAACACTTGCTATCAAGATCTCTGCCGCTCTAATCAATGTGGCTTCGAACCAGACCAATGCTGCTCTGACAGCCGATACGGAACAACAAAGCGGCGTTGTGGTGACAGATTTAGGAGACATTGAAGAGGGCAGAGATGCATACCGACCGGGCAGATTCCATCCAGTCTACATTGGTGATGTGTATGCAAACAAGTATGAAGTGATGAGTAAGATTGGTTACGGACTCTATTCGACAGTTTGGCTGGTTAAAGACCTCTCGAAGCCGTGAGTCTATGGTCTCTTCGCCCCCTCCCCCCGCATGTCCCGTCGCCGGGCTCACACTGACTCGGCCTATGATATGCAGGCCGAATGACGAGCATCGATTCCGGGCTCTCAAAGTGCTGAGTGCGGAGTGTTACGGCCAGGATAATCCCATCTTCGAGAGGGAGATCCTCACTCACCTTCGTGCCGGAGACCGTGAACTGATGGGCTACAAATACATTTGCCACCTCGTCGACGACTTCGAGCTTAATGGCCCTAATGGTGACCATGTCTGCCTCGTGTTGGAGCTTATGGGAGAAAACTTGCAAACCTTCGGCGTCTGGTTCCAAGAGCACATGGTGCCTACCCCGATCATGCGCAAGTTCACCTTCCAACTGGTGGCTGCCCTCGACTTTGCTCACGAGAGTAATGTGATTCATACCGGTATGTCATTGCCTTGAAAACTATGGTATGAGCAATCAAACTCAACAGATTCTAGATATTAAACCCGACAATATATTTGTTAAGTTTCGAGATATGCAACGTATCGAGTCGGAATACCTTGTCAAGGAGCCCATCCCGAAGCAGGATAAGGCCGAAGAACGGTACACTCCGATCCAAGCTCGGCCGTTACGGGCATACTCTTTCGGGGCCGATCCCACACGGCTCCATGAACTCGACATCGCCTTGGGAGATTGGGGGGTATCGAGCTGGGCCACCAAGCATCTGACCGAGAACATCCAGCCCGTCGCTCTTCGGGCTCCCGAGGTCCTGATCGGGGCTCCGTGGGACACGAAAGTCGACTGGTGGAACCTCGGCGCTGTGGTTTTCGAGGTGTACCGTGCCGTTCGCCTGTTTGATGGACGAGTCCCGCCCGACGGCCACTACGAAGTCAGGGAACATTTGGCGGAGATTGTCGACCTTTTCGGCCCGTTCCCCAGCGCCTTGCTGGAGAAAGGCGAGGCCACCGTTCAGGGCATGTTTGACGACGAAGGAAGGATTAAAGACTCCGAGCCAATGGGCCGTCCACCTCTCGAGTCGGAAGCATTTCTACCAGGTCTAGACCAGACTTCGAAGGACATATTTGGGTCTTTTCTCCGGGCTATGATGAAGATAGACCCGGCCGAGCGGCCAACACCTGAAGAACTTGTGCAACATCCTTGGTTGGACCCCCAAAGGCGATGGTGACTTTGGCACACCTCGTTCTATCAAGCTGCTTTGGTCGGCCTGAGGTCATCGCCGCCATCTCTTATCATAACTTGTGCCAAAATTTTTTTTATATTTTTTTTTAGCTATATTACTTTGTGTCAAAACAATACGAAAATGCTGTGCAAAGCCTCATCGTTTCGTTAAGCCCTAGCGGCAAGTATTTCTGTGGAATGGCTAGCACCGAGGCTAAGGCATAAAAGTACATAACAAATCTCCAAAAGGTTGGGAGTAAGAAAAAATAAAAATAAAATTAAGACCCATCACCTCTAAGCTAAAACTATTTAAAATTTGTTAGGAAACAACGACTTGCGTTGTTGGCCCGTGAGCGGGTCAACTATCTATCTCAGGCCAAAAGGCTTTCTAGCTCAGAGCAGGTCCCAAAGGCCAGTATTACCTGATAATAATATATTACCAAGTGTTGAATCCCAGCTGGGACGCTTTGGACATATATCAAGGAGCCAACCAGAAGCGGACAAACAGATAGTAATGATTCGAAGGGTAAGATACAAAAGGAGAAGGGAAGAGAAGATAGAGCGAAACTATAGCTGTTATTTTTGTTTCATCTTTTCAGCTGTATTTTCTCTCTCTTTTCTTGTTCAGTGTTCTCTTAGCCGTGATACCCTAACCCTGGACACACACACCCCCACCCTCTTTGGACCTTACTCATGTTCTCCGTCATCACATCGGTCCATCCATCCTCGTCTCGTCTCCTTCTATCCATCTCAACATTCTCCATCCGGCATTTCCCCTCCAAGATGAGCCCAGGCAGGAGTACATTCGTCACGCTCATCCGGACCCATCACATCACCAGCCGCAAGAAGCTCCAGCGCGTCAGAAAGGCCGCCGCCCACTTCAATGTCCCCTTCGTCCTCGTCCGCCACGGTGGCTCGCCAGGGCTCATGTATGGGGAGAGCCCAGATGTCCGTGGTCTCACGTCCTGGGTCGGCGCAGTAAAGGACCTGCGGTACAAGGACTTCCAGTGTGTGTGGAAGCCGGAGCAGAGGGAGCTGGCCCGGGTGGGCGGTGCGCCGCGGGCAGCCGACGGCCCCTTTAGCGAGACTGGGTCTGTGTCTGCGTTTGGCCTCGTCCTGGAGGAGAAAGGTCTTGCGGAGTGGTTCAGGACCGGACTCTTGAGCAAGCGCGCTGGACAGTTCGACAGTGCTCCCTGAGCCGGCGCCAACAAGCTCACGCCAACAGGTGCAGCAGCCAGCGCCAATATCTGCACACGTATGACACCATTTCTTTCGAAACTTGGGACACAGGCCTTATCAGAATCGCATTACTACTTGGCGGCTCTACCTGTCCTGATATAAAGGCAGCCTCCGCCTCACATGGTCAGGACAGCCCTGAAGCGAACATCACCGCTGGTCATGCGGTCAAAGGCCTTCTGGGCATCCTTCAGCGGGAACTTCTCCACCAGACACTTGACGCCGTGCGTCTGCGCGAAGGCGATGGCCTCTTCCGAGTCCAGCGCGTGTCCAGCGGGCCAACCGTGCACAGAGACACCCTTGATGATCATGGTAGTGGAGTCAACCTCGATGGGCCCGACAGGCGCCAGGACGAGCAGCTTCCCGCGGGGGGCCAGGCCAGCTACGAGCGGGCTGATGGCCTTGGGGTTCGGGGCCGTGGCCACGATGATATCGGCGCCGCCCAGCTTCGTCAGGGCCTGCACCGCGTCCTCCTTGCTCGTGTCGATGTAGTGGTGGGCGCCGAGCCTGGTGGCAAAGTCCCGCTTGTCGCTGCCGCTGCTGATAGCGACCACCTCGTACCCCATCTTGTTCGCATACTGAACGCCCAGGTGGCCCAGCCCTCCGAGGCCCTGCACGGCGACGAGCCCGCCCTGCTGGACGCCGAGCTGCCGCACGGAGTTGAAGACGGTGACGCCCGCGCAGAGCAAGGGCGCGGCCTCGGCTGGGTCCATGCCAGACGGGACCCGGACCGCTGCCTCCTGACGGAGGGCCACGTGGGTTGCGTAGCCTCCGTCTCGCGTCACTCCGTTGATCTGGGCGTTGCCACAGGTCTGGAACATGCCGCGCTGGCAGCTCCTGCACGAGCCGTCGTGGCCTGGAGAAGACAGGGGGGAAGGTGGTGAGGGCACCCGCGCGCGTCAGCCAGTGACAGCCTCAGAATGTTGGGTGGTGGGAGGACCAGGTCGAGAGACGAGAACGCACAAAGGACTACTCACCTCCGTGCCAGGCTCCCCCGACGCGCTCGCCCCCCTTGAACCGGGTGACATCGTCCCCAACAGCAACCACCTCGCCGATGATCTCATGGCCGGGGATACGCGGCCACGCGTTGCCCATGTGGCCCTGGCGCAGGAACTCGTCGCTGTGGCAGACGCCGCAGGCGAGGACCTTGACGAGGACCTCCCCCTTGCCGGGCGCCTTCAGCTCGAGCTCCTTGATGGTGAGGCCGGCATTCTTGTCCTCGATGACGGCTGCCGTATATGTCTTGGGGAGCGACGACATGATGGAAGCGTGGGTCTTGGTGTTTTCTTGTCAAGATCTTCTGTTGTTTTTTGTTTTTCTTATTCAGTGAAAAGAGGTGATCAGACAGAGCACAGATTGATCACAGGTGCAGCCTCTGCGGGGAAGGGCGATGATGACATGGGCTACTGCGGTAGATGGAATCATGAGCTCTCGAGAGGAGAGGGGAAGCTTTATGTATCCTGATACGACTACAGCAGCAGTTGGTCGTGCGTGCTTGTATGGGTGACCACGGGCTAGGCTTGAGACACGGGCGGAACGTCCGCTACCGCCGCAGAACGGTAGCATCGGAGCAGCCAGCAGCCACAAAGGGCCACACACAAGACGTGCAGCTGCAGCAGCTAGCTGCATGGCCAGCCAAGCGACGGCACAGCACCACCAGTACGTACCCAGTAGGCATGACCCAAAGCCTGGTTTTCCCTATGCTCGAGACAAGCACATAGTACGACGTTGCTATCACCGACCTATCTCCAGCGGGCCAGAGCATGCAACATGCGCCTGCGCCGCTTCTACAGTACCCTGAACCGATCTGATTGGATGGTTCGCCACATGCATTCCTCCGGCGGCCCAATGCGCTGCGGTTCGGGGATGCAGCACCTCTGCAGCTCCCAAAGCCGAACCCTGTCTGGGAGCCGCAGAGGCGCATCGCCAAGAACGAGGAGGGGTGGGGTGACGGATGCGGGCGGGGTGTGTGGCCTCTGGGGCAAGCAATGATTTTTTTCTTTTTTTTTTCTTCTTCTTTTCGTAGGGGAAACCAAGAGTACTATATACTATAATATTGTACTATACTTTGTCATCTTCTTGCGTAGGTCTCCGCCCTCCTTTGAACCGTACCTTGACGCGGGTTTAAGGACAGACAGGTTTGTCATATGCCATGTAACACTGTCTCTGTTCCCTGCGGGGAGAAAGGTCCGCGAAGAGGATTCTGAAGGATTTGAGAAAGAAGCAGCCCATGTAGCCACTCGGCCAGAGCTTTACAGGACCAAGATCAGTAAGGCCTACGAGGAACGATCTGGGGCGCCGTTCTCGCGGGCACTCTTTGTCTCATCCAAAATGTCGGCGAAGAATGAATGATGTAATTCACGCAGGATTGTTGCTGGCTGATCAGCTTACCTGCCTGCTTAGCGGCTCAAGGAGAGATGTGGGCCTTGATGAGATCACCTCGCCCAGAATTATTAATGCCTTTTGGAGCACACTGAATCGAACAGCTGGTTCAAGACCAATGATTTCCATACAGGGAAAGAGAGAGAGAGAAAAGAAGAAAGAAAAGAAGAAAAAAAAAGGAAATCACGACAAAACTGGAGAGATTCACAGGATCGTCGTATTACATAGATTCACCTCTGTCTTCACACCAGCAACGCAGACACACCCGCTCAAATCTACGTCAGACGCCACTCTCCCAAGGAGAAACGAGGCTAATAATTGTCTCGTCTCCGCCGTATTGGGAAAAGTGACACTAGCATAGACAAGCTGAAGGGAGTTCTTGTTGGGACGCCATAACGTCATTGTGAACACGCCGGGAGACACTGACCAAGGAATGCGAGAGCGCACAGCGTTTTCATATGTTATACAAGTCAAGAGGCAGCCTGAAACATGAATACTGTGAAGAACATGGTTTGGAGGTGTGACCTAGTATAGTATTTATGCCGTCGTCTGTAACATTCAAGCGTCAACCTTGAACTTTTTCTTCTTCTTCTTTCCTCTTTGGAGAAAGAAAGGAAGACAGAGAAAGGGATATCAAAGGAAAGGTATCGACAAATTCAAGAGTCAGTCCCCTTGCATCGCGACGATGGCTCCAGAAACCGTTGATCCGCCGGACTCATCCGAGCCCGAAAAGTCCACCAGCCCTCTTCTCGGTCTAGACGGCAGCACCCTTGGCTCGGCAGTCGCAGACATCCTCCCGATCCCATCCACAGGCACGCAGCCCGTCTCGGACCCTGTGCGGGAGGAGGTGTCACACACGCTCGCCGAGGACCCTTCTCTGTCTCACGCCCTGGCCACCGAGGACCATGAGGAGAAGGGCCTGGCGCAGCAGGACCACGAGGGGGAGGTCCTCGACCTGGGATGGAACCAGAGGAAGCAGGAGGTCCCAGAGCCGCTGGTGGGCGGGCTGGACAATGAGGAGCTGTGGATGCTCATCAGACGGTTTGACAAGGTAGGTTGGTCGACCAGGTCTATCCAGCCCACACAGCTCTTCGTTATTAGCATCATCGTTGTCATGTCCAAGCCTGACCCCTATTCAGCAAATGTACCACGTCAAGTCAACCCCCGAGCTCGTCCCTGGCGGCCTGGACCTCAACATCGCCGACGAGGAGGGGTTCTCGCCCGACAAGCTGCGAGCCAACCTCGAGAGGCTGTACATGACAGTCGCCGTCGGGCTGCTGTCCTCTGTCAAACACATCGCACGGCTGCGCTCGTGGCGCGAGACCCGACGAACATCCGCCTTTGCTGCCACCTATTTCCTCGCCTGGGTCCTGGATCTTCTCGTCCCGGTCCTGTCGCTGACGGCCATCACGCTGATCGTCTACCCCCCGTCGCGGGAGATCCTGTTCCCTCCGGCACCCGTTGCCCTCGTGGACTCGAGATCCGGTGGCGTGCAGAAGCCCAGAGCTGGCGTGCTGGGTTCTCACGACAGCGCGACTGGTGCGCCCGAGAACTACAGGGGTGAAGCCGTGGAGCAGGAAGCCAGCAACTTCGTCAGCGGGATCGCATCCATCGCCCTCAGCAGCGCCACGGGGAAACACCCAGAGGGCAGCGGTGGTGATGGCAGCGATGACGAGGAGGGCGCACCAGGCGACACAGTCCCAGACCCAACAGCGGTGGCCATTGGTGCTGCAGACGCAAAGGACACTGCCAAGGGCGGAAGGCATGCAAAGCACGACAAGACCAAGGAGCCGATGGAGACGGCCATGTGGACCAAGATGAGACCCATCATGCACGCCCTGGCCGACGTGGCAGACACCTGGGAGCGGTTCGGCAACGCGCTGAGCCCTACACCTCCGTTCCCGAGAACAACCTACCGGCTCAGGCTCGCCCTCCTCCTCGTTCCCCTGTTCTGCGCGTCCCTCGTCACCACGTCCTACATGGTCACCAAGGGCGCCACCTTTGGCCTGGGTTTCGGCTTCTTTGGCGACCCGGTCATCTCCCGCGGCCTGGCCCTCCTCAACCACAGGTTCCCGCACTGGCAGAAGCTCCTCGAGCTGCGCAACACCGTCCTCAAGGGCGTGCCCACCAACGCCCAGCTCACCATCACCCTCCTCCGCATCGGTGAGGCCAACAAGGCGCCTCTCCCGCCCCCGCCCACCATCACCTCGCCGCCGCCTGACCGGCCTGCCGGGCTCACGGAAGAGCACCTGCGCGCCACGGGTGCTGAGCCGCCCCTCGGCGCCACCGACGAGGAGCTCGACGAGGCGGTGCGGCACCATGATCCCGACACGGCGCGCGAGACGGGCCGGCCGGACATTGATGCGTCCATGGACAGGAAACACGGGAAAAAGGCCAGCAGGATCATCGGTTTCTTCAGGGGCACCACCAAGGGCGCGGTCAAGACGGCCATGGGCACCGATGCGGCGCGGGCTAAGGCGACCGGGTCGAGCAGGGCCAGGGACAGGCTGGGTGTGGTGGCGCCGCCCGGTGCAGACTATACCTCGGGCCCTGTGGACTTCAGGGCGCGGTGCAAGGGAAAGAAGGGCCACGTGTACATCACGACCAAGTCAACGATCCCTGCTGTGGCGTTCAGCACGGACTCGACCATCGAGAGGATTGGGAGCCGGGAGCGCGAGGACCTGCACCCGAGCTGGAGCGTTGCCGTCGCAGACATCGTGGAGCTCAAGAAGTTTGGCGGGTACGGGTGGAAGGCGAAGCTGGTCGTCGGCTGGGCGCTCGAGCGGGAGGTGGCGGACGGGCTGGAGATTGTGACGAGGGGTGGTGATCGGTTCAGGGTCACGGCCGTGCCGCTGCGGGATGAGCTGTTTAACCGCCTGGTGGCGATGGGCGGGCAGAAGTGGGTGGCCTGGTAGGAGGTTGACGGGCTGGGCACGAGATGGTGGGGCTGAGGGCGCCTGCTCATCCTGTAGATATTCAGATGTAATCAATACTTGACTTGCCACGAGCGAGGACCTGTTGTTATTCATGTAGAAACATACCACGATCAGCCATTCCTCTGCATGCTGAAGATCGTCTCTGCCAACGCGACACCGACTGACCTTGTTGAAAAGCTTGTAACAGAGGACGAGTTGTTGGTAGAGAAATATAGCTTGGTCTAGTACAACCAATGCATCTTTTGGTGCTTGTTACTAGTATCCTACCATCTCAGGTCGTCATGCCCGATGAGAGCATCCTGGTGATTCATCCTCATATTGATATAATATGAGCTTGATGTGCACTGTCTTTACGGAGCGGCCACAGAGAACTCAGTATCTCACTAGACAACCATGACGAAGAGCACATGTCGAGGGGTAAAGCAAAGATTCGCTGTCTGACAACTCCTCTGGAGTTCCTAGTCAGGCTGGCTTGGCCATCCACCGCGACGAGTCAGCTGAGCGCTCGTGCTTAAACTCTGTTGCGGAGGCATAAAATGGCTCGTGGGTGGAAACAGGTGATGAAGAGACCGTGGAAGATGGTGTTCTGGCCGAGACAAACAAGGCTTGGGTGGTTGCTTCCCCTCCCCCCAAGAAAGGATGTATTATGTACCGCATAGTCTGCACAGTACAAAAAGTTGTTTGTCGGGACGGTCCTTCCGCCAACGTTCATAGTACATTTCGTGGAGGAAGGAACGTTTGGACCCTTGTCCGCTTCTTGGCACATGCACCCTGGGCAGAGAGAGGCAGGCTTAGTTTCGCTCTCAACATGAGTGGTCGACACACACACCTCTGGATAAGGACCCTTCTTCTCCCCCCACACCAAAAAAAAAAGGTTATCTTTCCGATCTGAGGACTATCAAGAAGCTATCACTGGCAGCGTGCATATCTGCTGCAAGGTCAGCAGCTGCACACCCCCTGACCTGATTCATGGATGTTTTTAATTTGTCTAGCCTAATCCCTCCTTCCGCTTTTTCTCTCCTCTTGGCTGGTGATCCCGCTCTGTGTGGTTGTCATGTGTCCTTGATCGTTTTCTGAGTTGCAACCCTTTTCTTCCTCCTCTTCCTCCTCTTCCTCTTCTCTCTCTATCTCTCTCTTCTGTATGTTGTCCTCGTCTGGTCTGCTTTTGCGGAGCTCTGTATCCGGCGTCGGCGTCTTTCAGGATGGACGAGAAAGCCCCCCTCCTGCGGCCGCTGACACGGGGGAATCACGGCACACCCCGCGGCCCAGAGATATTCCTATCTCTCCTGGTGGTAGCCGGCCTGGTCTTCCTGGGTTTCACGGTCCATGACTCTGCACGTCCGGGACAGAGAACCTACGGCGTGAAATCATTATCATCCGCTGCACAGGAACAACAAGAAGCTGCTGGTGGTAATAGTGGCTTCTCATGGGCCAGCATAACGCCCAGCCGAACCCTCAGGTGGCACCCGTGTTTCGACGGCGAGTTCGACTGCGCCCGCCTGGACCTTCCCAGGGACTGGATCGAGCCCAACGATGAGGACCGCGTGGTCATCGCCATCGCTCGGCTCCGGGCCACAAACACCAGCGACTACAGAGGCCCCGTCTTCTTCAACCCGGGCGGCCCTGGCGGGTCGGGCATATGGTCTCTGCGGGACCACGGCAGGCAGCTCCAGACCATCGTGGGCACCAACCACGACATCATCACCTTTGACCCGCGCGGCGTAGGCGCCTCTGTGCCCAGGATCGAGTGCTGGGACACGGTCGAGAAGCGGCACAACTGGGCCCTGCAGGAGGCGCCCGTGATAGACTCGCACCCCGGGGTGCTCTACGACGTGTGGGCGCGGGCGTCGGCCTTCTCCATGGCCTGCGAGCAGTCCCACGAGGGCACCGGCCTGCTGGAGCACATCGGCACGGCCTCTCATGCCCGCGACATGCTGGAGATGCTCGACCAGGTCGGCGAGGACAAGCTGCAGTACTGGGGCTTCAGCTACGGGACCATCCTCGGCGGGGTGTTTGCAGCCCTGTACCCCGACAAGGTCGGACGGCTCGTCAGCGACGGCAACGTGGATTATGAGGAGTGGTTCAACAGCGCGCACACCAATGCCGTCCGCGATGCAGATGCCGTCATGGGGGCCTTCTACAGCTTGTGCCACCAGGCCGGGCCCGAGAAGTGTGCCTTCTATGCCTCCTCGCCGGCCGAGATCAGGCTGCGCCACACGGCCATCCTCAAGCAGCTCCGCGTGCAGCCCATCGTCTACCTAGCCCCAGGACACGGCCTCGGCTCCGCGCTGCCCGAGGTGATAACGTACTCCAAGATCCGCCAGCTGGCCGCCACCTCGCTCTACCGCCCAAACTACTATTTCCCTCACCTCGCCGAGATCCTCGCGGGTCTAGAGCGCGGCGACGGGGAGCCCTACTTCGCCTTTGTCACCCGCGATGGCCTGCCCTTCTCCGACGTCTGCTCCGCCGAGTACGTCCCGCCCGAGGTGCCACTGTCCAGCGGCGACGAGGGCAGCGACGATGCCTTCCCCATGATTCTCTGTGCCGACGGCGAGCCGCTAGGCGAGGACCCGCGGGGCTTTGAGGACCGCGTGCGCGAGATGGAGGAGATCAGCTGGAGCTCGGGCGCCATCGTCATCAAGGACCGTGTTGCCTGTGCTGGGAGGACGGTGCGCCCCAGGTGGAGGTTCAGCGGGCCCTTCAGCGCCAAGACGAGCTTTCCTATCTTGTTCATTGCCAATATGGCCGATAACATCACGCCGCTGGTCAGTGCCCGGAACAACTCGGCTGGGTTTGAGGACTCGGTGGTTCTGATCCAGAACTCGTATGGTGTAAGTCTGCATCTCTCGTCTCTCACATGTCGTCCCAAGATGATGCACTTCAAATAAGAGCTGCTGGCTCGGCGCGTGCTGACGATGCTCTGCCGTGATGATCAATTAGCACACGAGTCTGGCTGCTCCGTCTGTATGCACTGCCAAGGCCGTGCGGGAGTACTTCCAGGATGGCGTCCTCCCGGCTGATGGTACGACCTGCGACCCGGAGATCCTACCATTCGATCTTCCTGGCCACGCGGTGGCGGCGTCTGGGAGCGGTGATGATCGTGAGCTGGCCGCAGCGTCGCGGGAATTGTCGTTCAAGGCCGGCTGGGGTCTCGATAAAGGACAGAGGGTGAAGTAGAGGAGTTCTTGGTACAGTGTAGAGGGTGCTGCTTTTGGCGTGACATGATGATATCCTTTGCAGATCTGTAGGTGCTTTGTCTTCCTTGGTTACGGCGCTGGCCGGCGTATGTTTGCAAGTTTCCTGCATGCCGAGGGGCGGTGATTGATATCTACGAGGTTGATCGTGCATTCTTGTCGAGGTGTGTCAGCGGAATATCAAGATCTATCGCTTCTGTCAGCTCATCATCGACAATCATCTCCCGCGATGAGCTCACCTTCTCAACCTCCCGTGGAATAACACCCCAGCCCGCTCAGTCCACAAAGACAGGCCAGCTACAGGAGTGCCTTCCCTCCCAGTCTTCTTAGGTGGGCATTAATGATGATATTGCCACGTAATAACGCGAGAGCACTTTGCTCCGGCCCGAGATCTAATCACCGGATCAGGTCTTGTATACAAACTCAAATCTCTGCTAGCAACCATGGGTTACAGTAGGAGAATCATGCACACCGTCCAGGAGGCTGGCCTGGCCTGGCCTGAGACGTTACACCAGAGCGCGCCCGCAATGGCGACATCTGCCCCCACGATAAGCAATGGGGGCCCAGGGCCATGATTGTCTCCCAGGTCGCAGCCGATACCAGCCCGCCATGGGCTATGGATTGGATAACAGTTTCGTGAGGAGATCACGCAAGATGTGTAAACGCTTTGTAAGAAACTCTGGAGGCACGGACTTATCCGCTCGAGCAGCCTGGCCGGCTGGCTGGCTTTGCCCCTAAACCTCGGGCGTACACCTTACTATCTCCCAAATATATATCGAGCTAGGCCAGGAACTGAGCTGCTTGCCATCTGATCCCTAACTCTCGTCATTGGGCCTGTCGAGTCGTCACGAACCACGGGTGAGATCATCTATAGAAAGTGGCCGAGGCTGTCAATGTTTTGGCCATCCATACTTCTGAGACTCTGCGCAAGCAATCTATTCGTTCTCGGTGCACTTCCTGCCAAGTCTAGATATAGGAGTAAACTCGAAGAGACACGCCTGTCCGCAGACCAGCATCAATCCAGCTCCAATCCCGGCCCGCGCATTTTGTCAATCCCATCAATATGGCGTTCTGGCGGCGGCCGTTCAGCCAGCGCGAGCAGGCACCAGACACCGCTGCAGAGGACCAGTCAGAAGTCACAGACGGCACCTTGCACTACGTGGTCGAGAAAGCAGGAAATGACTCCGGCCCGACGTATCAGGGAGGCCACGGGAGCTCCTGTGGAGGTCGACTCGCCACTGGGATACGATGTGGGCTCCATCACCATCATTTTCCTCAACATCAGTATGATGATAGGGACTGGAGTATACTCGACCCGTATGTAGTAACCGGTTCCTCTTCTGATACGCCTCGCAACGTCGTCCGGAGCATGCTGACCTAGTATCGACCACCAGCCTCGACGATCCTGAAGGACACAGGCAGCGTTGGTCTGAGCATGATCTACTGGCTCATAGGCTTGATCATGTCGGTGGCCTCGTTCGCCGTGTACCTGGAGTTTGCTTCGTATTTCTCCAACCGGAGTGGTTCAGAGGTGGTATACCTGGAGCAAGCTTTTCCTCGACCGAGGTGGCTGTTCCCGACCGCATTTGCCTTTCAGACGGTGATACTTTCGTTCAGCAGTGGTAACTCCATCGGTAAAGCTTGACTGGACCTCGTCATCCTGAACATGTCTGACATGGGGGACAGTACTCGCCGAATACCTATTCGCCACCAGTGGTCACGATTATACTGGATGGCAGTTGAAAGGGGTTGCCGTCGCAGGCTATACAGCAGCCTTTATGCGTGCGTTCAAAGAATTCTTCGCGTGCGACTTTCGCTCTCTCCCAGACCTCTCACTAACTTATCGCAGTCGTTGCTCTCCATACCAAGTTTTCCTATTACTTTTCGAATGGCGTCGGAATCATCAAGGTTTTGAGCAAGCAGCTCCGCATCTTGCCTCCTTTCCAGTGCAACCCACTAACACTGAGCAGCACTTGTCTTCATCAGCATCACAGGGCTTGTCGTCCTAGGCGGCCATACAAAAGTGGAGGATCCGCTCGTCAACTTCCGAGACTCCTTTCACCAGGATGCCGCAACTACCTACGGGCTGACAAATGCCCTGTACAAGATCGCCTTCTCGTACGCGGGTTATACCAACGCATTTAATGTCGTGAACGAAGTAAAGGTATTTCAATCGTGCACGAGGCAGCGCCGGTGTCAGACCTGTAGCTGAGCCGGAGAACCAGGACCCAGTCAAGCAGATCCGGAGAAACGGCTATATCTCTCTCGCAGTCGTGGGAACTCTGTACATCCTGGCCAACATCGCCTACTTTGCGGCGGGTAAGCAGCTCGACAGATCACTGCGAGGAGCCCCGGCAGAGGGTTCGTGCTGTGTGTCGCTAACGCCATCCCTCACACCTCAGTGCCCCGAGAAGACCTCGCTGCCGCGGAGCAGATCGCAGCAAGCCTCTTCTTCACCAACGTGTTCGGGTCGAGCGGCGCGGTGAGGGGGCTCAACTTCCTGATCGCGCTGAGCTCCTTTGGTAACCTCCTCGCCGTCTTGCTTGGCCAGTCGCGCGTGATTAGGGAATGTGGACGGTAGGTGTCGGCACGAGACTCGCAGGGAACAACTGCTGATGATTGAATTGATTCGTCGTGAACAGGCAGGGTGTCTTGCCTTGGCCTCGGTTCTGGGCTTCGACCAAGCCCTTTGGTACGCCACTTGGTCCGTACTTTGTCAAGTGGTTGCTCACGCTTGTTATGATCCTCGCTCCGCCGGCTGGTGATGCTTTCAACTTCAGTACGTCAAAGCCCCCAGCGAGGCCATCACGTGCCACCAAGGTTCCTGTCTGTTGCAATCCTGACCCGTCTACTTTTCAGTCAGCGACCTCCAGGTCTACCCAGCGGCCTTCTTCAGCCTCCTCCTGGCCGTCGGGCTCTACCTCGTCCGGTGGCGCCGTGGCCGACTGGGCCTCCCTCGGCCTATATTCCGCGCCTGGGATGTCGCCATCATCCTCACCATCCTCGTCGCCATCTTCCAGCTGGTCATGCCGTGGTATCCTCCCACGGGAGGGCCTTATGCTGGTGATGTTTCGTTCTGGTATGCTACGTATGTTGTTACTGGCATTGCCCTGTGAGTTCCCCCCGTTGTTGCGGCTCCCTGTGGCATTGGGAAGTGTAATCGCGTGGCTGACATGGATTTGTACAAAAAGTATCATTGCCTGTGGCGTGTACTACTGGGTTGTAAGTGGGCCTTTCCAGACAAAACGTTCTGAAGAACCGTCTCAAAACCTCCGGACCTCTTTTCTCCCCGCCCGCATCACAAGAAATACTAACCCAGGTGGCAATATAACAGTGGATCTGGGCAGTCCCAAGACTACGCGGCTACCGCATCCGCCAGGAGGTCCTGGACCTGGACGGCGGCGCGACGAGCCATATACTTGCCAAGGTACCCGTGGGCGAGCTTGCCCTGTGGGACGAGACGCATGATGCTGCGGGCAGACAGCGATATAGCTCTGGCTCGACGGAGAGCGTTGAGGCGGGCGGGCCGGGCGGGTCGGAGAAGGGCCCGGTCTAGATTATGACGGGGCTGTGGGTGGCATGCTTTGTGCTGCTTGTTGGATGAGAGGGACGGAATCTATGTAGAGAGGACGATTGCTGGCCGGAGAGATCTCATCTGGAGACTTGTCCTATGTGTTATATTCCGCATTAAAGGAATTTCCTTTGGTTTTGTCAAGCCATTACTCAGCAGTACGTTTATATAGGGTCGGCCTTTGTTTTGTGGTCCTGCACATAAACACCGTGACACTGCTGCGTCTCGGCAAAGCTGGCAGGTGTCTCGAGTCTCATTGCGCAGTTGCGTCTGCTGAAGACATCGGCTTCAGCCCACGGCCTCCCCCTGCGGTGGGCAGCGCGGGCGAGGGCTTCCTGCCACCCAGGCGTGGAGAGATTGGTCTGTGAAATGATGCAAGCCCGCAACAACACAGGTGACTTCCACAGCCTTTACCGACTGCCTGACCTATTTCGCCATTTCCTTCTTACGCCCTTCCCACTACCCGAGCCGACCAGCTCATGCCTTTTTATCTTTTTTTTTTTTTTTTTTTTTTTTGGCTACAGCTACAGCGACTCCGTGATGCGGCAGGATGGGTCCTCAGAAATAGAGTGCCCTTCTTCCAGGGTCGGAAAGGAGGGGTGTTATAGACGAGAACAATATGCCCCCGGCTCCTGGCGGCCCACCGTCACGCAGATGATCAAGACAAGGCCTGGTATGGACAAATACAGCGGCTAAAATAAGTGCCGTTACTTTGTCACCGCCCTGTGTTGTCGCCCTGGGTTTACACGCGCGTTTTAGCTGCGCGAAGGGGGGAAGGGCGGGGGAGGAGAGATATCTGTGATAACCTCAGCGGGTTTTTCAAAACCCCAGTGTATGAAACCGATGATGATATATATGTACAGCTTGGCCCGGCACAACATCAGTACTTGTAATCCACTGTCGTGGGCACGTTGTCGGAAGCCTCCTCTCCGTAGACCACATCGTCACGCTCCACGATGACCGTGCCGTCGGGGGCGACGAACTCGTCGCCGACGGCGTACTCCCAGTTGTAGCCCATCTCCTTGACGAGTTTCTGGTTGTGCGTGGGCCAGACCTTGCAGAGGGCGACGTACACGACAAATGTGACGGCAAAGGAGAGGATCCAGCCCATATCGCTGAGGTGCGAGGCGGAGGCGGACACGTTGGCACCGAGGGTGCCGCAGAAGCCCGGGAAGGGCAAGGCGACGCCACAGATGTAGGCGATGTAGGCCTGGACGTTCCAGCCCTTGTTGTAGTAGTAGTGCTTGTTGGCGCGGGTCGGGTCGTAGAGCCACGAAATGAAGACGTTGCCCTTGGTCAGGACCCAGTAGTCAGCAATCATGACGGCCACGACACTGGCCATGAAGAGGCCGTAGCCGGCGAGGAAGGTCTCGAAGACGCTGGCGGAGGCGAGGATCTTCCAGGGGCAGATGGCAAAGGCCAGGAACTCGACGATGAACTGGCCGCGCGGGATGGTGAAGTACTTGGGGAAGAGAAGGGTCAGGTCGGAGCCGAAGGGGATCATGTTGGCGGCGATGTTGGTGCCGAGGATTGAGAACATCCAGCAGAAGGCGCAGAGGAAGACGAGGGTCCTCGCGCCGCCCGTCCAGTAGCGGTCCAGGATGGCGCCCAGGAGATCCCATGGGTTCCAGAGGTCGGTGCCCCACGTGTTGTTGAGGGCAGCAGTCGCCAGGATGCCGAGGGATGCCGAGAGGGTAACGGCGATGGGGTTCGTGACGAGCTGTGACCACATGGCGCCGGTCTTGGTCCTGCTCCAGCGGGCAATATCGGGCTGGTTCGTGATGAGCGTGGCCTGGAGAGGCGGGGGAGAAGAAAGGTGGTTAGTAAACCTGGCTTGGTAGAGCTGTCTTGGAATCCCAGACGAGATGGGCAGCAGAGCATGGGCCAAATATCCGGGTGCCACTTACGGTATTGCCCATCCCGGCATTGATGGCATTCAGAATGTACCACGCCTTGTTCCCCGACAGGGTCCCGCTGTAGACGCCACCCACGCCCCCCCTTGGTGTCGACCAGGCAGAAGATGAACAGGCCGAGGATGGAGGGTATCATGAGGGCAGTCTTGAGCCAGAAGAACCACCTCAGCTGGTAGGGCCGCAGGGCGCAGAAGGGGAAGTGCACACACCAGAACAGGAAGAAGGACAGCATTCCTGCGGTGGTGATGCCCATGGAGACCGGGATCTTGTTGGGTATGTCATCGTAGAGGTGGCCGAAGACGCAGCGCAGCATGACGGCGACGAAGCTGGAGCCCGAGTACAGCTGGACGCCGTACCAGATGATGGCCAGGCACGCGCGCGCCGCCACGACGTAGAAGGACCCCCACATGCCGAAGACGCTCCGGGCGACGACGGGGTAGCCGATGTGGTAGGCGGAGGCGCAGCGGCTGTTGAAGAACATGGCGACCGAGGAGATGAGCTGGGAGACGAAGATGACGATGATGGACTCCCACCAGTTCAGGCCCAGGCCGACCATGGTAGAGCCCAGTGTCCAGTTGCCGAAGGAGAGGGCCCAGTAGAAGGAGACGTAGTTCTGCCACCTCCAGGTGCGCTTGGCGGGGGGCGTCGGGTCGAGATCCTCGTTGGACCAGCGCGAGTCGGAGTCCGAGTGCACCTGTCGCCCGTGGGCGTCGAGGGTCGACGAGGGCGCCTCGATCCAGGCCTTGAAGGCAGCGCCGCTGGTGAAGGCATGACGTGCCGAGGCGGCCTTGGTGCGCACAAAAGTGCGAGCCCTGGTGGGCGCCTCCGAGATCCTCATCTCGCTCTCTCTTTCTCTGCTCTGCCCTCCTGGGTGCCTGACGAGGTTGGCTGTCTGTCTCGCGGTCCGCGCAGGAGCTCAGGGAGGCCAACGACAGACAGGTCAGGCTGGGAAGGGTTTTTCGACGACAGGCTGTCGACCTCTCTTTTTTTTCTTCTTTTTTTTTGTGGTCGCGTGGTCGCGGTCGCGGGCGGCCGATGGGGCTCTTATGCAGGAAAAGCCAGGACCCTCCCGTTCAGGGATCCTGACTCTAGAGAGAAAGCCCTATCTCTCAAGGTTGGCACCGATCTCCGCCACCGCTGCGGAGAAGTCTCTTATCGACCCTGTCGTGTGCGGGACCTGGCGAGCCTGGGCGGTGGCGGCCCTTCGCACTGGAGTGCCGCCGAGGCCCCGCCATAGATCCCACAGCAGCTGATAAGCTAGAGGGAGTGGCCCGTTTCCGTACCGCGTTTGCACCAGATAGGCATGGCACAGCGGTATGGCTTGCATGGGAATCATGGCTGCACAGATAGGACGCAGGCGACACCATGGGCGGGTGGCCTGGACCCTCTGCTGATGGGAGGAGCAGAGGGGCGAACGAGCATGGTGTGGGCCGTCCCAAGGATCTGGATCAGCCTTTTCTGCTGTAGGGAGAAGAAGGTCTGTCTGGTCACGGTCCTTGGTTCGCGGTCCTTGGTTGCCGGTCATGGAAGGTCGATCCGGAATTCTGGGTAGGCGGAAGGAAGAGGTAGGAAGAGAGGAGGGGGAAGAAGGAGGATCATTTGGCGGGGAGGACGATGTCACCTCGGCTCAAGGACCCCCCTGACAGTGGTGAATGGACCGTTGACAGGCGTCGAATTGAGCTGATGGTCAGCATGCTTAGTGACCTGGACCGTCGATGGCGTCTGAGGAGAAGAAACGGACGACTTAACATGGCATGTGTCGTCTGACTCTTGACAAACCTGTAGTCGAATCGTTCGTTCCTGCCCAGTGCTGTCAAAATTTTTGACGCTAGGTTACAATGAGCTGGTCTTGGAATGATGAAGATACACTAACAGTATTGAAGCTATATGTATTAGCTATCATCAGCCTATGATAATCACTGGGCGCATGGTCTAGGGGTATGATTTTCGCTTCGCAATCGCAAATGACTGCTTTGCTCTGCCTGTGAAAGGTCGTGGGTTCAATTCCCACTGTGTCCACATTCAATGTTTTTTTGCGTTTTGGTTCTGTTTGTTCCCCCTTGTGTTGTTTGTCAAGGAATGAAGATTTGATTCCCCTTCTTCCTCGAGGGTGGTGGGTTGGGAGGTTAAGAGAGGCCTTGGCGACGCATATCAGGTTCTAGCACAAAACCCGGAGACACCGGCAAGATATTGTCACGGCTCGTCTGGTTTAGTAATAACATAATTATTAAATACAGGCATCTTCATGCCTCATGTGGTCCTCGAAAAGCCATGTCTAGTCTTTTCAGGTTGTTGAAAACATGACTGGAATTTTTTATAACCGCCGCGTGTAGTAAGCACTGTGTATCTCTGGCGGGGCTTCTGCGAGGAAGGCGCATGCCGGAGATTGTGCTGTGTGCACGGTACTCGTCCTCGTCAGTCGCGACTGCACCGACTGCACAACTACCGTCCTGAATCTAACCTTGCCGTTTCCAAGATCCCAACTCTGCAGATCATTCTCTCGCTCTCTCTCTCTCTCTCTCTGTCTCCTCTTCACGGCGCTCGCTCACCAAATCTGTCTGTCCTCCTTGGAAAGAAAACATCTCCTGCCTGTCCCAGAAAGGCGTCGAGGCAATGGGCTCAGCCATTTACATCAACCTACCGAGCACGACCGTCAAGGCTCAGAGTACCGAGACAGCCCCTCAGGTCTTGGACTTCCATCGGAAGCTGCCACATTACGACGAGACGCCGCTTCACTCGCTGCCAGGGCTAGCCAAAGAGCTTCAACTCGGGCACGTCTGTGTTAAGGATGAGTCAGGTCGCTTCGGCCTACCATCCTTCAAGATTCTGGGTGCCTCTTGGGCCGTCTTCAGGGCCCTCGCCGAAAGGCTGAGCCTGGACCCCGCGAGCCTTTTGAAGAGCACCCAAGAGCCGTCAAATCTGTGGGAGGACCTGGGCGCCAAGGCAAACTCCCACGGGCTGAGCCTCGTCTCATGTTCAGAGGGCAACTGGGGCCGAGCTGTGGCCCGCATGGCCCGGTATCTCGGGATACCCGCCCGGATCCTCGTCCCAGCGTTCATGCCGGAGACGACGAGGGCGCGGATACGATCCGAGGGCGTTGAGGTCATCGTGGTCGATGGAAACTACGATGATAGTGTTGCTGCTGCTAGACGGGAAGCAGACGTGGACGACAGGGTCATACTCGTCATGGATATGGGCTGGGATGGCTACGAGCAGGTCCCCGAGGTGTGTTGTTTCCGCTGTCTTGATTTGTTCTTTTTCGTCTTCGAACTACTGGCACCCTGTATACTGAGTCCCAAGCAGTGGGTGGTTGAGGGCTACAGCACCATGCTGCGTGAGGCCGACGCTCAGGTTCCAACCATGACACGGGGCATCGCAGCGACGCACGCCTTCATTCCTGTAGGGGTAGGTTCAATCGCCCACGCGGTCGCCCACCATTACAAAAACACAGAGCGGGGTCTGCGCTTCAGGGCTTCGGTCGTCACCGTCGAGCCCACCACAGCTGCGTGTCTCAAGGCATCACTCGAGGCTGGCCGGATCACTCCTGTGCACACTGGTGACTCCATCATGTGCGGCATGAACTGCGGGACGGTCTCGTCTACCGCCTGGCCGGTGCTTCAGTCCGCAGTAGATGCAGATGTCACCGTCACCGACCACCAGGCTCACACGGCCGTCTGCGAGCTCGAGAGCCTGGGCCTGCAGCCCGGTCCGTGCGGTGCTGCCACGCTGGCCGCGCTGAGGACCGCTTGTCGAGATGCGAGAACCGAACTCAACCTCAGCCCAAGTTCCGTCGTAATACTGTTCTGCACGGAGGGAAAGAGGGAGTACGAGATCCACCTAGCTGAAGGATGACACGGCTTAGCTAGGCTGCAAAGATGACAACCTATTTCGTGACACCGACAAAGAACAAACTACATCATGATCACCTCAATTATTTCTCTCGCTCTCTCCTTCTCTCTCTCTATACCAGGCCTTGAGATCTCTAGCATGGACAATACTCTGACGTGCTGCTGACCCTTGGCTTGTAGGGGCTTCCAGCAAGAGGCAACTGGCTAGGCCGCCATGGCCCACACAGCCCCCAATGGCCCCTCGCTTACTACTCAGCTCCAGGTACGGTAGGCGAAAGGGATGGTGTAGGGCCGAGATAATCTTGTACAAGCCACTCTTTCAGCTCTTCTTGGTACCGCAGACTGCCTGTCGCCTCCATTGAGTCCAGACGACCTGTGACGCGCCACACGGCGAAGTTGCCGTTTCTGGCGACCCTCAACATTCTTGCATCTGGACCTCGCGCCTTGTACTGTGGATCAACTGCGGCCCGCAGGATGGCTCCAGAAATATGGGCAGACTTCTCCTGAAGATTTGTCTGTGGGTATCCGACGTATGTTCATCACTCCCTGTGCAAATGTCCACGACAAGTCACATGACTGTGCCTGTGAGCTGATATCTGCTTCTTTCACTAACGAGAGGACGCTTATTTAAGCTTTCTTTCATTCCCTCTTCTTTCCTTCTTACAGGGGCAAGGACGGAATAGTTCCTCTGTTATACATCCTCCATGAACTCTGCCGACGGTGGCCATGAAGACCTGGCTCACTTTCGTGCTCCTGACCTCACCCTTTGTGTTTGTTGCAGCCGCTCTCAACCCTCCTGTCGACTCACCCCACGCTACCAAAACGTGGAACGCTTCGCCTGAAGCCCACAGCTGGAAATCTTCCCAAAGAGAAGAAGCTCTTCTGTCAACCGTGAATCACATCTCCCCTCGTGACAACGCCGAGCATGTCGTCCTCGCCAATTGCATCACAGGAGATGGCGTCCTCTCCTCGGAGATGGCCTACTTTACAGGGTCGCCGGACAGCTTACCTAACGACACTGCCGTCGTCGATACTCCCTATAACACTACGCGTCAGTGGGCGAATGCAACAACATCGACGCTGTTCTCGGATACAAACGTTACCTTCACTGCGGTGCTCAGACCAGAGGTTGCGCAAGGCGACTGGGCTGGTACTGGAGACAACGGCTACGGAACCTTTGTCTGCTGGGAGGACACCATGAACAACCTCTATCGGAACACTG
Organism: Celoporthe dispersa; assembly: GCA_016584495.1. NCBI lineage: Eukaryota > Fungi > Ascomycota > Sordariomycetes > Diaporthales > Cryphonectriaceae > Celoporthe > Celoporthe dispersa. The sequence continues at coordinate 258,396 of WAID01000010.1, forward strand.
ACGAGGGCACAACCTGCTCCGGAGTATATGATTGTGATCATGAGGCTACCCCAAGTGAGTTCCCTCTCCTATGCCTGTTGCCCCATTCTAGATTACTGTGTCTCGATATTGCCCATCGCATCGAGTGAGTTAGGGTATTCCTAGCTAGACACCGGATCTCGATTCTGCTTGCCACTCCTCCTCAAGTCTCACCTGCTAAGCATCCCACGATGCCTTCACACGTCGTGATGACTCAGCCGGCCCTCGTCTTGCTTTTGCTGCTTCTAACCACCACTATCATTAGCCGTCACACCAAGTCCGTTATCTGCGACCTCTTCTAGCACAACGGCGAAGAACAGCTCTGCCTCAGGCCAAATGTCACTAGGTACCAAGATCGGCGTGGCTGTTGCTTGTGTCGCCTTTGTGGCCCTGGTCATGATCATGTCTTCGCTAGTCTTTATCCGACATCTTGCTATCAACAAGGGCAAGACCGGTGGGATCTTCGATTTGTTCGTGCCAAAGCCAGTGCTCAGTCCTCTACCAGCACAACCAGGGAGGATACTGGGGCCCGCCCGTCGAGACATTGAACGACCGGGCCAGGATCCAGAGAATTGAGTATCTGGGACCCCAACCTGGGCAGACATACGAAGCGCCCGGCAGCCACGGGTACGAGGTCACTGGTGATGAGCGATATCCTCCTCGAGAGATCGACGGCGCAATGCTACCTCGTGAGCTTCTTGCCTGTACGCAGAGGCGAGAGCTTGCTCCGGGTGCGGAAAGTGCTGCTGCCGAGACCCCGACAGAACAACCGAGGCGAGGAAGAACGCTCTGGAGGCCTGGTGAGACCCCTCGAACTCAAGTCGAGCCACGACGGTGCAAACAAGAATCGGCTCCCGAGAAGGGCGGGTGGATTTAAGTTGGTAATAGCCAATTATTAAAATACATGTACATAAACAGCCCTACATGACAGTGAGAAAGAAGGCCAGCTGCCTGACCATTTTCAAGACGACATCTCTGAGTAGAACCTGCTGAATGGCCTCACGCCCAACCCAGATTTTTCATAGATCATGTCGATGGTCCTCATCTGGGCGATGCTGTCCTCGTACGAGATGAGAACCCCCGTACCCTCCCTGGCCCCTGATCTTGTTGACAAACTGCTCCAGCATATACCCATAGGACGAGCGCCACGGCTCGCTCGGCAGATCGCGCCCCATTTCCTTCCACGTGTAGGCCTTCTTGGTCTCCTTCTTAGTGAACTTCTTCACCACCTGCGAGCCGCCCTTGACTACCACAAACTCATCCGCAATATCGATGCGGTGGTAGTGGTGGGGGAATATGAAGTTCACAAAGCTCACGGTGCGGGTCTTTCTCACCTCGCAGCCCTCACCCACCCGCTCGCCGTGGTCAGTGACCACCACAGGCTTGTGCGTGACCGTGATGCTCGGCCAGCCCTTGATAAACACATTGGAGCCTCTCAGCCCCCCGTCGATCTCCCCCCGTGCCGCCGTTGGGGAATCGCAGCTTGGCCTGGTACATCCCGTCACACCTCTCGTGCGGCGCCTGCATCCGCTGCAGGTTTGCCTCGACACACTCCACCGGCTCGGCCCCAAAGGTCTCACGCAGGCCCGCGACGTTGTACGTGCCGAGGTCCATGAGCGCTCCGCCGGCCAGGTCGTACTGGAACCGGATGTCGTCGTCGCTCCTGATGATGAACGAAGGGAGGATGGCCCTGGAGACGGCGTGCTCGATGTTGGGCGGGTCGAGCACGGACTTGAACAGGGCAAAGGCCGGGGTGAAGCGGCTGTGGAAGGCCTCGAGGAGCACAGGGGCGCTGTGTTGGGAGAGCACCGGGGCGTGGAAGAGGGCCTCGGCTTCCTGGGCGTTGGAGGTCGAGGGCTTCTCCAGGAGGACGTGTTTTCCCTTGGCGAGGGCCTTGTGTGCCCACTCGTAGTGGAGGCCATTGGGGAGGGGGATGTAGACCGCGTCAATGGATAGGTCATCCAAGAGGGCTAAGGCATAACATAATTTGACTCGAGTGGTCAGCGGCGTGCTCTGTCTCTCTCCGGAGTGGTGGTGGTGGTGATGATGGTGAACCATGAGAGGGCGCAGTTACCGTCATAGCTGTCCTTGACGTTCTCGATGCCGTGCTTCTTGGCATAGGCTGTTGCTTTGCTCTTGTCACGCGCTGCGATGGCGGATACGATGACATCTGGATTGCTCTTGGCTGGGTTGATGAGCGCCATAGGTCTGCGCATGTGACCGTGAAAGGGGGACCTTGTGAGCCTCTGCCTGGCACATGTGTGTCGTTCTGAGAATGGGGATCTCCAGAGCCTCACTCACGCAATGTTTGCCGCGCCCAAGATGCCGATCTTCAAGGCCCCATCGTTCTTCGCGACAACGGGCGGGCTCACCAGGAGCTGGTTGCGGCGTAGAGAGCTCGCGGTGGCACCCATTATTATATGCAGCCAGCCCTTGCTGTGAGTGCGTCCTCCAGAGAGTGTCTTGGTGTGTGTATCCCTAACTGTACCACGGAGTCAATAATAAGATCCGATACGGGAGAAGGAGGCAGAGATGTAGAGAGAGAAAACAGATATACTGGATGGTGGTATTCATCTGCTGTTATGATTCCTCATTGCCTTTGATGTGAAGGATGCATTAGACGAGGTGAGGGAGGTGGGGTTTTATGCTGACACATTAAGCATCTGAATGTGAGACGTCCTTTGTGAGACAAGCAACAGCCAATAGGATTTCGGGCAAATTGGGCTGCTCCAGCGGATGCCAACACCATAAATTAATTTGGAGACAAGGAATTGGGATAAATTGAAAATGTTCTCCGCCTTTCTCTCTATGCCTGATGGGAACTCAGTGTGCACCCAAGAAGTACACAGTCACGGAGGAGGGCTTTTCAGAATACATGACTAGATACTGCTAAGTAATTAGTAGATGGGTCTCTAGAGTCGGATTTATAGATTCCGGGGAGCCTGGCTCTGTAGTGCCTGTGGGGTGGATGCAAACCAACCGTAACTACCTCTAAACACCGCATTTATAAGCCAGTATGCATATCCAAGAGCCGGGCGGTCACCTAAACAGAAAGGTGAAAGTGTCGACAATGTCGAGAGATAATTTTAGGGTCTAGCAACTCAACAACAATTACGATCGTGTCTACATTCGGACAAAGCTACTGTTGCGTGTTGTGGAGGGAGAAGAGGTTAGAACTTGGACGTCCACTTTCAAGGCCTCGTCCACCCTGAAGCAGTGGTCTGGATTGACACAAGAAATTTTGCTCTATTTGTCGTACTTGATTGATTGCCGGCAGTTTATGAGAGCTTGTCTCATTCTTGTTGTCAGCTCCCACCTCCCCGTTTTTCTTCTCTTCTCCTTCTTCCTTTCATCCCTTTTGTTCCCACACTACTTTTATCTGCATTCTCGGCACCCTGAGTTCCGTCGCTTATATCTCGACCGTCTTGCCTCCATCAAAACCTCCTGCCTGACGGAAGTAGTACCCTCGCTGGTTCGCAAGTAGCCGCAAGGGGCCTCCCTCCCGCTCGACCAGGAAGTCGAAATTGTAATGTGTGTGTCCAGACGCCCAGACCTTGACCTTGCTATCTGTAAAGCACGGCGCATGGGACAAGTCGGTCGAGAACCCTGCCTGGATCCTGTCCCCTACATATCGCGGGTCGACAGCCCGGGGATCTCGAGAGGGGCTCCAGTGCGACAAGATTATGATCCTCTGCACCTCTCCCTCCAGCCTGGCGACCTCTGTGTTGAGCCACGACAGATCGCGCCGGTGGGCTTCGTTGTGTGCATTGATATCCCACGCAGCGATCTGGTAGAAGTCGTTCATCCCCATGCTGACGTCCATCTGATTCTCGGGCGGGACCAGGGAAAACAAGCTGCAACCCAAGACTGCGACGCCCATGTTTGGTATCTGGTAGGTTTTCCGGTCGAGCAGAACAAACTCGCCGTGTAGGAATGGGTCCTGACGGACTGCCTCCTCGAATTCTCGGAGGATAGCGAGCGTAGCGGGCCAGCTGGAATGATAGGCCTCGTGATTGCCAGGGACGAAGAAGACGGCATAGAATCTTCTGAGCTGCTTCATTAAGAAGGCTAGACATTCGGCCTTGTGCTTCTCAACATTGCCTATATCCCCCAAAAGGGCCAAGTACGGTGCTCTGGGCTCGATATTCCAGAGATCGTATGCTGGCGCAGATTCCAGATGGAGATCAGAAAGGATCTGAATAGAAACCATGTTCCTGGATATGTCGCTGAGCAATCGAAGTAATGGAAAGTGCAGGCTGCTGCGCTATAGAAGAAGAAGAAAACAAGAAAAAAGAAAAAAAGGCAACCCAGCCAGCTAGCCAGGGTCAGGCTGGCTGAAGCTATCTGTAAATCTAGGAAAGGCAGGACAGGTGCCTGTCAGGCACCTATGAGCCGGTGAGTCACTGGACCCCGCACAGAATAGTCATCTCAGCGAGGAAGAGTTGATGTCAAAAAGATAGGCAACAGCCCTGACCTCCCCTTACCGTAAGAGCTTTCCCTAGCTTGAATGATTATACCACTAGAGATGCAAGGAGCCTGCACACCTGGTAGTTGGGAAGTTGGTCAGAACTTTCTGTGTCTTTCTTCTTTTGCCCGATCTTTCATAAGGTGCAACGAACAAGGCATTAGTCACTGCTGAATAGCCGGAACCTGGGACGAGATCACCAGCCTTTCCATGGCTTTGCTGCTGAGTGATTGCAAAAGAGAAACTCTTGACCGCTTGAGACTACTTTAGCTCCTGGACCGGACCTCCATGCATGCCACACGACGCCCGTGGGGGCCAGAACGTAGGTACAGCTTGCGAGTGTTATGCTGCGGACACAAGAGGCAGGCATCTCTGAGGAAGATGGGAATTCTAGGTTCGTTGCAATGGATATTGGGCTGGTGGCGGTACTGCACTGCACATTGGTCCGCACACCCGCAGCAGACGACAATGGAATCGGTACATGACCACAGTAATCCAAACTCGTAGGGCGTACGAGGAAGGACTTGTTGGATTATCGGACACACTTGCATTCCGGAATTTGAAAGAAATAGTACGACTCTGGGCCGCCGAAATGGCTGTTTCTGCACCGAAAGTCGGGAAAAGGCCTGTACGGACTGTACATAGCATGCACGGCACGAGCTGACCACACCTTGCAGCCCGCAGCTGAACAGCTAATGCACCTCCTCCTGCCACCACATATGGCCCCGCAGGCTGACCCAGCTAGCCACGCGCCCGAGCACCACCAGGCCGCAGAGGATAGAGAGAGAGATTGCACGGCGATGCTGTACCAGTTCTGGTCAGGCCTAGCGGGCAGCCTACGCGCCTGTTTTCTTCTCCCGGAGGCTGGCCCGCCGCCCAATCAATAATTTCGAAGCCCCTGGACGCCACAGCGGCCCGTGGCCAGCCCTTTGTTGGAATTCCCGTGGAGAAATGATTGACACAAGTACCATTTAGAGGTCTCAGTGGGCCGGAGAAGGGAAAGAAAGCTCACTCCTCCAAGTGCGGCAGCTCGCTCGAGGGTGCGCAGGTGGACGCCCTGAAAAGCTGCCGATGGGAGCAGGTCATGATAATGTGATGTATATAAAATGAATTAAAAAAAAAAAGGTTCGGCGGACACACTAAGTGATATATAGTCAGGTTCCCTGGGAAGAAGAAGGCGGCATCAATACGAGAGACAAGCTTTCCCGTGGCGGTGACAAGCTTTCTCCGATGCCACTGTGACAGTGCATGGTAGAAATACCATCGTACTATGTACCATAGAGCATTAGACTGCCGTCTTATCCGATTTCCGAGCGCTAGGGATGAGTTTGGTTTCGCTGCCTTCTATTTATCCTTGGGGGAGAACGGCAGCCGAGGGGGTCCAATGAGAGACCAGCTGAGGTGATTTATCCCTGACCAGCGCCCGCCAAGGTGGCTGGATGGTCACAGCGCATCCCATCCCTCGCCTGCGGTATACGAGGTGCCGCCTGACCCAAAACGAACCAGAATGTTGCATCCACTGCAGCGTTAGGTGCGCTACGGGCCAGGGATGAGAGACAGCGTGCATCGCAATGCCGTCTGGGGCGCCACGAGTCTGACAGCCCTCTGGATGTGGTGTCATGAGACAGGTCCAGACAGATGAGGGATCGATATATATGAAAACCAGGAGATCCGCGTCCCCAGGTTATTTTTTTTTTCCCCTGGAGAAAGGCTGAGCTTCCTCCCTCCCCCCCCCTGTGGCACTACCGCTCTCTACCAAGGCTCCTCACCGAAGCTTTCTCTACCTCGAGACTTGTTTCTCACGCCAAGATGCAGATGTCAAGGTCTTCTTTCCTTACCGCCGCTGTCATGCTGGGCTTCAGCAGCATGACAGACGCTGTCTGCTCTGGTAATGTCTACGCTATAGGCACGCCACAGGTCCTCTCCACTGGCAACACGCAGTGTAAGCACTCTATTTTCTTTCTTTTTTCTCCCCCTTGCCCCGGGGTAAAGAAGAAGAAGAAAAACAAAAAGGATAGACACAAAACAAACAATACGGTTGAAGCCGGCTGGTCAACTTCTTTAGGAATACGACGCTCTGCTTCTCACCCCTGCAGGCTGGGGGTATAATTAAGTACTTGGCTTGTCCAACCTGCTCACCAAAACTACCTCCACCTCCAGGGAACATCTACGATACCAGCTGCAACGTCTACCAGAGCTACCAACAGTCCTCCGCCGTCAGCGTCTGCGACTCGGCCGCCTTCTACTGCACCTTTGGCACAACGCTCATAGATCAGTACGACGACCCGAAGTCAGGCTGGGCATACAACTGCTCGTCGGATGCCGTTTCCGAGACGTGCGGGACCGACACGATCATCGACTGTGTAGAGTGGACGGAACCCACCCCAACAATCCTCTCCTATCAACAAAGAGGGGGAAGGGCAAAAAAAAAAAAAAAAGAGGAAGAAACACCTGCGGGCGAATATTATGGCTGACTCGTCTGTTTCACGACATAGTGCTTCCCATTCTGGGGCCAGGCTCCCAACGACAACCCCGAGGAGAGCTGATGGGGCCGGCGGAGGATGAGCCCCGCTGTTGACACGGTGGTTGCCGAGATGGGGAGCAGTAGGCTAGGAGTATAAAGAGAGATAAAAAAAAATTCATATTGATAGTAATGACGGGAAAAGGCGTCATGGGCGTGATGTGTGCCCACGCCATGTCATACTCAAGACCACTTAATTACAGCTTAATGTGAATGAGCGCCAGTTACACCGAGCTCGATAGGTCACCCAGGCCCATCAGCAGGTGAGGTCGAATTTAGCAGGCGATATGAACAACGCAGAAATGAATAGGTGCTGGCGAAGTGGCTGACTATTTACGCGAATCCACCTCCCAAGACGTGAGAGGCCTTCTTTCGTACGCTCATGATGCTGGAGACTGAAGGTGATGTGGTAGGCCCAATGGAAGTTGGTGTCGTGCTGCACTCGTGTTGGTGTGCTAGCGGTCCTGCTCTTGGTAGGTGCTTGAAGGGCTCGAGGGGTCGGCGTGAGCTTCTGGTGCAAGCAGCCCTGACCAAGTCACGCAGGTGGTCGACACGGGGAAGGGGAGGATGGGAGCTGGACTGGATGTGAGCAGATCACACTACCGTCGATGGCCAGAGACCAGCCAAGTCAACAAGGTGAATAGATAAAAATATAAACTCGAGATCAAACGCCGGCCCTCCTTTCCACCCTTAGGCATCCTCGTCCAACGCCACCTGCGCCGATCAGTGGTCTTGAGACCACGCCCTGTGTACTTGAAGTACGGAAGCTGTGTGATGATAAGGGTATCGATCTTTCCTTGCCTGGTATTGCGGCCCTTCGCCTCGCCGCCTCCGGGTAAGAAAACCTCAAATGGATAAAAATGAGTTAAAAGAAGGAAGTAAAGAAAAGAAGAAAGAAAAAAAAAAAGGACGGACAAAGAAACGCCTCCTCCGGAACAGATATCTTCTGCCATGTATGCTTAGGCTGTTCTGTAGACGTCTATTTCCTCCGTGGAAAAGGCTAATGGCATCACAGTGCCTACAGCCATGAGTGTAGGGCGGCCGCTACGAGACCGACAAAGAAGCTGCTCTTCGTGAGGCTGTGCTTTTGACGGCCGGCGTCGGATTGGGGATTCGTGCCAAGCTGAAATTGTTGGTCGGGAACATGAGGATACCGGTGTGCTGTCTCGACTCCGAGCCGAGCAAGGCGAGGCCACAGCCCTCTACTTCTCCGTAGCAGTCTCGTCAGATGGCGCAGCATCGGTCTTCTCGGCTTCATCGGCCTTGGAGACGTCTTCTGCATCTGCCTTCGTAGCACTGTCGTCCGCCTCAGTAGCCTTGGAGGGGGATGGTTTTTTCGTCTCCATCTCGGCCGCCGCAGCCTCTTTTGTCTCAGAGATTGTGGGATTCTTGTCGGCTCCCTTGTCGTCACTGTGTTTAGCAGGGCCAGAGTCCTTGGCAGCTTCCTTGGCTGGCGCGGCGACATCTTGCTCCTTGCCATTCGTAGGGACGGTCTCTGCATCGGCAGATGTGGCCTGGACATCGGTATCTTCTTGCTTAATCGAAGGCACCGGCGTTGGCTCATCCTCTGCCATGTCAACATCGCCGTCCTTGTCGGTAACAGCAGCAGCATCCTTTGGTTGAGGTGCAGCGGAGCTCTCAGCCTCGTTCTCAACCTCGGGCTCTGGCTGCTCAGGGGCGTCAGCACCGACGTCCTCCATGGTCTCGTCCGCATCCTCGTTCTCGACCGCGGCGTGCGCATCAGCGCCGGGTGTTGGTGGCTTGTTCCCATTACGGTCGACAACATCTTCGTAGTCCTCTTGGGCGTAGGGATTCTTGTAGTCCGTGATAGGTCGCTTCTTCCCATTTGTTTGGTATATGCCAACGGCCTTATCCATGTCCTCATCGTCGCTCTCTTCGAACTCGTCGTCTCGGGCCACGTTTTTGTCGGCATTGCGCCGGGTGATGCGGACGTCTTTGTTGTTGTCTGCATCCTCATCGTCGAGCTCGGCTTCGTCCTCGTCCGTCATGACGTTCATCCCTTGTCTCGGAACGTCCTGCATCTGAACAGATGGAGCTGGGATGGTCTTCTTGAGGTTCTCGATGACGGCATTCTTGATCTTCTCGAGATACTCGGGGCTGTTCGCGTTCTCCATGTTCGACGGACGCACGTTGAGCTCGTAGTCAGGGCCGTAGTACTGCAGTATAGTTAGCGCTGTCTGGTTCTTGGCCGCGAGAGGGGACTACTTGCATCGTAGTACTCGTTGTAAGGAAGCACAGGGTCCATCTCAACGCCAACCAAGCGACCCGTCTCGTACGCCCAAGTCCGCGCGACATTGCGCATGGTATAGCCACCGCCACCGAGGACAAGGGTGGGAAGGTTGAACTTGCGCACGAAGTTGACACAGTTAGCATGGCCACGCATGCTCAGGTTGAAGCAGCCGAGGCGATCGCCAGACAGGCTATCACCACCGCATTGGAGGACGACAGCCTCGGGCTGGTAGTAAGTCATGACGGCCTCGATGACTGGCTCGAAGATGGTCTCGTAGGTCTGGTCGGTGATTCCGTCGCGGAGAGGGAAGTTGACAGCATAGTTCTTCCCGACGCCGATACCGATATCTCTGAGCTCGCCGGTTCCGGGGAAGTACTCGCCGTACTTATGGAAGGAGACGGTCATGACGCGGTCGGTGGTGTAGAAAGCTTCCTCGACACCATCGCCGTGGTGGACATCGATGTCGATGTACAGGACCCGCTTCTTGTAGCGGAGGAGCTCGAGTATGGCAAGGACGATGTCTGCAAGGGTCCTCCGTCAGCAGATGGAGACGCAAAAAAAAAAAAAAAAAGGACTGTATGGTCCGGCCAGACATACCGTTGACGTAGCAGAAGCCGCTGGCCTCACTCTTCTTGGCATGGTGCAGTCCACCGGCCCAGTTGATCGCGATGTCGCACTTCTGTCGGTTCAGACGAGCGGCACCCTCCATGGACCCTCCAGCACTGATGCCGCAGAACTCAAAGAGACCGTCGAAGACAGGGCAGTCGTCTCCGACATTGTACTTGGTCTGCTCGCGCATGTAGCTGTCCATATTGTCCGGGGTGACTCGCCGGAGGAACTCGATGTACTCGTCTGTGTGGAATTGGGTCATCTCGTTGACGACAGCAGGCTTCGCACGCTGCGTATCCAAAACCCGCGTCAGGAAGCAATTCATAGCAACAGCAGCCTTTGGCCTCCGGCAAGAGGGACACACCCGCCAGCCACCGGGTAGCTTGCAGAGGGGGGGAGGAGGGGGTACTCACGTAGACTTCAAGGTATTTGTACACATTGTAGTTCATAACCAGGCTGTGTGCGAGCCGAATTCGGTGAGGCTTCATGGGATGGCCGGTGACATAGGCATAGTTGCCAATGTCGGAGTCGTAGAAGTATGCGACCTGTTTCTTGGTTGTATTCAGTTTGGTGTAGAGGGGCCGGGAGCGGTCAACTCCCGCAGGATCTTTGTCTCTTGACGAGCTGTCCATCTTCGGCAGTGCTCCTTAGGGGCTCCAAGCCAGGTGGGCGACGAGCAACGGCGGAGGATGCTGGCAGTGTATAGGATGATTGGCTTTCGATGAGGACCTGGATTAGAGGTGTTGTAGAATGCCTGGAAAGTAAAATTGGATTTATAGAAGAAGGACTTAGGAAGATGGGTAGGGAAATAGTTGGTAGTACCACCAAGGAAAAGGCTGCCACCGAGGTGGACTGGGCTAGAAGGTGGTGGTGAAGTGAGGAAATGCGATGATCATGAATTAGAGAGGCGGCGCATCCAGGCCTGGCCAGGAAGTTTGGGGCTGGCCTGGCTGGAGCTCTATGCCTGCCGGCTGCTACCTGCAGCTTATCTGACCTATCCCTGTCCTCATGTGGGCTGGCAGTCTAGTATTTTGATTGGTCGGATAAGGCTTCCCCAGCCCCAGCTGAGGTAAGCACTCGGGAAGCTTGATGGTCACTGTGGGCCCAGTCAGTCCTCCAGGCTGCTCAGAGCTGTCGTCAACCTTGAGCCTTCAGCGTCACGAAACACAACACCCAACATCATCAAGCCGACCAACCCTGCTCCCCTCCCTTCACCAAACCCTCCATCACACTACATAGATCCAAGGAGATCTAGAATCTATCAGGGCTCTCTCATTTTTCGAGGCTTCCTGGGCTTTCGTTTTCTCAGTTTCCGACCGCCGAATCGCCTTCGCAAGATGGATCTCCGGGGTCTGCTCGGCGGCACGCGAGGCCAGCTAGGTGGCGGTCAGCCTGGATCTGTTCGTACCCTGGGATCGACTTGATGGTGTTTCCGATGGGAATGGTCTTGACTGACCCGCATGTGTCTTCGCAGGACAACTCAAACCTCATCGACAACTCCGAGACCGTCTACATATCCTCCCTCGCCCTCCTCAAGATGCTGCGACACGGCCGAGCAGGTGTGCCCATGGAGGTCATGGGCCTGATGCTGGGAGAATTCGTTGATGACTTCACTGTCAGGGTCGTGGATGTGTTTGCCATGCCACAGAGCGGTACTGGCGTCAGTGTCGAGGCTGTGGACCCCGTCTTCCAGATGAAGATGATGGAGATGCTACGGCAGACGGGCAGGTAAGGATCACAACTCTTGCCCCCTAGCTGCTGTGGAGCAAGGCCGCCATGCTGACCATCACGCCCTGGAAGGCCCGAGTCTGTCGTGGGTTGGTACCACTCGCATCCTGGTTTTGGTTGTTGGCTCTCTAGTGTCGATATCAACACCCAGCAGTCCTTCGAGCAACTCACCCCGCGAGCCGTCGCCGTCGTCGTCGATCCCATCCAGTCCGTCAAGGGCAAGGTCGTCATCGATGCCTTCCGCCTGATCAACCCACAATCCCTCATGCTGGGCCAGGAACCTCGCCAGAGCACGTCCAACCTAGGCCACCTGAACAAGCCCTCTATCCAAGCGCTGATCCACGGCCTGAACCGACACTACTACTCGATCGGTATCAACTACCGCAAGACCGCCCTCGAGGAGAACATGCTCATGAACCTGCACAAGCAGCCGTGGACCGAGGCGCTGCAGATGGACGACTTCCACGCAGAAGGTGACCGCAACAAGGAGAGGCTGGAGAGGCTGGTGAGCCTGGCCGAGGGCTACGAGAAGAGGGTCAAGGAGGAGACGGAGCTCACCAAGGACCAGCTGAAGACGCGCTACGTGGGCAAGCTCGACCCCAAGAAGCACCTGGAGGACGTGGGCCAGCAGCTCATCGAGGACAACATCGTGGCCGTGTCCAAGCAGATGATCGACAAGGAGGCGACTATGCCCAAGAAGGACGCGGCGAACGGCGCAAAAGATGCAACGAATGGGGGAGGTATGGATATTGACGGCTAGTCGCAGCCGCTGCTTCGGAATCCAAAGAATGACCACGACTCTTATGGGAGAGGGCATAATGGTATTGTACGACTACCCGCGGCGTTTGACTTGGTTTGGGCATGGGAGGTCACCCGGTAGATAGGTAGACAAAGGAAGATCTGTCTTGCCCCCAGCTTGCGCCTTGCAAGTCCCGCCTCCGCCCAGTGTGGTACGTGTCTCATCTCTGCCGCATGTGTTGTTGAAATTGACTATTCCTGCCCTGGCCTCGAGGCCGTTGTGCTACGGTGACAAAGACTGGCCGGCTGCTTCGAGGTGGCCTAGCCCTAAGAGGCAAATGACTCTTTCAGGGCAGAGGAACATTGCTCTCGTGTGGTACTAGGTCCCATGCTTTGTCCTCTAGACAATTGTTTCTATAAAGGGACATGTCGACCTCTTGGACAGCAACATTGTATGCACACGAGGCCAATACTACCTACCGCTCCCCAGCGTGTCTGCTGCGGGTATAAATACGCGGTCCTCAACCGTCTCCATGGCACCAGGTCATCTTCTCCTCATCACGCATAGCACAACCTCATCATCGCATCCGAGAATCCACAGCGGGCCTGGTAAGAAACTCCCCAGGTGGGTACTTGTTCAGCGCTCACTTCAACAGCTTTCCGTCTGTGAGCGATTGCCCTCTTCCTCGAGCGAGATGGCGGGCCTCCTTCAGTTTTGTCTCCCACGACCGCGAAAGACCGGGAGTGATGAGCTGACACCTCTAGGATCGAACACCAGGAGGATGCTGATGAACCAGAAGCTCCAGGACAACCTGGCCCGACAGAGACAGCCAGCAGGCCTGGCTGTGCCTGCGGCCACCTACCGCCGTGGCATTCACAACCCCTACACTCACCGGACCCCCCAGGAGGCCACTCAAGGCCGTGCCGGCCTCCACTCCCGCCCTATCGACGCCGCCTATGCGGAGATGCTGGCGAACCTAGACTGTGCGCTCAAACATTCAAAGTATGTCCTGAGCGGACACGGTGCCCTGTACATCTGGGTCTGCACGGAGGCCAGCGATGTGGACTACTTCACCATCACCTGCCCCCAGTCCGCACAGCGGGCCACCAAGCCATGGCTGACGTCGCACGTGGGTGTGACTGGGACCTTCATCGGGTCCCACACCGAGGACGATCTTGTCTTTTTCACCGCCTGTGGCCTGGCCAAGCCCATCCCCGTCCGTATCCGATACGTCAGCGACCGTGAGTTCAACCTCATGCCGACAACGCGCACGGTCTTCCGGTACCAGGACAGCTACAGTCAGGCCGGCGAGGTCCCCTGCGTCATCCTCACCCTGCCTGCGATGGTGGACTTGGCTGCCAGCATGTGGCTCCGTGAGCCCGACCCCAGAGAAAAGGAGACCATCGCCAAGCACATGTTCTCCGTCCTCGACCGCATCACGCAGCAGCCCGACTCCACGGTGTATGGAGGCTGGGCCCCTCACCGCGGGTGAGTGTCCGTACGTGATGGACCAGAGGTTTTGGGCGGCTTTCGTGAACACGTATCCAGAGGCTCCCGCTCTCTTTGCGCAGTGTGGGCTGCCCATCCCGAACTCTGGGGTTGTGGGCAGGCCGTCTCGGCCCAGTGTTGCTAGGAACGCCCCCAAACAAAAGGCTCTGATGCCACGGGACGACATCATCCCTGGTTACGAGAGCCCTCGCCAGGCCCCAGTCCCTCCGGTGACGAGGCACGATGGACGGAACCTCACTGCGCCGCCCTCGTCGAAGCCATCTTCCTCCTCGCGCCCGTCTGCACCGAAAGCGGGCCCGTCCAGGGGCGCATCCCGCCCCTCTCACCACCACCACCAGACCAGGCCCACCGCCCACTCCTCCAAGGCCAAGACCTCCTCGTCGTCGTCACGGCCTGCCCCTGTGCCCGAGCCTCGGACCGGCATCTCCGCCTTCTTGAGCCTGAACAACAAGTCTTCACAGGCCGATGAGCGACGCCGCCAGCAGGACATCGAGCTGCAGCGGCAGGCGGAGCGTGCTAACGCGCGGATGGCGGCTCAGATTCAGCGCGGCCGTGAGCGCGACCGGGAGAGAAACTGGCACACGCGCAAGGCCCAGGAGCAGATGGATGCTGCTGCTGCTGCTGCTGCTCCCAAGGCGTCCTCTTCCTACTGGAACTCGCCTAACGGGGCCTGATCGGCCTTGTGAACCTTGCCATCCTGGGCCAGATGACATGCTTGCATTGCTGACAGTGAAATATCGTGGACACTCTCCTGGTGAGACTAATGTGACCAGATACCTCGATTTCCTTATTTTCCTTGGTCTCTCTAGACTGCTGTACGATAGGTAAGATAATACATGGTAAGTTTGCATATTATTATTTTTTTTCAAGGGCCCTCTCCCAACAAATGGCATCAAAAGCTTGGAAATGAAAGATTTCAGTCTTGTGCTTCCGAATGCAGGTACTCTTTTCCATTGTAGTTGACAAGGCATATTGTCTGTCCATCCTGCAGTTTCCTCGACGCATTCCATTATATCAAGTGTGAGTGTGCATGGCTTGTTCATCACCAAGGACAAGCCAGTGCTGTCTGATGTCTTCAACAACACTAGATATCACCTTGACATGACGACGCCTTTTGTGGAAGTCAATAAACCTCAGCCAACACTCACATGCTGATCCCCTCGTCAGCCGTCTGCCCACCATCCGTCTCCGCCCCGTCGTCTTCCTCCCCTGCCGTCGTCCCCAGGCTGGTCATACTGACCATAGCCCCCGACTTCTTCAACGCCTTCCGCTCCCTCCGCAGCTGCTTGATGCTCTTCTCATGGTCTGGTTTGGTCCTGGGCTTCTTGATCTTCTTGGTTCCTTTCTTAGGCCACTCCTCGATCTCCTTGTTGCGCTCGTTTTCCCTCTCGCGTTCCTGCTCCTCGCGGCTGCTCTTGGCCTCGCGCTCCTCTCGCTTCTTGGCTGCGGTACACTTGACGCAGGATGTGTATTTGGCGTAGTAGTTTTCTGGGTGCACACGGCACTCCACGTAGTGCCCAAGAGCGATGCATCTTTTGTCGCCCATTTGGCCACAGACTGGGCTTTTCAGTTGGGGGCGAGGGTTGGGCGGCGGTGAATTGTCAGCTAAGGGCCAAGTGATTATCAGATGAAGGCTGAGGGTGGAGGTGTGAGAAAGGAGAACATACCAGTGATGGCCTTGAAAGGATGGCATCCTGAATGGCATGACTTCTGTGGTCGTCGTTGTGATGACTTGAGGTGGAAGAGGGTGTCTGTTTGCTTTGCGAGTGTGGTGAAGCTCTTCTGCTGGATCTAGGTCTGTCCCCTGGTGCTTTTTGTCCGTCTTATTTTTGTCTGGAAGATTCTCAAAAGGTCTATTAGCGCCCTTATGCGTGTAGCCGTGTTGCTCTGGGTGATATTTATGTTATGACAGCAGCTCTGTTGTTGCCAGGATCACCCACAGGTCAGGGCTTGACCACCATACGCTCCCAGGGGGTTCACAAGATTACCTGCGGACCAGCTGGAGGGGAAAGCTCACACCGAGGAGCTGCGGTGGCAGGTCAAATTACAGCTCATTGCTACCCAAACGGACGCATCTTGCAGAGGCGTACTGTGCGGTACGGATAGGCGCAGGCACCCGATAATCATGTGCCAGCTGTAGAGGCTCCCCTGGTCGATTGGACACGCTCGAGCCCTCATATATCACTGACAGGTGGCGTTGCGGCAGAAGGACAAAGAAGTAACTCAAGTATAGAGGTCGGCACGTTTGTTGGACGTAAAAGTTTGCCAAAGAGGAATGCGTTGTTTGGCAGAAGAATGTTGGAGGGGGCTGATCAGTTTTCAGAACGATCTCTGCAAAGTTCTAGCGGATCCTGCGGTGAATTCCTGGATTCATTCACAGACTTCACACACCAGGAACTAGGGATAAAACTAAGGCATTTTATACTGCAAGTTAATTCATAATTCTTTTTTTCTGTATTCTTTTCATCCTCGTGGGGCGAAGTAGTCTTGTGATAACTCTGGTCCTACTCATACTCACCGTGATACCATGTAGGATCCTGCGCGTGCCCTTTCTCTCCCGCAGCAGCCTTCACAAGGTTCCTTTGTCTCGATACTCGGTCCGCCTTCTTTTTTTCCTTTTGCTTTTTCTTTTGATTCTTCTTCTTATTTTGATACGTGCGTACATGCAGTACCGTGCCGGTGCCTTCACGATCTCCTACCGTAGCAAGCATATATGCCTGAGACGGCCTCCGAGAAGCACTTCTGCATCGTATGATGGAGGCGTGTCTGGTTCTGCGAATATGTCGTTATCGACAGGATCCTTCTATTACTCGCAAAGTAAAGAGTAGAGCGAACAGTACCGTCGTGAGATTTACCGATTGTGTCACAGAGGAAACAGACCTCGGCACCTGGCGTCAAGTTTGCATCGTGCTCTGATACGAGGCCTTCATAGCAAACAATAACATTGGAACTTGCGTTTGCTGGTCATGGTCCCGCCACAACAGGCTTAGCACCACTTGATGCATGGCCGAGATGAAAATATACCTGTCGAGTGTCACGCGGACTTGATAAGCCCCAAGCTCATGGGGCCGGCGTCCACAGAACAGTTCGGGGTGACGTGATGCTCATATGTCGCAGTGTCAGGCTCGATTTGTTACGGGATAATGGCGCCCCCCGCACTGCAGGCAGGCCAGACCAGGTGGAACACAAGATCTCGCCTTGGAGAGACCTCCCTTGGTCAACACCGGCTCAGGTACCTACCGAGCATCCTGCGAGTTGAAGATGCAACAAATAACATGCATCGCAACGTACATAAAGCATGCTTGGAGCAGACACACACATGCACGCACACACAGTCGACAGACAATATGCCCGACTTCCTCGTGATCACGAGCCCAAGAGGCAACCAGCGAGTGCACTTTCCTCATCTTACTCTTATACAACAAGGATCGTTGAGGGCACCGTCTAGCCTCGCACTCGTCGATGTCCCGCGCTAGGTTGCAGGCTCGGTGGCCCGATGCCGAGGTGGTCATCACCAACCTCGTCTGCGCCTACGCCGTGCAGGACGATCTCAGATCGGCGGTGGAGGAGGGGCTCTACCTGGGCTCCGAGTGCAGCTGGACGATTCTGCAGTCGATACTTGCATCAAGGAGCCGCTGCGCTGCTAGTCACGAGGCCGGCGGGCAAGGAGGGTCGCGCTGCGGGAACTGGTCGAGGCTGCGGCGAGGGCGCTGGAGGGAGGGGGGTTACCTGGCGCAGTACCAGCTGGCGGAGACGGCCGAGATCCGTACGCCGCCCTCACACGACGAGGACAGCAGCAACAACATGAATAGGATCCTGCAGATGCTGTCTGGGGGAGGAGATGGCTGCGGAGGGAGGATCTCGATTGAACATTGTACGGGACAAGAGGGGTTGGGGGGGGGGGAGTAGTCGGGGGATCCAGAAGCGCGCTGAAATGGCTGCCGACTGGGTACGCATGCCAGCTGGCTGCAGGAGCTGAGACTGTGAGGGGCGAGGTGTAGGGCCAGCAGCAGTGAGTAGTAGTTACTACCTGGACTGGCCCGCATTTCCCCCCTGCTTTCTGCAACCAATTAATATTACCGTCTGTCAGTGCGTTGCAGACGTTGACCGTGAATTCCCCTTGTTGTCAACTTTATGCATAGGCCTTAATCTTTGAGGAAGGAGGGGGGAAAAGGGGGGGAAATCATAAGAGGCCATCAACAACCGGCCTTGATATCTCGGGTGTTAGTCGACCATAGGAGATGTTAGAAAGAAGAGCAACAACTCAAGAGTCACATTAGAAGGGCAGCCACAGTGGCCCAGGAGCAGATCGGGAGACGCCGGGTGCGCGAGAAAGAAAGAGGGAGGGACGGAATGACAACACCACACCTCCTGAGGACCTGGTGCATGTAAAACTTTTTCTTCTTCTCCCTCTTCTTCTTCTCCTGCAGTTCTCTGACCGAGGATTCCAAGAAGAGGAGGGGAGGAGGAGAAGAAAATTTCTCTATGCGCATTGCAGCACTGGATCTGTATCAGCTGGTAGGGTGGGGGGAGGAAAAAAGCCAAAGACGACCGGTAGGCGGCGCCTCCAGATCGGATACCGGCATAAGCGAAGGTCTCGGACGTCCGCATGCAACCATGACTGCATGGCCGATGTGGAGAGATCTATCTGCCTGCTACTACTGTATATATGGTTTAACAGGGTGGTCTGAGTAAGGAGAATACCCAGTGGGTCGAAGCGCTCTGGTATACTATATGTACTTTGTATTTTTTTTTAATTCCTTCTTTTTCCTTATTTTTCCTTCTAGAGAGAGAGGGGGGGGGCGCTGTTGGCGTTGACTCGATAGAATCGAGTGATGTTATCAGTATTGTTATCTTTGAGCTGATTAGAGTCCCAGTGAGGCCCCTGGGTTGATTTCCTTAGGGCGACCCACACAAGAAACTATATCGGCTTTGAGACCAACCTCTTTTCTGTCTGTGTCTGTACATCGGAGAGCTGGCGTACTATGTACTTGAGAGGGCATCTGACGGTCGTATTAATAGAAGCCAGGAGACGAAAGAAGAAACCCCCCCCAAAAGAAAAAGGAAAAGAAAAAAGCAATACTACAATATAGAGGGTTCACGTTCTACTGCGTTCTGCAGATAAGCAGTAATAAGCAAAAAAATAAAAAAAAATAAAAGCAATCTCACCGTCCTCCCCCCGCGTCAAGGGCTGATGTTGTGCATATAAGAATCGAAGGGCGGAAGGACCTCCTCCATCTCACCTCCGCTCCCTCCGCTCCCATCTTTTTTACATGCGACCATACCCACCACCACTACCACCCAGTGGAGGAGAGGACTAAAGACAGAAGAGAAAAAAAAAGACAGAAAACTTAAAAAGAGAGAGAGAGAGAGAGACCCCCAAATATCCCTCGCCCCAGCGCCTTGGAATACCAGCACTCTTCGAGAAAAGAAAGCGGCCCCATGCGACAGTGGGTCGGCTGGTTCCGCTGCCCGTTCGGTGGATACGATTTACGCCGCCCAGAAGGATCCGGTCTGGTCCCTTAGTAGGCAAAATCGATGCTCGATGATAAGCACTGCTCCGATGCGACCTCTCTCTCCGCTGCGGCGATTCTTTTTTGGAATTTTTATGAGTACGTCTTAGACGACATAAATATATACTGCGACCCTCCCGCTCCCTCTCTCTCGTTTTATCTCTTGACGGGATGAGTTTGTGAGGATTTCAACCGGAAAAAAAAAAAAATCAAGTGAACTTCACTTGAAACTCACGAGCGTGATTGTCGCTCTGAGAGGCTGTACTCTCCTTTTTGTCCTCTTCTCTCGTGGCTGGGAGGCAGCAATACTCTCAGCATCGAATATCCTCGAGCGAACCCCATACTGTGGTCAGCTGTTGTCAAAGAGGCGCCACAGAGCCATCTCGCCACGATGGATGAGGACCAAGGACCATCTCAGATTGGTGCATATCCCGAGCACAAGAGGACGTTTGGCGACTGGGTTCGGGGCCTCAAGCAGACCTTCTTCACCAGGGAGGGCCTCATAGGCGACTACGACTATGCCTTCCTCTTCACCCCAAGCCTCCCCTTTGTGAAGAAGAGGGCGCAGGCGGCTCCCTTTTTCGGCCTCAACGAGAACCTGCCTGTGGTCCTCGCCGTCTTGTTGGGCCTCCAGCACGCCCTCGCCATGCTGGCGGGTATCATCGCCCCGCCCATCATCCCTCGCCGCCGCCGCCAACCTGTCCACCGAGATGGAGCAGTACCTGGTATCGACGTCGCTGATCGTCTCGGGCCTGCTGTCCATGGTTCAGATCACAAGGTTCCACATCTTGAAGACCCCGTAAGTTGTTCTTCAATATGAGAGAGACCGAGAGGAGAGAAGGGAGTTTCCCATCAGATGACAACAACAACATCATCATCATCATCATCAACAATATCAGCAACAAACTGACCCATCCAAATTTACAATCTTAGATACTACCTAGGCACAGGCGTAATCTCCGTCGTGGGCGTCTCCTTCTCCACCATCACCGTCGCCACCCGCGCCTTCGCCCAGATGTACGAGAACGGCTACTGCCCGACCGCCCAAGACGGCACCCAGCTGCCCTGTCCCGAGGGCTACGGCGCCCTCATCGGCACCTCGGCCGTCTGCGCCCTGCTCGAGGTGCTCATCTCCTTCATCCCGCCCAAGACCATGCTGCGCATCTTCCCGCCCATTGTCACGGGGCCCACGGTCATGCTCATCGGCATCAGCCTCATCGAGAGCGGCTTCGAGGCCTGGGCCGGTGGGAGCGGCTCCTGTATGGACCCTACGACGGCCTATTATGCCCTGTGTCCGGATATCGATGCGCCGCACGCCCTTCCCTGGGGCAGTGCCGAGTTCCTAGGTGAGAAAGAAGCTGACTGACTGGGCTGGCTGGCTGGCTGGCTGCCTCGCCAGCGCTGTTTCTTATGGGTGCTAACTAGCTCGACTTGTTCCCTCAGGCCTCGGGTTCTCCGTCTTCCTCACCATCATCCTCTGCGAGCGCTTCGGCGCCCCCATCATGAAGTCCTGCTCCGTCGTCATCGGCCTGCTGGTAGGCTGCATCATCGCCGCCGCCTGCGGCTACTTTGACCGTTCCGGTATCGACGCCGCCCCCGCCGCCAGCTTCATCTGGGTGCACACCTTCAAGCTCAGCGTCTACGGCCCCCTCGTGCTCCCCCCTCCTGGCCGTCTTCATCATCTGTGCCTGCGAGGCCATTGGTGATATCACGGCCACCTGCGACGTCTCCCGCCTCGAGGTCGACGGTAAGCTGTACGAGAGCAGGATCCAGGGTGGCGTGTTGGCCGATGGGCTGAACGGTGTGCTGGCCGCCTTGTGCACCATCACGCCCATGTCTACTTTTGCTCAGAACAATGGTGTGATTGCTCTGACGAGGTGTGCGAACCGCAAGGCGGGCTACTGTGCATGGTGAGTGTGTGTCTTGCTGAAAAGGAAGACAAGATTCCTGTCCTCTTCGTCGTCTTCTTCTTGTTCTTCCTCCTCCTGTACCCCCCTGAATCCAAGGTCAAACACAAACACACACACACACACACGCAGACTGATACAAAACTAACAATAACCAGCATCTTCCTCGTCATCATGGGCATCCTGGCCAAGTTCGCCGCAGCCCTAACCTCCATCCCCTCCGCCGTAATCGGCGGCATGACCACCTTTCTCTTCACCTCCGTCGCCGTCTCCGGCATCGCCATCATCTGCCGCGGCGTGCCCTTTACCCGCCGCAACCGCTTCATCCTCACCGCCGGCCTCGCCATCGGCTACGGCGCCACCTTGGTCCCCACCTACTTCAGCTATGTCTTTACCTACAGCGGCCCCAACAAGAGCCTGCAGGGGTTCCTGGATGCTATCGAGCTGGTCATGGAGACTGGTTTTGCCGTGACGGCGTTGGTGACTGTGCTTCTGAACCTGGCCCTACCGGAGGAGTTCGAGGACACGGATGGGCATGGAGGTGAGGTGGTGGAGGGATCGACGGCGCAGAGGAGTAGGGAGGCCAAGAGGGTGGCGAGCGATGGGGGCAGCCGTGATGGGGAGGAGAAAATGGCATAAGGCTGTCAGTGAATCTGTGTATAGACAGGGAAAGAGAATGGTGCAAAAAGCTATGAATTAAAGTGACTCCGCTTAGCTGCTGACCCAGCGTATAATCTGGTTGATGTCCAGGCACTTGTCGTCAAGATTCCGAGACTGTACCCAGTTGAGTTGTACAAATCAGACTCCAACCACACTCACATCCATGTGTTTATAAAGGGGTATCCTTTCTGAAGAGAATAATGATAATAATAGTAGTTATCTCTCCGACCGCCATGCCTCCCCGACCGTAAGTTCATAAACAGATAGATCCCGCGTGGCCCCGCTCCCAAAAAACGGAATCTCGTCCAGCACAGCCTGCATACACCTGCTCAGCCCTGGGTGCCCCTTTGTCGAGCAGTATACGATCCCCAGGGGGGCTAGGATGACCATGACGCGGTCTCTGGTGGTGACGAGGTTCTTGTACAGCGACGGGATGAGGCGAAAGGCCTCGAGGGCGGGCTGACAGGTGTGGCGCACCTCCTCGGGGAGGAGTAACGGTTGGGATGGGTGCCGGTTCAGGCTGGTTCGGCGTATTTCTTTGGTCATCTCGGCTGTGATGGGTCCGCTGCGCGATTTTCCTATAGCGAGGATGTCTTCCAGCTGCATGAGATAGATGAGCCCGGCGTTGTAGGTCAGCTATTTTTCGAATTCATCGTCAGCACACATTTCTTGTGAGATGTACATGCCAGCTTTTGATAGAGGTGGAGCTCGGTCGGTTGTTGGGAAGGTATAGAAGAGGACGTTGTAAATACCATCTCGAGAGCCTGTTGCGTGGTCCCAAACTCGATCATCTTGCTGAGCTGGTCCCTAAACAAGGCAGAATCTATACCGTCCAGCTTGAGGTGTGACGGCACCTCGCTGGCCGCCCCACGGTTCGCGCGGTCCCAGTCATGCCTCCACTCTCGGAGCTCCGTCCGCAGCTTGCCGACCTGCTGGCAGAAGGAGGCCTTGGTCACAGGCGATATGGGGTGTTCGCTGGCGGCCATGTTGTTGACAATACCCGGCATGTCGGCCAGGATGTCGATCAGGCGGTCCAGGGCCGTCTTGGGTTGCTTTTCCCAGGGGACGGTCTTCCACCTGTGCTCCTCCATAAAGGTTCGTCGGCGGAGGGCGAAGGACTGGCATATCTGTGGTAGTGGCAAGGTCAGTATCCATCCTGATGGGGGTTGGAACAAGTCTTTGGTAACATGGGCCTACCAATAATGCCCTGCATGACCTGTACGCAGTGAGGAGCGGTTCGTCTTGGAATGCTTCTGGCCCACAGTGCTTCAGGATTTGTACAACACCGAGGTTATGTATCAGCCGCAGGTCTCCGTCGATGGCAAACTATAGATGGGCCCACGTGGTAAGCAAAAGAAGAAAAAAAAAAGGTTCCTCGTTCGTAGGAAGCCATGTGTATTAGGGATCGAGAGGGAGAGGAAAAAGGAGATGATAAAAAGGGAACAAGGGGAAGGGGCCGTCACTCTGAGGTCACGGGGAGCTTTCGGCATACCGAGTACATCCCCAGAATCACAACAGGAACACAGAGCCGAGCCAGCTCAGTCCGCGCAGCTGCTCCGCGGCTGAGCAGCGTCTGAACCTCCCTCAGGCTCCGGCCATACAGCTCCAGCCCCATCGACTTCAGCCCCCTGTCGCCGTGGCCCAGGCCCATGTGCCCGTACGCCAGGGCAAGGCTGCATATGTGGCTCGCCGACGGCGCGAGGTCGTTCTCCCTCGCGAGCTGCAGGAAGGGCTTCCAGAAACAAGCCCAGCCGTACGTGGCGAAGAAGTAGCTGAAGGCCATGTGCTCCTGGAAGGCCGTGAGGTTCAGCCCTGGGGGTGGATCCAATCGTCCGAGCCCGTCGCCACCACCCTTCGTGGTGGAGCCGTATCGATGTAGTAGATCATTGCGTCGCGAGTTCGAAGGGGTCTCGGAGGATCCAACGAACCTGGCGAGCCGTTGAGAGCCTTCGGAGCCTGTCACGACTACGAGCGATTGTATCCGCAGGCCAGTTGCGTATCCCTTGCATACATAGCCGGATTTCAGGCATCGCATACACGAGGGTGAAGTCTTGTCTGTCCAGGGAGAAAGGAGGGGGGGAAACGGATATATCAGCCACTGGTGTGTTGTGGAAACTTGATGTATTTGATTGGAGGTAGGTTCTTTTTGGACGCACCACACTTGATCCTCCGCTTTCTGCAGGTCTCGCAGTACCCACTGGTCGGTGCCCGTCCCATCTTTCAAGAATCATACACGACGTTACTTGCGGTGAGCCGTGAGTCGGGTTTCACGGATCGATTGTGTGACGAGAACTGGGGATCGCCGTAGGCTATGCAGAACCCAGCGAGGCTGTAGTTGCGCTACCCTCAAGCCGATGCAAGCTTGACTTCAATGAAAGGCGACGCATATAAAAAAGAAGTTGAGAGGTTGAGCAGCGACAAGTCAGACTGAGGGCAAGGCATCGATCGGCCTGGGGATCCGAGCCAAGGTGGCCCCAGTCATAAGCGGCCACCTACACAGACGCGGGCGCGGTCAATTCGGAACAGACTTGTCTCTCGAGTACCAAAAGTGAAAATGATATTATAATTATGTGGGGCCCCATGCACACTCGGAACCAAGAAGGAGGGTCGGCAGCGGCATGGCCCCGGGCAGCTGAATGTTGATCTGGATCTCAAAGGATTCTTGACCCTGTTCAAATTGGTTTAGGCCAAAAAGACCGCAAGGGGCATTACAGCGCACCCATGTGCCGGCAGCTGCCTTTTGCCTTTTGCCTTGTGCAGCTGAACAGTGGATAGATAGTGTTAGTCTCCATCAGAAGCAAGCATTTCTCGGCTCTTTTTTCAGGTAAGAAAACGATGATCGGCCTAGCCAGCGCCGTGCAAGAGGCCTCAGCTCGTTTCGTTCAGCTTGGCCGGGGGACATGCGTAGTCCCCAGGGGGCTAGACCTCTCGCTCCGTTCCGTGACATTCTGTAGCCATGAGCTCTCACCCTCATGGGCGGCTACGGGCGGAGGAGTAGACGATGTCGGTGACAGTCTCTGGAAAATCCTCTCCAGTGACAACCTGTCAGAGGTCGTCAGGTGGGCGTCAGGGGCAGCGAGTATGCCGTGCCTGGTGATCATGACAAGTGCCGGGGACTCGTCTGCTGCTGCTGCCGCCGCCGCCGCCGCCGCCGCCGCCGCTGTTCCTGCTGTTCCTGCTGAAGTCTGCCCGAGCTCTTCGTCGTCGATGTCCTGCCCTTGCCGCTCTCTCTTGTCTCTGCAGCTGGGCTTCTCGCCATGTCTACTTGCCCAAAAGGAGCCAGTCTCTTTTGCCGTCCACCAGTACGCAGGAAACGCCCTCTGTATGTTGTTGATGACCAGAGCCACGACGAGCATCAGGAAGCAGCCGAGCATCACGCGCGGTATCAGAGCCCAGCCGAGCTGGATGGTGTTGTCTTCGGTGGTCGCGAGCAAGGCCGTCGCCCCGGCGGGTGGGTGGATCGTACCCGTGATTCCCATGAAGACGGTCGAGCACGCGCAGGACAGAGCTCCGGCGACCCAGCGGAGCTCATCGTACTGGCGCGAGGGCAGCTGTGCGAAGCCCTTGTTGATGCCCACCGCGATGAGGCTGCTGCCAAGCTGACCGACGAAGACGTTTCGTGGCTGCGAAAAAGGCGAGTCGATGGCGTAGAACTCAAGCACCGCAGCTGCTCCCTAGCATTGCAGTAAAGCCCCGGTATTGTCAGCCTTAATCTCCCCTGACGGACAGGCGGGCGGGCGGGCGGGCGGAGCCAGTCTCTTCACGAAGAGGACGATGGAGGCAGAGGCGGACAGACTTACAAGGCTGCCCAGGATGAGAGGTGACCCGCTGACTGAGCCCAGGGCCGGAATCTGGTTGCAGACAGCATAGATGAGGGACAAGGAGGACAACGTCCCGACGAAGCAATATGCGGCGACGAGCACGTTTCCCAAGGGTCGTGGAGGGTGGTCGCGGTAACCCAGAAGCCGCGTGATGACGGGCGGTAAATTCAGCTTGCGAGGCGACCTGATGAAGGGGTTGATATATCTATCGATGTCGATATTCCATCCTGATGGCACGACGGCGCCTCCTCTTCCAGGCTTGCTGGACATGATGGCAGGAATGGGAGCAGCTGGAAATGGCGATTCTGCATCAGAGGGCGATCACCTCTGCTGTTCACCTCTGGCGTTGAAGAGACGGTGTCGGCTGGGCTCGTGGGATTCCTTCCTCTCTCGACCTGTGGAGCCTCCCTGACCAGCAGAGTATCCCCCTGTGAGGTTGCTCGTATTTGCCCGTCTAAAGCAAACAATAGCAGTTGAGGCAGCGCGCGTGGGACGGCGGAACCATGCGTTAGGCCAGAGCAGCACTGTAGGGGCAAGAGGAGGAAAAGACAACAAGGCGGCATTGAAGCCATGTTTTTCTTTCGCCCTGCCCCCTCTTTCTTTTCTCTCCCCCGGAAGGTGCGTTTGAGCCTCAGTTGCTAAGGGAAGAAGAAAAGCGGCAGCTGCAGCAAGTGACATCTCCGCGGGGAGGAAGGACCCATGCGCAAAATCTCGGGACTCGTAGCCCTAACCCCCCGACCAAGCCTGGATAAGTACACTTCATATTGTTCGACATTCAATAATGATCTCTACTTTTCGTACAATGTTACAAGGAGAAAGAGAGAAAAAGAAAAGAAGAAAAAAAAAAAAGAAGGGCAGTAATATGGGAGGTCGAATCCAAGGGTCAGTCGGCTCGGCCACCGGTATGGATACATCAGCAGCAGAATCCTTCGGAGAAGCAAGCACTCAGGCAAGTCTCGCTGTGGTAAGAATGTCTGTCTACAACAGGGTCAATTATTATACCAGCGGTGAAGAGAGACATCATCAGTCATGAGTCGTGGCCGAGCATATTGTGTTACATTATATCAGATGGAATCAATCCCCTGCCTCACAAGAGGTGCATTAGAGGGTAGTACACTGCAGAACCCTGGAGGTGCCTTGCATCCATCAGGCGGCACTGCTACTGCGCAGTTACACAGCACAAGCACGCGCAAAGGGAGCTGTCGGGGTGAGCCGACGAGACTCTGGAGAAGTCACCCCAGCACATCCCTCGACAAGCTTGGGTGAGTGCAGCTGTACGACTACGGGGATGGTCCTCAGATAGGATACACAGTGGTTTCGCGCCTCTACGCCTGCCAAGGAGGTAATTTCCAGGGACCACTTGAGGTAATTATCTGCACGTTTGGGTGACCACAGCGCAGCAGCAGACAACCAGTGACCCCAGACGCGGGGTTTTGGGGTCGCATCGTGAGCCGCACCTCCACAAGAAACGGAAGGAATGGATACGGTAGGAACTGCCTTAGCGGGCCACCCCCAAGGGACCCTCCACCGGCCGCGCCGCTAATGAACCACCTCTTGCGTCATGAGGGCCTAGTTGTACTGTGGACATGGTAAGTTCCTGCCAGCTATCTCGCCCTGCCCTCTTTCATTCTGCACAGCACAGCACAGCACAGCACAGCACACGTCTGGTCTCCAAGAAAACCCCCAGCTCTCCTGTCTCTTGTAATTGTATGTCGACACCAGAAGGAGAAGCTAGAAACGGCGGCAGTGAATATATGTGGTGGAATTGAGCTTATAAGGTTTGACCCGGCTGGGCCCCCAAGCAGTTCCTACCCCATATCACCCTTGGCAGTGACACACATCTGCAATGCCTAGGGGCAGGTCAGTTCCCCCGCTCCTCCGCCATGAACTCTAAACCAACCCAGGCAGCCAGGCTACTGCCCATGCATCCTTCTACACAGTGCTATACCATAGCAGGCCCAGGTGCAGATTTTTGCGAAATGAACCACGGCTAGTCATGGCCCCGGCCTGCTCCGTCTGGGGAGCGCGATTCCGCTCGGCGAAATTCACCCACCTCGGGACGTGAATAGCTTCGACGGCTAGCCCCAGCGCGGCCGAGCCTGCACAGAATCCCCTCACCTTCTCTGCAGGCCAGCTGACGTGCTCCACGGCGGCCACCCCTGGGCACCTGCTATAAGATGGCGCCCAGGGCCCCTCGCAGGCCCCAAGCTCTCGGGTCTGCTGGATCCCGCCGAGCAGCAACCCCAAGACGTCGACAGACAGCCTCAGGACCTCGCGCCGTGTTCTCGTCATGAAGAAGCCAGCAGGCCGCCTCGGCCCTCTCCTCCTCCTCCTCACGGCCGCCTCTGCCTCTGCGCAGGGCGTGAGCACCTATGTCAACCCAGCCGTGCCCACCGGCACCCCGGTGCCTGGCAACTACACGGGTGGTCTCCGGCCGCAGGTGCACTTCTCGCCGCCCCAGCACTTCATGAACGACCCCAACGGCATGTTTGTGGATGCGAACGGGACATGGCACCTGTATTACCAGTACAGCCCCCTGGGCGTCGTCGCTGGTGACCAGCACTGGGGTCATGCCACGAGCCGGGACCTCTACCACTGGGAGAACCAGCAGATCGCCCTGTTCCCGCCCGAAGAGTATGTCTATGTCTTTTTCCGGGAGCGCCGTCGTCGACGTCAACAACACCTCTGGCTTCTTCCCGGACCAGGACAACGGCGTCGTGGCCATCATGACGCTCGCGCGGTATTACGAGGACGGCTCGGCTGGCCCTCAGGTGCAGGGTATCGCCTATTCTCACGACGGCGGCTACACGTTCCAGTACTATGACGGGAACCCGGTCATCAACAGCACGAGCAGCCAGTTCCGCGACCCCAAGGTGATCTGGTACGAGGACCACTGGGTCATGGTCGTCTCCCATGCCCAGGACTTCGTCGTAGGCATCTACACGAGCCCTGACCTCAAGAGCTGGGCGCACGCCTCCAACTTCTCCCACCACGGCCTCCTGGGCGCCCAGTACGAGTGTCCCAACCTCGTCAGGCTGCCCGTCCGCGACACCATCTCCGGGTCCGTCGTCGACGAGGCCTACGTGATGGCCATCTCCGTCCAGCCCGGCGCCCCTCTCGGCGGCTCCACCACCCAGTATTTCCCGGGAACCTTCAACGGGACGCACTTTGAGCCCTTCGACGGCGCCACCCGCCTAACCGACTTCGCCAAGGACAACTACGCCGCCCAGTTCTTCTACGGCACCCCGGACGGGTCCAACGCCGTCAGCATCGGCTGGGCCTCCAACTGGCAGTACGCCCAGACCGTGCCCACGGGCAACCTCGAGGGCTGGCGCAGCGCCAGCGACCCTGCCGCGGGCCAACTATCTGACCAATGCCACGCGCATCGGCTGGGTCATGACCAACGAGCTGGTCGACTTGTCGCCCGTGCTCGGCACACCCCTCAACACCACGACCTTTGAGGGCAACGCGTCCATCGCCGTCGACTACGCCTCCGTGTCGTCCGGCGCCCTGTACATCGACGCCAACGTCACGGGCCTCAATGCGAGCACCATCACGGGGTCCTCCACGCTCAACATGTCCTTCACCAGCCCTTCCTCCGGCGAGGTGCTCCGGTCTGGGTTCTACTTTGGCGGGGACCAGCCCTTCTTCATCGACAGAGGTCTCACCCGCGGGTTCGACAATGTCTTCTTCACCGACAAGTTCTCCGTCGCCGACGTGTGGAACACCACCTCTGGCAGCTGGCGCGTCCAGGCCGTCATCGACAGGTCTGTCCTCGAGGTCTTTCTGGACGGCGGTGTGCACGCTGCCACGGTCCTGTTCTTCCCCAGCGAGCCGCTCACCCTCATGAGCTTTGCCACGGCCGGTCTGCCTGCCGGCGTGGAGGTCAGCGTCGCGGTCTGGGCGCTAGAGAGTGCGTGGGCTGCGTATGAGAATGAGCAGGGCACCGTCGTGGGTAATGTCACTAACCAGGCGGGGACGGCTACCAGGAGGGATATGGTCTATGAGGCTACTTGGACTGTGTGATGTGCTTCTGGTACGTGTTCTGGAATCAAAACTTGGGTATCTTCCAGACAGACAGACAGACAGACACACAAGCCGAAGGATATAGTGGCTATGAATACCAACAGTAACAAACAATGTTCTACTGGATGCTTATTCTCCCGCGTCTTGTCCCATCTTGTTCTCCCGGTCTCCCCGATTATTTAGTAGCGACAAACACATCTCAGACACCTCCGAAGGCTGGACGTATCTATACTATACACGCTCGGGACGGCTCCCCCTCGTATTGCGCATGCAGTACGACCTTGGCATTCGCTTTTTTGGGAGGCGGGGAGGCAGCTCGGCCGGCTGTGTGCTCTTGGCGCTGACGGTCTCCTACTGCGACCCGTAATAGTGATCTTCGCCTAGGTGCTTAGTTCCTGAGACAGAGACAGCCCGTCGTCGTCGTTAGAGTGTTGTCTGGGTATAGCTGAGACCTCTTAGGCTCCGTGAGAAGCAATGTTTTCGGGACGTAATAATCAAATTCAAGCAAATTAGGCGACCCGTGCGGCAGGTGTGTTGTTCTCGTCCCTCTCACACTCTGTCTCTCCTCCCACTTGTTTGAGACTGTTTATCTGTTTGATTTTTCCTTTCCTTTTTGCTGACTTTTGTTTCTGTTTCTGCTGGTGACGGGTTGAGCTTAAATACCTCTGTCGTCGCCCTGTTGCTGAGGCTGTCCACCTGCATAGCTGTCACTTGTCTATCTGCAAGCCAAGACATACTCACGCATCCTACACACGACATATCAGCGAGCACACCGCGGCCATGAGAGCTGATCTCCTCTCAAGCCTCCTCTTCGCCTCGATGGCGGTCGGGCACCACCTGGTATCACTTGACACCAGACAGTCGAATGCCACCAGCACTAGCGTGCCCTCTCGCGTGGAGGATGGCATCCAGACCGAGTGCAAGACCTGCCCGTACAGCCTCTGCACCAACGTCGTCGCCTATGAATACAACCAGGCTATGAACCTGACGTGCTGGACGACAGGTGACATGATCGTGGATACCAAGTAAGCGGCCCAGCCTGAAGTTCATAGGGGGTCTGTTTAGGAGATTAATCAGTCCGTCCGCGCACACACAGCACCTGGTACAAGACAACCGACAACTGCTATGTAACCGAGTGGGACATTATCGAGGGCAACTGTAAGCTTACCTGCAGCATATGATACCCAATCTCCGGAAAAACAATGGCTTAAAATAATTAACAATCTGCCCGCCTTTTGTCGCGCAGACACAGATGTTCTCGCCTTCTGTGGTGAGGTCGCCGAGACGTACACGAGCGGGCCGAGCAAGACGGAGTACAACACAGAGTGCAACATCATCCCGGAGTTTGTCGGCGAGGTCGAGGACCATACCAAGATGTACCAGCCCGAGGTCGACCTTACGCTCACGTGCTACACCACCAACGGGGACGAGGTGCTTGGTAACAGGTACGATATGTTCTCCGTGCCTCCACTCTTCCTCCTCCCAGGGAATCATCCCATTCTTCCTTCATATATTAATACCTGCTGACCCCTACCGAAGCAAGTGGTATAAGACGCTGTCGAACTGTTACGTCCCAGAGGCCCAGATCGAGTTCGTAGACGCCGAACTCGACGACTGCGGTCCCATCCCCTTCATGGAGGCCAAGATGCGGCAGCCTGACCCGGAGCCAACATCTACGCCCGCGGCGGACTCTGCCCGTCGTGCCACCGCCGGCCAGGCAGGTGTGGCACGGGAGGAAGAGCACAGGCGGTGGCTGTATCTTACCCAGATCGGGGACGACCAGGCTGGCTGCCTGGCGGAACCGGACAGCACGAGCGAGGCTGAGCGGACGTATCCGTTTGGGGAGTATATTGTTGTCCAGTGCGCGACGTATAGTGACAATGCGGCGGATGATAATCAGTGAGTTGTCAAGTGACCCTTTCGTCGCGGCTAAGAGACACGAGCTGGCAGTATCATGTGAGAGGAAATACCCAGCAAAGTACAGTATGGACTGACTCTATCCTTGCCTCTACACAGGATATACCTACTCACCGAGGATTTCTGCTGGGTCAATGATACCCTTACAGACCCGTCTCTGATCGATGACGAGACCAGGGGTAAGTCTTGTCACACAGCCTTACCTTGACCAAAGTTGATCTCTTCTAACCTCATCAAGCTGAGCGATATCCAAACTGCAATCTCTTTGTCGACACTGCGGTATAGAGAAGGGTGCAGTGCCAGTGCGATACCGGATGCATAGATCGACCTCTGTCTTGGCGACTGACGTGTTGTGGTGCTCTCGAGGCAACCGTCGTCAGCTGTCTTGGTCAAAGTGGCTACGCTCGATCGTTGATCATCTAGCGTGGGTCATTGGGCATCGATCGTAGGCTTTCCTGAACATGTGCAACCAGGTTCGTTAGTGGATGGCAGGTGTAACTTTCGCTCTAGACTTACGGGTCGGATCTCCTCTTTTTTTCCCCCTCTCTCAGCTGTATTGTACTCTGTTGCAGTAGGATACGGCTTGGGAAGATCCTATAGGATATCAGTTACGAAAAAAAGAAAAAGGGAAAAAAAGGGCAAAGAAAGGGAGACCCTCAGGCACAGGCACTTGCCTTCATCCGCCAGTGAGAAAGGACTATAGTAGACAATCAATCCTGCTATCGAGGGCTGCAGGTGTACGTCCATCCGGTCTAGACAATGACGCCAAAGCTGTTCCTCCTCCCCTCGTAATTTCAGGATCCCACCAAATGTCCGTCAAGAATCCTCGCGTATCCCTCCATCATTAGAGCATCCGCCCGTACCTCCACGGCGTTGCTAGTACGTATTAGTTTAGTAAGAGTAACACCCGTAAGCACAAGGCGCTCCGCATGGCATGAGCACGTTGAGGTGCCCGTCTTGGGTGGGATTCGTTTCCTGTTTGTCTCTCGCCCTCGTTCCATCCCATTCCGGGCTGTTAGGCCCTGGCTCTCGGTATTGTTTCTTGAACTGATGTTTCTGTGCACGCCGCCGCCGTCCCCCCTGGGGGAGACGCCACACATGTCGCTTGTATGCACGACGGGAGACGGCTCTTTAACGATTGGTGGATCCACACGGCAACTCGAAACACGGGGACAGGAGGGACAGACAGATGGCCAGGAACAAGTTGTATATTTCAGCGGACGGAACGACGAAACAGTGCATTGCGTATGCTCTGGTACGATATGGTATCATCAAAGAGAAGTATACAGCTGAAAAGAAAGGGAAAAAAAGTAAAGTTTAAGAAAAAGAAAAGGCAAAACAAAACATGTATTTCGAGACTATCCTGCCTAAAAAGTCGTCGTCACCCGTCTTGTGTGTACTGCACCATAGTACATAGGCAATGCGTCTCGTATACTGCTGGACCCTCTCCGGCGACAGGCCAGGGGCGCTTCCACGGTTACCGGTCTCTCTGGACCCGGCGGGCCAGCGACGCGCAACCACTACGGGGAGACCCCATCGAGGATTACATGCTATGGGCGGCAGCAAGCTGCCAGATCGCCCGCCAAGCCTGAGAATACCCACACGAGAATCGTCAGCTCTCTGGGCCTTGTCAGTCGAACCGAGATGCAAGCCGGTGGTGCACAGAGCCTCCGGCAGAGCCTCCACTCTTGGCATTCCGGTATTTGATGGAGGCGATCTCGTGTCGCAGGTTGACATGATATTGTGCTACGTAAATGTGAGGTGGAACCCAGGCGCTCGGTAAAATTACGCTGCACGGCAGGAAAAATAGACAAAAATAAGAAGAAGAAAAAAGTTGTTTCCCTGGATCTTTAGACGAGAAACAGACTAAGCTAGATCGATAGGCGCCTGAGAAGAATAGGAGGACTACAGGGGGCAGCAGCTTGAAACATGAAACAGGCCATCTCCACCACCACTAATGGTACCTGCCCTTGTCATGATCTGCTGTGATGTGTGTGTGTGTGTGTGTGTGTGTCTGCACTCCAGCCTTGGCGGGCGACCAACCAGAGCTGAGCTGCCCTACGTTGATGTGCATCCTCCGAGCACGCACATGGCTCGATACATATTCTTCTTGGGTTCTGTCTAGAACCCATATGTTGTGCAGGAGCTCTGTGGGCACCTGTGTGGGCTCGTCTACGTACAGGTCAAAATTCCGATGCAGTGCCCGCAGTCCCCTATCTGTTGATAAAAATGAGATTTCAGCCTTCAAGGTTACCTGCGGGCGTTTATAGAATATTCCGCCCTGGCCCGCCTCCTTTATCCTTCCAGTAAACAAAAAACCTACGGACAACACGTCACTCGGCCGTCCCCGGAGCCATCCATCCCCTGGCGCAGCCCTCTCTGGGCCCAGGTGCCCAGCCCTGTCCATCCAAACAAACAAGAAAAACACTTCTAGTAGACCGCCCCAGAGCGGCGGAACCCCCACACAAGAATCCGTCCCCCTCCCCCCTGTGAGCATGTGGTGTGGGCCCTCCTCCTCCCCCTCCCTCCACCTCCTTCTCCTTCTTCCGGGGAAGACTGCAGTTTCAAGGTAGCCACCAGGAATAGAACAATGCCGCCCAGAGTAAGGGTTCGTTTCAAAACAAATGGCGATGGGCGGGGTGTACTCGTCATCACCTTCTGGGGTCCCAGTGCCACCAGGACCACAATCCATACCACCACCATGGCCAGTGGAGGTGCTGTGGCTCCACCTCAGGTCATGTTTTTCCTTTCTTTTCCCTTTTTGCCTCCTTTTTTTTCTTTTCTTTTTCTTTCAGGTCGGCTGCAAATGATGCTTAATCGCTTATCCTCAAACTTACATGTTTTCTTCCGAATGGGTACATGGTACATTGCTGCTTGCTGCTGCTACCTCGAATGATGATTGGATTGGAGCTGATGGTGCGGCCCACACAAGAGGTCGGGGTATCCTCTCCCTCCCCGTCTCTCGGAGGCAGGAGCAGCAGGCAGGGTACACGGCGTACCTGCCAACCTGCCATTTCGTACCTGCATGCCATATTGCATACAGCCTGTACTAGCGTGACTGCCCCTGAGTGGCGGCAAGGCACCCTCAGCCCAGACACCAAACCACAGCTCCTCGGGCGCTCTCGAGCATGGCCCTCCAGCAGCAGAACACAGCCTGGCACAAACGTCATGCACACCTCAGCCACTGCTGCTACTACGAATGAGTACTGAGTCACGCTCAGCTCTTGTCGCCTACAGACAGCAGCAGCAGCAGCAGGCATCTAAGGCGGGGCCCAACGGCTGACCAGACATTGTACTGGTGCATGTGCATTGTGCTTTGGATACTACTGCTGCCATGTAAGTCACCCTGGACATCTCACATGCCTCTGGATCTCACTTGGTAAGGGGCTCGACCCGTACGCCTGCATGCGTGGAGAAAAAAATGGTCCTGTATGGCCCAATGGCACCATGGGTACGTACAGAAACAAAGAAAGGCGTCCCTCCCCCCCCCCCCCATGGACCTCCTTTGCCTCGACGCAGATGGACTCACCTTGCTCACCACAGCCGATCCGCAGACCCACCTAGAGCCCCAGCCCGCAGAGGATCCATTACGGAATGTTTCGAAGAAATTGGAGGCGGACCAGTCGCTCGATAACATCAACTGCCCGGACATGGTGCATGGGTGGCGTCTACACGGAGCCGAATTGGCGCCTGGCTGTCCAGACATGTCACAGACAAAGTCTCTATAAGAATGGCTTCCCGGTGTTGATCCTCAGGTCGATCTGTCTTCCCTCCTCATTCCTCTTCAGCCCAGTTTCCAACCTTTCAAAGTCATTCCTTGAAGCTAGTCTTCATCATCTTCTTTTCTTGTTCCTTGTCAAGACCCCACGTTCATTCCGCTAGACGAAATCAACGCCGCCTTCTTTTACATATTTTCGGATTTTCATCTCGAACAAGCAGCAGAATTCTCTTGTGATTTTTCTCCTCCCCTTCAGAAACAAGCCACATCAAATCAGTCAAGATGGTCAAGATCACCCTCGTCGCCTCCCTCCTCTTCGCGCTGGCCGCTGCCCTTCCCCAGCAGCCTAGCGGTGTCGAGAGCTTCAAGCCCACCGGCACCGGCCTCGCCCTCCCCTCTGGCACCGGCGCTTTCGGCGGACAGGGCCACGGAGAGGGCCACCACTCCGGTAACGGCCCCGCCCCTACCGGCGGAGCTGGCGGTGCTTTCCCCAGCGGCCAGGCTCACGCCTTCTCCGGCCAGGCTCCTCAGCCTACCGGTGCTTTCGGAGGCCAGGGTGCTCACTCTGCTGGAGGCTTCGGCGGTCACTTCTCGGGAGGTGCTCAGCCCACCGGCTGTAAGTTTCCAGATACTCTCTGCTTCAAGCGGAAACAAACAAAAAAAATCCTTTTAGGGCTTGATGCTAAATTTTTGTGCCAGCTTTCGATGGCGGTGCTCCTGGCGGTCCCATGCAGTCTGGCTCTGGCGCCCAGCCGTGAGTAAAACCCATCTCCCATGTCTTAGGGCTACTTACTTCTTAATGCACAATACTGACACCCATATAGCACCGGTGTGTCTGACGTCCAGCGTCGCGCCTTCGGAGGTAACAGCAACGCCCAGCAGTCTGGAGGTCAGGGCCAGGGAAGCGGTGCCTCTCCCACTGGCAGCTTCGGTGGTTCTGACAGCGGCTCTGGATCCTTCAGCGCCGGAGGTGCTCAGCCGTGAGTCCCAACCCCCTTCGAACGTATACATATCAGGCCACACCAGGAACTAACCAAGATGTGCTCAGTACTGGCTCTTTCG
Organism: Celoporthe dispersa; assembly: GCA_016584495.1. Taxonomy (NCBI): domain Eukaryota; kingdom Fungi; phylum Ascomycota; class Sordariomycetes; order Diaporthales; family Cryphonectriaceae; genus Celoporthe; species Celoporthe dispersa. The sequence goes on from WAID01000010.1 coordinate 294,860, forward strand.
GAGGCTCTGGCAGCGGATCCGACTCTGGTTCCGGCTCCGGAAGCGGCTCCTTCAGCGCGGGAGGTGCCCAGCCGTGAGTCCACCCATCAAACCTCCTCTTGTGATGCAGGAAACTAATCAGGACCTGTTCCAGTACTGGCTCTTTCGGCAGCTCTGGCTCTGGCTCTGCTGGTGGCTTCGGCGGCGACTCCGCACCCAGCGGCTTCCAGACCTTCACCAAGAGCGGTGCCCAGCCTACCGGCCAGGGCTTCAGCGCCGGCTTCTAAAGGACGCTCTCCGCGGCACGCATGCAAGCACGCAGAAGACAGTCCAGGCATGGAACTTCCGAGCCTGGGACGAAAAGCATCGACTCTCTGCAAAGGGCAAAAACAATCATTCTTGTATCTATTTCTATCTCACGGGTTTGCCATCCCAGGCAGCCCATGATGGTGCGACTGGCATTTTGGGGGCGTACATAATCTCAATAGAATTCTGACCTTGTCAATATCTATTCTCTGCTGGTGATATGCGATGAGCGTGATGCATCTTGTGGTTTCGGTCTGGATAACTTGTTTTATCACAGTCCTTCACTACGTGGGTTTGCTGATTTGTCGCCTTCTTTTTTTTACATGTTGTCGATCAGATTTGGAACGACGAATCTAATCTGGTCAGATCAGAACGAAAGGGGGAGGAGAGGGAGAGAGGCAAGGTGTGTCAGAGCATGGCCCTGTCAGATAGCCTCAGCCGGCTCCCTTTCTTTCCTTTCTTTCGTTCTGTAGCGCATATCCATTTCATTTGAGGTTGCATAGAAGGCAAGCTGCAGCACAGTAGGAGCGCAAGTGCAGTGCGCAGCAAGCAAGCTTGTGGTATGGCGTTGTGTGCAGGCTTGTTGACGGTCAGGTACAAGAAGCAGTCCTACGCGGCAACCAATTGGGAGGCCCTCCTGCCTCGACAGCTATGGAAACTAATTACTACTACCGCAGCTTGCTGCTCGCTCACATGAGACGTCTGTAACTGGCTGTTTTTGGGGAGGGAGGAGCTAGACAGCCAGTTGCCTCCAGACGGCCAGTTTGGTTGACTTGATGGGATGATGGGCTTGGTTCGTCTGCCCGAGACGGTCGAGGTCCTGAGGGATGGTGCGCGCCTGCCCTGAGGACTGTGAGAGGCCTTCTTCCCACTTACACTTTGGCATGTGCGAGAAGTATTCGGTCGTTCACACACAGACCCGTACGTGCATAGCCGGCACCCGCCTTGCTTTACCCGAGATAGCCTCAGCTCGCCCAGGACCAGCTTTCGTTCCCTCTTTTCCTTCTGCAGCGCAGTCACCCAATACTTACTTGAAACTTTTCCCATATCGCCCATGCATCTTGCCTCATGTTTTCTCCTTCTGAAAACTTTGCTCGACCTGTTCCTCCTGCTACGCAAAACTTTTGTTCACCCACACGGCATCTGTCGTAGGCAGGGTACTAGAAAGAGCAAACACCAGGGTCATCAGCTATTGAATACACTCAGGCGATTCGGATCGACCAAGGACCCCGCACCCATCCGCTCTGTATTTGCCATCAGGAAAATGACAACGCTGCGCTCAGCACCTTCAACACGATCAGCAGTCGTTGGCTGAACGCGCCCTGGCTTGTCGACATTGGCAGCGTATCTGTGCAGCCTGTCCTGTAGTTTACCAAGCTGAGATTTGTATGGAGTAACGATGGCGAGCTGCTCGGGTCTCAAATTGATCCGTTTGGTGAGTCTCTTGATGACGATAGGAGGTAGAAAGCAGGTATCGTCTCAAAAAATCGTTTATCGATATTGTGATAGATTATATTGATCGAAGAAAGGGACAGCGCAGTGTCTGATAGCTACGAGATCTTCCTTCGCAGGCCTGCCGTTGTGTTATCAGGGAAAGGACAGCATGGAAAAGTAATAGAAATGTCCAGCCCACAGGTGATAATCGCTCAGCCATGATGATGTCTTAGTATGGATCTGAGGATTTGATATAAATTGCTTGTTGGTGGATTTCTCAACCAATACAGGAGACGTCAAGTAATAGTCGACGAGCAGCAGAGATCAGAAGGCTGGAAGTTTATAGAGCTATTATTTGTAAGCCTACTACTTTTGACAATCTGTACCTGAACACAATCCGTTCTATTTTGCTTGCACCGATGCTCTACTACAATTTGCCATCGGCGCTGCTTGTCACACCGAGCCACTTCAGTCACCGTGAAAGTGCTCCGACCGTCCTCCCGTCCATCTCCAGCTCAACACCATCAGCCCCCATCCGAGCAGACAAGACCGCCACCCCAGCACCGCTCTCCTGCTCGGCCCCCTCGGCCCCGCCTCCCGCCAGCCCCTGCGACACAAGATGCTCGCTGTGCGTGATAACTACAATATACGCGACCCGCGCGTCCGTCATAAAGTCGCACCACCTGACAACAGCCGCCTGACCCGCGGCGTCGAGGCTGTCAAAGACCTCGTCGACGAGCATGTAGTGTGCGCGGTGCGGAGAGCGGGCTTGGCCGACGTACAGCAGCGCGAAGAAGAGGGCGAGGTCGATGCGCTTGCGCTCGCCGCCGCTGCGCTTGCCGTAGGACAGGCGGGCGTCGATCGAGAGGGAGCTGTCGAGGGCGGCGGCTGCTGCTGCTGCGGCATCGTCCTGGCCTTCCTCGTCCTCGGTCTCGTCGCCGACAAAGAGGGAGCGCAGCATCCCTGTTGTCAGGGCGGTGGCGTGCCGGCTGTTTTCGAACAGGATGGCGAGGATCTGCGTGATGGCCGTATTGAGTTCTGCCAGGGACTGCTCTAGGACGAACTCCCTGAAGGTGCAGACCGACGTGGCAGCTGAAGAGACGCGGCGGGATTTCTGCGTGAGCGCCGAGGCCCAGAAGTCCAGGAGGTCGCGGTCTGCGGAAAGAGCTGCCATCTTCTCTGCGAGAACGGCGCAGTCTGTCCTGAGCCTCTCGCGTGCTGCCATCTCCGTGTCGATGACCTCTCTGATCATGGCTAGTTTCTCAGAGCACGCGCGCGCCGCGGCCTGGAGTTCTCCGAGCCGGGCCTGCTTCGCAGTATGAAGCTTCCTCTGGCCCTGGAGATCAGCTAGTGCCCTGAGGGCGGCGTTGAGCTGTGCGGGATATGTCTTGGCCTTGTCTGCAGGGACCTTCTCGAGGCTGTCCCGTACGTCCTGTTCCGACACATCTCTCTCGCTGGCGATCTTTTGCGTAATGTGCTGTTCGGCACCAAGGTCTTCGAGGCGGGATAGTTGTTGCCGCCGCTCTACAATTCTTGCTTCCACATCCCGCAGGGACACGCTGTGGACGTGTAGCAGTTCTTGCTCTCTTCTGGCCTTGAGCGCTCTCTCCTCCTCCTGGGCATGCGCACCAGTCAGGTGGCCGAGTACGTGCAAGACTTGTTGCAGGACTGCTGACAATGCCCTTGTCGAGCAGGCTGCTACGCGGCGGCATAGTGTCCAGAGCGACGAGTGTTGTAGAGAGGAAGGATGTAGACCAGCACCCGCAGGCTGCAGGACGCGGTTCAGCCTTGATATGGAATCCAGGAGCCAGCGGCGCACCGCACAGGTGGGTCCTTCTGGTCTTTCCAAGTCCTCTACATCTGCGACAGGCTTGTTTGAGAACAACGTCGAGTACTTGTCCTCCAGCTCTGCAATTTGTTGCAGCACAGCAAGCCGCCTGCTCTGAACAGCCGCCCTAGCTTCCTCAAAAGCTCCCCGAATATCTGCGAGCCTGTTATAGCGAAGCAGAGCCTCCACCTGTTGTTGTGCCGCCGACATCTGCTCGTCCAGGCGTCTAGATTGTACCAAAGTATTACCCTCCTTGGTGCTGAGACCAGTCGTCTTCTCAACGTCCCTGCGTGCCTCTTCCCTCTCCAGGTCGACCTGCGCAAGCTCTGTCTCCAGCCTGTCCCTTGTCTTGACTAGTTGCACGATACGCCCCTGCACGTGTTCCGTCGTCTGCTCCAGCCCGGCCAGCCTGGACGCCATCTGAGCTGCATCCTCGCCTAGCCTGCGCAGCAGGCGCCTGGTGGTGCTACCGCAGCGGTCCAGGACCTCCAGGCCCAGCACGGACAGGATCAGATCCCTGCGCTGCGAGGACGTCGAGCTCAGAAAGCTGGTGGCACTCTCGTGGCCCAGCACGACCGTCCTGACAAAGGTGGTGTAGCTGATACCCAGCAGCTCGTCGATGGCCGCCTGTGTGCCCCGGGCATCTGCCTTCTCGAACTCGGGCAGCACTGTTCCGTCCCGCTCGACGATGATCCTGTTACCGTACTCCTTGTGCCTGCGAAATCTCGTGATGGCGTAGCCGTTGTCAAAGGTCATGCGCACACTGCAGTCTTTCTTGGTCTTGTCGTTGACTACGTCGTTGGCCCCCATCCCGGCGCGCAGGCATTTCCCAAACTGGCACCACACGATGGCCTCGACGAGGGTGCTCTTGCCGGAGCCGTTCTCGCCCACGAGGAATGTGACGCCTTTTCTGATGTCTGTGCCGAAGTCGAGATGGATCGTGGACTGGATTCCGAGGAAGTTTGTGATGCTCAGCGAGCGAGGTTGGGCGTTGAAGACGGCTGGAGACCTGAGGGTTGGTTTAGGGGATGCGGGCCTCGCTTGAGAGGCGGCTGGGCCAGTTCGATCACCGTCCCGAGGTGGAATTACGTTTTTGTAGTCGAGAGTCTCGGGCTCGCCGCCTTCGAGTGCCTGGCTCTCCTCCTCTGCTTGCTCGCTGGCTGCGGCCTCTAACAATCTCTGGCCCACCTGGACCAACAGCTCTCGAGACTTCTCAAGCGACCTGTCCAGATCGAGGCCCTCCACATATCTTGCCACTTGCTCGCGGAGATCAACCTGCTCGGGCTGGGGCGGGTCACGAGCCTGTAGTATTGCTCCATCAGATGAGCCTGTGGAGGTATTCTGCTCCTCATCTTTGGTCTCATCCGTATCGCTCTCCAGCTCGAGGTTAGGCTTGCTGACCGAGACGTCACTGGCAGGCGTTGACGAGCCAAGACCGTGTACCACGACCGTACCCTGGAACCTGGGCGCGATCGGACTCCAGTTTCGGATGCTGCGAGCCCCAAGAGACACGAGCTTGTCCCTCGCGGCAGCATACTTGAACCGTGTGAGGTCGCCCAGCAGCATGACGTGTCGACCACGGACCAGCTCCAGGTCAGGATCACCGCCCAGCACCTCCTCCACGCCGGCAGTGACGTATCCCACGGCGTGTGGGTTTACAATGAGCTCATGGTCCAGCGTCTGAGGGTCCAGCAGGACGACGCCGCGCTGCTCATCCCATAGATCCGCCCACGTCAGCTGCAGCGGCGATCCCACGTACGTGACGCTACCACGCAGGCGCTCTGCCTCCTCTACAGCCTTGTCTAGTCGTCCGCCACGGGAGGAGCTGGAGGCCCGCGGCGGCTTCTGCTGCAGGATGGTCTGGTGCGAGTGAAAATGCCCAGTGAACGTCCTGGCCAGGCCAGAGAAGCAGCCTGGCCCCACCAGCCCGTGGTACGCAACAGATCCAGTCCTGCGGCTGGTGGCGTCGGAGCTGGGCCTGACGACGTGGCGCTGGGTGATGGCCCTGTGAACGGCCAGGTGTGCAAACGAGACCGTCTCGGCGGCGTCCTCGGGGTCTAGGGCGGCGACAGCATCCGTCAGCTCAGACTGGTCCTCGCGAAACGGTAGCGTCAGCACGCGGCGTCCGTCCCACACGTGCTGGCCCACGTCCCAGTGCAGCTGCACCGCGGGCTCGGCCAGGCGCAGCGCGTCGAGGGCGGTGGTGTGGCGGAGATGGTCGCGGCGGTAGGCCAGGTCGTGGTTGCCCAGCACGACGTGCACGTGGCTCACCTGTGCGTCGCGCACGAGCGAGCCCAGGAAGCGGTAGCAGGCCGAGAGGACGTGTGTGGGCTGGCTGGTGCGGGTCGTGAGCAGGTCGCCGCAGACCACGACGCGGTGCACTCTCTGCTGCGCCGCCACAGACGCGATCCATGCTGCCGTCTGGGTGATCCGGTCCAGGTCCTGGTGTTTGAAATGGATGTCGGCCAGAAGGAGCCACTTGGGCCCGACTGAGCGCATGTTGCTGCGTTCGTGGTGCTGGTGGCGGCGTCAAGTGTCAACCTGCTCTGAAGCAGAGCAATGCCGTTTGTGTGGAAAGGGTTTCAGTCCAGCATCGCGGCTGAGGGAGGAGGAGACAGGGTCTCCTCACGTGTAGGAGGGAGTTGTCCAGAGTGCAGGCTGTCGTCTAGGTTTTATTTGTTGAGGTGGTTGGGCAAATGCCGCAGGGTTTGCTATGTTGTGTTTCTCCCTGGTTACTTGGTATCAGAACGGCCTGCCGTCTGCGATGACGTCCATGATTCGCTTTTGGGTGCAATACTCTGAGGAAATTCTCTGTTTCAGCCCAGAAAAAGTCATACTTTCTTCTTTGGTAGAATCCACATGGGAGAAATTAAAAGTTTGCCTCTTTGAGGATTCTGACAGTACTTACCCGTTTCTTTGAAGTGGCAAATGTTGTTGTCGCGGGTAGCGACACGAGTTGTTACGTTTGGATTCGCGGTCTCTTGGTTCAGAGTAACTCACTAAGTGAGACGACTTCAGCTTCCAATTTCCGTCCAGTATGCAAGAGGGTGCTTGCAGTCAGAGGTTGAGATTACAAACAGGACAGCAAGGCCTTCTGCGTAATACTACCTGTTCGAATCCGTTGATGCCAGGGTGGACTTCAAAATAGATGAAGCTCCCAGTGATGATAACCAGCCAGTATTAGCAGATCCCAAAACTTGAGCCAACGCGTTTAGACTACACGCATTTAAAAAAACGAGATGGATGTCTAGCTGTGATTTACAATAAATAAAACTGGGAGAAAGCATTTTCCTGCGTTCAACATTCTTGAGTGCAATGTACCTGTCTTGGTAGAAGACCTTAAACACTTGCAGACATTCATATGCAAGAACATCGGGCATATGATTGCCCTAATCAGCATCTTACTTAAATGTTGTTGCCATCATTGCTGTCTAAAACTGCCATCGTTGCCACCAGCAAAACGTTTTCTCATGCCAGCTGGAGACAAAAAAAAAATCGCTTATTCATTTCTACACGGGCTGCAGATTACCTCATCGTCATTAGCGACAAGAATGTAGCCAATAAACACCCGCGTCGGAACCAGATGGATATCAGCTCGGGCGCACTGCAGCATTGGGTGTCTTGGTTTGCCGCGAGAGGGCGCATAGTCGATACAGTACGAGAAAGCTGGGTTGGATTGCTAGCGGGTATAGTAAGAGTTTCCCATAAGATACTTGGAGGTATGCTACCATAAATACTATTCCATATCAACCTAATTACAATGCCAAATTCATATTGACATCGGTCAGTAGCAAGATAAGGACAATATGATGTGTTTGTAGATGCTGTCGCTGTGAATATGTATGCACTTCGTTTTGTGAGGCTCCTGGGATCACCGACTGACTTGAGTGAAGCGGTATCACCTCAGCACCTTCTGCTTTCACAAGCATTCATGCTCGACTAGCAGACTAGGCTATAGCTATACTCGCTCAAATAGCCCAGCCTGTCCTGGATAGTCTAGAGGCTACTCTGGGGCTGACGGTAGGCTGTCTTACGGGCGTGCTATGATAACGTCTTTCGCAGCATATCAAGAGCCATATATTTTCTACAGAACGTATCTGAAGCAAGGATTCTCAAAATCCGTCATGTCTGCCGCATCATAAGATGTCGGGTCTTGGGCCTCTCCAGCGGCTACTGCCGCCGCTGCAGCGTCGTCTCTGCTCTTATTCCTCCGGCTCAGCAGCGCACGGATGCTCAGCGCGATACAGATCTGTGCCGCAGCACAAGCCAGGATCAGCTTGCAACCTGTGGGATATGTCGGCGACTCTTGCTCGAGGAAGGCGTGTGGTCCACTAAAACAAAGAAACAAGAGCCATGGTCAGTACTGTACAAGGCGTAGTTGGTGATAGGTAGGTTGGCGTGGAATACTCACATGATGTTGCCAGCGCAATAAGCAAGAAAGACAAGAGCCGAGCTGGTGGTACGCTTGGTATATCCACCTAGATTCGTCGCAGGCATCTGCAGGGCAAGCACTAGTGAAGTCACGTAGGAGCCGCAGATGTAGTACCCGAGCAGCACGCCGACCTTGTTCTCATAGTCCGTCCGGGGCAGCCAACCCATGAGGGCAGTACCAATGATTGTTGGGATGATGTATGTGGCCATCACGATGGTTCGTGCGTTCTTGAAGCGCGAGGCGATGTAGGTGCCGGACAAGATCCAGACAACCTGGAACGCACCCTGTGGGATGCCCAGCGCGGTGGTCTTCAGACTTCCCTTCACCACGCCTTTGATAATTAATTTGCCAAAATTCGCGTATCCCCCATTGACGGTCTCGTTAAGGAGGACAAAGAGGAACAACAGCCAGACCTGAGCGTCTGAGAGAGCCTCGCGGACCTGGTCCCACTTGATGGTCTTGTTGAGGATACCGGTGTGGCCGAGACGACCACGGGCGATCAGTAGCGCCTTCTCCTCGAGCGAGAAGCGCTTAGCGGACAGGATACTGTCTGGGAGGAAGAAAAAACAAGAGGATGCCCCAGCAGACAGTGATTCCGCCGCAGAGGAGGAAGATGGCCTTCCAGACGGGGAAGCTGGAAAGCTGGCCGATGCCGTAGGTGAGGATACCGCCGATCATGGATCCCACGCCATTACAGCAGTAGAATACACCGGCGCGGAAGGGCTGTTCTTGTCGGGTGTACCTGAAACTGATTTAGTCGTGTGGTCTACAAGTCACGGCAGGTCGGATGTCTGGCTCCCGGGGGAAGCCACCACAATACCAACATACGACGAACCAAGCCAAGATAGAAATAGAAACTTACCACATAGCCACGATCAGCATGAAGCAGGTTGTTATAGGAGCCTCAAAGATGCCCAAGAAGAAACGACAGGCGGCAAGTCCACTAAAGTTGGAACACGCGGCGGTGATCATGAGGATCGCGCCCCAGACTATCACGCAGCACCCGACGACCTTGGCCATGAGGGTCTTTTGGACGAGCCACATCCAGGGATACTCAGCCAAGAGATAGGCGAAGTAGAAAATGGACGTGAACCAGCCGTACTGGTCCAGGGTGATGCCGGTGCCGGTCAGGAGGTCAAACACGGCCGCGTAGGACATGGCCTGCTTGTCGATGTACTGGAGGACATAGGTACCCGCCAGCAGCGGCAGGACGATGAGGTCGATCTTGCGGACCAGGCGCTTGTTGAGGTCGGCGTCGGCCAGGAGCTCGGCGAGGTAGTCATCGTGGAAGTTGTGCTCCCGGAGGAACACCTCGCCGGCGTCTAGGTTGACGATCTCGCCGGCCGTGACGGACTTGGCTCGGGAGATGGAGACATCGTCGTCCGCGACGGCCTTGCTGTCGGCAGGAAGCTTCTCCAGCTTGAGGTCTGCGTCCTGCGAGGCCATCCTGCTGCTGCTGCTGCTGCTGCTGTTGTGGTGCTGGGGATGCTCTGGTCTCGGGGTTGCAGGATGACAACAACACAGCGGGCAATCCTCACAACGGGAGCAGGAGATGTGGCCTTCTCATTATACCACCATGGCACTATAGGAGAGCAGTAGGCAGTAGTAACGAAGGGCCTGTGGAGCCACAGATTACTATCGCGAGGACCAAGCGTGTTATCAATGTGGCTTTTGCCGCCTCGAATCAGGCGTGGGTCTTGGGGAGATACAACAATCAACCTGTATCTGCCAAGTGATTTCAACAGTTATTATAGGGACCTAATTCACAGAGACTACAAGGGTGGTGGTGGGCAGTGATTCCGATCGGCTAGGGGAGAGACAGAGAGAGCTGCTTCGGGAGGATACCGATCGGCTACCAAGTTTATTAGTTCCTAAGAGGGGGGGGGGGCGACTATTATACGGTCACGCTGCTTGTGCGATAACCGACTCAAGGATGTATTATGGAGCCTTTTTTTTCTTCTTCTTTCTTTCTACTTCTCGGAATGCATTTCTGTCTTCCTCTTTCTGGTTCGACACCCTTCGTTGGGGCACCAATTGTCTGTTTGGTTCGTGTTGAGCCAAGGGTGTGTTGAGTCGTGATGATTGTTACTGAGCCAACTGCCCGTGTATAAGCCCAACCATGATGGCGCACGTTTTCAGGGAAAGACTTTGATTATCACACAAGGCCGATGGTAGCCTTGGAGTGACGGCCGTTATAACTCATCTTGAGAAGGGGATAGATTTATGAGCGATAGAATTCGAGGTGATCAGATGATTCCATGGGCTCTTTATCTGCGTGTTCACTCGAAACGAAGGAGAGAGGAGGGGTGGAGCAGTGGATCCAACAATCCGGTTTCCCTATCCGGTTCACGGCTGTTGTCCAGATGCCGGCTGTGGTTCCCGGCCCGCTGTCCGACCTCGCTCGATACTTTTTGTAGTAAAGTACATACTCCTGAGAGCGTATGGACATAAGCAGGCCAACTAATAGTATGTGTGTTTACTCTCCTCACCAGACGAACGAGCAAAGAAGCAACCACTGACGTGTACAGACACATACACACACACAGAGAGAGAGAGAGAGAGGGAGAGAGAAAGAGAGAGTAATATTTACCACCCAAAAAGGAGAACAGAGATCGACCGAGGATGGTGTTGCAAGTGGACTCTACCCGCCCGGCGGTGGTGCTGCCTCGACAGGGTAAGGTCATCGGCATATCACTGCCCATGGAGCCTCTCCGGCCTCGAAGCGTAGAGGCATTCCTCGGGATCCCCTATGCCCTCCCTCCGGTGGGAGACAGACGGTTCCGCCCAGCGCAGCCGCTGCCGCCGTCCCCAGACAGCGTTCTCGACGCCTCCAAGTATGGCCCGTCGGCGCCGGGCAAGCAGCTGCTGTCGGGCGGACCCAAGCTGGTCTACAGCGAGGACTGCCTGACGGCCAACGTCTTTCGCCAGGCGGGCAGCGCCTCGTCTGGCGGCGACAGGCTGCTGCCCGTTGCCGTGTACCTGCACGGCGGCGCCTTCAACCGCGGGACGGCCAGCATGCACAACACCGCCTCCATGATGGCCTGGTCCGAGGAGCCGTTCCTGGCTGTGTCGTTCAACTACCGGATTGGGGCGCTGGGGTTCCTCCCGAGCGGGCTGAGCGCCAGGGAGGGTGTGCTCAACCTGGGGCTCAAGGACCAGATCCTGCTGTTCGAGTGGGTTCAGGAGAACATCAAGGCCTTTGGCGGTGATCCAGACAATGTGACGCTGTTTGGCCTCTCTGCCGGCGCACACTCGGTATGTAACCTGATGTCTTTTTTACCTGCACGAATTCACGTGTGTGTGTGTTATATATATGTTTATTTTCATGTGTGCTAATTCATATTGGACAATGCCTAGATTGGACATCATCTCATGCACTTCAAGGAGGGCGTAAAGCCTCTCTTCAACCGGGTCATCATAGAATCTGGGGCGCCAACGTCGAGAGCAGTCCGTCCGTACGACGCGCCCGTCCATGAGGCACAGTTCAGGGACTTCTTGTCCGCAGCAGGCGTCCCCGCCGGCCTGCCCGAGGCCGACGTCTTCTCGTTCCTCAGGTCCCAGCCCAGCGAGGTGATCCAGGCGGCCCAGATCTCCGTCTTCGACAAGTACAACCCCAGCCTGAAGTGGGCATTCCAGCCCGTCATCGACGGCGAGGTGATCCCGCGCCCGCCCCTCGACACGTGGCGCCAGGGGAAGTGGCACAAGGTGCCCATCATGACGGGCTTCCAGAGAAACGAGGGCTCGCTGTACGTGGACAAGGCCATGAGCCAGTCGCACCAGTTTGTGGATTTCTTCCGCACCCTGCTCCCGCTGCTGTCGGAGGAGGACCTGCAGACCATCGACGCCCTCTACCCGGACCCTGCGACCGTGGCGGACTCGCCCTACAAGGAGGAGAGGGAGGGCGTCGGGGCACAGTACAAGCGAATCGAGGCGGCCTACGGACACTATGCCTATGTCGCTCCAGTGAGGCAGACGGCCGAGTTCGCGTCGGCGGCGGCACAAGACGACGTGCCGGTCTTCTTGTACCAGTGGGCGGCCATCTCGACTGTCCTGAACGGGGCGCAGCATGCAGACAATATGCGCTATGAGGTGTGCGACCCAAAGGTCGTGGGCACCTCGGAGAACCAGGCGCAGCTGGCCCAGACGCTGAACTCGTACGTGACCAGCTTTATCACCAGGGGAGACCCAAACGCCGGAAAGAAGGAGGGTGGTGATGAAACACCTGCTGCCGCTGCTGTTACGAGGCCGATCTGGGAGAGGTACCGCAAGGAGTCGCCCAAGGCGATGGTGTTTGGGCTGGGCAACGAGGAGCTGATAGGAGGCGGCCTGGGCAAGGCGGCGACCTTCATGGACGACGCATGGGGCAGGAAAGAGAGCGAGTTCTGGTGGAGTAAGGTCGATTTGTCACAGCAATAAAGTATCACAGTAGATCCCCCCAGAAAAAGAAATGGATACTTGACTTTATTCAACCCAAATATGATACCGCAACCCACACACCCAAAGAATACCCGAGTCAGTATACTTTTTAAGCGACCCATACACACACACACACACACACACCCACCCAACTGGACTGTAGTTCCCATTAGTATTCCCAGGGACCTCCAACACGAGTCAAACGATAAGGGTGGGGATTTTTTGGTCCTGCTTTGCAATAGCCGGTCTCGGGACTGGGCCACTCACTGGAGGTTTTTTCTTGTTCCTGGCCCCTCCCTCTTTGCGATAGGCATGGCAGGACTCATACGGGACATTGCGGGCTCCCTGGTGGCTCGACGAGGGGCCTCGCTTGATGTCGGATCATTCTGTTATGATGGTGAGTAATAGGGCTTGTTGTACGTGGGGTCGGACTGGCCCAAGTACTACTATGGCAATATTGGATCATAATTCCCATCGACGTTCCCGGCGCCGACCTGGGGCTCCTCTCGTGCCGGCCCTGGACCTTTTGTCCTCTGTCTCCACGGCCGTTTCTTTCCACCGATGCTACCCATGCCGATGCCGGATGAACGACAAACACATCTAGAGTCCGCAGGCACTACGTAATATGTAAATTATATACCAAGAGCAGTGTGCGTTGCTTTTGGTCTCTCGCCTGCGCAGAGAACTAACTCGTGCCCCGCGAGGAGTAACCAGTCGTCACCACACAAACACACATCACAGCAACAATGGCCATCGATGTTCCTCTCCCAGAGCCCTTCGCCTCCATCCCTCGGGCAACACTGACCTTTGGCCCTTCGCCCATCCAGCCCCTCCCCAAGATATCCAAGGCCCTGGGCGGTAAGGTCAACGTCTACGCCAAGCGCGAGGATGTGAACTCTGGGCTGGCCTTTGGCGGCAACAAGGTCCGCAAGCTGGAGTATCTCGTGCCGGAGGCCCTGGAGACCGGCTGCGACACGCTGTGAGTACACCTGCCATCTGTCCTGCGTCTGGCACACACAACCTACATAGAGGCTACCCTGTGTATGTGTGTGTGTGTGTGTGTGTGTCTTGTCACTGTTAAGTTGTTGTGGTCCCCCTCACTAACGACTGAGACAACGACAAACAGTGTCTCCATCGGTGGCGTGCAGTCCAACCACACCCGCGCCGTAACAGCAGTGGCCGTGGCCTCGGGCCTCAAGGCGGCCACGGTGCAGGAGCACTGGGTAGAGTGGACCGACCCGGGCTACGAGAAGGTCGGCAACCTGCAGCTCTCCCGGCTCATGGGCGGCGACACGCGCCTCGACCCTTCGACCTTTGGCATCGAGCACAAGACCACCCTCGCCCGCCTGACCGAGGAGCTCGAGGGCGCCGGCCGCAAGCCCTACTACATCCCGGCCGGCGCCTCGGACCACCCGCTCGGCGGGCTCGGGTTTGCGCGCTGGGCGTTCGAGGTCGAGGCCCAGGAGAAGGAGATGGGCGTGTTCTTTGACCACATTGTCGTGTGCGCCGTGACCGGGTCGACGTTTGCCGGCATGATCGCCGGGTTCAAGCTGGCGCAGAAGAAGGGCGGTTCGAGGCCGAGGAAGATCATCGGCATTGATGCCAGCGCCAAGGTGAAGCAGACCTTTGACCAGGTGCTGAGGATCGCCAAGTTCACTGCTGCGAGGATCGGCCTGAGCGAGGACGACATCACGGAGAGTGATGTGATTCTTGACGACAGATACCACGCTGGAACCTATGGCATACCAGGTGCGCTTTGTAACTTTTTCTTTCTTTCTTTCTTTTTTTTGGTGGTTTATTTCTTCTTCTCTGTTGCTGTTCAAAAAGCCAGCCAGCTCACTGACGAGAACTCTCCCAACAGACGAACAAACGATCGACGCCATCAAGTTTGGCGCGAGCACAGAGGCGTTCATCACGGACCCGGTATATGAGGGTAAGAGTCTGGCTGGCATGATGGATATCATCAAGAAGGGAGAGATTCCTGAGGGCGGCAACGTCTTGTACGCTCACCTGGGTGGCCAGCTTGCCCTGAACGCCTACTCCACCATTCCATGATAGCTACAGTACACAACAGTGTAGGTAATCAAAGAAGAAGCGGAAGAAAAAAAATATCCAAAAGGAACATCATGTGTATATGAAGCGTCAATCTTTGGAAGAGTGAAAATGTCTCTACAACCCTGGTGCAAACTTGCACACTGAATACAGAACCGTCCTGTCGAGAAAAGGCAGACATCCTGATGGTAAAGCATGGCTTCTAGGGAACCGCCGAGTCTTGTTTCTCAGGCCCTTCTGGGCCTTGCTGCCCAACATGCTCGACCGTCGCCTCGACCTTCTCCGTCATCAGCTCCTTGACCCCCCTCAGAAACGCCACGGCCACCAGCGCCAGCACGACAAAGGGATCACGCTGGCCCACGCCAGCTGGTACGCCCTCGCATACTGCCACCTGCTCTCCTCCACGGCCGCCGCCCACACCGCCGACGTGGCCCCCTCCACCCCCGTGAGCACGCCTGACGCCAGGGCAGCCAGCAGGTCGGGGACGCTGGCCTGAGGGAGTCCAGCCTGGACGGCTGCCTTGCCTACGGCGGAGTCGTAGTGAGCCGCGAGACGACCGTTGATGATTGCGTCCAGAACGGCGGAGCCAAAGGCGCCCCGATGGCTCGAGCCGAGAAGGCCATGCCTCTGTTTGGGAGAAGGATTGTTCACAAGTCAGCTCTCGTTACAGAAGGGGAAAAAAAAGCCTGAAGAAGAGGACACAAGAAAGTATGAAAAGAGAAAGGGACAAAAAAAAACCGAGAGATACGTACGTGGCCGTCGACAGGTAGGCGTGGGGTGCTGTGAACTGAACACAGGCGACGAGAAGCGTGAGCGGCCCGGACTGTCCAATACCCGCGAGCACACTAAAGACTATCTGGGCTGTGTTCCATGTAGGCCTGATGCAGGCATAGCAGATCGATCTAGGCAGACAGACCGGCATGTGAGCCTGTGGTCTCGCTTTCGGGCCAGGCGGCGGTAAAGGGGGGGGGGGGGGGTGCACAGCTAATTACTCACACGACAAGAAAGATGGTAAAGGTGACCAGCAGAGGAGATTTCATGTCCTTGTATGCCGTTGCGTACCATGTGATGGGGATCGAGGCGAACATGGTGAGGATGGTGTAGCTCAGCTGCCGGATGGAGATACGCCACGAGTTCGTCTCGAAGCCTAGGTTGAGGATAATCTGCGGGACGACCGAGTTGACGGCGCTGTAGAAGATCCACCCTTCGACGGCGAAGGCAAACGTCGAGAGGGCAAAGTTTGCATTGTTGCGGAAGAAAACATGGGCCAGAAGACCATCGGACCGCCCTCGCCACTCTTTGGGTCAACGGTCAGCTAGAGTCTCGTCCTTTTTCTGAGAAACGTACAGAGGAAAAGATAGAAAGAAGGCGAAAGAAGAAAAAAAACCACCACAGACTTACCGTAGCCTGCAAAAACAAACAACAGCACGAGGCCCAAGGACAGAGGAACGGCAACGTGAGGATCGGAAAACGCATAAGAGCCGCCGGCCCAATCCAGCGCAAGCAGCAGGAGGGTGGCACTGCAGACAAACAGCGCGGAGCCCACGGGATCACAGGCCCAGATGTAGTCTCTGACGCGCATCTTCGAGTCCTGTCGCCGCTGCTTGGGCGGCCAGTAGAAGAGGAAGAGGCCCAGAGAGGTGGCGCCGTGGAAGGCTGCCTGCATCCAGAAGATGTATCGCCAGCCCTCCGCGTTGAGGTTGGTCACGGCACCAGCGCCCAGGCCTCCGATCCTGTACTCAGCAGCCGGTCAGTCATCAGCTGCGGTGGCCTCTTTGGGCAGACGAGGTGGTGGCATCGCCGCGAGAAAAGGATAGAAACTGACACTCCGCCAACAGCGCCGCCCATAAATGCAAACCCGTTCGCCAGGGCCCGGAACTTGAGCGGCAGGATCTCCGAGGGGATCGCCTGCACGATGGAGATGGTGGCAAGCGTTGTGCCGATGAGGATCCCCCCGCCTATAAGCATGCTCATCGAGGTGGCCTTGGCCGAGATGATGGCGCCGACAAATGCAATGAGAGGCGGGACGGCTGCGAGATACTTGCGGTCGAGGACATCAGAGAGGCGGCCGACAATGGGGGACAGGACACTCTGCATCAGTAGTGGTCCCTGGAGACAAGGTTTGTGATCAGCTGGTCATCGTTGTTCTTTTCGCCCGGACGAGGACAGGAACGCCACGGACCTGGATCACCCAACCGGAGATGGAGGTATCGCCCAGATCGCGGACGATGAAAGCAATCACTGATCCTGCAGCCACGACGACAAACACCTGGGCCATGATGCTGGGAACCGTCAGTATGGGAAAGGCGCCTCTGGGCGTGTCGACTCTACAGGGCGGTGGAGACATACGCAAAGCATGTCACGAAAACCACAAGCTATTACGCCCTGCTGTCAGTAGGTTGTCGCTGCTTGGAAGCTCTGTAGGTGCGTAGCCTTCATCACATACCCATGATCTCCAGCTGAGGTTGATATGTCGCGCGTCCAGAACGGCCTCCTCCTCAATGGGAACCACATGTTCCTTCTCGGCGTCTGCTGGAGGGTCCTGGGTCTCTACCCTCCTCACCGAGGCGGCATCGCTGTCGTTCTTGGCCGAGTCCATGATTGCCTTGGGAGTAAACAAACCCAGTCCGCGGACAGTGCTGGATGTCCAGTGAAGAAGAAACAGGACGAGAAGAGGCGTTGGGTCACAAATACACAAGTTTCAACCGCCGTCTCGGTGAGGCACCGCAGCGGACCCATAAGCAGATCGCCAGTGAGATATACCTGTTCTGGGCATCATAGCAACCACAGATTTATGACAGATACTGAAGGAATACCAAGTCTGGCTAACGTATGCGGGGCCCCACGAATCTCTGTACTGTAGACCGCTAAAATAAAAGGATTAGGCCCGAAAAGGCCTCAGTGGACCCGGCAGTATACGTGTATTGCCAGTGTTGGGGTCGGTTAAAAAGCATGGTTGCATGGCTATGGACAGGGCCTAGGCGTGACCATCTCCGCAAAGTTACTCCCTGTGATGCGGCCCGTATGGAGGGGAAAGATCACCCGAGCACCTTTGGGATGGAAACGGTGGTTTTCGCCATGCCATTTGGGCGGAACAGCTTCGGGATAACTTGAGCCCTTAGACCTCAGTTGAATAGCGTCGCTTCTTCTCCAACCACTTCAGTGTCGATGGGAATATCTTCCCCCGCCGCCCTTGCTCAGATCATAGCTTCCTGGAGTCGGTTCATTTCAGCTCTTTTGTGGCTTTGTGGCTTTGGTGGCCTGCGCTTTGGTCCCATTCAATCAGTAAACTCTTGTCAGCCCGAGCCTGGTGTTTCACCCAAATAATGATTGGTGTGACAAACACTTATGACATGTTGATTGTTTTTTTCTTTCTTTTCTTCTTCTTCATACATACTACAGTCTAGACAAAGTATTCCAGCACCGTGCCAGAGAGTCTTTGTTGGGTCCTGCTGACCTTGAGCTGTAGTCATAGACCGGCCTTGCAAATTGAAAGGGTTTCCAAGAAAGAAAGAAAAAATCTTGGCATTATACTGTTGAAGGGAGACGAGACTGTAACTTTGCTTCTTCTCACTGCTGGTAATATGCTTCCAAAGATTAATCTTGGAAGGAGTAGATGCCTTGCAAGGAGAATGAGCAGCGTTGGAGACTTGTTCTTCGTTGTTGTTTGACTGGATTGATCTGCAAGCCGAGCTGAAAGATGCAAACAATACAGAACCCACATCAAGTATTATTTGCCTGTGATTATCAAAGGCTGCAGCACACATTTTGAAAAGCATCTTGTTGTAAGCTCCTGTCTATGTAGTGATTCTTTGACCATCGCCGAAGCGGGCCACAGAGGAAGGAAAGAAGAAGGAAAAAGAAAGGAAAAAAAACAGGTAATGACAAACATTCGATTCCGACCATGATTTCGTAAGGACGTCATTATGAATATGGACTTAGTTACGCATAGAAAAGAGTCCTAAGATGATCCTCAACGTCCTACTCTAACCTAATATCAGGCAACCCTCCGATCTGCTCTGCATCTCCTCCCATCATTAATTACACACAAGGCTCGACCCCCTTCAGGCCAGGAAAACCAAGACGCAGATTGGTACCCAAAGCCATGTGCTTCCAGATCATACCCCTCTGCCCGGCCTGCGAGGAGCCCAGCGGGCTCGGCGAGGAGATCATCTACGCCGAGGACGTCTGCGGCGGCCACTGCGCGTCCGACGTGGTCTGCGGGACCACGACGCGCCTCATGACGCAGCGCGAGGTCGACAACCCGGACTTTGAGTGCCTCACTCCGGGCTGCGTCAATGTCCGCAGCGGCATGTCCCTGGCGGAGGAGGAGGCCGAGGTGCAGGCTGCGCGGGACCACGCCAGGCAGTTCCTTCGAAACAGGTACCAGAACTGTCTGTCGCTGTGCATTCTCCCGTTCTACGACGCGCCCGAGACGCCGTCCCAGGTAGGACCCCGTGCCATTGCTGGTGATGAGCATTAGGTTCAGCTGTGAGGGGACTTGGTAACAATACTGATCGTCTCTTGATCATAGGCTCACTACGATTCGGACGCTGTTGAGATTTACGTGGCCCCTGCGGCGAAGCCCGGTCCTGTAAGATGTCGACAGGACAGGCCCTGGTCAAAGGTAAGGGAGGCCATACACTTTTTTCTTCTTTCCTATTTTGGCTGATACATTTTCTGGACAGAAACGTGGCAAGCCTTGGGGTCCTGAGGAGGAGGCAGTTCTCTGGAAACTGCGCCGAAAGGGCATGGAGTTCGACGACATCGCAGTATGTATGCCTCGTCTTGAGCTTGAGTATGATGTTCTCGGCTGACGTTGGTACAGAAACAGATCGACCGGACAGAGCGAGGTTGTTACGACCGTTTTAACAAGCTTCGAAACGAAGGCTATGGGCGGGGCCGCTAGTTGTTTTCTGGGAAATGTGTTCCTGAAGGGATGCGGCTTCTTTGGTTCTTCAGGGCGAGGGAGGTGAGCTGTAGGAAAGATGGAGCAGGTAGAGCTCACCATGAAGATGAAGATGGAGTGATTGTTGGTTGGGGGCCGTACGTCTGGTATTAACGTCGAATCCTTCTATTTTGGTCGGTAGGATGAGGCATAGGATTTGGCTGACCGATCTGGGTGCAATAATGAAGTTACCTTCTTTCTGTTGGGAGAATTTCCATATTGTTGGACAAAGTGACATGAGTTTTGAGTCCGAAGACCTTTCCGAGCCGGGAGTAATCTATGGGGCCTCGGAATAATAAACGTTGATAGTATTGTTGCAAAATGCATAAAGAGGAAGGAAAAAAAGAAAAAAAAAAGAGCAGAAGAGACCGAGGTCGTACTGGAACCACTTGTGAAATATATAAACATTCCTTGTGATCGCTGCACTACACAGGTTCCGTTGAGCAGTGCCGAATGCGGGCACCAAGTGCCGCGAGGGACGACTAATATGAGGGGATTAAAGATTTCACTGTCTGGGTGGGGAATGGGCGATAAATTGATAAAATGATGATGATAGGCCTTATATATATAAATATATATATATATATCTTTTATCTAGAGGCAGGCAGAGCATGTTTCAACCTTTACACCAACGGCTCACCTGGAAGACATATTGATCGCCTGGCTTCTTTTGAGTAATCTCAAGTTCTCTATCTGTATCTGACTTCCTACCATTGTTAATATGAATGAGTTCGAATACAATGCAAACCCAGGCCGTGTCCTGTTCGGCCGCGGCACCGTGAAGAAACTGCCCGCCGAGCTGGAGCGCCAGAATCTCGCGCGGCCGCTGCTCCTCTCGACCCCCGAACAGGCCAGCCAGGCGGACGACCTAAAGAAGATCCTCGAGGGCAGGACGGCAGGCTTGTTCAGCCAGGCCACCATGCACACACCCACGGGCGTCACGGACCAGGCGCTCGAGTACGCAAAGGCCCAGGGCGCAGACTGTGTTGTTTCTATCGGAGGCGGCAGCACGATTGGCCTGGGCAAGGCCATCAGCATCAGGACGGGTGAGGAGTTCCTCGGCTGTCAGCTACGAGACAGAGAGGTGGGGCCAGAGGAGACAAGGAAGGCAGCAAGGGCCTCTCGTGTCTGTTGTGTGGCCTGTGAGCTGCTTGGTTTTGCTGACCGCCCTCGACAACAGGCCTGCCTCATATCTGCATACCAACTACGTACGCCGGCAGCGAGATGACACCCATCCTAGGCGAGACGGCAGAGGGAGTGAAAACGACAAGAAGCGATCCCAAAATCCTGCCAGGCACTGTCATCTACGACGTGGACCTGACCATGACCCTCCCCGTGGGGATGAGCGCCGTGAGCGGTGTCAACGCCATCGCCCACGCAGGTGAGCTTTATATTGACCTTTTCTGATCACCTCTCTCTTTTTTTTTTCTTTCTTCTTTGGTCTTCGTATTTCTTTTATTCAAAAAAGAAAGAGACATAGTATCTTCTTGGATGAGAAAAAGAAGCAGGAGAGAAAAAGAAAAGGGACAAGAAGGAGGACTAACACCCGCTCCTCCGCCTTAGTGGAAGCCCTCTACGCCCGCAACACAAACCCGATCATCACCCTCCTCGCCATCGAAGGCACCAAGGCCCTCGCGTCCGCCCTGCCCCAGATCGTAGGAGACCCTGGCTCGCAGCACGCGCGCTCCCTCGCCCTCTACGGCGCCTGGTTGTGCGGCACGTGTCTGGGCAGCGTGGGCATGTCGCTCCACCACAAGCTCTGCCACGCGCTGGGCGGCAGCCTGGGCCTGCCGCATGCCGAGACGCACACCGCTGTCCTGCCGCACGCTGTGGCGTATAACGCGCCCAGGGTGCCTGAGGCCATGGCGAGACTGGCGGGGGCGCTGGTGCCGGTCGGGGTGGAGGGGGGAGGAGGAGGAAAGGGGCAAGGGGAGGACGCTGTCGGTGGGCTGAACGTGCTGCTGCAGAGGTTAGAGGTGAAGACGGGCCTGAGGGAGTTTGGGATGAAGGAGGAGGACATCGACAGGGCGGCGGACGTGGCAGTCAGCAACCCGTACTGGAACCCGCGTGAGATCGAGAGAGGGCCTATCCGGGAGCTGATCCGAAGGGCCTGGGCTGGTGAGCCGGCGAGGGCTGACCTGTAGGCATCAGGGGTGGCGGAGGGCAGGCGAGTCGCTGCAGGTGAGCGTTCGTCAACAGGGCGTTTGGTGGTCAGAGAATGCCCAGCCACTTAAGAGCCTGAACTACGGATGTTCATCAACAGCAGTACGTGCTTATGTGGTTTGGATGCATGAACGGATGGACGGACGCATGTATGTCCCGAGACTTGAACCCACTTTTTGTCTGAACCCCCCTCCTTATTGCCGAGCCCGATTATCTCTTTCTCTCTCTCTCTCTCTCTCTCTCTTGGCGTGTGTGTGTGTGTGTGTGTGTGTGTGTGTATGTGCGCAGCTAGTCAACTATTACATGCAAGGACTGGTTCGGACCGAGATGGGTTCGGCAAGGCTCCTCACTCGTACGAATACGCGGTGCAGCAACAACAAAGCCAGGGTCGTCTTGGCTGGAACTGCAGCGGGCCTGTTTCCAGAACCAGAGGGCTCGGCGCAGGGCCTTTGAGAAGGGAGCCAGACGCGGTCCGTTGGACCACTCGGCGGGTGTGTGCGGGCACATGTATCGGTAAACTATTTAAAATTCTAAAAGGAGGGGCTGCCCAGCCCAGATCATCGTTCGTTACCAGGGAAAATTTATGGTGGGTCCAAACTATAGCCGGAACACGATCCGCGTCCATTCTTATATTTTTTTTAAATTTTAAATTTTAATCACTCTTCCTCCCCGGTTGTCTCCTCCTCTTCTCTTATGTTTCCTTCCCGTTCCTCCTCTTCCTCCTCCACAAGATCAGAGAGGATCCGGTCCAGATCGCATTCCACTCCCCCCACCCTGCTTCGGGCTCCGGCAGGTCATCAACTCTGAATCCTACAAGGAAGACTGGTCTCACCACATCCCAACTACGAACTCTATAGAATATCAATGGGTAATGTACCGGTACCATAAGCAGACAGGCGCATCGTGGTGGAGTAAGTAGACGTATGTGCCGGGGGGGAGGGAGGGGCCCTTGACAGCGTGGACAGGTTTGTATGGCCAATGGAATCGACAGGGTGCGGCATCCTTTAGGAACGATGTCTCCCACCCCGGGCCTCTCCCTTCTACTGTGGTACTTTGCTCATGCGGACCCAACCAATAACCTCGCCCCCCCTCCCCCCTTTCTCTCTTTCTCTCTCTCTCTTCCTCCGGCTACGGCCGTTGTAACCGCTGCCCACCACACGAGCAATAGGGCTGCAGTGTGCGTTATGCGGCTCCATCCATGCTGGTGCGTCACAATTTCTGCTTGCAAGTGACCGGAATGCACCGCCCGACCACAGGGCCTTCACTGAGAGGCCACAAGCACAGAGGGGGCCCCCATCACGTTAGAGGAGACCCGGCACTGGTGAGCGAGTGATTACCACGTGTCTCGCCTCTCCTCTCTCGCCTGGTTCTGTCTGTCTTGTCTTCTTGTCTGCTGTCCATGTCGGCTAAGCCTTGCGCCCGCCCCTTCTAGATCCTTCCTCGTTCTCCCTCCTCACTCGTCCGTCACGCTCTGTTGGTTTATGTTCTCTTGCCTCTTATTCACCCACCGTAACCATATATATGTCCGTTCCGCCCTGACGGCTATTTTTGTGCACACACACACACGCACACACACACACACACACACACACACAGACACAAACCAACCCGGACCTTGTCTGCCGCGTCTTGTCGTTACCAACATTCCTACTCGGAGTTGGTAGAACCATCGCGTCCGATTCATACGTGATGTTGGAGGGCCAGGCTGGGAGCAGCAGCGCTTGAAGTAGTAATCAGATAAAGAAAAGACCACAAGGGGGTGGGGAGGAGGAGGACGACGAGGAGGGTGTGGGCGAGACAAACGAACCCTTGAGACGAGAAAAGAAAAAAAAAAAACCAAATCACAATCCGGGGTGCGTCTCGCTAATGCTACAGTAATTATTCCATCATCCGACAGCAAAAAGCCCTCGTCATCTATGTAAATCTCTCTCTCGTCCTCTGCAACGCCACCGCACATGAGACACTTTTGCGAGACCCCTCCTCCCTAACCTTGGAGACGTTGCGAGGCATACACACAAAGACACACACACACACACACACACATACACCTCTCTCTCTCTCTGTCTGTCTTTTCTTTCTCTTTCTCTCTCTTTCATATACACACACACACACCCACCCACCCATCCCGTCTTGCTCCTCTTTACCTGAATACCGTCCTCGTTCAGTCTGATTACCAATCCTCTCGACCAAATCTCCTCCCTCTCTCACTCCACCCATCCCGCCCACGATGAAGCGAGATCGTGAGCCCGCCCTCACCAGGACGGGCCCTGCGCCGGCCATGATGGCTACAGGCATACCACCACCACAAGCCCGTCCTGGCCTCCACGAGAGCAACTCCTACGCAGCACCAGCATCAACATCATCGGACCCACGCCCGGGCATGGCAGCAGCAGGACCTCCCTCCTCCGCCTCCACTTCCACCCCTGGCGGCACGCTCCCCTGGGCGCGGGCGGCGGACTGGGCCGCATACCGGGACATCATCACCAGGCATTACAGGGACGACAACATGAAGCTGAAGGACCTGATTGTCTTTATGGACAGGGAGTATAGGTTTCGGGCCACGTAAGTGTAACATGTTATCCACCTCCTCCTCGTCGCGGGACCCCTCCGCCGGGTGACACAGCAGCCGCGGCTAACGAGAAGACGACTGCTCCCTTCTCTCCTCCCTCCCCTCGTGTGCAGACCAAAGATGTTCAAAGACCGCCTGACCCAGTGGCGCATCGCAAAAGAACGTCAAGGCCAGCGACATCAGCACCATCGTCAAGAAGGCAGGGGAGTGGCCCTCGTCAGCACCGTCCGACTCAGCCTCGCCCTCGCCGTCCGCCTCTGCCCTGACCTCCACCGCCCTGGTAGACGCCGGGGGAGCTGGCGGCGACAGCACCAACAACAGCAGCAGCAGCAGCAGCAGCAGCAGGCCTGAGTTCTATGTCGTCGGCGACAGGCTCATCCGCGCCGACAGGCTGCAGCAGGCCCTGCAGAGGAGAGCTGCAGCGGCCAGGCGCGCCAAGAAGAGCGCGGCCACCACAGGCCCCGTCCCGGGTCCCACACCCACCTTGGCCTCCGCCGCCCGTGATGCCGCCCGTTCTCCCTTCTCTTCCTCTTCTGACTCCTCCTCCGAGGAGGGCTCATCGCGCCCCAGCCAGAGCCCCAGCCCGGCCCCCCTCGTGGTCATCGTCGTCGTGGGCCCACGGGGTCCCGCCCCCTCCTCGACCTCCACCTCGTCCTTCCCTGTCCTGCTGCGGCCCCCAGAGTCAGTGTGGGTCCCCGAGAGCATCCTGCGGCACAGCCGGGCCTACCTGGCCGGCACCTTCGAGGGCAGGAGGCAGCACCCGTCCTCGGCGGCCGCCGTGGCTGTGGTCGAGATCGAGCTCGAGGGCCCCGTCCAGAGGTTCCGCCTCGCCTTCGAGGAGACCCTGGCCAACCTGCACCTCCGCCGCGGCGCCTTCGACCGCGTCGCCTTCAAGAGCCTCGACGGCGCCTTCGACCTCGTCCAGCCCAGCCTGCGCTCCGGCGACCCGCAGATGCTGGCCGTGCTGCTGCAGGTCCTGAGCCTGTGCCTGTACTATGGCCGCTCCGAGATCCTGCGCATGCTGGTCTCGTACCTGCAGGACCTGAGCGGGGTCGTCCTGGGGCCGCGACACCCCATCGGGCTGATCTGTGCGGACCTGCTCCTTGTCCTGGGCAGTAACAACGGAGACGGACGAGAGAAAGGAGGAGGAGCAGGAGCAGGAGCAGGAGGAGGAGGAGGAGGAGGAGGAGGAGGAGGAGGAGAAGAGACGTGTCGGGCGGTCTGCGGCCTGGCCTCCGAGGCAGTCTGGACCCAGTTCCGCTCCTACTTGGGTCTGAACCGCGCGGCCTCTCTCGTCCACCTGACCGCCGTCCACGCCGACGTCCTCGACTCCCTGGGCCGCCACGACGACGCCGAGGGCTTCCTCCGCGGTGCCGTCGCCTGCCTCGACGAGGTCCACGCCTCCGCCGACCAGCGCCTCCAGGTCGAGCTGCAGCTCGTCTTCTGCCTCAAGCGCCGCGGCAAGTGGCCCGAGGTGTTCGCGCGGCTGGCCAGGATCCGGCGCGAGCTGCGCGAGAGCGACGAGGAGGACGACCTGGTGATGGGCGGCGGCCGCCGCGGCCGGCGGGGCTACTCCGAGGACGTCTTTGTCGAGCTCATGTACCAGGCGCTACGGGTCAGCGGGTTCTGCGAGTGCGGTGGCGGGGATCCCGAGCGCGGGAGGCGCTTCTTCTGGGAGGCGTTCGAGCTGATGCAGGAGAGGAAGGGGAGGTACTCGCCCAGGACGACGAGGGCGCTGCGCGATGTCATCCGTTATGGTCCTCCTGATGATGCGCTGGAGAGGGATCTCGAGGAGCGTCTTGCCGAGTTCAGCCTGGAGGCGGATAATTTTTTATAGATGTTAATAAGCCTCAAGGATATAGACCTGCCCCTCCTCCTCCTCCTTGTATCACAGGAGCCGTACATAGTGACACGGGATCCAAGCTGCTGAGGGGACTGTGGCTGTGTGTCTCCCTCCGTTCAGACCTGATCGGCTAAAGACACAAGAGAGAGAGGCCGTCACAAGATGGATACCAGCGAGGTGATAGAGGGTATATGAAAAAGAAGCGAAGAAACAATCCTACAGAAATCAGCGCTGCTAAGACTTGAAAAAAAGCAAAAAAAAACCAAAAACCAAGGTTACAAGAGAACCATTGAAAAGGAAAACGCCAGCATATCAAGCACCAGCACAGGGTATCCCTTCCGTGACCCTCTTTCCATCTCAACACACACGCACACACACATCACTCAACACGTCAGGGTGGTCGGTCTGTCTGTCGTTACTTCTCAGCTACCGCCACAGCCGCCTCCGCCTCCTCCACAGCCACCACCGCCGCCGCCACAGCCACCACCACCACCACCACCACCACCTATATGAGAGTGTTAGCAGGTGGGCGGATCGAGCCTAGGATGCCAGGTCCCGTCGAGGGAGAGAAGACTTACCTCCGCAGCCACCACCACCACCTCCACCACCGCAGCCGCCGGCCTGTTTAGGCGAGGTCAGTCAAGCATGTCCAGCCAAGAGAGACAAGGAAAAAGGGGGGCGAAAGAAAGAAAAAGAAAAAAAGAAAGAAGGAAAAGAAAAGAAGTCTTCTTACTCCTGCGCTGCCACAACCTCCAGGCCCACCACAGGCGCCAGCCGACACGCCCGCCGAGCAGGATCCCGGGGCGCAGCCTCCCCACCCACCCGCGGCCCCGCCGATGAAGCCTGGGTTCCATCCATAGTAGAGGCCCGGCGTGAAGTACATGGGGAACAGGAAGGGCGAGTACATGTAGTAGCTGTATCCCCAGTGGTTGTAGTACTCGTCACGGGGGGGTAGCGTCCTGCCCTTCTTCTGGGCGCGCCTGCACGCCTTCTGGTAGTCGGACTCCAGCTGGCGGTACTGCCGCTCCCGCACGTAGTCCCGCACCGTGTCCCGGGCGTCGGAGGCCTGCTGGCGGACGGCGCTGTGGGCCGAGATGTGCGCGCTCTTGTCCGGCGGGCACAGCCTGGCGCGGCCCGAGTCGTGGAAGTTCTGCGCGACCCTGTCCTGCGTCGACACGCCCAGCATCCGGGACACGCTGCCTGCGCTGCTGGAGCGGATGGTCTCGCAGTACCAGCACGTGCACTCGCTGTAGACCTCGCCGTACTTGTCCTGGTAGGCGCGCGTGGTCCAGTCGAAGCCCGCCGCCAGCTTGTCCTCGGCCATCTTGTCGTCGTGGTCGACGAACCTGTGGTCCGCCGTCGACGCCGTGGTGTGGCGGTAGTAGGCGCCCGGCGCGAGCTGGTGCGTGTGCCAGGCGAGGTCGACGTCGAGCGTGGGCACGCACGTCCTGGTGGGGTGGTCGCGCATCAGGGTCATGAACCGGTGGTACTTGGTGACGAGGCGGGCCATCGTGCCGCGGGCGTTGGGGCTGTGCAGCCAGTCGATCTGGAACATCTTGGCCGTGAAGATGCCCTGCCGCATGACGGCTCCGCCGAGGTCGAGCGCGAAGGGGCTGAAGTTCTCCCAGTAGCGCGACATCATCTTGCGCACGCAGATCCTCGAGGCGGCCGGCAGGCTGCGGGCCCTCGAGAGCTGCCCGCCCTCGATCTCGCGCACGGCCGTGTGGTCGCGCAGCACCTGCTCGATGAGGTCCCTGACCGTCTCCATCGTGGGGTTGGCCGCCATGCCGGGCCGGATCAGCTCTGCCACCTGCACGATGAGCTTCCTCTGGACCAGGCGGTTCGGGAAGGTGCGCGGGTACGGGTAGGCGCCGGAGCCGAACGCGGCGGGGATGGGCTTGGTCGTGCCCGTGGTGGGCTCGAGGATGGTGCCGGGCATGGGCGTCGAGCGGACCACCAGCGACTGGGCGTCCCTGGCGAACTTGGCCACGGACAGGAGCTTCTTGTCCACCCTGGCGGCGCAGCCGTGGCAGGACCACAGGAGCTCGCCATCGCCGTAGCCGTTCCCCACCAGGCCCGAGGGCGGCGGTCCTCCCCCTGCGGCCTCGTCCCTGCCGCAGGTGGTCCAGGGGATCTCGAGGGGCACCTGGCAAGCAGGACACTTGATGGTCTTGGTCATGGCGTCCTCGGTGTTGTCCCAGGCGCGGCCCGTCTTGGCAGCGAAGGCGGCTTTGGCCTCGTCCGAGGGGTGGTTGTAGTTGAAGTCGTTATCGATGACGGAAGCGACGGGGCGCCAGGGCATGCCGGTGGCCCAGAAGAAGGACAGGCCGTGGCGCACGGTGTCCTCGAGGAAGGACCGCGGGTTCAGCATGTGAGCGTGCCATCTGTGTGTTGGGACCGAG
This sequence comes from Celoporthe dispersa, assembly GCA_016584495.1. NCBI lineage: Eukaryota > Fungi > Ascomycota > Sordariomycetes > Diaporthales > Cryphonectriaceae > Celoporthe > Celoporthe dispersa. Next base: position 323,232 of record WAID01000010.1, read on the forward strand.
GACGAGCGGCCAGAGTCAGTCCCAGCAGGACCACCAGAGCGCGGCGGGAGACAAGAAGAACAAGATAATGATAATGAAGAAGAAGAGGAGGAGGAGGAAGAAGAAGAGAGGCTGCTTACACCATCAGGATGTCCAGCGGCGGCAGCATGGACTCGGTCCACTGGATATACGCCTTCTCGTCCACGAACGTATTGTAGGTCGAGGACGAGCCCTCATACATGTCCTCCTCGCGCAGCATCGTCCTAGGCAGGGAGTTCCACCACGACTCGTACCGGTCGACAGCACGCGCGACGAAGAGGGACCACCTCTTCTCCCGGATCTTGCTCAGCCTGATCATCTTTCTCTGCTGGTCGGGGTCCGCGGCGTCCTTCTTGCTGCCGGCGGGAGGTGGTGCGCCCGGGAGGAGGTCGTCGGACGGCACGTCGTCGAGGTCGAGGTCGTCGCTGTCGGCCAGCGTGTCCCAGAGGCCCCAGAGGCCGTCCGTGTAGCCCACGTCGTCCTTCATGGCCTGGACGGCGAACAGGAACTTCAGGTGGGCCAGGCAGGTGTCCTCGTCGGGGTCGCCAGGCGCGCCGCGCAGGGAGAGGTTCGCGAAGGCGGCATTGATGTCGACATGGCTGGTGGTGTGGGTGTGGCCGTTCTCGCTGCTGTTGTCCTTGTACGCCGGTGGAGGGGCCGTCGTCACGTTGTCCGCACCGGTGTCTGTGCTGCCACCGCCGTCGGCCTGGCCATCGACAGCCTGTTTTTTGTCATCAACATCGTGATCACTACCACTAACACCTCCTCCTGCTCCTGCTTGGCCCTCCTTCTTCCTACCCTTGAGGTTGAAGGGGAGAGAGGGCATCGCGTCCTGGCTCTGGCTTGGCTGACAGGACCGGGCGGCAGGCTGACGTAGGTGCTGGGGACGGTGGTGGAGCTGAGAGCCTGGGCTAAGCTCCTGGGGCGGGAGGACCCTCGAAACCTTAAAAAGAGACCTCGGCAGTCCTGGGTACACCTGTAGTCCCTGTAGGTATAGGAGGGGGAGGGGGGTGTGTGCGGGGTAATACCCTCTGTAAGCAGTGTAAGTTTCAGGCGGTTGGAACCACGCAGCAAGACCCTAGTTAAAGCTTGTGAGGTTTAGATCAGATGTGTGATCGATCCTGAGGCTTAGCAAGAAAGAAAGAGAGAAGAAGAAAAAAAGGAAAAAAAGTGAGGGTGGGTGATGATGTTGTTTTTAAAATACTCATCTCAAGCAGGTGATCCATTTCTTTGTTCAAATGGCACAGGGCAGTGAGGGCTGTATGGAGACCTGTCTTCTTTCATCAGCCAAAAGTTCCCCAAGTTTTCTCACCTGCATCTCCTCCCGAGTGGCTGTCAGGCTGTTGAGTCTGGTCCAAGGTCCACTGGTGCATTGCCCTACTGTGGTTAGTGGGCGCTGTAGCCAGTGCGTTTAGGGCCCCGATAGGCAGTGAGGCAGACAGAAGGATCGGTTGGGGGCGGTGGCAGGGCAGTCCAGCGTGACCTGGTTCCCCGCAGGACCGGGCGACACAACAAAGGTACAGCGGGTGTCCAGTGGGTGTAAGTACTGCACAGCAGAGAGGACAAGATTCAATCGCGCTGACAGGCCGTGCGCAGGGCAGACATGTCAGGCCCGTCTAAGCCACCGCCTCGAATCACAGACCTGCCATAGACAACATAAACCTGATTGAATATTATCTAGTGCATGCAGTGCTGATTGTCTAGGCGTTTTTTTTTTTGTTTTTTTGGAGGTCCTCACACGTGGGAAAATAAAAGGCCAAGAAATGAATGACTGCATCACACTTGAGCGCTGGACCGAGGCTCTAACATTCCACAGCCTTCATTGTACGACCAGAGCACAGCAGTAGGCAAAGGTGGCTGGACCGGTGTGGGTGGGCCAGAGCCAGCCAGCCGCTCGGGTTTCGGTCCTGTGGATTAGAATTCATGTCTGGTTCTGCACACTACGTAAAACATCATCATCATCTCATTCTCATTCGTACTATCACTGCCTCTCCACAATTACCCTCCTCACCACCTAGACAGTATAATGCCTCTCGAGCCTGGTCAGAAGACGGTGCTCATCACCGGGTTGGTAACCTTGGCCCCGCTCCCCGTCCTGGCTGGCCTGTCCTATCGTGAGAACCCCGCCGACTGACCGAGAGAAATACGAGATGCGTTCTCCAGTTGCTCCCCCTGGTGGCATAGGCAATGAGCTCTGCAAGGCCTTCCACGCCCGAGGTTCGTAAGCTCAAAACAAGAGAGGAAGGGAAAGAAAAGAAAAAAGAAGAAGAAAGAAGAAGAAAAAAAAACCCAGCCCGGGTCGACAGCTGGCATGCCACTCACTGCCCAGCTGCTCCCAAAACTCCATAACCATATTGCCAACGATGATCAGGCGGTGGGGACAGGGGTCGTGTAGCTGACAAGACGATGTCGACCCAAGGCCTGCATGTCATCGCCACAGCCCGCAACCCGGCCGTGCTGGCAGAATTTGCTGGAAAGCCAGGCTTCACTTGTCTCCAGCTGGACGTGACCGACGAGAAGAGTATATCCGCCTGCGTGGGCGAGGTCGCCAGCCTGACTGGAGGCACCCTCGACATCCTCGTCAACAATGCGTGCGTCTTCCTTTTTTCTTCTTACGTGATTTTTTCTTTTATTTTTTATTTTCCTTCTCTTTTTCCTTCTCTTTTTCCCACTCTGCTTCCTGTCAGTCAGTGCACATTTATGTAGTACCGGTCCCTGCCCACGTACTCACTCTCATGCTCCCCACCGTCCAGAGGCAGGACACATACCGTGCCCGCCACCGACCTGGACATGGACGACGTGCGCCAGACCTTCGAGGCCAACGTGTTCGGCGTCATGGCCATGGTGAGAGGCTTCATCCACCAGCTCATCTCGGCCCGCGGCCTCATCATCAACATCTCCTCGGGCTCCTCCGTCGTGCCGTACCCTTTCGCCGCCGCCTATAGCGCCTCCAAGTGCGCCGTCAACGGCTACTCGCGCACCCTCCGCCAGGAACTCCGTCCCTACGGCGTGCGCGTCATGGTCGCCATCACCGGCACCGTGCGCACCAACATCAACCTGCAGACGGACCGCCAGCTGCCCGAGGACAGCCTGTACAGGCCCATCGAGGACATCTACCGCTGGCGTCTCACCTTCTCGCGCACGACTCCCTCGTCCGTCGCGCCGGCTGATTACGCCAGGACGCTGGTGAATGATGCGCTGCGGCCTGAGTGGCCCCTCCTCCTGCGCGGCGTGCTGGGCCTGGGGCGGCCTGACTGGCACTACGCCGGAGGGCTTGCCAAGGTCATCTGGTTCGGGTCGTGTGTGGGCGAGTGGCTCCTTGATACGGTTATCTATCGCATGTTCAAGCTCAACACTCTCGAGACCAGGCTGAAGCAGGCGGGCGCCCGGAAGCTAAGGTAGAAGCTATGGTGAGATCTCGAAACGCCGAGGGCGGAATCATGACTCCCACAGAGCGAGAGTTGTGCATGTGTGCTGTTACTATGTGTGTCACTATACAGTCCACATTTCCACCTGCATAACAATATACAGAATACACAATTGGAGAGCTGGTGGAGAGTCTGGTTCTTGTGCATGACCGGGATGATTGTCACAACAGACGGATCGAATGAAGCCCTTGCCCCTCCGGGCAGCACCGCCCCTCGACTTGACTGGAGAGGGAATCGTTTACGTGATCCGTCCTGTCCTCCAGCATAACACAGACCGCCGGACCAATGACCTGGCCCTGCTGAACTGGTTTGCCCATGACGAGACTGGAACGCATAGGACTCTTGAGCGCAGGGCGGACGACCAACATGGTTGTAAAGTTCACATCCAGACCCGAGCCCAAGATATCTCGGTATTGACTGTCGGGCTGCATCTCCGGGCGCCATAGCGGTACCAGAATGTCCTCGGCCTGGATGGCTGAGGAGCATATTCCGTAAGATCTGCTATTTTCGAGTTCTGGTCGCGATGATTCAAACTCAAAAAGACAGAATTCTTCGAGAAGAAAGTCCAGATCTCGCAAGGGATCGAGCACGGTTGGTGGTGACTGCGCAGGCAGACGCCCTGTGATCGTCGCCAGATATGCGTCAAACGCCACACTCGACAACCTTCGGCCCCGCCCCATTCTATACCCTGGACAAGGCCCAGTGACTGTATGCAGCAGAGCAGAAAGCATAATGACTCGCACGGTGGAGTCTGCAGGGAAGCCGAGAAGCTCGTGCAGAGCGCTCAGGACTCTGTCCGTACTTGTTTCTTCATCCTGTGAGATCGAGGGGAACTTCCTCGCATGCATCGCGCGCCAGCCACAAGGGCCACCGTCGGAGGGAGGCCAGGAGACCATCACGGCCCCGTCGAGCCAGGTCACATTCGCCCTGCGGGTAGAGCCAGGGTTGGTAGGAGATCTCTCATAGGTATGTCCAGGACATATGGGATAACATTCATATGTATCCGTGTTCCCGATGCCTGAATGATATGGCAGAAGTCTCTGTCGGGTCGCTGTCCAGTTTGGAATCCATGAAGGCTGCAATGGGTCATCGAGCCGCTCGACAGGGCCGAATTCGAATAAATGAAGAAGGACTTGGAGGCCGAGATCTTGGTTGCCGAGACCCACCAAGTGCAAGGTAAGTTTCTTGAATACGTTGGTCCACTGGTCGGTGTAGTCGAGAGCAAAACCGTCAACATCTGAGGCTAGACTCATGAAGGCAGCTATGCGGTCCCTTGGATCCTTGCAGGCCGCGTGGTGAAAGTCCCACAAGAGCTCCAAGATAGGGCGCTTCTTGTCCTCTCTCTGTATATTTGCCAGCATCTTGGTCGAGTACCATGACACATCCAGTGCCTGGAGCCTCTTTGCCCCCGAGCAGAGCGAGCGCAGTGGGATAGAATTCGAGCCGCAGTGAACGATAGCCTCACGGGCAAGATTAGCCTCCTGAATGATCCAACGACGTGAGAACCATTTTCTGGCTAGGAAGTCCACGATCTCAGATAATCCTGCCGCCTTAGCAACACCTTGGCCGGGTCCGAAGATCGTTCGCATAAGGTCAACCAAGTCCCCAGCTAGATCCCATTGACGCTCCCTCGTCCGAAGGAGGCCTGCTTCATGAAAGAACCTGAGGACTTGGGTGGTCGCGCCATCTTCGGGCCCTAGCCAGATGTGAACCCGCCTTGCCTCTTCATATATACGGCCCATAAGTGGAATCTGAGAGGCTTTTTTCTTGGGTATCGTCCTGGTTGATGCAGATAGCATCAAGCCACAAATAGTGCGGCTCATCACGTTTCCGAAGACAGCGCAGCGCGTTCTTGACGGCAGCCCCGATCCTGAAATAAGATACGCCGTCGTCCTGCCTGATCTTCAAGTACTGCGAGGCCTTGACCGTGTCCCATGCGTACGAGACAGCACAATAGTCTGGCATCTGCGGTGTTGCGAGCCGATGCTGAATGATTGAGCAGCTCAGCGGGGCTGTTTCGCATAGCGCTGGATCAAGAACTAGGAGGCGCAGAGTATCCCCCGAGCATAGCGGTTTGTGCTTGTACTGTCTACGTCGCGCCATAATAAGAGCACCACTCAAGGGTATGCAGAGTGTTGTTGGTTTACAAGGAGAGCCAGCTTATCGAGAAGACAGAAACCAAAGCTCAGGTTGCAGCGTGCCCCCTCCAGCTGTTAGTGGCACACACCGGTCGGACATTATTCCTTTGCGCGAGGCCCGAGTGATCTATCAGCAGACATATGTGCAGCCCGGGCCTTAATTTATTCCCACTGATATATTCTGCCCTCCTCCTCTCTCGAAATCCACTAGGCCTACCCCCTCTCCGGCTCTTCCGGCCCACCACTCGGCTTCTCCCTTACAAGAACTTGGGGTAAGGCCTCGGCCTCGGTCTCCACGTTCGTCCCCTTTGCAGTGGTTTTGCACGAGACTTCAGAGTCAGCAGAGTACTCTCGATCTTGAGTTAGGGGAAGCTAAAGGACGGAGATCAAAAAAGTACACATGTGTGTAAATCCGTCTGTCTGTGCTTACGATGGGATCTCGTAGGATTGTGAGTTGGTAATGGTTTCGGACGTGTTGATTTTCCCAAGCCCGAGTATCACGGATTTATCTGTGGAAAATGTGTATACATGTATATATGTGTACGGATTTATATATAGATCGATATGATATAGGCATCGACTTGGGTAGATGTCACTCTGGGTATTAGTCGAAATCTCCTGGGCTCATCTGCCGAACCAAGACGGATTTATGAAAAAGACGGCAACGAGGACTTATTTATTTAACCATGTTTCGCATATAAAGCCTATTTTTTTCTTTTCTTTCCACGCACTTATAACCACAGGCACAAAAACGGCCGTATTCTTGTCTCTTGAGAGAAACAGCTCGTCAGTATACACTGTACAGTGTTATTAAATTACACTAGTAGTCCAAGCTGTAGCTTGAAGCCATCGCTATGGGTTCTGGTATGGGGAATCTCCGTTTCTTGTGTTTCACACAAAGGACACACTTGATTACTATACCTACTCACCACCTCCACAGTATCTCCCACCCCCGAGGAATATCCTCCCCAGGTCAGCCTCTCCAAGGAAGTCTACCGCCCCTTTCCCAGTCTCCCCACAGCTCTCCCCGACCCGTCGACCATCGACGCCCCCGCCCTCGTCCAGGCCGCCCTCGCCTCCCTCAACAGCGCCCTGCAGGCCGGCAGCCTCACCGCCGTCAAGTCATGCTTCCTTAGCACTCAGGCCTACTGGCGCGACCTCCTCGCCTTGACATGGCACCTCCGCACCTTCAACGACGGCCCCGCCATCGCCTCAGCCCTGCTCCGGCTCCGGCGCGAGAGGGCCTGGGCGGGCGTGTTTGAGCTGAGCGTGGCCAGCGTGAAGCACGTTGTCGTCACGCCTAAGCTGCGGTGGGTCGAGGGTCTGTTTTCGTTTGAGACGGGCAGTCCTGCCGCGGTCTGTGGAGGGCGGGTGGTTCTTTGCCTGAGGAGGAGGAAGAGGGAGTGGTTGTCTGGAAGATCTGGACCATGTCTACGTGGGTCGATGCCCTGAAGATGTTTCCAGAGGACATGGTAGCTCTCAAGGCTCCCGGCAGAAACCTGGAGGGGGGAGGAGGTGATCGAGACGGACGTGTTCATCCTGGGAGGCGGGAATGCGTAAGGTCCCCCATCCCTTTTATTCACCTCTTGAATCACCACCTTTACTGTGTGATTGAGCCTCAAGAGTCTGGCTAAAATTTTGGACATGGTTGAGGACAGTGGCCTCATCCTTGCTGCTCGCTTAAAAGCCCTCGGCGTCGACACTGTGGTTGTCGACAAGAACCCTCAGCCGGGGAGACAACTGGGCGCTGCGGTACGACAGTCTCCGGTTCCACATTGGCCGTCACAACTGCGAGACTCCTTACCTGCGTACGTCTTCTCCATTCTTTTCTTCCTTTCTCTTCTCTCTCTTTCCTCTCTTCTCTTCTTTTTTTCTTTTTTTCTTTTCAACTTTACTCAATCTTAAAGATTGCAAGGATTATAGTGAATAACAATATCCACAGCCTACCCTGACCACCTCCCCGTCATCCTCACCAGACAAGACCTCGCAGACCACATGAAGAACTACGCTGCCGCATTCCACCTGCCCATCCTCAACTCCTCCGTCGTCGAGGGCAGCTCCTTCAACCGGTCCCGCGGTATCTGGACCTTCAAGGTGCGCACGCCCCAGGGTGACAGGACGGTGAAGAGCAGGCATCTCGTCCAGGCTACGGGCGTGGGATGCGCCGCGCCATATGTTCCTGAGCTTCCTGGGAGCTATCAGGGCGTCAACATCCACTCGGTCCAGTATAAAAACCCAAAGACTTTAACCGATCGTGGTGCCAAGGTGAGTCTAGTTTGAACAACAGCCAGCATTATGATTCCTTTCCTGTCAAGAAGAAATCGCTGAAATTTGGAGGGAAAAAACCAAAAACCATCACAAAGTCCGTCATCATAGTCGGCTCCGCCAACTCGGCCTTCGACGTAATGGAAGACTGCGCCGCCGCCGGCCTCCAGACAACCATGATTGCCCGCTCCCCGACCTACGTTTTCCCTGGGAGTACTCCCTCGCCCCACAGGGCCTAGGTCTATACGCCATGCTTCCTCCCGAGCACGTCGACAAGCTGCAGATGTCCGGACCAGCCTCGATCGGGGGCCAGCTGGCGAAAGGCCTGCAGGAGGCACTGGCGCGTGGGGAGCCGGACAAGTACAGGCCGCTCGCCGAGGCCGGGTTCCCTGTGTACGATGGAGTGACAGGCGATGGGGACCTGATGCATCACCTGCTCGAGAGGGCTGGAGGCCATTTCAATGATATTGGTGAGGGTGTCGACATGATTGTCTCTGGCAAGGTTGCGGTCAGGGGTAATGTCTCGCCGGCCGGGTATAGCGCCACGGGGCTGACACTGAGTGATGGGTCGACGCTGGACGCTGATGCCATTGTCTGGTGTACGGGGTTCAAGGACAAAGACAGGTCGGTGACCGCGCAGACTCTCGGGGACAAGATGTTTGTAGACGAGGGCGACAAGAAGGAGGACGGGAGAGGGTCTGCCGCGGGAGACAAGGACGAGGTGTTGGGACCGCAGGATGTGGCGGCCAGGCGGGATGCCATCTGGGGTGTGGATAAAGAGGGCGAGCTTCGTGGTGTGTTCAAGCGGAACCTGAGGCTGGAGAATTACTGGATCGTTGGAGGGACGACCGCGATGCATCGGTACTATTCGTGGCATACAGCCCTGCAGATCAAGGCTGCCCTCGAGGGAATCTTGCCAGAGGCTTACCGGGACACGCCTGGGGCTGTTTAGGAGGAGCTGATGGTCGAAGTCTTTATATATATATATACATATGTGCGTTTGTGTGTGTGTGTGTGTATTACCAAGTCTACGAGTCTCATGATTGTCCTTTATTAATACATAATTGCTAACGGATTACAATTATTCCTTTCCCTTCTAGCGATTCATCTGAACACCAGGTTTAGATGATATGCGCACCTCGTGTCGCTCATGTTCTTATTCATCTATTGAGACACCTTTATTATGACTTTGCCTTTAGATCTCTTACTTGCAACTCGTTCATAAGCCTGGTGGGAAATTGATGATCAGCGCCAAGAGAACAGGATCAGATACAGCGAGGGAGAGAAATCATACCTCGACCGCCTGGTCCATCGGGTACTCTGAGTCGACTGGAAAGTCATGAAAGTCGCCGTCTTCGATCCACTGCTATGTGTCAGAATGCTGATTGCTAAAGGTAGCCCGGCCCCTCTCTTTTATTCTCTCTTGTTTTAAAAGAAATATCCCTTTTTTAAAAAAAAAAAAAACAAGAAAAAAAAGGAGAGAAGGGAAGAAGAAGAAAAAAAAAACCTACCTTGGCAACCTCCTTCGCGGTCGCCCCATCAGGCAACAGAGACAACATCTCAAACCTCCGCGGCGTTCCACCCAGCACAGTGGGAAGAAGCTTGCTTCTCAGGATCGGCCCATGCCCGATACCGCCCACGATGGTGATAAACGCCCCGTCTCGGGCGAGATAGCCGCTGCAGTTTCGGAACAGCTCGTCACTGCCGACAGTGTCCAGGATGAGCTGGAGAGGCTTCGAGTCGGGCTTGAACTGCTGGGCTAGATACGCGGTTAAGGAGCTGTGGGCCTTGTAATCGATGACCTGGGTTGTTTTGTTATTAGCAGGACTGAACGTTTCTCTCTCTTTTTTCTCTCTCTTTTTCCCTTTTCCATGGAGTAAGAAGAGAGTACACCATGGCTCCGGCAGTCACATGGTCGCTCTGGCATATTATTACCTCGTCTGCTCCAAGAGCTCGAACCATGTCCGCATTTCCACCGGAACAGACACCGTAAACAGTCGCTCCCCTGGCTTTAGCGACCTGAACAAGGACCGAGCCCACCCCGCCGCTGGCCCCGTTAATGAGCACCCGGTCCCCACGCTTGACACCACCGCTCTTGATCACGATCTGTGCCGTCTGTCCAGCGATCCCGAGGGCACCAGCTGCATCTCGCAGCTGTATCTTGGACGGCTTCAGGACCACCTTAGTCGCCGGGACCTCAACGTACTCCGCCAGACTGCCACGCCCGATGGCGACAGACACAACATTGAGCGCACCGCAGACCTCGGACCCGACCGAGATCCCGAGCTTGGCAGGGGACACTGCCGACCCTACACGGACCACTGTTCCCGCAAAGTCCAGCCCGACGGTCGGGTTGTGCCGGAAAGGAAGCCAGTTGGGCAGCGTGGACATGAAGTTCAGATCTGCCGGGTTCAGGGCGGCATAGTCGACCCTGACGAGGATGTTGCCTGATTTCACGCTGCTCGGGACCGGGTAGTCCGTCTTGAGCGTCAGGGCCTGCCTGGGCTCTCCGTTCTTGGTGACGATCCATGCTTTCATGGTCTTGGGAAGGGGGCGCTGGCCTCTGCCATGGTGACGGGCCGAGGAGTAGATCTGACTGGATATTTTGAGCCGCTTGAGTCGATATCGACGTGAAGAAGAAAAAGGGCCCTGCTTTGTGTTGGAAAGTTGAGTTGGATTGCAAAGGTCATTTGGTATGTCGTGTTTCAAGGGGGACAGAACAACACCTGAGACAACCTCCTCCTGGAAGCGGCGTTGGAGACCTGAGTAAATGTTTTTCGATTATGTAAGCATCGTGTCTGTGCAAAGATGCTTTTCTCTCAAGCCTCTAGAAAAGAAAAAGGGAGGAAAGAAAGGAAAAGAAAGGAAAATAAACACCCAGATTTTCCACCAGCTTTACTTTTCTCATTGTACATCTTCACTATGATTACCTTGTTAGTTATCTTGGGCTTGAGGAATTCTTCCTCAAAAAAAAAAAAAAACCGAACCTCGGCCAGTTCTAAAAGCTCTTCGTCTGACAATTGACCTTTATGATTATGTATTACTCCTAAGCTGCATATAGAGTTCTTCCTATCCTTGTTGTCGCTCCTGTGGTCCTGCCTGCAGCTCGTATACTGGAGTGTATTTGGCCAGCAATATCTCGCTACTTATGTTAGCAGATGTAAGAGAGACCCATCCGCGATGCCACCCATAAAGCATGAAAATTGAACCGAATAAACACGCTTGCAAGTCAATCCGGCCTGGGCCTCTCATATTCCATCATTATCAAACCGTTTCGTGAACCAAGGTGCTGCTCTCGCTCTCATCTAAGCCATTCGGGAATGTTCATCTCGAACTGGTCGAAATAGTTCATCTGTATCTCAGGGAACAAATTTCCCAGGGCGCCTGGGTTCTGGTACAGGGGATCCACCTTGGAGGAACGATGGGTTAGCAACAGTCATCACAGATGGATCTACTGTCTAGAAGAAAAAGGAGAAAAAAAAAGACTCACCTCTGTTGGTGATGGCTGGTCGAGCTGCTGGAGCCGAGACAGCCAAGGGTGGTCTTGGGTCTGCGTTCCACTGGTAGGTACGGAAGATTCGCTGTCTCACGGTCAACATAAGAAACGGTGTAAGATGAAAAACAGCGGCATGATAGAGATCCTCACCTCCAAGTGCCGACCAACCCGCTACTGTGCAGTGTGTTCTTCATCTCGTGAAGCTGTTCATGTGAGAGCGATCAGCGTGTGCAGGAGGGATGTCGTCCGGCCACCTCTTTGCGGCAGCCAGAACCACTTGTGATTCACTCACCAGAAACTGCGCAGGCTTGAAATACAACGACAGCCTCTCCACGAATTTAAAAAGAATCTCACACTGTTCCGACAGATCGCCCCCCTGCAGCTCATCCGGCAGACCAGGCGAGCTCCCCACGGCCGAGCCCATGAGCTGAACCTTGACGGACGCATAGCACATGGTAGCCAGGCTCGGGTCAAGGATGCGCAGGTCACCACCTCCTCCTCCTCCGCCCAGCTCGGACTGGACCATGGCGAGCGTCTTGGCCATGCCCCTGGCGTGGTAGACACAAAGCTCCCTTGTGGACTTGATCCACCCGGGAGGCGCCAGGACGAACATGTCGTGCACCCGCGGGGACGGGTGGGCCTGCAGCGCGAGCCTGTACAGCTCGCAGTGCAGCATGTCGTGCCAGAGGTGCAGCATCACCATGGGTCCCAGCTGGGGCGTGTCGTGGCGGTCGAAGAGGTTCTCTCGGCGCAGATGGAGCCGGGTCGGGAGGTCGGCGGACCAGCGGGAGAGCTTGCGCACGCAGAGCATGTAGTCTGACGCGGAATCCCACGGTGGGAGGGAGTCTGGGTCCGGGAGGCCCTCGATGTAGCTAAGGCGAGTTGATCCGTTAATAAACTCTCGAGGCACTAGGTTAAAAAAGAAAAAAAGAAGGAAATCATCTGAAAAAGGGAACAAGAGAAAACAAGGTCAGCATGGAAGGACAGAGGATCATGATATCTTACCGGAGTATCACATAACGTATTCCAACCAGAGTCACATATTGTCCCATGATGCCCACCGTGTCAGAAGTGACCTCGCCAGATGAAAACTCGTCACCCTCCAGGGACGGAACAGGTGTCAGGCAGGGGATATCATATCTGATGACATACAAGTCAGATGCTATACACAATGATTGTATGCTTTGTGAAGGGGACGGCAGTCTGTAGAAAATAAATAAATATGTATATACGTACTCAAAGTTGTGGTCCTCGCATGGTAGCTGAAGCTTGATGCTCTCGGCCGGGCAAAGGTCAGCTCACGCAGCCCCGTCGCCGTGGCCCTGTCTACGCAGTAGCAGGCAAACATGACCCTCCTCATCTGTTCTCTTTCTACCCACCGCAGGTCCTCGTTGCTGCCGCTGTTGTCTTTTGCCCTTGCCCACTTGGCCTCGTCGAAGAGGCGGAGCTTCAGCGCGAAGCGGTTGGCGAGGGCGGCCAGGAGAAAGGACCGGTTGAAGTCGCCGCAGTAGACGGCGTGTTTGCAGAGGATGAGGGCCGCCATGGCCTGCTGGATGGTAATGCTCGACGTCCTCGTCATCAGGTGCTGCATGGCCAGCCTCGCCCAGCGACCAGCCTGGCTATTATTAATATTATTATTGTTGCTGTGGGAGTAGTTGTTATTGTTGCCGCCTGCAGGGGACGGGGTTCTCGTGGTCACCGCAGCAGGGTGTACTGGCTGGTCGATAAACTGCGCCGTGATGGCACAGATGGCCAACAGCAGCGTCTCGGACGCCCTGCCATCTCGGATCTGGCGCCTGAGGATTCCACGATGGACAAAGCCGTTGGTCTGGTAGGATGCGACGTGAGTGAAGAAGGCATCGACATATGGATAGACATTGTCAGGCAGGCGATCAGCCTCCGCCGCCTGTGGGGCTGCTAGCGTCTGTAGCAAGTTTAATTCTTCCTGCTGCTGGGCCTGCTGCAAGGGGCCCTGAGAGGCGGAAGGAGGAGTTGTCTGTCCAGGCTGGTGATGAGTAGCAACAGCGGGGCCCGGTGTTTCTATAAAAGAGGGACAAATTATTCATTGTGTGAGCAAGTGGAAACCAAACCAAGTTTAAGAAAAGGGGGTTAAAAAAATGAGCCAAATGACGTCGAGGGGAGAGCGGATGGGGGCCGATTATCCATGATAGGAAGAGAGAGAGAGAACCTGTTCTGCGTTGGTGGGATGCTTACCGTTAGGTATAATAGGCCCATCGGCCAGCGGAGCCTGTGTCTGGGTCTGGACTTGTGGCAACGGAGGAGGACCCTCGAGGAGGACCACTGGCTGGGCCTGTGGTGGATGTGGTTGTCTGCTATGATCAACTCCTCCTGCTCCTGCTCCTCCTCCTAATCCTCCTGGCTGCTGCTGCTGCAACACGCCCAACAACTCCTTCTTCTTGCGCTGCTTGGCCCTATCAATACGGCTCCTCGCGGTGGCCGTGAGCCTCACATCGTTTCCCCTCTTGGTGTCGGCATATATGCACTCGAGCTGCCTCACCGAGCACCTGGTACAGCGGGGCAGGGCCTGCGAGCACTTGCTACGAGCCTTCCGACATTGTTCACACGCCGACTGGCGAGGATGAGGAGTATGAGGGCCTACAGTGGAAGGGAGGAGAGACGACGAGGTGGTGGTGGTGGTGGTTGGGCTCTCCAGGAGGGCGGTGGACCCGCGCAGGGAGGAGGAGGATCTGTACGGATGACCAGCAACGGTAATGTCGGTGAAGTCACAGACGAGCGACCTCTTTTGCAATTATTACAGCCTCCCGGCGCCTCGTCGCATTTGACCTTCCTCGCGCGACAGGTAAGACAGCCTGTGCGGACTCGCCTGACCTTTTGCTCCGCTGCTGGAGGAGGAGGAAGAGGTGGAGGAGGAGGAGGAGAATAAGAGCGAAGGGGGTTAGGTTTGGAAGAAGACCCAGAAGCAGAAGCAGAACCAGACGGTCCGCTGCCTGGCGGGCCCGAGGGCGTGTTCCTGCTCCCGCCAGCAGCCGAGCCGAGTGATAGAAAGGTATTATTATTACTGTAGCCTTCCGGGTGGGGATTCAACAGTGGGTGTCCCGTAGACATCGTGCCGCGAAGGGAAGGGGGGGGTGGGAGGAGTGTGGTTCATCAATTGAGTTCGTCTCTTTTTTTTTTTTTTTTTTTCTTTAGCGAAAGAGAGGAAACACTGGTTCGTCGAGGGATGATGGAGTGAGAGAGAGTGTGTGGCAGATTGCGTGAGATGCCAGCCGAGAATTTGGGGGGCCCATAAGTTGTTTCTTAAGCGACATGTCCCGGGGGGGGGGGTTTGCTGCATATTTTCCTCCGAGATCCGAGCGGCAGGACAAGCACATACACGCCTGAAGCCCAGAGAGGCGTAGCAATGTGTTTGTAGATCGGTCGCCCCCGCTTCGAACACCTCTCGCCCCCCCTACCTCCACATGTCGATTCATTGTTTGCAGGCGAGGCTGGCTGTCACCCTTTGACGGTGGTGGAGGCCCGGAGCTTCTCGCCTCACAGAGTATCTTTATCCACCTGAAAGAGAGAGAAAAAAGAAGAAGAATGGTCACCTGTCAGTGCCCGTCTTGTAGAGGTGCTGGCAGATGGCATTCCAGCGCTTCGAACCGAGACCTTGCCTTCTAACCGTTCTTAGATCTATTCCGGAATCTAGGTCACCCTACTGTGGAGATGATGTTTCGTTAGTTTATACTGTAGTGCTCTGTATATTGATGCTGAATAGGTGGAGAGAGTGTGGGTGGGATAGAAGGTGACCAAAATAGGCGACACTCTCCGCTGCACACGCCGAATAGTAGCGACAATATTCTGCCTCATAATTACAACAGCAGACATTTCTCTGTTCATCATCAGATATTATCCCAATCAGGAGAGCTTGTATTACTTTTGTGGTTATACACACTAATTTACTTATCAAATCTAAACTAACAAGGTCTATTCTATCCTGCCCTTTCCCCCCTTCTCTCTTCTCTCTTTCCTCCTCTTTTTCTACAAGAAAAATAAAAGAAAAAGAAGAGAGAGACAATGCCTCTACACGAACCTGTCTCGATCGAGACAGGCCTCGTTGCAGGCTTCCCCTCGGAACACAAACCCTCAGTCACCATCTTCCGCGGCGTGCCCTTCGCTGCCAGCACGGCCGGAGAAAACCGGTGGCGCGCTCCCCAGCCCGCAGAACCTTGGTCAGGCGTGAGGGACTGCACCCAGTTCGGGCCCATCGCCCCCAGCTGCCACCAGGGCCGCTGTACTGGACAGAGGAGCACCTCCAGCCGCGGCAGAGCGAGGACTGCCTGAACCTCAACCTGTGGACCCCTGCACGGCCTGAGGACCTGGGCCAGGCCAGATATCCCGTCTATGTCTGGATCTACGGAGGCAAGTTCCTGTGGGGCGCAGGCACAGACAACAACTTTGACGGGACGTCGCTTGCTGCCAAGGGTGTTATCGTGGTCACCTTCAACTACCGCCTGGGCATACTCGGCTGGCTTGCCCACCCCGCGCTGTCTGCAGAGTCAGGGCGGCACAATGCCTCGGGCAACTATGGCCTCCTGGACCAGATCGCCTGTCTCAAGTGGATCCAGAGGAACATCAGGGCCTTTGGTGGAGATCCCGGAAGGGTCACCATCGGTGGCCAGTCGGCGGGCTCAGCCTGCGTCGGCCTTCACCTCTACGGTCCAGAGTCCAGGGGCCTCTTCCACGGCGTCATCTCGCAGTCTGGCACCCGCCATCCGCGCGATCCCCTGATCTCGTGCCTGGCTCCGTCGTACCGCACAAAGGACCAGGCCGAGTCCGAGGGAGAGGCGATCCTCGCCGAGAAAGGCGCCCGGGACATGTCCGACATGCGCGCCATGAGCCTCGAGAAGCTGCTCGAGGGGAACCACCGCGACGACACGACCATGTGGGGCCCACCGCCCTTCTACCGTGCCTGTCTCGACGGCTGGCTGTTCCCTCGCACCTACGAGGAGACGCTCCTCCAGGGCACCATGAACGACGTGCCGCTCCTCAACGGCCAGAATGCCGACGAGAGCGGCAACTACACCCACCCGGACTTCAGCGCCCAGGATCTCGACGAGGTGGCCAGGATCAAGTACGGCCCGCTGTCCGAGCGCTGGTTCCAGCTGTATGGAGACGACGAGGGCGCCACCGCGCTGGACAGGTGGAACGCCGCGTGCCGCGATAACTCTCGAGTCGGCCCGCACCTCCACCACGAGCTGTGGGCCCGGCACGCCAAATCCGACGTCTTCATCTACTTCTGGACGCACGCGCCCCCTCCCCGGCGCGGTTTCCGCACTGATTATCCCGTGCCCAAGGCGAAAGGCTATGTCTTCTTCAACGGCTCTCGCACGGGTGCCTATCACGCTGCCGAGATCCCGTTTGTCTTCGACTCGCTGTGGACGGCCCCCTGGGACCCCTACACGGACGTGGACCACGCCGTGGCCGATATGGCGAGCGAGCTCTGGGCCAACTTTATCAAGACCGGGAACCCGAACGGTGCGGAGGGCGGTGGTGGTCACGGCGCCCCGCAGCTTGCGCGGTGGCCTACTGCTGCCGAGGACCCTGACCATGTGATGGAGATAGGTAAAGAGATGAGACTGATCCCGAATACGAAGAACAAGGAGCGGGAGAGGTTCTGGAGAGACTACTTTGCGATCCAGAAGGTGTGGTGAGGTAGAATTGGCCTCTTGTCTTGTCAATTCATGATGTGAATCTTCATTCGCGATGAAGAGAAAAAAGTAGCTTCTCTACAGCTCCCTCACAAATAAACATTACCAATGTTGAATGAATTGAAATTAGGCCTGTTGGAAAGTCCTTACAAACCCTGATTGCCCACCTAACAGCACCCTTCATGTCTCACCCCCCCTCCCCCTCTCTTCTTTCGTCCTTCTCCACTGTTCTCTTCCGTTTCTTCTGTCGTTCCCACTTCTCACAACTGGCTGGCGGTGCAGGCGTGGGACCTAGAGGCCTTCAGTCGCACATTTCATCCTATAATTACTTGTTCATGCTACTGGTTTCACCGCGCCATAGATGTGAATACATAATTCCCTTAGGGAGATTGTACGCTGCCCACGATGACAGGCTGAAGTGTAATTTTATGAGGATGGATTAAATGTTCCCACACACTGTTCAAAGATACTCATCTCCGCCACGGCCTTGTCTCTCCCTGATGCTGATGAGCCAGACCTGATCATCACGTCCCAGGTCTAAACACCGAGATCACTCTACTCGGACTTTTCCTCAGCAACCTGCCCTTCAATCTCATGGTGCAGGATGTCCCGGCCATAGTTTCCAGTGCAGACGGTGCTGCGGAACTTCCTAGCTGGGATCTTCCTGCTGAAGAGCTCGTCGATCTGCGCGTACGAACGCCCGGTATAGTCTGGAATGAAAAAGTACGTGACGAACAGCGTGATCACACCAAAGCACGCAAAGTAGATAGCAGAGCCTCCCACGCCTAGTCTGTTCGTCTCCAGCATGTAAGGGATGGCGATGTTGTACGTGACGCCGAGGATGCCGTTGCCCAGGGCACCGATGGTGGCCGTTTTGGCGCGCAGCCGCATAGACCCGGACTCGCCTATGTAGATCCAGCCGCAGGCGTTGGGGCCGAGGGTGGAGCTATAGGAGCCGATACAGAGGAAGGCCAGCATGATGTGGCCGGTCTGGAGGGTGTATGGCAGTTTCGTGGCCAGACCCGAGACGCCGATGCCAACTGATTTGCAGGTGGTGAGGTCAGTACATTGATCGCTAGAGATACGGGAATTGATACGCACTCATAGAAATCAGCAGGCCACATTGCCCGGTTAGGAGGAGCCTCCTTCGCCCGATCGTCTTGAACTCGCTCAGGAAGAACACAGTCATGATGGCCAGGATCTGGAGAGCAATGGCGATGCACGTCGACTCGAGCGAGTTGGACTGGCCAGCCAGCGTGAAACTAGAGTTGACGAGAGGAGGGGTTTTTTCAGCAAACAGCACCTCCGTATAGGTTCCAAACGGCTGAGAATTCCGACTTACAAATACGTCTTTTGAGGCCCAGTAATGACGTTGCCCGCGAGAGATGCCGTCAGCGGAGGGAAGAAGGCACAGAACGTCCTGCGGAGGTCGGTTCCCTTGAAGCACTCGGTGAAGCTTGATTGCTTCATCTACGCGGAGGACAAGTGATTTCTCCGGTCAGCAGTTATTCGAGACCCAGACCAAAGAGACAACAACCCGCCATCGGACGGCCCGCACTCACCAGTTCTTTCTTCTCCGCCTCCTGGCCGAGGGTATACTCGTACTCGGCGTAGATGAGCTCGCGGTCCTCCTCGGTGCGGTTGGGATACATGAACAGGATCATCTTCTTTGCCTTCTCCGTCTTGCCGTGCATGATGAGCCACGCGGGCGACTCGCAGAGGAGGAAGACCTGGACGACGAGGACAATGACGGGAAGACAGACGCAGACGAGAAGTGGCATCCGGTACGCCCACTTGTTGTCGGCCTCGGGCCAGACCTCCTGACCCACGTAGCATAAGACGACGGAGATGAGATCTCCGATGGACGCTGTGGTCGGTGAGCGACAAGTTCAAGGGGCTGGCCTTCTTCTTTCTGCTAATCAGAAAGCCAGGGCAGGGACAGAGAGCACGCAGGCTTACAAATGAACAGGAACAGAGAGATCATGAGTCCCCTGGCGTTCCTGGGAGCCAGCTCGCCAATGTACAGCGGAGCAGTCGCCTGGGTGAGACCAGAAACGAAGGCGAGCAGGAACCTGGCAATGGCAAATACCTTCCAGTTGGTGGCAACGAACTCGACGATGACGCCGATGACCATCACTGCGAGGTTGAAGAAAATGACAGTGCGCCGGCCGAAGTAGTCCGCAATGGGGCCCATGCTGAACTGTCCGAGGACCTGGGCCGGCGCAGCGACTGCGCTCCAGCTGAGCAGGGAGGAAGAAAAAAGGCACGTGTGAGCGGCGGGACCAAGACAGCTGGATGCAACGAGAGGATGAGAATCGATAATCAACTTACATTGACACCGTCCTGGGAGTTACAGCATACTTGCCACCAGACATGTAGCCGTTGCCCATGACATAGCAGAAGGACTGCGATCCGACAAGGGCGGTGACAGCTGTAGAGTCGGTCCCGAGGATGAGCGCGCTGGCCTGTGCCGACGTGCCCCTTGTCAGCAGTTGCGCGAGCGGTAAGAGATTTTTTTTTTAAAAAAAGGAGGGAATAATGGTGAGAGAGAGATGGGTCATCTCACAAGAGCTGCTGCAACCACTGCAAAGACTTTCCTGTCCTCCTGAAATGTCTGCCGAACAGACTTGGCCTCCTGTAAAGTGGCCTGCTGCGCGACCTCGAGCTCTGCCACGTACTGCTTCTCGTCGGCGGTCACGTCCTCCTCCTTGGACTGCGCGATGTCCATGCTGACCTCAGCCGTCTTGGAAGTCATGGTGTCCGCTGAGAGTATAGACTGGTCGGCGCGGTATCTTTGTTGGCGAACAGTTCGTCACAAAGTAAAGTGGCGGCGCTGTCTTGCGACCTTCCGCTGCTGTGTCGGGACGCACAAAACCTGTGATTTTACCCCTCAAACAGACGAAAGGAAAGACAGATCCAGAGCCGTGCGGTCGGTCGGAAGAGTTTCTCGATTTCCTGTCCTGTGCAGGATGTTGGCTCGCTGGCTCAATGTCGTTGGCTGATAGTCCCTTGTGACGACCCACAAGACAGCGACAGTTCCTCCGGTGTGACTGCAGTGATCAATAAGCGAAGAGAAAAAAAGGGGGCTCCAAAGATAAAGGGACGACTTCCTCGGACCAAATACCTATATCAGATCAGCTCGCCTGAAAAGAGACGAAGTGATTGATACATCATTTTCTGGGAACTACACATAGAAAAAAAAATACAAATTAAAAGGGTAGGAGGACTCATACCGTAAGCCTAAGCTAGTTATATATGTTTTCCATCATTTGATCCCTCTCCGGAAGGGTAGTGGGCTTTCCAGCCCTCCATAAGTTGATGCTGCTCCAAACTGAATACTCCAGGCGCCGAAACAACAACATTCGATCCACCGTTAGCACATTTTCGACGCTAGGTCTATCGCCTCATGATGGACGAACCCCCAGATCTGCGGGGAATCCCTGGAGGTGGTTGCGGGGGAGATTTTAGGCGAGCGCTGTGGGCTCTGGTGGATTGTGTGTAGAAGAAACAAGCTACCAACACCCTTCTTGCTCCCCGGATCTCTCGCCTGAGAGGATCGAGACCGGCCGCCGCCAGTATTACGTACTTGTGTGCAGGTTGGCCGAGAAGAACCGAGGATACTCCGTACAGACGACTATCTCCGTCGTAAGCGACGAGATCCGCCGGGGGCAACTGGGCAGCCACACAACACTTGCCAATATACGATAAATAATATGGAGATGATTTGCTGGAAAATATCGTACACGTAACTAGTGGGCGGCTATAAGCACCCGGGGATCGAAAGGAGCGGAAATGGCAGAGTATTCTTTTCTTGGCTGAGATCCATTCTATTAGATCTCATAACTATCCTGGCATGCTCGGTTTGCGTCTCGGTCTTCCATTCTCCTCCCAAGAGCTTCTGTTCCAGGGAAAGAGAAGGCAGAAAGCATGGAACATACCACACCAATCTCAGAGAAGTCGGCCATAACTCATACGGCTCCTGTTGCTGCCGCGGACGGTGAGATCCTGCATGACCTCCCTCGGAAGATATCAACAGAGCTCGATTCCAGCCAGGACTCGGAGGTTCCGTCTAGCATAGAGGAGGCAGGGCTTGATAGGGGAGCTGGTGGACCGGAAGCAGAGGCGGCTCCGGTAAAGGAGAAGCACAAGCTCCAGGACCAGACGAACCTGCTGCCCTTCAGACAACTTATCGTCGTCTTCGTTGGCTTGAGTTGTGCCTTGTTTTGTGAGTAGCTCTTGTGTTTTGGTCCATTCTATCTTCTTGTTTTACCTCTCTTCATGTCGAGCCGTGGCCATGTAAAGAGCACAAGACTGATCTCGCCTTCGTTGGTGGCTCACAGGCTCACTGCTTGACCAAACCATGTGAGTTCGGCCAGCCCCCTAATCATACACCCTTACGCCTCCCCCCCCACTCCCTGACCTGATTGAACTGTAGCGTATCTACGGCACTGCCTACACTTGGGCGAGTTTTCAACGATGCCTCCATATCGTCATGGGTCGGAACGGCATACCTGCTCACCTCGACGGCCTGTCAGCCTCTGTATGGTCGTCTCTCGGACATTTTCGGCCGGAAGGTGATCCTTCTGGGCAGCATGGGCTTTTTCCTGGTAGGGTCGATCCTGTGCGCGGTGTCGCAGAGCATGATCATGCTCATCGTCTTCCGTAAGTCCAAGTCCTGTCCTTTTTGGTGTTGAGTGTGTTCATGTCTCTTCTTAATTGCTGCCGATGTTAATTGGTATCATGCAGGGGCTATCTCGGGCGTTGGTGGAGGAGGTATACTCACCTCTGTCATGATCGTGACCTCCGACGTGGTGTCATTAGAGCAGCGTGGCACATACCAGGGTATACTTGGTGTCGTGGTGGCCATATCAAACTCTCTTGGTCCGCTCATCGGCGGTGTCTTCTCAGAATCAGTGTCGTGGCGCTGGTGTTTTGTAGGTCAACATACTCGCGCCTCCCCCAACTTGTCTTCATACAGAGCAAAAAAGACTGACGACAGCTGGTGGCTGATCCACTTCACGCGCTTTAGTACATCAACATTCCTCTAACGAGCATTGCTATACTCGTCGTCGCCTTTGTCCTGCCTCTCAAACGGCCCAAGGGGGGATGTCAAGGGAAAATTGAAAAAGATTGACTACTTGGGCTGTGTCACGATGCTGGCTTCTGCCATCTTGATTCTGCTCCCGCTCTCCTGGTATGCGCTATCCACAACTGGCTCTTGTCCTTCGCCCTGTCTCCTCTTCCTCCATGCCGTTGTACAATTCTAACAGCGTCTAGGGGTGGAACGAAATATGCCTGGGACTCAGCCGGTTTCATTGCGCCCCTCGTTCTCGGCATTGTTTTGTTCGCCGTCTTCATCGTCGTTGAGTTCAAAGTGGCTGCACTGCCGCTCATTCCCAGTCAGTAGACCTCTTTTCCCAAACTTCCGTGTCTGGTCTTTCGACGGGACAACCTGGCTGACAAGTTTGACCACAGTGCACATCTTCAAGATCCCCACTGTTGCTGGCGCCTATACAGGCGCATTCTTTACAGGCTTCATGTTCTATTGCAACCTGTACTATGTAAATATACCCATCTTCAACCCGACCCGACCCGACCCCAACATCCTCTGGCAATTTATTAACCAGCATTCCCCTCTCAGCTCCCGCAATTCTACCAGGTCGTCCGCGGTGCATCACCCATCCGATCAGGCGTGATGCTGCTCCCCCTCATCCTCGTCCAGACCGTAACCTCCTTCACGGCCGGCTTTCTCGTCTCCAAGACGGGCAACTACCAGCTGAACCTCTGGTTCGGCTTCGCCATCTGGACCGTGGCCTGCGGCCTGCTCTCCACCATCTCGCCGTCCATCTCCGACGCTCGCCTCATCGGCTACCAGATCCTGAGCGGCGTCGGGGCCGGGCAGACATTCCAGACCAGCCTGGTCGCGATACAGGCCAGCGTGGCGCGGCCCGACATGGCGGTGGCTACGGGTACGCGCAATTTCTTGCGGCTGCTAGGTGGGACTGTGGCACTAGCTGCTTGCGCTGCCATCCTGAACAATACAGCGAAGTGAGTACTTCGGCCTCCCTCGGCGTGGGCAGACAAGCCTCGAGAGCCTCGAGAGGGCTAACCTGGTCTCTGTAGAACCGACCTTGCATCTGTTGTGTCATCAGAGACGATTGACGAGATTATCTCAGATCCAACCAAGATTGCTGCTGGCACTTTGGGTTTATCCGTAGCACAGTCATCAGCGGCCATTATGGCCTACAGTAAGTCGATCAGTTCACCCCACGGACACGGAGGGCAAAGGGCAATCTTGTAGTTTGATAGATGCTAACAGAAAGGTACAACAGCACATGGCATTAGAAACATCTACTACTTCATGATCCCCTGCTGCTGTATCTCCTTCTTTGCAACGCTCTTGTTCGTTCGGGGCCACAGCCTGAAGAGGGAAGATGATGCGAAGCTGCAGGAAGAGGGCAAGCGATGGGCAGAAAATCATAAAGGAATCATGAGTCGCAGAAAGAAGACGGATAAGGAAACCGTTACGATAGAGACGCCGAAGAACGAAGACATGATCACGGCCGACAAATAGACATAGACTAGAGCAAGTAATCATAGCTTGCAAACAACACCCAAGCTCCTAGAGGCAGGGAGGATGGACCTGGCGGGATGAAAAGAAAAGGTATCGGGATGAAAATATTGTTACGAACTTAGATGTCTGGTAAAGCAAAACTCACATTGGATAGGAGAACAATGCAAATTTGTATTCCGATATCTATTGATCATCTATCCTCTAATACTTGCTCTCGTCACCGCACTCTGCGACTGTCTGATCGGCTCGGCCAAGAGCACACACTCAATCTTTGTCTGGTGATTTGGCAGACGGTGTCGCCCCGGCCTGAATGTTAAATCGGCGACCGGCGGGGAAGCGAATAGACTTTCTCTGCGCCCCAGCCAGAATTCTGCGTTCCTTCCAATATGATCCGGTCGCGATCCAGGCGAACAGGTTCCATCGATATCGATCAAGTCGGCTCCACGTGGTCGGCGGCCCGAAGTTGTGCATGCCAGCGTACTCAAAGTAAGCCGGGTACCAGCCGGTGTAGTCCCAGTCCACTAGCCAGAGGTTCTTAGACGAGTCTATCATGAGGTTGCGGGGTGCAAGGTCATGATGGGTGAAGACGAGGGTCTCCTCGGCGATAGGTTGATTTACGGCCTCGAGGTGCTCTCCAGGTGTCTTTCTTGATTCCTGCTTGAAGCTTTTGTAGTTGTACCAGAAGTTGACGACACATGAAATGACGCGAGCACTAGGACTGACTGGTAACCTGTGTCGATCCTCTATCCAGAAGGACTGGCATATCCCCGTCCCCAAGGAGCCTGCCGTAGGTGATGTGGCCGCCCTCATCTTCTGTACCATCCCGCGCAGCTGGAAGGCCAAGCGGATGGAGGCGACCCAGCCGATGGATGACCACGAATCCATCAGGTTAGGGCCGTCGATGCGATCCTGCACGCACTCGAGAATGTCTGCCCTCGGCACGATGCGCCTGATGGGCGGTGCTCGAATGCCAAGGGAGATAGCATGCTCGACGGCAGGCTTGACGTCCTCGAGCTCAGCAGCGGTGTAGCTTTTTGAAACGTATCTCTCCGAGATCTGGATAAGACGCGTGTTGTTTTCTGACGTCTTGCGCACCTCTCCGATGTATTGAGACAGCTCGGCGTCGCTCAAGCTGGCGATGTGATCATCGTGGGCTCCCGCGTTGCTTTCGACATCGTCGAAGATCATGGCGTTCAGGGGTGATTTCAGGGGTGGAGTTTTCTGGACAGGCAACACGATGGACGTGGTGACTAAGCTGTGCTTGCAGATATAGTTAGAAATGCTGGTTGTACTGTAGACAGTAGTAAATGTAGCCACAACAAAAGACTGAAGCGTTGTTGAAACTATGAGGTGAGGATACAATGTCCCTTGTCAGCGTCAAACGCTGAGTCACACACAGCAGGCGCCCTGTGTGGCAGTGGTACTGTTGGTTCTGTAGTGGGGCTCGTTGGGCGGCTTTAGGTGGTATTCAGCGCCTCGCTGGCCAATCTCAATTGGTGCTTTTATCTTGGCCCCCAAAATCAGCAGCGCTTCCAGGCCCCAGCTCAGCGGGTCAGTATTCAAATTGACCACAATGATATATGTATCATAGTAGCAAGGCTTGTTTACGGCGCATGCCATACCTGTTCAATATTCATCCTCCCTCTTTCACGGTCCGAAAAGTCAACGGTTGGTTTCCCTCACGGACCGCGGGCCCCATGCACCCACGACTGCTGTGATGAAGGCGAAATCCTTGCACGGCACAGAGAAGGGCGAATGAGGTACTGGTTTCTTGTCGTTGGCTGCTATGTTGCCACTGTTTTGCCGCCTGTTGGACGGAACTGAAACATGGACGACTGCTGTGAATAGAAGGCGGGCGGTTATGGTATGAATAGGGCTTGGGTGAAATGCTTCGTGACACTGATCAACTCTAGATGGAGGAGGGGGAGAGGGGAGCAACGCTGCAGGCCCATTACATACATATATATATATATACGGAAATTTATATATAATTAAGCCCCTTTGTCACTAGGTCTATGATTGGGGCCATTCTCCGGTTGAACATTCATTCAAACTCCCCCAAAAGTCACCACATCTTCTAGTCACACTGTCTTTACTCATCCCGTTCTTTCACCTAGATTATCGCAGCACTCAAGTTAGCCTCCGCAAACATGGATACCAACTTTGACCCAGACAAGCTGGACTCAGGGTATCTAGCAAAGACTGTCATCGCATGCCATCTGGTCGCCTACGAGAATCAGGAGAACGAAGGCGACGAGGACGGCAATCCAGCTACAAACCACTGGTGTCTTTTCCTTGAGACCGCAGAACACCACTCCGTCCGTCTCGATATGGCTCCAGGATACGGCAGCGATGGCCTCAGAGGCAAGGTCGAGATCTCATCTAAGCGGTACGCCTGTACACAGAACCACGTCAAGAAGGTCACGATACCCGCCAGCCTCGGCTTGACCGTGCAAAAGATCGTCAACCTTGTGATGCACAACGGGCGCCAGAAGTACCAGTTCACTCCGGAGTGGGAAGGCTGCCGGTACTGGAACTATGTGCTCATATCGGACCTCGAGGCCGCCGGTTATATTTCAAAGGGAAACGCGAAATCGGTACTCACGGCCTTGTCGTTCTATTGGAGGTACCCGCCTGGTTCTGGCCAGGAACCGCGCAAGGTCAAGGAGGGCACGTTCCGCGCTTGAAGGGAGAGATTGCGGAAGGAATTGGAGACGAAAGGAGCCAAGAGAATTCTCAGAGAACCTATTGTATATTCAAGATAGTATACCTTGCAGGAGTTCTAGTTTCATATGGGTTGGTGGGATGAAGAGAGTGAATAAGTACTTGAAGCAGAAAGGCAGTATCGCGGATGGGATATTCAAGGGGGTTGAGTTTAAGGGTGTAAGATTTGCTAAATTTTTGTTTTCTTGGTTTTTAGATTTCTCCCGCTTCCCGATTTTACTTTATCTTTAGTTTTTCTTTTACTTTTGATATTTCCATCAATGATTGACCAAGATGTTCTCCTGACGAAGCAAAGTCACAGTGCCCTCACTTTTGGGTCTCGTTGCTTACATAAGACACTTGATTAATTGCCCTGCGGGAGGGGGGGAAAAAACGTATCCCAAGTCACAGTTCATTCACGAAGATCTGTTCTCAAGACAGCAACGCAAGGCAGGAAACACGCAATCTCAAAAAGTCTACAAGCCTCTCGAAACACCTCAAAAGTATGGACGAGCTGGACGAAAACTGGGACTTGGACAATTTTATGGCGGACAAATCGTCCACCTGGTTAGCCCCGGTTGAGTACATCCACATTTGTGCTCTTCGAAACGACCTGAACGAGGGAGATGAAGAAGGCAATCCCCCGACCAACCACTGGGTCATCTGCCTACAGCTATCGCCGAACTCGAGCGTGATGTTAGACATGGCACCGGGCTACGGCGACGATGGGCTGAGGGGCAAGATCGAAGTAACATCCCTGGACGACAAATACACGGTCGAGACACTCCACGCTTTCTCTTTCCAGCCTACTACGACAGCGACGCTGGCTAGAATCCTGACATCCATCTCGGAGAAGGGGAGGCAGAGGTTCACTTTCCACCCGTCTTGGGAAGGATGCCGGTTCTGGATCTCGGTGCTGATGGGGGACTGGGAGGGCCTGCAGCTCCTGGGCCCTGGAAGCGCCTCGACAGCAAAGGAGGCACTGCTGAAGTATTGGATCAATCCGGAGGGGTCGCAGCCAAGGGAGATGAGAGAAGGAATCTTTCGTCCCTAAGAACATACTTTGTTGGCATAGCAAATGTGCAGATCTTCTCAGCTGCAAGTCAGCGCCCGGTCGTAGATTGTATGACCGCGGTCTGACGTTCCCTGGGCGGACTCTTACACCTCCGATATGAATATCAACACAAGCTCAGGGATTGTTTGCAGTGATTTAGAGCTATGCCCTCATTCCATGTGCGAACTATCGACTACGAGCAATGCTTTCTAGGTCTGGCCTTCAGTAACATGCATCTCGCTTGTTGACCAACTCCTGATCCTAGTATTACCAAACAAGATTCGGCCCCCAGCGAATGGTCCTGTGGCACCTGCAGCCACCAGGGTGTCAACAATATCCGTCCTCCCGATGACAAAGGCAGTCTGTATCGCCGTCTGGCCACGAGGCCCGGCCGGGGCATTGGGGTCCGCACCAGCATCGAGCAGTTTCCTCACCAGGCTCAAGTGACCACCCGCGGCGGCGGCATGGAGGGCGGTTCCTCCGTGGCTGACAGCACCTGGGGCATTGATGTCTGCCCCGTTCTGAAGGAGGACCTCGACGATGTCGGTCTCCCCCACTAAACAGGCTCCCTGTAGGGCGGTATAGCCGCCATGCTTGCCTGGTTTACCGTTGATATCAGCGCCTCTGGCGATCAACATCTTGACCAAGTCTGTATGTGCCCGGTAACAAGCCGCCTGCAGCGCCATCACTCCTCCATTTGGAGAGGCCGGGGCGTTGACGTCTGCTCCCAGCTCTAGGAGGAGGCTGACGGCTTCTGAGTGCCCACCCTCAGCTGCAGCCTGGACAGGTGTGCGGCCCTGGTATCTGGTCACCCGCGTAGGGTTGACACACTTCGTCGCCCCGGCGTCAAGGAGCACGCGAATGAGACCTAGGTTACCTGTGAGTTTGGTTTGGTTTTTTTTTGAGATCAGTATTCACCCTCCCTGGAGCTGCATTGAACCGATAGCATCGTACCCGTCCCACAGGCCAGCTCGAAAGCATTGCGGTATATGTTGTTCCCGCCCGGTGCCGAGATATCAGCGCCAGCCGCAAGCAGGGCCCGCACCACGTCTTCGTGCTCGTGTAGACAGGCGGCCTGCAGGGCGGTCTGGCCGTACCACCCGGAGGGAGGCGCGTTCACCACCTCTGCCCTACGAGAAGGATCCTCGTACCGTGCAAGAATCTCATGGACCCGGTCGACGTTGCCGTTTCGCGATGCCACCTGCAGCTCTGTCCAGCGAGGCTCGTCATCGGCCTCGTCGGTTGGCAGACAGGACGGATCCCATCTCGCATCAGGTGGTGACGGAGCTATGCGGACTATATGTTGCCCGCCGCCCAGAGCTGTTGCTGTCGATGCTCGTCCGTGTCAGCACAGGTCAGGCGGGGAGCCCTGTCTCTGCTGGACAGTTCACTTACAGGTGCCTCGGCTCGAGTTTTCAGGGTCTTGATCGCTTACTGGGCTCGTGTGACCTGCTGCGACAGTCATCATTCGAAACCGTGCTCGTCGAGATGGATGATGGAAAGGTGAGGTCTGGAGCGCGGTAGGATTCGCACCGGGCCAGGTGGCAGCTGTACTGTTATGGGGTGGTTGGACGAGGGCTTCGTGGTCTCGGCTGCAGGTGCCCAGCGCGACCCCGCTCTGGCGAACAGTGCGTCTCACTCCTTCCACAAAGACTCGAGGTTAGTCACTGGGATGAAATCTGGAAACGGGCGGAAGAATTGCGATCATTGCAGATGCCCTGATGCGAGCTGGTCTCGCACTGGTGGTTCTGCAACTTGTCACTGTCTTGACCACGACACTCCCAGCTCCTTTCTCTACCTGGCTCGCCCTTGCCACCACCACTATCCTATCGCGCTTCTTCTCTCAGCTCCCATTTCGACCTCCATCCCTCCGTATTTCCCACCGTACAGCCGAAAAAAAGAAAAAAAAAAAAGAAAGGTCATCTTTTATCTCGACAGCCACCTTTTGTGCCATTGTTCCACTGAGCTCGCATACTTGGGGGTTTGCCCAGCCCTACCCACTGCCAGCCAATCCTGGTTTCTCCAATTGCAACCTTCCTCTTCCCCGGTCTGACACAGTTTGGGGGTGGGGGCGCTGTGGCAGGGGCTTTCCCTGTACAGAACTTGGGGGGAGTCGCCTGGGGGCACTAGGCCTTCTTAGGTTGTGCTGTGCTCTAGCCTAGAACGTGCTGGGCAGGCTTGTTGGTTCGACTGCTGTAGGGTCGCCTGCCAGGTACAACACTCTCTCCAGAACGCCAGGGAGGAGGCCCCTAAAAGCCTGTGCATTGCGAACAGTAGCAACGATTTAATCTCAGTCTCCTTTCTATCCTTTCTTCTACGTTTTTTTTCTTTATTTCCCTTCCTTCCCTTTCCCTTTCTTTCCTACAAGTATTGGGTCATTTGGTCTTGCTCATTTTCAACCCCTCAGTCAGGTGATTTTTTCTCTCTTTACTGACATACCCCATTCACCATCAATACTTGGAGCCGGTCCAAAAAAAAAAGTCATCGACCCACGCTACCCACCTTAGGTACCTGGCGAGCTGGAAGCGGCTGAGCCTCAAGGGGATCTGTCCTCTGGTTTGGGCTGGACCCGAACTCGAGAAGCTTAAAAAAAAAAAAAAAAAAAGGGAAACACAGAGAGTGCGTGTGAGAGCGAGAAGAGGGCCGGTCGAATCCTTTGAAGCTGAGGCGCCAGACTCATCCTGGTCTCAGTTCCAAGTCAGCGCGCGGCCTGTCACTCAGTCCAGTCCGGTCCAGTCCAGTCCAGTGGCTCTTTCGTCACTGTCACTCCACTCCCTCTTTAACCCATTCCCTTTCACTCGCCCTCCTCCTTCTTTTTTCTTTTTTCTTCTTCCTCTCCTCCTCTCATCATGAGAGCCTTCTTTTCTTCAGCACACAGCGTCGTCGCCACGCTCTTGACGCCCGTCTCGAGCGCATCTTTCCTGCGAGGATTACCAGATCTTCATGCGCCCACCTGCGACTGTCACCGATCCTCGTCAGGAATGTCGCGCGACGCTGCTACACCCGCTGCAAACGGCTGCGCCAGGTGCGCTCAGGCTGACGGCCGCCGTCATGACAACAACAACACCACCGCCATCTCCTCCTCCTCCTCCTCCTCCGCTGCCCACCACGGGTGCCAGGTGGCGGACCGGCTCGCCATGCTGCCGGACAAGCTGCTGCTCATGATCTTCGACACGCTCGCGTACGAGTCGCGCCACGACCTCTGCAGCATGTCGCTCGCCAACAAGAGGTACCACCACCTCGCCGACACGTCGCTGTACAGGTCGCTCCTCTTCGACTCGCCCGAGCAGCACCTGATCTTCAGCGAGACCCTCGACCGCCGGCCCCGCCGTGGGTCCATGATCACCGACGTCAAGCTGGAGTACCCCAGCTCCGAGCTGTCCCACCTGATCCTGGACGCGCCGCTGGACCGCTCGCACTACTCGCCGGACCGCATCGACGGCCTGTCGCGCACCCTGTCCACCATGTCCAACCTCGAGACCCTGGACATCGCCGTGCCCGTCAAGCTGCTGCACGGCATCGGCACCCTCTTCAACGGGCCCTTCGACCTCGCTTGCCTCAAGACCTGCTCCCTCTTCTACCAGTGCCCCGACGACGAGTACTGGGACCTGCAGGAGAACATCCACATCTTCACCCACCCCACCCTCGAGACCCTCACCATCCGGCGCGCCAAGCTCGACGAGCGCGGCTTCGACAGCCTCGAGAGGCCCCACAGCACCGCCCTCAAGGCCCTGCACCTCGTCGAGTGCGACATCAACGACGACGCCCTCGCCGACATCATGGAGTTCCCCGAGGGCCTGCGCGAGTTCCACATGTCCCACGCGGCCGAGCCGAGGCCAGAGCTGGAGGAGAGCAGCGACGAGATTAACGAGTTCGTCATGGCCCTCAAGCCCTGCGCCGAGTCCCTCGAGACCATCGTCATCGACCACCCCACCCTGGGCGGCCGCAAGGTGCTGCGCATGCGGGACTTTGTCGCGGTCAAGACGCTGCGCCTCAACTACGACACGCAGCTTTTCGGCAAGACGTCCAAGAAGCCGCGCCTGCACTCGGTCGGCTTTCCGCCCGAGCTGGAGACGCTCGAGTTCTTTGGCGAGATCGGCAACGACGAGGTGGTCACGGAGCTGTTCGCCGGCGCCCTGGAGAACATCGAGTACATGGCGCGAAACCTGAAGACGCTGATCCTGGCGGAGGGTCCCAGGGGCCTCCCCGAGCAGATCGTGGCGGCCTGCAAGGGAAAGAAGTTCAACCTGCTCACGACACGGCTAGACGAAGATGACAAGGAAGACCAAGACCACTAGACGGCAACATTTTAGACCAAGACGATACAGGCTCAAGACGCAGAGACTCTAGAAGGCATCCTAGAACACAGGGCAGAACAGACCAGACTCTTTTTTTCTTTTTTCTTTTTTTTTTTCTCTTTTTTTTCTTTCTCCGACCATCGACTTCGACACAGATTATACCCTTTGTCTCAGAGGTTACAGGAACCCGGATACACTTTTTTTTCTCTTTTTTTCCTACACGGTCAAAATTGGCGTTCCAAGGTTGCTTTTCTCGGACAGGATATCTCACGGGTTGGATAAAAGAAGAAGAAAAAAAGGCCAACAGGTTTGATTTTTTTCCTAATTTTTTTTCCCCCTTCGCTCGCACACGGCGTATTTCAGGAAGATTCTCGACAACGATACACCGGATTTAGACAAATGCATGGTCGGAATTTACTCCTTCATACGGATCTTTGATGCGACACTCCTTGTACACAGTACTACCCCCCCCCCTTCCCTCTCCTCCTTTCTTCCACATCCATCACACCTTGTTCCTGTGTACGGTTTCCCATTTGGACTCTCTCTTTTGTGCTTCCTCACTCTCCCTGTCCTCCTCCTCGTCTCTTTGTGATCAGAAAGGGCAGGTCCACAACCTCGACTCGCGGGCCCGTCTCTAAATGGAATCAACCGCCCCATACGACCCACACGACACGACACACACAACACACACCGACAAATACCTACATAATAAAATATAGAAAATAAGTCTGCATCGCCCGCTTGGCTCAGTGGTAGAGCGTATCACTAGTAATGATAAGGTCATCAGTTCGATTCTGATAGTGGGCACACGAGCCTAGAAGTCACTTCTTTTGCACTTTGTTTGACCTAAGAATCGACGACCTTTTTTTTTTTTTTTTTTTTTACTTGCCTCGAAGACGCCTCGCGTGACTCTTGCTTCGCCTCTCTTTTGCCACGTGCCATATCCCACGCAGTTCACCATGTACAGTAAAATAAATACAGCGTCAAAGCGTCTATAGGTGTGCTGTAGCACCCTGGCATCTTGGTCGCCCCAAACAGCTCTCTGGTGAGGTGAGTGCGTGGTCGTGTTGCTGCCAGGCTGTTCATATCCCCGGCTCCTTCGCTGCTATGCTCGACGACCAAGTTATGAAGCGCCCAGCTAAGAGAGAGACACCACTTCTATCCTTGACTGCGCTGGGGCCTGCTACGGTGCTTTATTTGCATATCTAATTACTTCAGTATGTATGTAGTAGACTTCACAGTGTAGAACACGACCTCTTCGTTCTCGCGGGTACAGCAAGACACGAGAGACCATCAATCGGCACGACGCAAACACCGAGCGCCGGCGACGTTGTAGCTTCCGTGGATACAAATAAGCCAAATGTCGACATTTCACCCCGGGTCCGCCGGCCGCAGCCACGCAAGACAATGAAGGTCCGGATCCGAGGTCTCGAATGAAGAATCATCTGGTCGAGAGAATTGAGTCGGTGAGGACGATGGGAATCTCAACCCCTCTGGTGCAAATTTGGGCACTGGATAAGTCTTTGCGAGGGACACACCGTCGTCGACTCTGGCAAGTTGGTCTTTTCCAGGACTGCCCACAAGCTCCAGGAGGACAGGGACACAGGATGTGGCCAAGGACCCGCCTGTTCTGCCGACTCCGTCTCCGCCGGCTTAGGCCGTAGGCTGAGGGCTTATTGTTCTTTTGTCTGGGCCCCACGATCTCCGCATAACTCGAGACATTAGCGCGCTGAATCAAGCATACACGTGTGCTCGTGCTCCAGGGCCGAGGTATCTGGAACAAGGTTGGCCCTCCCTCCTTTGACACGACGTCTGGTTGGTTGTTTGTATACTTTCTTTTTGTTTTTGCGCTTGTCTATTGTCGGCACGGCTGACCACCTGTGACAGCCAGCAGCTGGACGGATCTTCAGTCTTCTTTCCGAGAAAGAGAGAGGAAGGGACTGCTTCAGGTGCCGTGGGTTTCTGGAAAGGACCTCGGCATATGCCCGCGCGGTCGATCATCACAGCGCCTATCATCCTTCGCACATCACTCGTCCAAGCTCTCACACGACGCCTGCTACTTCAGCTTCAATACTACCCAACTTACGGCAGCTGTTACTAGTAGTATCCTAGAGTGCTCCGAGAGGGTCTCATCCGCCCTTACCACTCTTTCTATATCCATCTTCTCTCTGGCAGACTATATCCTCTCCCCAGTATTGTATAACCTCGCCGACCAATTCAGGTAAAACCAAATGGCAGAGGAGGCTCCGACGTCAGTGAGGCCCACGGGCATACCATGGCGATACAAGGTGACCGAGGCCATGGGCCCAGACGAGTGGCGCATGCTCCTCGCCATCATGGATGGTATGCTGCCTCCCGTCCAGAAAGAATCGTCGGCGCCGAGGAGGAGAAGGCTAGGCGTGTCGTACATCTCCGATGAAAAGTACCGAGACATTGTGTCTCATCTGCAAGACAACAGTGTGGTCCTCGACGCAGCCTCGTCCTCCCCACCCGTACAGATCCAGGATGTGGACCAGTATCTTGCCCACAAGGCGACAGACGACATGGGCTTCCAGCAGCTCCTGCAGGGCACACTGCTCCAGCTGCCCCGGGACACCAAGAACATGCTCACAACTGTGCTCCGGCTGTTGACCTAGTGAGTTATGAGGCCTGTTGCACCATGGCCAAGACCGAGGATAACGACTGGACCTCTTTTTTTTGCTGACAGCTTTATCCGTCCCACAGCCGAGCCACCGCCATCCTCCCTGACAGGCACCGCGACGCCCATCACGAGGCTGCCCGTACACCAGCGCGGAGAGATCCTCCACAGGTGGCGGACGAGCTACAGCCCTCAGCTGCGCGGCCTGTTCGGACAGCTCACGACCCTGGCCAAGGTCGTCTTCTCGGCCAGCAGCCCATCCTTCCTCCGTATCTCTGGATTCCCCGCCACCCCGCCCGGATGGAACCCGTCGCCCACTTATCCGTTCGAGTTTGTCCAGTTCTCGTCGCCGCCCTCCCTCCCAGCAGAGATCGAGACAGACGTCGTCATCGTGGGATCCGGCTGCGGCGCCGGCGTGTGCGCCAAAAACCTGGCCGAGGCAGGCCACCGCGTCCTCGTCCTCGAGAAGGGCTACCACTTCACCAGCCAGGACCTCCCCATGGCCGCGCCCGAGCACCTGCTCAACGTGCTCGAGGGCTCGGGCGCCATATCGTCCGACGACAACTCCATCCTCGTCGTGGCGGGCTCGTGCTTTGGCGGCGGCGGCACCATCAACTGGAGCGCCAGCCTGCAGACGCAGGGCTTCGTGCGCAGGGGAGTGGGCTGTGGACCGCGGGCTTGGCTTCTTCGAGACGGGTGCTTTTCAGGCGTGTCTGGACCGGGTATGCGGACACATGGGCGTGCACGAGGAGTTTGTGCCGAACCATGGGAACCAGGTCCTGCTGGACGGGGCGAGGAGGCTCGGCTGGTTGGCGAAAAAGGTCCCGCAGAACACGGGGGGCTGCGAGCACCATGAAGGCCACTGTGCGCTGGGGTGCTGGAGTGGGGAGAAGAAAGGGCCTGTGGCTGGGTGGTTCCCGGATGCGGCGCGGGCGGGGGCCAAGTTCGCGGAGGGCTTCAAGGTGGCGAGGGTGCTGTTTGATGAGGAGAAGAAGCAAGGCACAAAGAAGGCGGTTGGCGTTGTCGGGACCTGGACGAGCAGAGGCAAGGATGGCAGGCTGGATGGGCCTGATGAGGACAAGATCGTGAGAGAGGTTGTCGTCAGGGCCAAGAGGGTCATCGTCAGCAGCGGCACGCTATGGAGTCCAGTTATTCTCAAGAACAGCGGGCTAAAGGTAAGAGGAAGGAGAAGGAGGAGGAGGGAGAAGAAGGAAGACTTCCCTCTAGGTTTCTCGTTCTGGCGGTTTTCTTCTGTCTCGTGCTGACAAGACTGTTCCTACAGAACCCACAGATCGGCAGAAACCTGTACCTTCATCCCGTCAACGTCGTGACGGCCTTCTTCAAGGAAGACGTGCGTCCTTGGGAGGGAGGTATCCTCACAGCCGTCGTCAACACGTTTGAGGACCAAGACAATAAAGGCCATGGTGTCAAATTAGAGTGCACGTCAATGGTGGTAAGTGCCAGGCTCTCCTCATCTCCTACCAGCCCTTCTGTCCATCTATTTCTTTTTTCTTTTTTTTTCTCTATAAAAATGATCTAATTGGTTACTTCTTTTCATATACAGCCCTGCTACGCCATGCGGTTCCTCAACTGGGACAACGGCGTCGACTTCAAGATCCGTGCCCTGAGATACCGCCACATGAACAGCTACATCTCCATCGTCCGCGACCGCGACCCGGGCTACATCTACCCAGACCCCCACACGGGACAGCCACGCGTGCACTATACCCCGTCCACCTTTGACCGCAGACACGTCATGACCGGCAACGTCGCCCTCGCCAAGATCCTCTACCTGCAGGGTGCCCTGGAGATCCACGTCTCTCTACCTGGCATGCGCCCTTTTCTTCGCAATGGGGAGGAGACTGCCACCACAGCCACTCCCACACCGGCCTCTCTCAACGACGAAATCCTCGCCTCGGTTGAAGACGCCGGCGTGGCAGACCCGCGCTTCCAGGCCTGGCTGAGAGAGCTAGAAGCCCACGGCAATAGGACGCCCGAGACGCCCTTCACCTCGGCACACCAGATGGGGACGTGCCGGATGAGCAGCACCGAGAAAGGTGGCGTGGTGGACCCGCGCGGCAAGGTCTGGGGCGCGGAAGGGTTGTATGTTGCTGATGCGAGTGTGTTTCCCAGCGCGAGCGGGGTGAATCCTATGGTTACGAATCTGGCGATTTCGGATTGGATCTCGCGCGGGGTGGCGAGGGATCTGGATGCTGAGGCGGGGAGGGCGAGGCTGTGATGTGATGGTGTGATCATGTCTTGACAATCTGGTTTCATATTTGATGGGTCACCTGGATCTGGTCCGCTGGGAGTTGTAGCATCCGATATTATAAGAGTTCATGTACTCTAAGACTGTTAAGATGAATGACGATATACATTCTAACACGGCAACCAGAACATGTCATCCTGTACTTCTTCAAGCAGCTTATTGTTTCATGCAGGGCCGCAAATGCAGAGTGTCAAAAACGATGATAAATGTCTTATTCCGCACGTAGCAAGTCGATAAATAGCACCCGCGAGACTGATGAGGCTTTACATTGCCTAAAATCAGTGGCCAAGATGGTCGAAGCCATCCACGTAACAGATTTGAAGGTGATTCGCGTGCAAGAGCCAGCAAAGCTTCACTGGCCCCTGCGTGCCTGGCTAGCTAAAGGCACAAGCTATAGCAAGTCGTTGTATAAGCCCAACCCTGCTCTACCAGCCGTCCAAGATGAATTTCACCACCGCCTTTACCCTGAGATATTACAGTGATGATACGACTTTGAATATTTCTCTCTCTCCTGATCATTACTGGTCATTTTAAAACAAGTAAGTATTTGATGTGCACTGGTCAGGATCGGCTCAACTTGGAACTGTGGGATCAGACAATGTGGTTCTCGGAATATCTCTGCTTCAGCTCTGTGAGTGATTCATCGTGCGGTGCAGAACCGCCTCAGGAATAAGTGAGTAAGCATTCAGCGCACTTCGTCTGCCATCATTCAGATGAGAAGGATTCAGTGGATCCCCTGCTGGTGTTTCAACCGGGAGATGCCGCCCCTCATTCAGCTCGTCCAGGTCAACTCTCAGGATCACAAGCGGCAGAAGCCAAGATCACTACTTCAAAACAACATAACCCAAGGATCTCCAGCCCAGTCACACAAGACCCTCAAACTTCACCCTATCAAGAATAAGATGGCAGTTCCAGCCAGGTTATGCGACTCATGTAGTGTCCTCCAAGACGTGCATGCGCTGCTGGAGCCTGGCGTCCCTGGACAGATGCCATATATCCCCACGTATGCCCTCCGCGTCCACGATACCTGGCCAGGCTTACCTCGTCTAGCAGATTCTGGCCTGTCCGGCTGCGGCTTTTGCAAACTGCTATACGAGCGCCTCATGTCCGCGCCTGACGTCCGGCCCTGGACCGCTGACGACGAGCCCGGCGTGACCATTGACTTGTACCCGATTATTGACGATGTCTTGGTATATTCCAACCGCGACAGCAACAAGCCACAATTTCTATGCGGGTTTGTAGTGCGTCTCTGCCCAGAACAGTCAGATATGGACGTCTTCCGCGAAGTGAAATTCCTCTTGTGTTTGGATGCTCAAGTGCGTACCACAAAATCTCGGTCTTCTACGCCACTAGGTTTTTTTTTTTAAAAAAAATGTCTCTGATGGGAGTCTAGGAAGCCAAGCGAAATATTCCGTTCCTTCCTGCTCCTACAGTTGAGGCGCTTTCTGATAGGAATCTCTCATTTGCGAAGAGCGCCTTGGAAAGATGCTCCCTCTCGTGTGAACACGCCGAGCCGACCAATTTCCTCCCTACACGGCTGCTGGACCTCGGTGACGACCCGCTCGGTGGGAGGAGCATACGACTTATACTAACAGACGATACCATGAAGAATTCCCAGGCAAAGGGCCAAACCACTTATGCTGCGTTAAGCTACTGCTGGGGGAGACCGGGAGGCCGCGCTCCTGCAGCCCAAGACGACGACGACGAACCTGGACCATCGGATGAGCAGCATCGACTTGGAGGAGATGTCCCCCGTGGTTCGAGACGCAATAAAGGTAATAACCAGTGGAGACTCAGACTTGAACATTGTCCGTCGAGACAACTTGCTTACTTGGCTCTTCGCGCAGGTCTGCTCAAAGCTCGGCATCCGCTGCTTATGGGTCGACGCGTTGTGCATCTTACAGGGCAGCGACGACACCGCGTTGGAGGACTGGAACCGCGAGAGCCAGCAGATGGCCAGGATCTTCAGGTCTGCCCTGGTCACCCTCTGTGCGGCATCCTCAACCAGCTGTCAGGAAGGCTTCCTCAACGACCGCCGGGTCCAGACGGGGCCGGTGCTACACATCCAGCCTGTTGCAGACAATGATACGGCGGCCAGCATTATGCATGACGCCTACACCTACAGTATAATCCCCTGCGGGCCAGACGCAATCGACATCAACTACTATCGCCTGGACTCTTTCCCCTTCCACAAGCAGATTGATGGGTCCAAGTGGTACGGCCGTGGCTGGGTCTACCAGGAGATGAGGCTCTCGAGCCGGCTCCTCGTCTTTACCTCGGACTGGTTATTTTTCATGTGCGACGGGCTGTACCTCTGCGAGAACGGTCTGTCCATCGCCCGCGAGTGGCGTACCCCGCTCGCCATCGGCGTCTGCAAGGCCTCCATGCAAGAGGAGCCCTTCGCCGCGTTCGCCAGCGAGGTCGACACGTTCACGACCAAAGACTTCACCTTCGACACTGATCGCCTCCCCGCCCTGGCCAGCCTCGCCGGTATGATCGCTGCCAGCACGGGCAGCCAGTACCTTGCCGGGTTGTGGCGGGATAACCTGGACAAGGACCTGCTCTTCGCCCGCAACGTGCCTCGAGACGGCGCGCGGGGCATGGTCTCGTTTCGGGAGAGAATCTCCGCGCTGTCTGCTCCTGAATCTATCTTTCGGCCGTCGTGGTCCTGGGCTGGACTGACGGGGCCCTGTGACGCTGGGCCTCCTTCGCTCGCGGCTACGTCAAGGCTGACGCTGCAGTGCGAGGTTGTGGATATAGAGTTTTCTACAATGGGGAACAATCCTTTTGGTCGACCCAGGACTGCAAGATTAGTGCTGAGGACAGGCATGATTCCTCTCACCAGTCTCACGCACGGAAAACCGGAAAGCATCCTCAGTAGGATCTTGACGGCACATATCCGCCAGCCAGGCGGGCTGGGTATGGGACTTTTCGTCGGGTGGGATACAGATAATAAGGATGTCACGCGCAGCGAGGCGAGTAAGATGCTTCTGGTCCAGATATCCTGCCATGGGTGGTATGGGAAGAAGCCCAGCACCGGATTTGCTGCTGGGTTGATTGTCTATCCTGCCGAAGTGGAGTCAGAGTATTACCGAGTTGGCTTGTGGCATACAAATACGGGGTTTGGATGGGATATGTCCTGGGAAAGCCGTATCATCACGCTGGTATGATGGGGATGAGTTGTCCAAGTCTATGGTGCAATTTTTGACGTGTGGTAGGGGAAAGCAGATGAGGTTCTCTTGACTTGTTAAGTCCTTAATACTCAGGTAGACAAGGTAGCGGCAGCCTGGAGCTCCTGGATTATTGGATCTTGACTGGCCCTTGTACGCAGATGCCCTTCAAGACTGTTACGTGGAGAGCCTCAAACGGCTTGATACCGGAACACTGTTTTGGTGCAAGGTAATTGGAATCTCGGCATCTTCATCGGGCGTTAGCAAGATTTGCAGGGGAATAGCTGATCGGATCTACCGAGATAGCCTCAACTTATTCCGAAAGAGGAGGTGTACACTTACTGGCCATGGTCTCACACATCCACCCACATCCACTCACCACACACTCATCATTTGTGGCAGCGGGCGACCTTCTCATGAGGATTGAGCCGCCGCCCGCGTGCAGCTGGATCGTAGCCTGGCTGTGAGGCTTACTCTAGAATCGAATATCCGACATAGAATGTCGCGCGGTTGTTGTCTGTTCTCGTCAAAGACAGACTCTTGTAGGTACGCATGCGGCAGGACGGGCTCCACAGGCCAGGTGTAGGGCCAAGACAGCGCGGTCGGGTTTTATCTTGGTCGTGGTGGTGTTTAATCTGGCGGACAAGGGCGACCACCTTGGCTCGTCAGGCGCTTGTAGGACTCGTGCTCGATCTCTTGTTCGGGAGGTGCCGTAGATAGGCAGCATTGAGAGAGGAGACTTGCTCGGTTTGTTTTGATCCTGATGTCGGCCATCGAGGAGATATTCCTGCA
The DNA here is from genome assembly GCA_016584495.1 of Celoporthe dispersa. NCBI lineage: Eukaryota > Fungi > Ascomycota > Sordariomycetes > Diaporthales > Cryphonectriaceae > Celoporthe > Celoporthe dispersa. Next base: position 363,747 of record WAID01000010.1, read on the forward strand.
CATACTGATCACCTGTGTCCAGAGACGTGCGGTCAATTTCCCTGGGACTCGCGTAATAACTGTTTTTGTAGAGGATCGACGGGGTACTCTTTTGGTCTCCGTTTGAATAACGGTTATCTTCTTAAGCCTGCTCCTCGCCTAGCAAGGCCACGATGGACCGAAAGGACCACCTGCTGTAGGGACCTGTAGGAGCATCCTAGCAAGAGCTGGAAGTTCAGATAACTGAGGAAGAGGACAGGGGTACGACAGCACCAGCTGAATGCGAAGTGCGAGTGCCTGATGTAGCCTCTGCAGTTTCAGCTACACAGGCTCAGCCTTTCCACCCTCCACCCCCCACGGCCCAGTCTCCATCCCTATCCATGCACTCACACTGCCTCACCGTCGCTGTCACCGTCGCTGTCACCGTCGCTGTCGTCGTTGCTATTGCCACCGCCAACAATATGAGCCTGGTATCTCTCTGCCTCTTCAGTTCTCTCCGCCTTCTCAATCACATCGACGAGTCCTCTCAGCGGAATGTTGATGGGGTACTGCTCCAGACGAGCAGCTAGGCGGTGTTCTTTTCGGTAGGAAAGGCGAGGGTTCAGAAAGTCCCGCAATGTAATTTGTGCAGTCGCAGTATTGCTAACGAGACAATTGCCCTGCCCATCGCGCAAGATCTGTAATATGTCAGACAGAAGAGCCTGTTAGCTAACCCAACAAGGATTGCAATAATGTGGACCAAAACTGACCTGATCAAAACACTGGACGATGCTGGCAGAAGATGATGCCTCGTCGAAGACCGCCTGCCAAATAGCCAGACGTATCTCGCCAGGATCAGGAGTCTGGTAAGGCAACTTGAGGACTACCACCATGCGGATATGGCCTTCCTCACTGTTATCCCACGGGCTAAGCAAGTATTGCCTTGCCTCGTTGGCTGCCCTTGCCCACGTTTGTGAGTATGCACACAGAACAATGACTGTAGGATGGCCTCTGATACCAAAACTGCCATCAGGCTGTTTAAGAATTCCTTCACCAAGGGTGACTTCTATATCGCCAAGTTGCTCGAGGGAATCCAAGAATCGTTCGACGCGGGGGTTGAGAGTGTCCTCACTTTCCACAAGTCGATCAAGGTAGCGTTGGAAGCCGTTGGTAAGCCACAAAAGGGGCCTGTTGTGCATGTAGGAGGGCGCCATTTTGACAGTAAGTATCTGCTCAGCAGCATTGTAGTGGTAACTGTTGAATTGATAAAAGCGTCAGTCAAACAATTACAACAGGGCAGAAGTGATGGGTGAATCATACCGGCACCTATTGGCCTCAAAAAAGTCTGAGAAGCATCAAAATGCTTTGGTGAGAGGCGGTAATCCATTTCCACATCAGCTCTGGAGGTGAAAAAGATATCGTCCAGAGCATGTTCAAGATCGCCATCGTACTCATCGACTATATCGCCGGTGGGAGGGTATGAAGAAGGCGAGGCTCCATTGCTCAATGCTGTGCAGTTGCCATCAGGACTGTCGACATCACCAGTAGAGGTGATAGGAGTAGAGGGCGGCATTTTAAAGGTCTTTGCCATCTTGTGCGTCGTGCTTTGGAGGATGAAGGAAAGAGAAAGAGATAGGCCAACGACGAAAGAGGTGAATCTGGCAAGGAAGCTTCACTTGTTTATCTTATCAACATGCAGATCAGAAGGTAGCAGAAGCTGCCAGAGCTGATGTCATAGCAAAGTGTAGCACCTGACCGTCCCAACACGATATAGCCCATGAGGCCGTTTTTGCTACAATGCGGTCCCACCGCAGATACCATGCCAAGGACTGGGGCAGGGAGTGGACGGCGTCTCAACGACAGCTGCAAACAGGCCTGGGCGAGTTTCTACTGGGCAGACTTAATGAAGACGAGCCGGGCAGGAGAGGCAGCGCAAGAAGGCACGTGGGGAACGACCAACTTCTACAAGTCTATCTGCTCTCACGAGACGCACTGGGAGGCTGCGGGCGTGTTTAGCCACCGCATAGTATTTCTTCAGGGTGTCATCGAAGGATAATGCGCTACTGCCCCACCGAGGCAGATGCTCGATTTATCCCCCCTGAGGGCTATAGCACCAGAGCGCCGCGATCATCGAGAGGTCCTTGGCGTCGCCAGCAAGGCCACGTCCGGTACGCCGCCGGCGCCGGATGTCGACTACGAAGTGGCGTCTCGACATGCTCGACTTTCGAAGCGAGACGAGTGAGAGATATACCTCATCTCAATAAACAAATTCATCTTCAAAAAAAAAAACACGGACAACAAAAGAGAAACTAGGGATACTCGCAATACAGAGGCTAAGGCTACGCGGAGTGCTTCACGGCCTGGGCTGTCAGCGGTGGTTTCTCCGACCCAAGGCTCCACCTATCAAAAGTCGTCGTCGAGAAGTCACCTTTACTTCTGGACGTCAAAAATGGTATGCGTCGAATGCTCGTCGAAATACCAATTAAATAAGGGTCCTCGTTTCTCAAGCACCGTCAACCGTACAATCAGGGTACAATGTGCAGGCCGCTTACATCCTGCGCTGTACCCCTAAGTTTTTGGGCCAGGCTAGCCGCGTGCGGCCCGTTCCTCGTCGCTCTAAAAAGGTAGGGCACCCCAGTCTGTCTCTCCTGCCCCGCCTTCGTCTGCCTTGGAGCCCCCCCCCCCCCGGGAACCCGCCCAGAAGCCTGGCCAAGCCACCCACAAAGGTTTTGTAACTGCTTTGATATTGCCCCTCCCCCCTTCTCCTCCCCTTTTACTTCTTGAGAACAATAGTTCAATGGGATGTCAGACAAGCAGCTGATACAAAGACCAATATTTCTAGGCTTTTGAGACGATGACGAGACGCCCAGAACCCCTACATTCTGTTGCACGAGCACGAGCACGAGCACGATTTCACACGCCGGCTAAGACGATGCTGAGGATCATCGCTGGTGTTTTTAGCAGCCAGTTCCAAGAGCAGCTGAGTTTGAGAAGAACCGCACGATTAGCGAATACAAAACTGCGGCATCATCAAAGGTGCACATACGGGATTTATACCGTCCACTTCCTCCAAGGGAGCCTCCCGCATTCCAACCAAAGCAGGGCTTGGTCTGCTAGGCCGTAATACCCTTAGCTGGGTTGAAGGGAGACAGACGCTCTAACATGAGGAGAAACGTTTCTCTAATTTCATCCCTTACTCGTCTATTCATCTCATTACATTGGCGCGTTTTATGCTGCTGTAATTCACCCAGTCACACGCTGACACTCCCTCGAATGATGCCGGTCTCCTAAAGCAAGTTGATAATACGTGCATATCCTCTAGGGAACCTGATCGCCAGCTACTAAGCAGGTATGGTTCCAGAGTAGTACGGATCTGACGTGACGAAGAACTAGAACTGCACTGGCGTATTGTACAGCTCAGTGGCAGTGGGAAGATGGATCATATCTGGCGCGTTGAAGACGTCGCATGAGGACCTTTTTGGTAATTAGCATAAAATATATCAACGGCGGGCAAGTTCTGGCATGAATCCATCCGCTACGCTTGGGATATCTCGGCTCTTGTGGACTGGAAGATCAGTATGGTACTGGTCCTCAAGATGAGCAGAGCAACTCCACTGGCATAAAGTTACACAATGAGGCACAATAGCAGCCTGGCGCTTGATGTTCAACTTCCTCGATTCGTACACGGCACGCAGGCCTATATAATAATCTACATATTTTGATTAATCTCTTCGAACACGAGACTGCCAACAAGGAAATAAACAACAAGCACAATCTGGTATGGTGTAATATCTCCTCGGCTCGTCTGTGACCAGGCACCGCCATCCAGTACGCCAATGCAAATGCTTCCCGCCGCCGCCACCGCCGCCGCCGCCGCCTAGAGGAAGGAAGGAATGTCTGATGTAGAGGGGGGATGTGTAGAGTTCGAGTGCGATTCTGAACGATATGTCATCTGTATGGCCAGGTGCCAGGGCCAGGTGCCCCTAGTATCGACAAGACATACGGTTGCCTGTCTAGGCCTTCTTCTCGCCCTCGGTCTTCCCGGCTTCCGCGGCACCTGTCGGCAAGAACCACGAGGTGAAGGAGCTCTTCATACTGTTCATGGCCTCCTTCTGCATCTGCTCTTGCACGGCAGCTTCCTCCTTGAGCCACTTTTCACCGTTCTCGCGGATCATCTTCTCGATCTCCTCGTACTGCCGCTGGCCGCGCTCACGGGCGATATCCTGGATCATCTTGCCCTGCGCGAAGGCGTCGGCAGGGTTGATCTCACCGTCGGGGACGACCATGACGCTCATGTTCTGAGGCTTGAGACCAAGCAGCGAGCCGAGAGCAGCCATGCCGCTCTTGCCCTTGTGAGGATGCTTGCGCCGCTCGGCCTCGAGCTGCTTGTTGAATTCGGCTCGCGCAATAGCCTCACGACGAGCAAATTCGGTAGGGATATGTTTGCCGTCAAACGACCTAAGGACCTTGCGCACGTCTCCATACTGCATGGTGTGGATGTATTCGAGGAAGGGAATCAGCCCGACGAGCTCCCTGTCTTGAGGCTCGCCGGTCCACTTGGGAAGGACGATCGCATTCTCTGGCTGGGCTCGGACGTGTTCGGCGTTGGTGTCGACGACGATGACCTTGGAGAGATCTCTGTTCAGGTAGGAGAGATCCTGCCGTGCCACAAGTCAGTAAAGCTTCATTGAGAGAAGGTCGTGGTGGAGCGCGACGGGAAAACCAACCTTGATAATCTCGCCGTCCTTGTACTTAGTAGCCTCGCGGAACAACGGCCACACGATAAAGTGGTACGGGTCCAGCTTTCGCAGCAGGGGTTCGGCGATAGCAAAAGGCACAGTAGTGAACAGGACAATCTCGTAGTACTGGCTCAGATAATGCAGGAAGTAGTCGACGCCAGGCCTTTTTGCCAGCCGCCAACCGTGCTCTCGCGTCCACTCGCTGTGCACGAGCATGTCCTCGAGGCTAATGACGAGTGTATATGGGCGCTCAAACATAGGGTCGGGGTCGGGGAGGAGTTTCTCGAAGGCGGGCTCGTGGTAGTATGTCAGGACCTCCTTCATGCGCGTGGATGCGCGGTTCCACCACAGGGACAGGCCCCAGCCATTGGGCACGTCTGGGTGCCTCCTCAGGTCTTCCCCTTCCCAATTGCGGCCCAAGAAGACAACACCACCGGCCATGCCGACCAGTGTAGCGCCGAACATCCAGTTTGCCAGCTTCTGGCGCCTCCGCTCCGTGGAGGAGACGTATGCCGACGCCGGCAGCTCTCCCTTACCACGTCCACCAGCGCCTGCCGCAGCATCCTCCTCGACAGGTTCCAGCTCCGACTTGCGTGCCGCACCGCCCATCTCGTACTCGAGGGTGGAAGGGATTCCTTGGGTCAGGTCGGGAAGTTCGGACAGTGGTATCTGCTTCTCGGGTGCTTGGGTCGACCCGTCGGCTGGCCCAGTCGTCTGAGGCTTGGCCCCCGTGGATCCTGCCTTCAGTGGCTCTTTTGGAGCTCCCTCTGCATTGGTATTCTCGCTGGCATTCGCACTGCCGTCGCGCTGGGACTGCTGTTGAGGAGGAGTGGGTGATGATCGCGGAGTGGTGCTCGATGGTGAGCTGAATCTTGAGGGAGGTGGTGGTCGCTTGCTATCTGCCAGCGCCCTGGCCCATATCGTCGGGACTGCTGCCAGCGCTGGCAGGGCCCGTCGGGCTGAGGGAGAGGAGGAGGAGGCCCATGCCGAGACAGCAGCTGGCTGGGCCAGGCGCAGGGCTGCTCTCGAGAGCATGACGGAGGATACTTGCGCGGGCGAGCGATAGAAAGCCGAGTGCTGTTGAGCGCTGGAGTGTAGCAAGAGGTTGTCAGATAATCTCTGTGCTGTAGGATCACAGCTTCTGGGAGGTAAGCATCGCTTTTGCGCGCGACAGTAGGCTGGGCGGTGGATCGAGAAGAGATTCAAGCCGGATCGCAAGATTTGAGCTGGTTTCTTTAGATTTCGTCACCAAAATTTGCATCACTCCACAGTAGCAGGGTACGTTGGTACCTCAGTACCCGGATAGCTCCAGGATTGCTGCAAGGGCCGCCACCACGCCACCCGAACGCGCTGCCTGCCGGCGGGGTCTTCGGTGCTGCTCTTGGCTCCCAGCGGATCCTAGCGGGTGGCCCCTCCCCCACTACCGGAGCGGCCTCCTCAACAGCAAGAATCCCGCTAAAGATCCGCTATTACCTCAGCATTTCAGGCTCAACACCTCTGCACCTCAATAATTGGACATTGGATCGATGTTTCTTCCCCGCAACAACCTCCTCCCTCTCTCCTCTCCGCTCGTCCAAGTCCTCTCTGGAACACCACACCACATCACCACGGCCAAGCCAGCCTTGACAAGTGCACGGCGCCTTGAACCCACGAACATTCAATGATCAGCGGCCGGCGTCGACCCTCACCCTTCTTTAGAGTGCTCAAGATGGCCTTCGCGGATGCTGCATTCTGAGGGTGGCCATCCTCCCGTTGAACTTGTCTGCACTTGACGATGGGATGGTCCACCCTCTGAGTTCTGCTCCCACTTGTGCCGTCTATTCTTGTTGATCCGCAAAGCATTCTTTGGTGACGCATAGCAGAAGGCGACTCGAACGGCGAGCGGATACCAGACACTCGGTCATTTCGAGTCCCCAAGTCCAGCAAAAAAGCCCACCCTCGAAATTACCGAAACATTTACACATCACGCGATTCATTCGTAACCCTCCTAATTCGAGTCCCTACCACGCACGATACCCGACATTGATCCTCTATACGCGAGTATTACCTTCGATCTTCGGATTCAAGCATAAGAACACGACTGAATCTGGACGAGACGACTACGATCCAATCGTGTTTCCCTTCTGCAGTCATTAGTCATGGCTCGTCGAACCTCGAAAGGCTCCCGTGCCAAGGGTGCCGGTTCGTCGCCGACCACGATTGCACCCGCCCGCCCGCCGCCCCATACCTCTGAGGCCGAGCCGGGCTCCGACGATGCCGTCAATAGCCTCGACATTGCGAGCCTGACCCTCGACGTCCCTTTGAAGCCGGTTGTGTATAGCAGGAAGAAGATTCATCCTTTCCGCCTCATGGGCTTGCCCTCGGAACTGCGTGTCAAGATCTACGAACACTACTTCGATGACATCAACGGCGTCATTGATCTCCAGCCTGGAAACTATTTCGAGATCCACAGGAAGCTCAGGATATTGCGGGTGTGTCGTACCATCTACCACGAGGCCTCTCATGTCTTCTATGGCACAAAAACCTTCCGCATTTTTCCCATCGACGGTCGCCATGTCAAGACGAAGAAGGGGCTCCTGGCTTGCATCAAGCCCCGGTGTCGCAGCCTCATGACGACCCTGGAGCTGCGCCTAGGTCCAGGCTGGGCCAGACCGTACCGCAGCTGGGTTGTGAACGACATGCTCGGCCTCCAGGATTGCGTCAACGTCCGCTGCTTACGTGTTTATATCGAGATCGATCCCAGTGATAATATCTTCAACGGCTGGCGCAAGTCTCCCGGCTACTACGAGAACTTCTGCCGGGATCTCCTCAACAATATCCTCAGGGGTCTGCCGAATGTCAGCAAGGTGCAGTTTGATGCACACAGCCCGGTCAAGAAGTCTGGCAACATGACCCGGGGCCTACTGGAGACTGCCAGGGCCAACGGATGCACTATCTGCTGGGGCCCGGTGAGGGGTTGGACGGATGCTGATGATGACGATGACGAGGTCCCGGAGGAGCTCTGGCCAACCTCGGTCACCTGGAATGTGGTCAGCACGCCAACCACTGCCATCGCGCAGGACGTTGTTGCTTAGCATTAGGTTGATATCACTTCGGCGCAGGCGTTTTCGAGTTTCTGGGGGTTGTTAGGGTCTGGGGCTGCATTTCACGGACGAGTCAAGGCTCCGGGTTTTGTGTTTTCGTGTTTATACTGTATGAGAAGGATGAGGGCTCCAGCCGGATCATTTGAGGCATCCCCCCTTTCGTCTCCCTCTATTTTTTTTTCTCCATAAGCCACTAGCGGCCACATATGACCTCGCAGCGATGAATGAACGACGGATTTCGTTTCTTCACCTTTTTTCACTCTTCATTTCTTCATTGTCTCTTCGCAACCAAGTCTATCAGCCCTTTCACAGGGAAATAATAATCACAGGTTACCGAGCAAGCAACGTATTGATCTTTCGTGATAACGAGCATATCATAAGAGGCCAATTAGTTCCCAGACACTCAACAGGTGATGCATCATCTCAACCACAGTAGTCTTTCGATCAAGCCCTCGCCTGCGCCCGGTACGTCTCCACGTCCACCAGGCTCACAACCCTTGAGATCTTGCCCTCTACAAACCAGTAGAACACAATCTCCCCGAACCGAACTTCCCTCCCCGTGCCCTCCACCCCAGCAAACTCCCCCAGCCGATGTGCCCGTAAAGCTCAACAGCGCAGCTACTATGCCCTTCTCCTCATCCACCACGAGACCACTAATGGCGAACGTGATGTCCCGGATCGCAGCCTGTGCGTCCGTCATGAGTCGCTGGTACACAGGCAGAGCGAGGGTCTTGCCGTTGTGGGTCACAGTGGGGTGACAAAAGGTCGGCAGGCTGGCGGTCATCTGGCGGGTGTTGATGGCGGATATGTAGGACCGGTACGTCTCGGCGAGGCTGGCGCTGCTGTCTTGGCCTGCTGGGTGAGCCGGGATGTCTGCGGCGCGTTCTGCTGCAGCGGGCTGAGGCTGGCGGGGCTGCAGGGGTTCTGTGTCGAGGATGATCTCGGCGCGGATGATTGTGGCGCTGCTGGAAGACCAGATGAAGGCGTGCGCTGCAACCTCGACGGGGAGGGAGGCGGTCTCGTCGTCGCCTGTCTCGGTCGGTGCTGCTCTGCGGATGGTGAGGATCACCCGTGCTGCGAGGAGAGATGGGCTGGTGGCGGCGGCGGTGTTGTCCTTGAGGGCGATGTCCACTGACGAGCTGAGGATGATGTACTCTGTCCCGCTAATTCGAACCTGAGGTGTTGGGAAGGTTGGTCTTGTGATACTGGCATCGTCCAGCCCGCCTGCGCTGGCGAGACGGCCGAGGATAGCGGAGCGGAGGACTGGATCCATCTCTCCTTGCAAGTTCTATCTTGGATGTCTGGGAAATCTAGTGTCCTAGGTTTAATTTTGGGGTGGCTTGACAGTGGAAGAAAGCAATCAGAGTTTCCGCTGCAACATTATCTTGTCGATTGTCAACGGCTGCTTGGCGAGTGTTGGCTGTATTCCGGAACGGGACAGATCCTTCGTCTCCCACGCCCTTCCGGGTGGAGTTTCGTTGTCAGCCATTCACCGGTGACAGTATGCATCATTGCGCCCTGCCGCATACTATAATCTTTACAAGATAATATTGCGCAAACGAGGTTTAATTTCTTCAGTGTCCCGAGGTCGGGCGTTCAGGGAATCCGCGTCGATGTCAACAGGTCTTCCAACTCCAGCGAAACCCGAGACACTGTTCAGGAGCCTATCAGGATCTAGAATTTAAACACAATACGTCACATTACTCATAATGAGCTCTGCAGAGATCGTTGACGTTTAAATATAGCTTTTATGTCGTCTGGTAAGTAAAGGCATTGTGTCACGCCCGAGCCGTGACATACCCGGCCGCGCGTGACGGCGGCAGAGATCGTTTCGCCTTCATGAAGCTGGGATGAGATCAAGAAGATCAACGCTGCATGCGAACTCTCGTATATTTATTAGATCCGATCTTGCCGAGAAACATCGGTACCGTGCATAGGGGAGTGTCGTCTTTTTTTTTCTTCTTCCTTTTCTTTTTCCTTTTTCGAGATTCTGACACGCGAGACCCACAAGTTGCGCATCTGAAACAAACCCACGGGCTTGTGCCAATGCCGTCTCAAGTTATCCCGAATAGCCACACGAGGAGCCCTCGTCCCGGGACCTCCTGGCGCTCTGATTCGTCCCGCGCGTATGCGCTCGCGCGCTTGTTGTGCATCCGACTTTTCCAGAGAGAGTTCCAAATTTAGAAGAAACCTGGGCGCGTGCAAAGAGGCAAGTGTTTGTGTCAGTAGCGAGCGGCAAGCCGCTGGGCATGCAGGAGGTTGGTCTCATAGCCCTGGCGCCGGCAGCTCGTCCGATGAAAACTGTCCGCTCTCTCCTCTTTTGGACGCGTGGACGGGGCCTTCTTGGTCCTGAGGCGCAGCTCCGTGACATGTTTACTCAAAAGGGAGTGAATATCTCTCCTTTTCGGAGAGACTCAATAAGGCCGGCCAGTCTCCGCAGTGATGGTCTCGTTGGCGTAAGTGAGTTTTCTTTCTCTCTCTCCTTTTCGTTCTTCACCCGCATTGTTCAACCGGTCACCCTGGATCTGGCCATCCATCAATTCAATTTTGTAATTCACGATATCGCGGCCGGTCTCAGCGTATTTTTTTTTCACAACGTCCGAGGAGGATCCTTAGGGGCGGACAACATATATTCTTTTTCCCAGCGGCAGGGCCTCAGCAACACACTTTCCAGTCCAATCCGAACCTTCTATGTTTACGACTCCTCCGACATAATAATAACAACGAACACGCCCCTACCACGTCTTCATTGACATACGAAATCATGACACCATGTCTTCCTCTCCTTCGCAACATCACCACGACCGTCTTCCTCCTCCTCTCCCACATCACACTGGCACTAAGCTTGCCAACACAACAACACACTACGCGGGACATCAGGAACGACACTCATAGGCACAGCAAGAGGGCCATCAATCTTGGCAGCGTCGGTGGCAGCGTCGCCGGAGGAGCGGCTGGTCTAGTAATTCTTGCGCTCATCATTGGGCTGGGAGCCGCATCGATTGCGCTGTTTGGGTCAGTCGAGTGGGCAGAGCTCAGGGGCAAGAACAAGGAGGCACAGAATAGTGCCGCACAGGAGAAGGGGGGTATGACTCGGACTCGGACTCGATCGAGGAGTATAAAGAGAAGGCAGTGCAGCAGGGCAGGCAGGCAGAGGCTGTGACCAGCGAGAAGCCTAGTATGCCGAAAAGGCCACGTTTGGCACTGAAGAGTTTCCTGCCCATGGATTTCAACTACGCATGGGGCTCAAACCACTCTAGACCATGATCTCATAGATATATTACGACCTTAAGAGAAATAGAGATTAGAATAAAATGTCTTCACCGTTTCACGAAGCATTGCCCCTTCTCTACGTTGAGCCAGTCGTTTCTGCGGAGATCTCATATTCATTCTCTCCCTCTTCCCCTGTTCCAATCTGGTAGAACATAAGATGAAATCATTTATTCAATTCCTGGAGTATTCATGAGTTCTCAATCGCTGAGTGAAATGCAAAGCTCAAGTAGCCTCCTCCAGCTCGGTGTAGGCTGGCAGGACTTCCAACTCCTCAAACTCCCGCATCGATATATCGTATCCCAAATGCCTCTTAAGCAGCTCATGCGTCACGAACCTCTCGGGACAATTGCCCTGCGCGTCCACAAATGACACGTGGTGATTCAGATCACTGATCCGCTTGAGCTCGTTCGCATGTCGGTGGTGGTGCGGACAGCCATCCACCCCGATCAGGAAAATCGTCACATGCGCCCAGGACAGGCCCAGCAGATCCAGCTCGAACTCGTCCATATCCGTAGCCTCCCCGTCGAGCAGGAGCAACAGCCGCAGCATACGGGTCTCAGGCCCGGCCTGCCACCCATAGACGGGATGGTGCGTGGCGGAGGCGGAGTGCTTTTGGAAGTGCAGGTTCTTGACGAGCTGCCAGCCAGTCATGACCCGGGTCCCGCCGCCGACGGGGATGTTGCTCCATGTCTCGTCGAAGTTGAGGTGGTTCACGGTGCCGATGTAGCGGGCGTTCGTGGCAAAGGTGACGAGGTCGTAGCCGCGGTGGTTGTGGGCGTGGTTGGACATGGCGTCGGTGAATCGGCGGATGATGGCCTTGGCGACGTCTGCTCGTGATGTCAGCTGGCTATCCTCTGATCTCGTGTGGTGTGCGAGAGCAACAACGACTGACCTTTGTTTCTCGGCTGACAAGTCGACACGTATCTTGTAATCGTGTATTCATCGTACACAGGTTTCACCGGGTCGAAGTCCATGGAGCCGGAGACATCAAGCAGGATCATGGTATCATCGTCTGCTTTCTCTGGACGATCGAATGCTCGAAAAGGCGGCGGCATGACTTGTCTTGAATAGCCATCGGACTTGTGTTGTATGTGGCAGACGTCGGCGTTTGAGAAGTATGCCGGTGGAGGCTCGACTGCTGATGCCATCCGGGCTCGGGCCATGTTCATGGATGAGATGACGTCGGGCTTCATCCTCGCGTCCGCAGTCCCCTCGCGGTGGTTTAGGACCCAGTACAACCGCTCTTCTGCTGTGTCCTCGTAGCCTCGCCAGGCAGGAGTGATACCTCTCCACCCTGTTACGCGGTCAGGATTTAGTTATTGAATACCTTTCTGGATATAAGGCTGGCCGATGGGTGAGGGGGGGATGAAGGAGGTTGGGGGGGTGGGGGTGGAAGACTAACCTGCCGCAGCATCCACGGTGAACTTGAGAGGGTTCGATGCTCTATTTGCCCACGCCACAGGGATCGGTTCAAAGTACCCAGCTCTGAGCAGATGCAGGTACTGGATGGGCCGACGAGCACGAAGATCTGCAATCTTCGTAGCCATTCCCATCTTCTCCTGATATGCAGTCGCGATCTGCCTCCATGTCTCATCAGGCCAGCGGCCTAGTTCTTCAGCAATGATTGAGTCTTTCAGAAGCTGTGCCTCCTCGGCTGCTTTCTGATCGGCAGACTTGATGCGGAGAAACTCCTTGGCTCGCTTTAGTTTCGACACATGCCCGCCGGCTGCAGAGTCCACCGCGCCCGTCTGAGAGCTCAAAGGACCCTCGTCATCCCATATGCTCTCTGCTGGCTCCCTTGCGTCGACGTTTATCTGCGCCTGGCGGTTCAGCGACTCGTTGAGCCTGAGGGTCTGCTGGATTGCCTGCGTATGATACCTCGGGATCGGCCTCATCCCACCCGCCCAGAACGCAGCAGAGGATCCATACGCGCCGGTCCGACTGCTGAAAAGACCGTACGGAGAGACGACATTGAAGCGATATGGGTTCCTAAAGCTCAATGTCTGCTTGTTGTCGGTGTACGCCTTCTCGCCAGGGTACATGACCGCCCTCGACCACATGTCCTGGACGGGGTAGCGAGCCATCTTGCGCCTCGTGTACTCACATGACTGGCACGTGCAGTAGAACTCCGAGTCGTGCTCTGGTGGCTCGAGGTCCGCATTCCAGATGTTGTAGTGCCGCTGGACAGTCTGGAGGAAGAGCTGCATTTCTTGCTGTGGGCGGAAGGTCAGCTAAGCAGCGTGTGGACCGGAGGTCTGGGAGCAAGCAGTCGTACCTCATCCCTTGCGCGTATTTCTGCAGCCGTGATGACTGCATTCCTGTGTTGATAGTGCGGGATGCTTTCTGCGTAAGAAGGCGGCGCTGCCGCGCGAGAGCTGGCCATCGCACCTTGTCCTTTCGAGGTAGACATGATGGTTTTGAGCTGCTGATAAGGGATGAATTGAATCACAGCGAGAACGGGAGAAATATATATATATGGCAGCTAGATTGGCATGCGTGATATTTCGGAGCAGAAGTCCGGTACTTTGCGCCAAATAAAGAAAGAAAAAATGACACATGCGGTATTTGATGTACCCCGGCTTTGGCTGTGAGATCCGGCTGTCAGATACGAGGTGCTCAGGTGCCCGTGGCGAGGTGGCGCCACGCTGACAGTCCTGCAAGGCAGTATTGGGACAAGGAGGTAAGAGGAAGCGCAATGGTAGGAGGGGAAGATGTATCTATTCTGTAGGGCGCTGCCTTGCTCTGGGTGGTTGGTTCTGGTAATAGCTTCAAGACTGGATCTTGAAGAGAAGAGAAGGGTAGAGTGCTGATCAAGAGCGAGGGGAGCACGCGGCCCATTTCAACCAGAGTTAGTGTATTTCGACCAGAGTGGACAAGCGTGAAGCCGTCCCAAGGTTACTGTGCCGCGCTGCTGTAGTATTGTGTTTCAGGGCCTCACCTGCCCGTCTCGTCGCAACAATGTCAATGCGAAAACACCATTTTGGATAGCTGTTAGCTATATGATCGCAGCTCAAGAAGTCCTCATTACGGTTAAAGCAAACGGAAAGTTGCTTGTGTTTTTTGACGTTGGGAATAAATTTAGCTAATGTCATTATAACTACACAGCATGCTGAAATCGAAAGCTCAGTATAATATATTATAGGTCTATCTAACTATCGTTCATAGTCCACATACCCGTATTATTACTCGTCCGAATCCCTTCAGACACCTCGAGCCTCGCGACGCGACGGACCTAGACAACATCGTACTGCATCCGCTGCAGCCTACTTTGTGCCACCAGACCTAAGCTGACAACCGTCAATAAATATGGAGCTGTAAGTGTCAGGTAAGCGATAGGCCGAGAGACGGATGACTCAATTATCCTACTCACACAGCTCAGTGAGGCACGAACTCCCTCAGCCATGATGCGGAACATGGGCGCTACGGCACCAAAAGTGCCACCGAATCACAATTGAGAAGAGGCAATGCAGGGGTGGGCAGCTTCGTCATGGGTGTCCTGCATGTCAGCAGCGTGGCTGTTCTTCTTGATCCTGATTAAAATCTTGTTCTTCACATCACATGTCAACACGTGCGTTGTCCTGCAGGTGTTGCGCGTAACACGCCCTCTTTCATGCAAGAATGAGCTCATTGGAAAACAACCCTTGGAGGCCACTCCAGCACCATCAACGACGATATTTTGGATTCAGGGTGTCGAAGGGTCCTGGCACAATACACAAAGCACCTAGCAATGGCAGCCCGACAGCTCGGATGTAATATTAGTGAGCACACTACGAGCCGAGCGTTGTTGGGATCGAATGCCTGGGCACCGCTGCTTTGCGAAACCCAAAGTTTATGACCGATCCAGTTTAACACTGGTAAAAGATCCGAATAACTTTATCTGAAATGATAGAGTATTCTTCAATGTTTATCAAGACGGAGAAAAAGGAAGAAAGCCAAATGATCCTAATGTTCGAGCGTCACAGGTGAAATGAAAGGGCATCGTCACCGCGTATGTATCTTCACCTGTCTGTCTTAAACAATCATACACACTGCTTAACCCCTAATCATGCACCGCCAGAGCCTCTTATTCTGCATGCTCAGTATTCATTAGCGTGAATGCAAGCACCTGGGCACCCTGGTGCAATTTTAGGTAGGTTCATTTGCTGACTCTGCATAGAGCTGGGCACACCTTCGCCGAAAGGGGGCCACCATATGAAAGTCACCTAATCCGATCATTTTTATCTGTGGAGAGAGTGTATGGTCCAGTGGCTGGATCCGCTGAATCGGTGACAATCAAGATGAGAAGCCCCGGGCGGCTACAGATTCATGCTGATAAATGAAAAGGAGAGGCATGGAATAAATCGGGAGAGGGGGGCGGGAGACACACTGCACATTCCACATTTCAGGGGTTGAAGTTCTTCGCCCAGAGCCTACTCCCTGATCCGTATCCCTATCGTTGACATCGAACTATTGTCGCAGGCTCGCTATCTGAGATCCTCAAGATGGTGTAGACGTGATAGTCAAGGCCTGGATGGGAATATCCTCTCACTCGTCAGGTGTGCGGGATCATGGACCGCTTGAGGACTTGCTGGAATCCGGGAATCCTTGGTGCTCAGCGTTTTATACAACTTCTGGTCTTGAACCCGACACACGTATTTCAAGCATTGACATGCCAACTACTTCGACCTTCACCTTTCCAAGTTATCTCAGCACCATTGCCGTCAAACCTCACATCTCCGCCCCTCCTAGTCTTCTGCAGTCTCACACAAGTCCTCCAGGGCTACCTCCAAGATCCAACCCAACATGGATTTGTCGACGGCCCTCCACCGCCGCGTCGCCCGCACTGCCGCCATCCCCCTTTCCCTCCTGACGCAAGCCGCCGAGGCATACCCCGTGGAGCCGCCCATGAACTTCAACAGCCTGACGGCCAGAATCAACATGACCGCCGCGGCGGACACGGTCCACAACCTTGTCAAGCGCGCTGAGAACGACTGCTGCGAGGACCTCGCCACTGGCGTTTCCAAAGGTTGTACCTTTGAGCAGCAGGACCACTGCTCGAACCTGGCCTCCGGAGTGCCGGTGAACTGGTACCTCATGGGATTTATGGGGGTTAGTAGCGATGGGGGCCGGAATGTTGTGCTAAGAGGGCTTGGTTTTCTTGTTGATCAGGAAGAGGACAAAGCTGATACGCGTGTGGTCATGCGTAGCGAAGGAGAGGGCATCATCGACAGAATGAAAGAGAACATCAACATGATCCCGGTTTGGAACTTCTGTCGACTGTGCCCTGTCCTTCTCCCTGACCAATATCTGGCGGGCCATATCCCTTCGCCAATCATGAGTGTAGAAATGTCATGGTGTTCTTTGATTGCAACTTTCTGAAATCTGCTACGTTACAAGACCAGAAAGTATATATATATATATACCCTCTATCAAGCGGCTCAAATCTGCGGGCACGTTGCGAAGAAAACACTGATAGAGTTCTCTGTTAGATTTGTAGAGATCCCAACATTTCCAGACTCCGCTAGGCTGCTAATTATAGCGGCTCGCAGTGTTTGTTTACCGCGCTGACTACGTGCTTGAGATTATCGGTTCCCCCATCTGCCGGGTGCTGTGGAAACTTAATTGGGTAGTGCCCGTGCAAGTGCAGAGCTTCACTTCGTTGTTGATGTCGAGCCCAAGGCTCGCTCAGCTATGAAGTCGGTCTCGCTCATCTATACGCTCGCTAGCTCGTCTCCCTCGCATGTAAGCTGTGCGATATCAGGCTCAGAGGCGTGGGAAAAAAAACCTGCATAAGCCCAGACAGAGAAACCCAAGACGCTTGTGATAAAATTTCGACGAAAGCCCTTTTCATTGATGCCTCTCGACATCATCAGAGCCTTAGATTTAAGACAAGCGTGGCTTTTACGGCTTGGCGCTGGACTTGGCACGGCTGGATCGTCCAACGCTCGCAATTGTGGTCCAGCCGTCGCTCGCGTATTCGTACATTGTTCCGAACACCACTAAGAAGGCTGAGCCTCTCAGATTGGGCCTATCTCATTGGTTGACTATAATGAGACAATGCTTTGGGCAGACAACATGGAAGTGAATAAGAAGCTGGACATTTCCCCCAGAAGACATCGAGGTAAAAGAGAACAAGTATCTCAAGACATCAACCTCCAAGACTCCCCCAGCTTCATAGACGTTGCTCTTCCACTTGTTGCCTCCCCGCACATTTCGAGCTTTTGAAGACTGCCACCAGCGAGCGGAAGCGCGTGCCCTACTTCGGTCATTTCCAGAAAACCACTCCTCGACATCAAACTTCGGAACGGGAGCGCACACCCAAGTCAGGAACGACGACCACAGCAGCATCTCTAAAAGGGCAAAACACGAAGAAAAAGGAAAAATGTTGGGCATGTTCGACTACCGTTACAAGCTCCCCATCCACTGCGTGGAGCTCTTCCTCATCGTGGCGGTCATAGCCATCAGCGGTGCCCGGCTCACCCTCCCGGGCTTGACCAGGACGAGGGCCAACACCATCGCTCTCTCATTCGTGAGTTTCCCGCCCGGTTTGGAGCTGCTGTCAAGACTTTTCATGCCTCCATACTGACTTGTGAGGACGGAAATAGTCTGCCAAATCCATCGCGTTCATAGGCTATCAAGTCCTGACCGAGCATGTTGCGCGGCTTCGGAAGTGGAAGAGCCTGAAGGCTTATACGATCGTCAACGGTCTGGAGGTGGTCTTCTGGGCAGCAGTCGTCTTTCTGGTCATCCAGGCCAACTTGGCCCGCTGTATCGGCACTGGCTGCACCCTCAGCTGGGTCGTGGTTTCGCTCTCTATCATAATGAGGTAAGCTGCGCGCTTCCCAACGCTCCCGGGTCGTAAATCTCCCATAAACGTTTGAGCTGACTCTTCAACAGCCTTCTCTCTTTCTACTCCTTCCTGATCTGCTATATTGCTTTCCGGAAATCGCGCGAGGAGCAGACATATGTCAACAATAACCAGGGGTACGACATGTCGCAAAGGCACCCCGTCGCCCCCGCGGCGTGGTCTGGGTCCAGTACTTCTGAGTCGGTGAGGAAGTAAGGCGCGGAATTAGACACGACGAGACGTTACAAGACACTCAGCGAACATGAACGGGTATGGAGATTTTTGGATTAGTACGCATCGGAATGCTAGAGCGGATAGATTGGCGTTCAAGTGCTGTTAGGGCCAGAAGAGGCTTAAGAGCATGGATTATTCCATTGGGTTATTTTTTTTTTTCTTCGGGCAGCATTTAGAATTCATCAGCAATGCTTAATACGCAATGGCAGTATTTTTATGTTCAGCGGTCAAAAAGTTTGCTGATTGCTGTTTCCCTGTCTGAAGCAGTTATTATATCTTGGGAAAGTCCGGGACATAGTATTGCCCCCAGACCCGTCCGTTATTCTCATAGCCATATGAGCGTGGACCACCTATGAGCCTGAGACGAGGTTCTCTCACTATGTCTTTTGTTCTCTAAATAGAACTCCCGCACTATCTCTACTCCTTTTCCCGGTCAAAAGGCTCTCAGCCTCGTTCATGCATTCATGCTAATGGAAAAAAGGGCGAAAGGAGCATGGATAGGGTCTAATAGCAGCAGGAAGAACGAAGAAGAGGCATTCCCGTGATGAATAGGTTTCATATTCATTCAGTAGTATGTAAAGTCTCCAAATCGTTTCATACATCAAATGACCTATATAGCAGGATTGATTGCTTCACTTTACTAGGCTCTTTCTCCTCGTAACGCTTAAACTTCTAGACTGCGTGTAGACCTATTTCAGGAAAAGGTCCTGTGTCGAGGTTTGGCCTGCCGAAAATGGCAGCCCAGACTCGCCATTTCTGGAACCCCAAAACACCCCCGACAAGAACATTTTACCTAGGGGGGAAGGGGGGGAGGGCATGTATACTTCCCCAGCCCACGCATCACAGTGGGCAGCGTAACTCTAAACAGGCTTGGTGAAAAGCTAGGATCTTGGAATTAGGCGACTAGGAGCCGGAGAATAGGACATAAAAAGGAAAAATGTTTTCAGGTCGGCCAGGCTGCTGTATATTAATTATCTTGTATTTTCAGTTAAATCCTCGAGACCACTTGAAACGTATTCTCTCCGCCTTTTATTGCAAGAGCGCTGCTATTGCATTATCATTGTTATAAACAATACGGCACATAATATCCCCCACTTCGCTCGGTCTCGTAGCATCTTTGCCGCGGGAATCTTGTTTGCCGGCTTCGCGATGAGGGTAAATCCATCTCGTCTAATTCTTCCCAGTGCGCTCGACATCAGTGGCCCTGGTCAAAAGGCCCTCCAAGCACCAAAGCTGATCAAATTTGTATAGTCCCCACAATCTAAGTTGAAATAAATAATCCAAGCAGAGGACCATGACATATATTAAATCGTGATCTCGGCCGTGAGTTGGGTAGGGACTCCTTCTAGCCTAGAAGGTCGAAAGGCAGGAAGAGGAGAGTCTAGAGGCAAAACAATGACTAGAGACATTGATAAGAATATGTCGTGTTTGCAAACAATGCAAAGACGGGCCGCTGAAGCAAGAGCAGATCGAATGCCGACAATATCTTATCGAGGGCAGGCTGGGCTTGAACATAATTAGTACCACGGGAATCTTAGCATTATACGCCTCACATCTATGTAAGATGTGACCTTGCTGCGTTTGCTTATTTTGAAATGCAATTTGATATCACAGGTAACGGAGCTGAGATCTTGGATGCAAGGTGCGTATGAGTGAAAAGCAAGCCTCTGATGCAAGAGTACGACTTAAACGTCTTGGGATGTGTGCTCACCTTGTTCTTTTGCTGAGTGGAGGCTTAGAACATTTAGCATAATTTAGAGTAGGAATAATCTTCCGACCCTCTTGTCTAAGCTTGCTGTATGCTCGTTGCAACCCTCGATTTGAGGCTGATCCTGCCTCTAGGGACGTCGAAATGATTGATCAGTCTCAAACGTTCATAGCGTATAATTGATCTGCACAAGACCAATAACTCTGAATTACCTGGTTCTCGGCCTGTCTCCCCTGCACGAGATCGGCCGCGCCCAGATGCCCCCTCGTACCATACGCGCCATAGTGCAAAGCAGCCTGCATAAATCCTACAAGCTACCCCGGATTCTCCAATCCAGGAGTGGATGCATTCCCCGTCCTCACGCTATCCTTCCCCGCGAAGGGTGATGACTTTGAAGACAAGGGTCCGCGTCCTCCTCCAAGAACTTCCACCAATGGCCCACCGGACGGCTTGTCCTAATGCATTCTGGGGCTCACATGGACCCCTCGACGCCATCATGAGAGCTCTGCAGGCTCTATCATGTTGTATGCAGGCTCTTGCGGCGTAGTCGGGCCGCCGCTCCTGTCACGCGATCTGGTTGAGGTAAGGTCTCGACCATCCCCTCGCATGTGCCTGGCTGCAGCGTTGGACGTGAGGAGAAGAAGGGGTGAAGACTGGATCCCTAATAAGAGCCTCGCGAGACCCAGCATGCCGGGTGCAGACGCGATTGCTACCGTGACATTCGTTGGGCAGGGTCTCTTTGTTTTCTTTCCCCCCTCTTTCTTAAGAGACCAATCCTCACCCGACATCGACACCGTCTGGTCCCAAGAGCCATAGAAAGGCCTCCTCGTCAAGGCCGCCGTAAATACTTAGCAAGATCAACTTCTCGAAGGGGTCAGCCAGTATGGATATCACCCAGAGCAAGGAGTCGGGCCCTCAGCACCTCGACGAGAAGGGACCCGATCCTGATTTCTCGAATTCCAAGTTCATCAATCATGAGGCGGCGCAGGCCACGGCGAACGAGCACAGCTTGACCCTGTGGCAAGCCCTGAGGACGTACAAGAAAGCCGCGTTCTGGTCGGTCCGTAAGTAAAAGACCCCCCGCATAGTCTTTCATGAACGGTCTCCCCTTCCGCTGCTCCTGATCTGCTCACGACGACGCACAGTGATCTCCACCACCGTTATCATGGAGGGTTACGACACCCAGCTGCTAGGAAACTTCTGGGGCTATACGGCCTTCCGCAACAAGTTCGGCAAATACGACGGCCCTGAGAACGGCTACCAGGTCAGCTCTGCGTGGCAGACCGGAATCAACGACATCGGCGCTGTTGGCAACATGATCGGTGCGCTGGCAAACGGCTACCTGACAGCCAAGTATGGACACCGCATAGTCCTCATGGGCAGTCTTGTGTGGCTCTCGGCCGCCATCTTCATGTGCTTCTTCGCTCCGAACATCCAGGTCCTGCTCGTGGGCGAGTTCCTCTGCAACATCCCGTGGGGCGTGTTCGCAACGACAGGGCCTGCCTATGCTGCCGAGGTCGCGCCGCTTGCCCTTCGTGGCTACCTCACCGCCTACATCAACCTGTGCTGGTGCATTGGCCAGTTCATCGCTTCCGGGGTCCTCAAGGGCCTCGAGGCCAACACGTCGGAGTGGTCCTACAAGATCCCCTTTGCCGTCCAGTGGGTCTGGCCTGTCCCGCTCTTCATCGCCGCCCTGCTCGCGCCCGAGTCGCCCTGGTTCCTGGTCCGACAAGGAAAGCTGGAGTCGGCCAAGAAGTCCCTGATGCGCCTGTCCCAGCCGGAGCACAACGTCGACTACGACTCCACCATTGCCCTCATGGTACACACAGATAAGATTGAGAAGGAGGAACGGGCTGGCGTGTCGTTTGTGGACTGCTTCAGGGGAACGAACCGCCGCCGGACAGAGATTGCCATCATGTGTTTTGTGAGCCAGGTCACCGACGGTGGTGCGCTGGCTTATACCGGAACCTTTTGTGAGTCGCCTTCAGTACCTCGTTCCCCTTGACACCCCCGTGCCGCCTGGACCCGGTGCTCTCGCGTCTGCCCAGCCTGCTGATACTGCCCACAGTCTACGAGCAAGCTGGCCTGAGCACCGACCTCTCCTACGACCTTGGTCTCGTCGGCACCGCCATCGCGTTCATCGGCGTCATCATCTCGTGGCTGTACATCTCGAAGTGGGGCCGGAGGACCATCTGGCTCGGAGGCTCGTACGCCCTCGTCCTATGCCTCTTCCTCATCGGCATCATGGCCTCCGTGACGCCACAGACCAGCGGCCTCGGAATCGCCGAGTCCGTTATGTGCATTGTCTGGCTCGGCTCTTATTCGATGAGTGTCGGCCCGATCGTGTACACCATCGTCGCGGAGATCGGCTCGACTCGTCTGAGGACCCAGACTGTCGTCCTTGGTCGTACGGCGTATTACTTTGCCAATCTCATCGGTGGCATCTTGGAGCCGTACTTCATGTCGCCCACCGCGTGGAATGCCAAGGGAAAGACTGTGAGTCTCGCCCCTCGGGGATCTGACTGAGTCTCAGTCATGGTGCGTTTCGAGCCTGTTTGCTGACATCATGTTCTCTTTGCAGGCTTACTTCTGGGGCTGCCTGTACTTCCTGACGACGGTTTGGGGCTGGTTCCGTCTGCCAGAAACCAAGGACCGCACTTTCGAGGAGATGGACATCATGTTCCAGCGCAACATTCCCTCCCGCAAGTTCGCCACGTACGACATCAACGCTGAGGCTGATGACCGGTTTGTGGAGCACTGAGCGATGCGAAGGTCATTGTGCGAGCATGGATGAAGAGCTGTCGACCAAGAAGTCTTCGTTTCGTGTAGAGACCGAGCGATAGCAAACAGAATATGCTGTATCGCTCTCGTTCACCTTGGCCTTGCACAAATTTGTCATGCAGCCTTTTTCTCCGGCCCTCGTGAAATCGATTTCCAGCCTAGTGGTCACTATCCCCACGAATAAACCACAACCTTGAGCCCATCGCAGGACCCATTCGGTAGATTAGTAGTACCTGTTGCGAAATACCAGTGTTCAAGCCTATGAGAATGCCGACACCACTGAATGATTCGGGATGGCCGGTCAAAACCCATCTCCACGCCCTATCCCTTACGGACGCGCCTACTATGTAGCTAAAGGAGACTCATTTATAAGCAGATGCTTTGGCTATGTTGAGGGGATCGGAAGTCAGCGCTCAAGGGCAAGCCGTCGACCAGACAGTAGTTTCCACATTCGTACTCGCTATGGGTCACATGAAATGATACCGGGACCAAAGATCATGACCTGTAACCAGTACACTGCTTTGAAAGCTGCTTCGGGTATAAGGGACTTTGTGATGGCCGATGGCTTGCGAAGAATACAGAGAAAGGCAAAGCGTGTTCTATCGTGCGCTGCCTAGACAGCAAGGCCGGGGGTAAACCCAAGATCGCCGTTCCCATTGCCCAGGTGACAGGAGCGAGCTCTGAGGCGTAGTGTCGGGAACAAGAGCGTGCGCGACCTTTTCATGGTGAAGTGCTGAATCTCGATTAGCTTTTGAGGGCATCAGTTATTAAGCCGCGTGGGGAAGACTGACTGACGCCCGACAGCATACTCGTCCGTCGCCTCTGCCTCCAATTTTAAACATTACAATCATACACACTCCCCCAGATCACACTCCCCCAGATCATCCTACCCCTTCATCGCGAGGTATAAAGCGAGGGCAGGTATGTGGTACGCATGTGTGCCATCTTCATTACCTGTTCTTGCACTGTGGAAACGGAAACGGGTTGTCCTCCTCAAAGCGGCGCTTCTTGGGGTTAGTCCTAGGTTCAGGCTTGCGGCGAGATTTGGGGCCAGGATCGAAGCCGGCATTGAGGTCAGGCCTAGGTCCAGTGTTGGTGACAGGTGAATGTTCCTAAATATCCACGTCGTCGTCCTCGTCCATTGCCTCCAGCTTCCCCTTCCCAGCGGCCTCCTCCTCGGCCTCGTCATCGTCCGGTGAGAGCTGAGGCCACTGGACTACAAACTCAGGTGGGCTGTCAAGGTCGTCGGGGTCTCGAATGACAAAAGCCACGAGGGAGGAGTTCTTTAGTCCCTTGCTGGCGGGGGTCTCGTCGCCCTGGATCTTCAGATCCCTCCATCCCTTGTCACTGTCATTTGGGTCCCTCAGCACGCCGTACGAGATGCGTATGTCCTGGTCCACCGGCGGCAAGGGTTTGGGAGGTGCACCGAAGCGCGCGGATAGGCCTTTGTTATTGGAATCCCTGTTGCGATCTCGGTCACGGATGGCGAAGATCAGCTCGGCGGCCACGTCGGAGAAGGTGGAGAGAGGGTTGACGAGGAGGGAGAAGGTGTGTATGCCATATCGCATGCAGAGGCAGATTGGCATATCAGCTGGGTCCTGATGTACAGCTTCCTTGGGAGGCTTCAAGAAACGTTAGCATCGTTGAGATGTTTCGAGTGGCAGACACGTAAAGTGGTGTACAAACACGTCGCGGGGTATTAGCAACTCCTTACCATCTTGACAGCCTGAGAGGTCATGCAACCTCGAGCGACCGAAAATATGCGTTTGGGTACACCTGGTGTGTCGGTTGAGGAGGTGCAGACGGAGGGCAGGTAGGGGCTGAAATGAGGATGCTGCAAAGGTTGACGGCCGGCCAGCCAGCGGGGTTGAGATGTAAGGGAGGTTGCGAGAGGCCGACAAAAGGTTCTGGGAGCTTCAGCACAAGCTACCACTGAATGTACTGTGGCCCTACGACAGCAGTGTCGAACGCTACCGCTCAGGGTTACGTCAGGGCCTGCAGCTCAGCGGGTGGGCCCTGCACTGCAGCAGCTTAGCTACTTGCCTAGTCTGGCAGGCAGTCGGGCATGGATACGAAAATCCAGCTTCAGAAATGCATCGAAACAGCTCTTTGTGACTTCCACCTCGACAGCATGGGATAACACGGCGCCACCCTTTCCCACCAGACGCTGCAGTACCTCTGAAGAATCGAGCCCTGATACCTGGATCCCTTGATCATATTCCCCTGGTCTCGCGACTGACTAGTGAGATGTTCAGTCGACCGCCCAAGACTGAAGAGGAGTGGCAGGCCCTCCTCAGCCGGCCGAGACCACCACCGATCTCACGGGAGGAACAGATGAGACTCGCCCTCGAGAGCTCTCGCCTACACCTGATGGCTCCCACCAGGATCATACTCGCAGCCGTCAGCTCGTTCGGCGTGGGCGCCGCGCTGGGGTTCTCGCAGGGGGAGCAAGATGGCGGGCCTTCAGTTCCGCGCAGAGCATGCCCACAAGCTGCCCACCACGCCCACCGGATGGTTTATGTACCACAAGAGCAAGAACTACAACATGGCCCGGGCGAGCGTGAGAGAGGCCGTCAGGATGGGTGCCAGGGTCTCCTTCTGGACCACTGCCATGTTCTCCATCGAGAATCTCTACGACAACTACCGCCAGTCTAATGACTTTGTCAACACCGTCTTGGCCTCCTTGACCGTCGCCGGTGGCTTCAGTGTCTGGAGTATGTATGCCCTTGTGTCCATGCCTCTTGTCTCCACCATACCGCTGGAGGGCTGCGCTGGGAACTTCCGCTGACCATGCATCGTTTGTACACAGACAGGTTCAGCCTCGCCATGACCGCTCGAACGACAAAGACCGCCCTCGTCGTTGGCCTCGTCTACGGTGGCTTGCAGGATGTCATGGGTGCAGCTCGGGGTCGACACATAGGCTACATTGACTGGCTTCGGAGACGCTTCGCGTCTGTTGCTGGGGAAAAAGAGACGGCTGCCCCCTGAGTTCCCGACGCTGGTTGGCCAGACCCGACATAATACGGTTTCCGTCCTGCACTGGGGCGAGCAACATCCAGGAGGATCTCATTTTGCAGCCACCGCGCACGGTTGTGTCCGACAAGAACCAATGCCCGATCGTCGGACGTGTTCTTGTCATGCCTACGCCCCGGGCTGGAGTTATGTTCGATCCAAGCAGCGGCTTCGGGAGACATGGCAGCATCCAGACGCTTCCTGACATCCTTAAGCCTCCTTGAGCCGTTTCTCCACTGCATCCTTCTTGCGCTAGGGAGGACGAATTTGCGGACTCCTCTGGAGAACGTGGTGCAACACACGAGGAGAACTTAAAAGCTGCTGCCATACTATGCCTCGACCCCTTCCGAAAGGTTGACAGGCCGCCAGACTAGCGAGGGCAAGCCAGCCCCGCACATCGGCTGTGCTGTGGTCGCTCCAAGGGGACCCACAAAGAGCCGAACTGCACGCCAGCCAGCGGGCCAAGTACGGCCAAGCTAAGATGCTCGCATCCAACGACCTAAACCGACCATACTGCAGACACGCGCCTCAGTCCGGGGCCCTAACATCTTGGGGTTCCCTCCCCACATTTCATGCTACGCTATCTCGCATCACCCACGGCCGTGGCCTGCTGAAGGTTGTCCCCAGCGCTGCTCCGTACTGCACAGTGTCACGAGACATGTCGCTGCGACTTGCGATTCGAGCCTGGCGGGGCTGCTGGGCAAATAATGACAAGATGAAAACAGCCTCATTTGTCAGTGGCCTTGTTGTGTACCTAAGGCGTTGGTCGACCGACGGCTAGCCACGGCATTCTAAGGAGCAGAGCAGCACGTGCACCCGCGATAAGGAAACTAGAGGGATTGGCCTTGCTACAGCAGTCGACGTTGACCGTGATTGAGCACAGCACCCTGCGGGCTTCTGGCCGCAGGTGAGGAGATAACTAGTCGGGGATCCTGCAACGGCAGGGATGGATGCTACGGTCGACATCGGCCAAAAGGAGTCCCCGCCATGAGACAACAGACCAGTGTCCCGCCCGCTTGTCATCATCGAGACGGTGACCGTCGGACGTCGTACTGTCGTTGCGATTACCGGAGATAAAGGATATGGCTCCATCAGTCAAAGGCCCGGGGGGCCTCCTCCTTCCTTGGCTGATCCCGACCAGGTACAAGTAGGTTGGATGGCCTCCGACTTCACGAGGCCAAACAAAGACGTCCATCTGCCTTTGCCTCATCTTTAATACTCATTATCGTCTCTCAGGCTGGCCTTGCATCTCCGATCATTCCGGCCTGTAAAGCTTGTGTGAATCCGTATCAGCGCCACTGCCTGCTGCTTGTTCCCTGTTCGCCGCTGAGACCTCGCCCCTCCTACACGCGATGGCTTCAATGCGGCCCCTCTTGGCTGCTGCCCCTCGAGAGAGGACGGTGGCTCTTGTGCCTTCCGTCTCGACTCGTGGGCGCACACTCGCACCTACCAGCACAGTCCCGGCCTCATGCCTGAAATATCGACCTCTCCGCCAACCTCAGTTCAACCGTATGGCCTCCACAGCATCCTCACAGGCATCGCCAGCACCAACATCGACATCTCGCGCCCTACACTCCTCCACGACCACCCGACAGGCTGGCGTCACGCTCAATCACACCGATAACACCACCCTCCCCCTCCAACCCCCCTGTTGAGCCAATTATTCCGCCAGTGTCGTCCGGCATGAAGGCCAAAGCGCCACTATCTATCCTCCCCCTCCAGACCGTCCTCCGTTCTCTGGCTGTGACGACCATCTCCTCGTCACCAATCCTCTTGTCACCATCGTTGGCAATCATGAACGTACTGGCGCACACCAACAACGGACTCCTGGACCCAGACCGCAACCCTCTCCTAAAGCACCTCATCAAGTCCACTTTCTACGCCCAGTTTTGTGCGGGAGAGAATGCTGCCGAGGTGCGCAGCACCATCGCTCGGCTGAAGGGGCTAGGTTTCTCGGGCGTAATTTTGGGGTATGCGAAGGAGGTGGTGCTCACGGATGCGGAGACAAAGGAGCTGTCGAGCTGTGGAGCTGAAACCAAGGAGCTGGGAGGGCAAGCGAAGAAAGAGATCACCCACTGGACCCAGGGCACACTGGAGACGGTCAGGCTCGCAGACGAGGGCGATTACGTTGCACTGAAGTATGTGGTTGCAATTCTGGGAGACCATCTCAAGGCGAGCAGCTGACGATTCCTGAACAGGTTCACCGGCGCCGGCCGACAGGCCCTCTGGACCCTCTCCGAGCGCCTTCCACCGCCAAAGGCCCTCGCAGATGCCATTGATGAGATCTGCATGCTCGCAGCCTCGCGCGGGGTGCGTCTCCTCTTCGACGCGGAGCAACAGGCGGTTCAGCACGGGATTGACGACTGGACGCTCGAGTACATGCGCAAGTATAACAAGCCCTCCTCGCCTTCCTCCGGTCCGGCCAAGGCGGTGATCTATGGCACCTACCAGGCCTACCTGAAAGCCACGCCCTCAGTTCTCGCCTCGCACCTGCACGCCGCGCAGCAGGAGGGCTTCACCCTGGGCGTGAAGCTCGTGCGTGGCGCATACCTAGGTTCAGACCCGCGGCACCTCATCCATGATACCAAGGCAGATACCGACGCGTGCTACAACGGCATCGCGGAGGCCCTGCTCAGACGCAAGTGGGCTGGCCCACTGGCACAGTTCGCCCGGGACGGCGGCGAGAGCTTCCCAGCAGTCAACATGGTCCTCGCCTCGCACAATGCCGAGACCGTCCGCAAGGCCCGCGCCGTGCTGGAGGAGGGGCCGACGGAGACGGAAATCGCATTCGCACAGCTGCAGGGCATGGCGGACGAGGTGAGCTGTGAGATCCTCGCCTCCAAGGACGGGGCCAGCGGAGCAGCCGCCGCGGAACACGCGAAGGAGGTGTTCAAGCCGAGGGCGTACAAGTACCTCGTCTGGGGATCCACCGGCGAGTGTATGAAGTACCTCCTCCGCAGAGCGCAGGAGAACCGCGATGCGGTAGGGAGGACCCAGAGTGGGCGGGATGCGATGAAGGCGGAGGTCTGGAGGCGAATGAAGGCAGCATTGGGTGTGGCGGCGTAAGGGCATGATAACTTTATTTTATCAGGTAAACCGGGGCGGTGTCCAGCGCTATTTTCTTTGGTTGGGATTCAAGATTGATCCTTAGGCTCCTGAATTCATGAGAAACGAGAGTACCATTAGGTGTTGGCCGGTCAATGATACTAGACATGAAATCACGCAGATCCGATGTGTCTGTATCCCTGTGCCTATAATCGTATTTTCTTGTGCGCATTGTATCTCCATGAGAGAGAGAGAGCAGCCATGACAACAGGACTCCGCCGCTGCCTGCTTGGCTGAATCGTGAGATTTGACTGCCGTGCTAGCTAATGTGATGTGGGTAGGGCCGACACTTGCTAGGCGATCGTGAACTGTACTCGTGGTATACCTCAGCCTACGGGGCCTCGCTCTTTTGCGCCTGGTCTTCAGGTCTTCCCAGCTGAGCACCAATGGTTGTCATTGCGGAGCAGCGGCGGAAAGCTCGGCGGCCTGTTCCGCAAGAGCCACAGCAATGGCTGGGCAAGCATTTCAACACGATCTTGGCGCTGCATGATCTCAGTGCATGGTTGATTGAGACATCTGACGAGTGCTTTCCGAAGGAAGCCGACATTCCATGCCTGGAGCACAGAAGGACTCTCTTGAAAAGCCTATCGGGTGGCCGTATCCTCCGTCAACGCCATGTAGTGTCCTCTTCTCAACAAGGACAATCATGGTGGCGATAAGAGCGTCTCTTGGTCGTCGTCGCAGGGCCGATGGGGTATTTGGCTGCTGGAGAAGCTGGCGCGCGATCGCAGGACAACGTCGGATAGTTCGCTTTCAAGGTCTGGGACAGTCCACTCAAATTTAGTCGTTCAGACTCCGCGTAAGGCCATGGCGCCGACAATGAGCATCTCCGACTCTTTGAGCTTGCGGTCCCGATCCTTGATGGCGTTCAGAGAAGGCGCGCCATTGAGCTTGTAGTACTTGTTGACCTTGGGCCAGTCTGTCGTCTTGGAAATCTCCTCGTCGGTGAAGAAGACTGCGGTTCCCTCCACGCTCTCGGAAAGGTGTTTCCAGACATCCTCGGCGGTGGGCGGGTGGGGTCGTTCGTCGGTGGGAAAGAGAACCTTGACAACAATGATGTCTTGAACCTCGGGCGAGATGCCGTAGCGACGATAGGCTTCTGAGATCTAAGGGGAGGGGGGCGTGAAGCAGTCGTCAGAAGAGCGCCTCGTGACACACGCAGACCGGTGCGCTGCGACTTGAGACTTACGTTGTTGCTAGCGCTCAGCGCGATGACGGTCTCTGCATGAACATTGGGAGACCGCAGCTTTCCGCCGAGGAGGACGGAGAGGGCCTTGTACGTTGCGGACAGGACATGGAAGCGGGAGACGATGGTTGTGGCGTCGATGAAGGCGTACTCGAAGTCA
This sequence comes from Celoporthe dispersa, assembly GCA_016584495.1. Lineage (NCBI taxonomy): Eukaryota > Fungi > Ascomycota > Sordariomycetes > Diaporthales > Cryphonectriaceae > Celoporthe > Celoporthe dispersa. Next base: position 393,812 of record WAID01000010.1, read on the forward strand.
GCATTGCGGGCGAGGAGCTGCGACTGTAGGAACCCCGCGTTCGACACATTCCTGAAGAAGGCGACGTGCACACTGTGCGAGGCTGGCACGTGCTCGAGGGAGACGGTCTCGAGGAGCGCCATGGCAGGGCGGGCGAGCGGATGAGCTCCTGTGAACGAACGGGCGGTCGTGATGTGTGGTTCTCGAGAGACAAAAAGTTGTACAAAGTCAGGCTTGAAGCTGGGCGGGATAAGTACATGGAGGGGCACATGGCGGAGGGGCAACCAGCTGGCTCAGGGTGCTTCGCACCTGGGCACACCTGCTTAGCGGGGTCTACCACAAGGCGCCATGCTCCGTGCCAAGACACTGTAGCCCTGAGCTCTACCGCCAGCTATAAAAAAAATGAAACTAGAGCCGTGACAGTATTCAAGCAAAGGCTACTCGACCATCCATTTGCTTCCAGACCTGTTCTTTACTCTTCGGTTGCACTCCCTTTCCTTTATCCCCTCACTCCCACCACCCATTGCGTATAAAGGCATCCCCTCGTGCTCATGTTCACACTGCTCGGGCATATATGGTGTATACCAAATCCCTTCCTCAGGTGCAATTTTTTTTTTTTTTTTTTGCAGCGGATGCTACATGCTTAAAGTCCTCGTTATATTCCTCAACACGCCCAGGCTTGTTGCCCACTGTACATTGCCCACCAGACAATCCACAAGCTTATGGATCGGTGCATCCGCTCTCAACGCTCAGCGCTATAATTTGCGGGTGGCTTTTATCCCTCCGGCGTGATTGTGACGGGGCCAGCAACAGAAGTGATGGAACACATGTGACGAACTCTAAATCTATATACTTAGTCGAGTACCTAGTAGCTGCCATGGCGCCCCGGGTAGGGGCCAGCGCTCGCATACATACTCGTCCAGTCTGTAGTAGCTTTACTTGATGTGTGGCATGTCAAAGAACTTGGTCTGGTCCCTGCTTGCTGCCGGAGAATCTGACAGAGATCAGGAGTCCAGACCAGAAGACGCAGAAGCCAAAGCCTGTAATGAGCCCTGAGAGGACTATGTAAGTGACCAGTAGACTGTACAGTCTAATCAGCCTGCGAAGGACGATCCCAACGTATTCGCTTCCCTCGGCTCGGAAAAGCAGCTCGGTGTCACAGCGATCGCTGAGAAACCCACCAAAGGGACCCACCCACTGCGTGATGTGGGAGAGGGCGGAGTACTCCCGAAGTGCCAGGACTGGGCTCTCTTCCTTCGATCATGCAGTGGAACTTCTTCGACCTGAATCATAGGAATACTTGCATTGCATCATTGGCCCTTGAATGATCTCCATCGGCGAGACAGATTATACTTTGCCCCGCGAGCTGAGGTATCTTGCAGAAGCGGGAAGCTTATTCGTGGAGTTTCGAGGCTTATTGCCTACCTACGCCGAAAGCCAAAAAGAAAAAAAGAAAAAGAAGAAAAAAAGGAGAAGGAGGAGCAAAGCGTCCGTAGGGTATAGATTAAATCACAAGACTTGTCAGGTGGTCTGCGAAGGAAGTCAGGGGCCCCTGACACCTGCATATACATGACCCGATCTCTCAGATGCATATGTAAGGTTCTTGCAACCGAATCCTCAGGCTTGTGTTACTAAGATTCAGCATCCAGGCATCACTACCACTCTTCAGCTAGCGCAAGTGACCTTATCCTTACAATACCACAAACAGGCCGCCTGCGGTATGACAGCTCTCCACACTTGATACTGCAGATAGCGCTTTACCTGTGGACAAAAGTACCCTGTTCTACAAAGCACGGTGGCGGCGAGAATCTTGGATGGATACAGCCAGAGAGCTTCGGAGAGCCATCTAGCTCTCTTCGTTCCGGGTGTGTGTCTGCCGGTTCCAAGGCGGTACCTCCTCCTCGGACGCGGAATACTATGGTACAGAGGTCGAAGCATTTGTCATATGTACAGTACCGAATTGCGGTCGGGACTTGGCTGCCTCGTCAAACACAGTGCTACAGAGGCTGAGGTGCGCTCCGGAATATCCGATCCTTCTCACGGCACGTTCCCCATAGAGCCCTTATCGCCCCGCAATATAACTCACCGCGTGGTAACATATGAAAGAGGATGCTGCTGCGATGCGTGCGCCGCTGCCTTGCGCACGGGCTCCCAGAGCCTCCCCGTGGGTGCCAGCATAGGTTGCTTGATTTCTTTCTGCATAATGCCATCAAACCCACCCTCAGGATTGACCCCTCGTGATGCAACACAATCGTGCGGCGGTAGTGATTGCCTGTGCATACGATCTCCGCAGAAGGAGGCGCGACGCACAAGGGCTATGCCTATCATCCCAGTGCTCCACGAGGTTGCTTATCGGATACTGTGCGTATGTGCGAAGAGTCTGGTCGAGGCTCTGAGCAGCACTCGCTCAGACCCGCTTGTCAGGGACCCAGAGGTCCACCTTGCTAGCTTCCCCAGCGGTGTTTTCCGAGTGTTGTTGGAGGGAGGAGGGGGCAGGCATCACTAAATTGTCTACCTATGGTGCTGTGAATATGTACCGTAATCAATAGGCCTCCTGCTCGACTGCGTAGGGGTACACTTAGAGGTCAATAGCATCTTCATCGGGAGACAGCGTTACCATGCTAACTAAGGTTGAGCCCTAACTTAAAGAACGTCTTGCAGCTGGATATTGACCACTTTCTCTCTACGTATTGGAAGCTTATAAGATAGTAGCTTGCTTACCTTTTTTCTTTGTCTTTTTTGTCCGCCTCCCTCTCTCAAAATGTGCAGCCAGAAGAGACTAGCATTGAGTGTCAAAGCGGAAATTGACAAATTTGATTGACAAAGTGGCAGACATATTGAGCACTTTGCCTCTGAGTTGCGCTGAAAGACATCTATGGCAAACCGGGGACATAGAACTACAATGAGGTTTTCCATCAGGCTGAAGTTGACGGGCAGCGTCTTTACATCTACGTTCAGCCGCAATTCCGTCCCACCTAGGCAATTACCGCAGGCCTCCCGTGTAATGGTGAGCTTTGGTCTGCAGTCACATGATGCAAATGTCGTGCGGGAGCATAGGGGTCAAGTCCCGGAACTCGGTGAATATCTGTCTGCAGAGTTACACACACGGAGATTTATTGGCCTCGATGGCTGGTAACACTGGGTTGTGCATGTGGCGAGGGCAGAGGTCTGCGCAAGTGGCCCTCCGGCTTGGGAAGGGCCAGGCTGGGTGCTGGACATGCGCTGAAATCAGTGCCCTACAAATGAGGTTGGCCGGGAGCCGCCACAGTAAGCACAGACAGAGCCCCAGCTGAAATCGCACGTCGAGGCTCGTATTCAATACATTGAACTCGCTAGGATCAACCACAATCGTGCTGGGGCACGGCAGGGTAATAATTGCAGGTCGGTATTTTTTTTTCCTTCTTGGTCGTGCTGTTGGCTGTGCTAGACTCTTGGAACTCAGGTCACGGTTATTTCTTTCCCCATAGTGGGATGACTTTGGCCACCTGCGCGGATACCAGAGCCCCGAACGAGTTGTTGCTGTTCCTTCCAGAGCGGTCAAGGCATATCCAGTCTTAATTCTCATCTTAATAGCATGGTACCTGCGCCTGCCCTTACCGCAGGGCAGGCTCTTGTACATAGTACAGTAAACACCGTAATTACTGACCCTTGCTATCTTTCCGCCTATCTTAACCTTACGGCATACCTTAGATCCAAGTATGCAGGAATTGCTACTGTCTACAGAGCATCAATGATCCCTTCCCGTCCCCCAACACAGCGTACCGTCAAACCCTCTCTGGATATAGGCGTGTACAAGAGTATGTGGCATCTATAGTCATTACACAGTAATCACGTAGTATCATACCATTTACTTGGGTATTGTTTTTTCCCGGTCAGCCCTGAAACGGAAATGAGCCGGCTTTGGGGCGGACGATAGTATCCACTGAATATTAGAACTGGGCCGCGCCACGCTCCGGCTTTGTTGGGGCACTCCAGCCCTCCAGGGCCCCTGACCGCCTGTCTAATTCCCCCAGATCCCACGTGTGGTTCATCTCAAGGAGATTGGGCCCTGCTAACATGCCCTTCTGAACGGCCGCCACACGGCACGTATCGCCCTAAGTACGTACTATTGTAAGTCCCTAACAGGACACACCCAGGGCGACGCCACCCACTTCGCCATGTCTCTCTCTCTCTCTATTGTTCGCCTATCCCTCCCACCGTCTTTCAGCTTACTTGTCGCCAGGGTCCCCAGCGCCAGCCAGGTCGAGGCCCTTGTCGGGTCCAAGGTAGCTAGGGTATAATCACAAAACATGCGGACCACAGCCAGTGAAGTAAAATCATAAACTTGATATAACAATCTTACCACCAGGCTCTAAGTCCGATAACCCTGCCTCTCGAGACTTTAGCTCACGGCACTTGTGTCCTATCAGTGGGGGGTGCGACTGATGTACGGGCTTTTAAACCTCCCGCCGACTGCAACGATGCGAGATGGAGCCCCTCCGGCGTTCTTACGCCGATCGATCCAAGAAAGACCATGAGCGTGGAGGTTCCATGCGAGACCCCAGAGCGAGGCGGGTCCCAAAGTATCCATCCGTTGTACTAGAGGGCGGCGGGCCGCAGTAGTTGCAGCACAGTGTAGCAATAGCCTCTGTGCCACGCGGGACCAAGCTTGCGAATGCGCTGAGGGAAGATCTCTCTACCCCCTCTCTTGGCACGGCCCTTTTGTGCAGAAGAGCATTCCATTCTGGGCATGCAGTTCATGGACATTGGGACTAATTCTGCGCGCAGAGAGGCTGGCCCTGCATAAGGAGTGCAGATACCACACCCACCCTGAAAATATCCAGAAACAGGGGCATTATTCAAACCGATTTCTCGGGACGCCCAGTTTTTTAGTTTTTTTTTTTTAAAAAAAAAAGGCCAGGTACTTTCTCATAACGGTGATCCTCGTAGGCCCCAGGTACGATCTTGAAGGCGTGGGGCCCCAGGGATGGGAGATCAGGAGGACAGAAAGAGAGAGGAAAAAAGGAAAAAAAAAAAAAAAGAGAGAGAGAGAGGAAAGAGAGAAAAAAAGCGAAACCCCTACTGCAGCTCAACAACAGTCACCACAAAGCGGGCGCTCTGTCCCCAGCCTGGTACTACCTAATTCATTTTCGAGTCTTGCCCCCGACCACCATCAAGGCCTACTAATTATATGTCCATGTTGCAGTGTCGTTCGTTTCCCTGGACTTTTCCTTGATCACAGTTGTACCCGGACATCGATTACCCTTGCCACACTCTGGCGTCCTCTGATTTCCACACACCAGACTCGCCTTTCACGATAGATACACACACACACACACACACACACACACACATACACATACACACACACATACACACACACTCGCACGCACGCACACAGTGCACACGCTTGCTTCCACCGCCTAACAGGACCAGGGACGACAAGACACCCAGAACCGAACTAGAGAGTTCCTCTTGGTACATCCACGCGCAAATTTGCATTTTATTTGATCTGATTTATTTTATTTACATACTCCTCCCTTCTCCGGGTTCGGATTCCCACTGATCGGCCCGAGCCAAGCATCACTCCCGCCCTTGCAGGTGCGCCACGAGCCCTCTCTGTCTCTACTTAGTACTCGGGGCTCCCTGAAAAAAAAAAAACAACAGTACTTTTGTGCTCACCCACAAGCGACGGGGCTTGGCTGTGGTGTGTTTGGTTCTGTTTATTTTTTATTTTTATTTTTTTAGAAAAAAAAGAACTGAAAAAGTCCTCCCCTCCCCCCCCCCCCTTCTCTCTCCTCGTTCATCCTACGGGGGATAGAAAGTAAGAGGCCATTGGGAGGAGCGCCTACGGGAAATACAACTGATGGCCCCCTGAGGAGCCCGCAACAAGGTCACGACGGACAATAATTATTACACCAGGTTCACACACCGGCGCCACCGAGTTTCCATACCCTCTCAGACCCTGCGAGCAGCCCTCCTCGGCCGGCAACATCCGTCTCACGGATAACGAAACCCTTCGATCTGGGGAACCATCGAGCCGGATCGAACCGCCAATTCCGACCTTGCGTCGACAGGGTTAACCTTCAGGACCCAACCGCGGGATGCCTGCTGGACGTCCGCCCAAGCGGCCAGGCGACGATGGCACGATCTCGCCTTCGGACAGTCCGTCTGGTACCGGCAAACAAAAGGCTGCCAGGGTAGGGAGAGGGAGGGGAGACTTCTCCTCGGTTGTCAAGAACAAGCTCTCGTCCTACTCGCGGACGGGTCAGGCTTGTGACCGCTGCAAGGTACGTCGTCCACCCGAACAATTTCATAAACCGTCTTTCGAGTGTTACCATGTGTGGTGCAAGCCTGACACATCGCACCATTTTATTTCTCTACTTTCTATCCTGCTAGTTGTGGCCTGGAGAGGGCAGAAGAGAATCAGGAGAAGAACATTAAGGGGGGAAGGGGGAGGGGGGAACACTTCAGGAGGCGGGTCGCACACCTGACGCAGGCCGGGCACTGAAGGGGTGTCCTCCTACTCTCGCGCTCCTAACAGCATCACGGTTGGGCTATCGCATAATAATGGCATTGTCTAACCTGCTCGTGCCATTCGATACAGGTTCGCAAGATTCGTTGCGATGCGCTCCCGAACGGGTGCACGAACTGCACCCAGCTGAACCTGGAATGCTATGTCACCGACAGGGTGACCGGCAGGACGGAGCGTCGTGGCTATCTGCAGCAGCTGGAACGGGAGAAGACGAGCATGCTAAGTCATATACGAGACCTCGAGAAGCTGCTCGAGGACAAGGGCGTCCAGGTCCGACCATGGCAGTCACCCTCTGCCTGTGTACCAGAGACACCCCTTGACCTGGAGTCGGAATCATCCTCCAGGAGCTCCTGGACACAGCCAGGCTCGTCGTGGAGCAGAGACGTCAAGGACAGCCCCCGGCTATCCAACAGCCCGCGGCCGAGCCACCACTTCTCATTACCAATACACGGCACGAGCACAGGCACAGATGCGACACCCATCGGTGGCAATCTGGGCGTCGCAAGGGACAGCGCACCTCTAAGCAGCATCGACGGCACGCAGCTGTCCATCCTCGGCACCAGAATAGACATCACCTCCTTCGACGCCCCTGATATGGACGGGCCTCCTGCTGGCATATCAAAAGCGGCCCCTCTATACAATAAGTCCCTCCAGGCCTTCTACAATTCCATCGCCAAGGTCAACCCGCCCAGAGACGCACAACTGCCCTCCCGATACGACGCCTTCAGGTTCTCCGAGTTCTTCTTCATGACGACAGGACCCTTCGTGCCGGTCCTCCACAAACCTACGTATATGAAACTGGTAGGCGCACACATCATGTCCCTCTTCCCAAGGCGGCTCTCGATCAGCATCTTGGTCCCGACCTAGTCTAACGTGACTGTTTTGTTTTGTTTCTCTATTCTTCTATTTTTTTTTAACAACTTGGCCGATATTTAGCTGTCTCGCATATACGACGAACCAAACTTCACGCCAACAAAAGCAGAACTCGTCGTCGTCCACATGGTCCTCGCCATGATGTACTGGCAGTTCGCCTGTCGGAACGGCGAGGATCCCAAGACGAGGGCCGAGCTCAACAACCTCTCCAACGCCCATTACCACTGGAGCATCGACAAGACCTGGAACCTCGCGGGGGAGACGTCGTTGGCCTCAGCACAAGCCCTCGTCCTCATGGCCACGCACTGCCGCAGCTTTCCGAAACCGGGGCCGGCCTACCTCGTCACCTCGCTAGCGTGGAACAGGTTGATCGAGTCCAACATGCACCGGGCGTACCTTGGAGAAGATGAGCCGACCACCTTTGCCAACGAGATGCGGAAACGGATCTTTTGGTCGCTCTTCACCGTGGTGGTCTCGCTGTTCGGGCGGCTGGGCAAGCCGATGCCCATCCGGGCCGAGGATATCGACGTGGGCTATCCTCTTGCCATTCCTGACGAATGCCTGACGGATGAAGGCATCACCGACCCGGCGAGGATCGGGGAGAGCGACTGGATTCTTGCCCTCACCGGCTTCAAGCTGTCGTTTCTCTTCATGGACATGTGGAACAGCGTGTATCCCGCACGGCAGAACCCCGAAAGATACGTCCAGGAGCTGCGGCGAGTCGAGCAAGACTTCTTGGCCTACCAGAGGGACCTGCCAGACCAGCTGAAGCCGGCTATGCACACCCCGGAGCTCTCGGTCCACGCGAAATACCTCGAGTCCTCGTGCTATGAGTTCCTGCTCTGCCTTCGGCACCCTTCCCACTGCGCGACGAGCGACCCTGCGCTTGTTGCCGAGAACTACGAGGTCTGCGAGGATGTCGCGAGAAAGCTGCTGAAGACGGCCAGCGAGCTGGCAGCGCACAAGGCCCTGGACACGACCTGGTACCAGATGGCCGTCTATGTCGCTGCTATGTTTACCCTGCTGGCCTCGCTGTGGAACAGGCGCACGGAGACGACGTGTGCAGAGCTGGACGACTTGAAGGAACACATGGGCATGGGCCTCTCTGTCGTGAGGGCAATCCTGAAATATATTGGTATGCTATCTATCTTGTAAAGACATACACGCTTCTTGGTGCCGCTGCTCACTCCATAACGATGAGTTACAGGAGATTCCGACGCGCAGGTTCTGGTCCAGATCACATCAGTCATCGACCGGACAGTGGCAAGCATCGAACAAGAAATGGGCTCTCGACAGAGCAGCGGTGTGTATCAGACCAGATCGTCGGAGCATGGTGACTACAGCCCGGCCCCCTCCAGGCGAGAACATATATCAAGATCAGCGTCTACCACACCGGGACCCGTGTCGAGCAGCAGCGCCACAGATCAGATGGCCATGCCACCACGTCTAGACAGTATTCATGCGGCTGCTACAACCTCGTACTACAGCTCGCCCCTAACCCAGATCAACACCAACTATTCGCAGATAGGTTATCAGGAACTCGGTACGCCGACTACCAGCACCAGCACCTCGTACACGCCTCTGGCCGACGACCCCTCCCAACACCACCACTCGTACCACCACTACGCTGCCTCGGCGGCGGCGACGGCGGCAGCAGCACAAATGGTCCACAACGCGCCCAGCAGCTCATCACAGACGCAGCACGACCACATGATATCGTACGGCGGTCAGAACCAGCCCGGACCGCAGCATCCGCAGCACCACCCCCACCACATGGCCGGCGGAGGCCACTGGATGGGTGTCCCCAGCGGAGGAGGCAACTCGTGGAGCGAATGGACTCATACGATGGGCGTCCCGTCCATCCAGGAACGGTACAGCGCCAACGCCCTGCTGTCGCTTGGGGGTGGTGCTCAGCGGGGACCAGACGGTGCGGGTGCTGACAGCGGTGAGATGGCTGATGGGCCATTGGGACAATGGCCGATGGTGGTATTTGACCCCCGGAATGTCCCTGGGCCTTGACGATCAGCCACTTTTGAGGAATTTCCAAGAAATCAACAAGTCACAACAAGCGTGAGAAGAAGGCAGTCGGAGGTAGGGCTGCCCAGCTACGAAAGGAACGATGTTGTCTGGCAAGACATGATAGTACGAGCGTTTATCGAACCTCGGGAAAAAGGAGGAATGGAATTCTGGTGGCGAGGTTATAGCCTCATGACCGGAAAGGAAACAAGTCCCGTCTTGCCGGCCAGCAGAATGAACTCGAGATTTTGGGAGCATATTAGCAAGGGGAAAATCATGTAGCGTTGCATCAGCGAGACTTTGAGAATGTCTATTATATATCTATTATATCCACCTTGATCCCAGTGAGTTCACCATTGAAAAGCATTCGTTACTATTACTGGCTGAAGTGATACAAGTTTTTTGTTCATACTGTGATTGAGTTTCGGACTATTACTACTTTATACAATATATATATATATATATATATATATATATATACATAGTACGCTCAGCCAGGGTTTCAATTCTTGCGCCATCACTATAGTTACCAAAGCTTGCAGCACGAGAGAACCTTACTCCAACTGACTTCTGCAGTACCAGGTTACCGCCGACTCCCTCCAAAGCTTATGCACAGGCCTGGGAGGACGTCCGAGGGCTGCCCTCGCCTGTGAGTCGACAGGCCCATCCCATGCTTACGTGTTTAGCTCCCAGAGGTCGCACCCCTGGCGGGCTGAAAGACTGTACGTAGTATATGTGGTTGTTCATGCACGCCAGGGTGCGCGTGTGATACGGTGACTGTGGCCTGCGGCGCTTAACCCTCCTCGGCGAGCTTCATTATCACTGATGCCACGGTGCTTACCTTGTGTTGTCCCTCTCGCAGAAGAAAGTGGAGTCGTCGGCAATTCCTCACACCTCCTGGCACGACGCGCACCGAAGCAAGACACAACACGAGAGGTCAGAGCCTATGCAGATGTGTACCTGACTCCTCCATCTGGCTATAATTAAATACATACTACTGTATTCATAAGATACATTGCTGTAGGTACTCTTCAGTCCCATACAACGTAATGTGTGAAGAGAGAGACGGGGGGGGGGGGAAGAGGGACACAAGGTTTCGCGTACGCGTACACGCCGCTGACACGGACGAGGAGGTCTAACGTCCTTCAGCTTGCCCCTCGTCAACCTTGCCATATTACCTAAACCATGTTCAAGCAGTCACCTCAGGCCGACGACGCTGCAGCTCGCGACGCGGCCGACCTACGGCTGCACCTCACCTGCGCCTGGCGCTCGCAGCGCCTCGTCTACCGCTCCGTCTCGGCCGACAACAAGGACGACCTCGGCCTCATCCAGACCATCAACGCCGACCCCGTCAACGTCGCCATGAGCGGGGGCGGGATGCTCCGTCCGCCCACCAATAGCTCCACCAAGGGCATCGCCAGCGCCCTCGAGGCAAGCCTGCTGGCAGCCGTGATCTGCCTGCCAGGGAGAAGATGGTTGGTCGCCCCGGCCCATCGGGTTCATATGCCTTGGCTACGGGGGCCAGAACCCCGTGCACCCGACGACCCACAACCGCAGCGCCACGCTCGGCCTCGCCCTCGCGGCTGCGCACCAGAGCAACGGGTTCGGGCCCGAGGCGATCGAGTGGGCGCTCAGCTGGGCCTTCCGCTTCGGCAACCTGCACAGCGTCAGCCTCGACGTGGTTGAGTTCAACGACAGGGCCAGGAAGGCGTACAAGAAGATCGGGTTCGTCTACGAGGGCAGGAGCCGCGAGGTCATCTTCTGTGGCGAGAGGTACTGGGACATGGTGCACTATTCGATCCTGGACAGGGAGTGGAAAGCTGCGAGGCCGGCGGCCGGCGACAACAACTGAGCACAAGCCAGAGAGGTCTGGGCATATCGACAGGCCTGTCAACTTTCTCGGGGCGAGGGACGGGGAAAGGCGGAACTGCTCTCGTTAGGAAAAAGAAGCGAGCACCCTTCCCCAGATTTTTGAGTATCGGAGCAACAAAAGTAACAAAGTGATTTTTTGATTTCTATTTTATTTTTTTCTCTCCTTCCTTCCCCACCACCCAGAGGGGAAGCACGGATGCCTACCTCCATATGAAGCCTCTCCAACAGGCTCTACACCGGTCATCATGTGCTCCTGTCCTGCTGAGGCAGCTTGTTTCTCGACATTCGATCTGTGTTGAGGATATATCGGCCCAGCGCACTCCCAAACTATCCAGAAGGGGAAAGCCATGGGCCAGGGTCTAGATCGCTGTCGATCTCGCTATGGAACGTGCCAAGCTGTTAGTCGATCGTTATTAGGGCAAAAAGCTTAACACAGAGAAGCCATACTACAGCGGCCTCGAGGGAGAGAGAGACGCCCACGCACGCCCACGCACGCACACACACACACACAAACAAACCTTGTCTGTGTAGACCAGTGGGAAGAAGCGTATTATCAAGGAACGTCATATCGTAGCAGCAAGCCAAGCCGCACACCCTATTTTTTTCAGGGCGTAGGCTGGGCAGCAGGTTCAGGTGTACACATGCCGGAGACAAAGTGACAACTCGCCTCCCTCTCTGCATTCAGCAGAGGGGGGGCACGGGGGCCCAGCACGATGTACGTACGTACTCATACTGTGCGGCTGCTGGTGACTGAGTCGCGCACAGGAGACAGATTCGGCGCTCTAGGGCCAACGAGGAAAAGGGCTAGCGAGATTGAAACTTTATCCGCTGGCCGGATGCTACTACTACCACCATAGTTTTGTACAGTGCCAATGGGTGCTACAGTGCCAGCTTGGGTGTTTATCCTGGCGGGCTGATCCCTGGATCTAACCCGGTTTCAGGCAAAGGTGCATCAAGCAAGCATCCGCAGCGTCCGCACCTGGGCAGCAGGGCAGTATCTGCCTGTCTGTCTGTTGCGTTCGGCCTGTCTGTCTGTCTGTCCGTCTCTCTGAGTCCTGTCTGCCTTGTCGTGTCTTGAATGCCTTGCGCCATTGAACCCTCGCCTCCCACGTCGATTCGTCTGCTGCCCCAGCGCCCCTTCGAAACCCCTCAGGCGTGTCAGGGTTAAGTAGCCGAGAAGTCAGAGTCTTTCTCTCTCTCTCTCATATTTCGTTTCTCACGCAGTGTGTGCGGAACGCTGAGGCACTTCCCCCCCCCCCGGCCTCTTGAGCAGTCCAGGTCGATAATCATCTCTCTTCTCTCTCTCTCTCTCTCTCTCTCTCACCCTCTCTCTTGGACAACCCATCCAGCCTGCAGCTCTTCCCGAACCGGAATTTAGACACTCGATCGATCCTTTTTTTTTTCTTTTTCCTGCCCTTGTTTCCCATCACTGGGCCCGCCACCCAGCCCTATAGCTGGGCCACCCTCCTCAAGAACCCTGGTGCCGAGCGTGGAGCATCAGCCCTCGCTCTCGCTCTCGGCAACAAACACACGTTCGAGACAAAGAACGAAAGAGAGAGAGAAAGAGAGACAGAGAGTGTGTTTCTGTGTGTGTGAGTGTGTGTGAGAGAGAGCGAGTGAGAGGGAGAACGAAGAGGCCTCTTCATTGGTTGGGCCTCGCGCAGCAGAGGAGCAGGGCCTTGGGATCGAAAGGGAGGGGAGGACAGAAAAGCTCGGTCGCCCTCGATGCCGCGACTCGGGTATACCAAGTCGCGCAATGGGTGTACGCGCTGCCGACAGAGGCGGGTGAAGGTAGGTCACTTCCATCTGATGCCGATCCGTCTGTCGACTACATGTGCAACCACGACCCCGAGCACACGGTCGCGCCTGCTGTTTTTGTCTCTCCCGCTGTCCAAGCTTGTAGCAAGTGATGACGCGTCTTGGAGTCGCTCTTGGCCTTCTTAACTAATCATCCCTCCCACCCCCTCTCTTTGACAGTGCGATGAGAAGAGGCCCTGTGCGGCATGCATAAGACACGATGTGAGGTGCAGCCTGCTCGACAACCCTCCTCCGCCGGGGGGCTCGTCGAGGCGGGAGCCGCCCGCAAAGTCGAGACACCGCGCGGTCAGCATCAACTCGAGCATCAGCCCTGAGAGCTCTGCGGCCAGCGTCACCACCACTGACCCGGTAAGAGAGCCCTCACCCGTCCACCCCCTCGCGCAGGGCAGGGCAGGACACGGCAGGGCACGGCAGCATCTCCCTGTCTGCTCCTCTCTCCCTCCTGCCACGCGCTGGGGAGACATCTGCCGTCGAGCTCAGTTCTGACAGGCCTTGTGTGCGAACAGAGGCGCTCTCTCACGGACTTTAGCCAGTCGCCCTCGTCCGCTTTCATGGCCCGAACCCCCAGCGATCTCACCGAGGTGCCAGCCTCCGAGCCGCCCAGCTATGTCGACCCGGACGGACGCAGCCGGGCGGCCCAGGCGCACACGGCAGCCGAGACCGCGTTCCCCTACTTTGACAAGTTCATGCTCCCCCTCGGCGGCGAGAGGGAGTCGGCGTGGATCCAGGACCTCGAGCTGATGCACCACTACAGCGTGGTCACGGCGCTGACCCTCCCCAGGGCCCAGGACGAGCCCCACGTCTGGCAGCAGCAGGCCCCCAAGCTCTCGTTCCAGTACCCCTTCGTCATGCACCAGATCCTCGCCGTGGCCGCCTTCCACATGGCCTACCTGCAGCCCGAGCGCCGCAGCGAGCTCCTCCTGCACGCCTCCCAGCACCAGAACAGGTCTATCGAGGGCATGCGGGGCCACCTGGCCGATATCACCCCCGAGAACTGCCACGCGCTCTTCATGGCCTCTTCCCTCCTGCTCGTCGGGGCCTTCGCCTCCTTCGCCAACAGCAGGCCCAGCAACTCGTCGCCGCTGACCGTCGTCGGCCACCGCCCGCCCACCGTCGAGGACATGATCGACGTCTTCATCATGGACAGGGGCGTGGCCAGCGTGCTCCAGTCGTCCGAGCCCATCATCCAGGCGGGCTACTTCCGCGACCTCTTCCACTACAAGGCACACAAGAAGGTCAACCCCTTCATGGAGCAGGTGGCCAGGGAGCTCCGCACCCTCGAGGGCCTGATCAGCCAGGACGAGAGCCTCGGCCGCGTCGTGCGTATCCTCGTCAACCTCGAGATCACCAAGCTCGTCGACGCCGTCGAGAAGGCCGTCATGACCACCAGGGACTCCGAGATGCGCGTCACCACGTACTGGCCCATCACCATCGCGGAGGACTACATCACCCTGCTGCGACAGCGGAACGAGGCCGCCCTGCTGGTCCTGGTCTACTACTGCTGTGTTGTGCACAAGGCCGAGGAGAAGAACTGGTTCCTCAGGCGCTGGGGCATCAGCGTGGCTGCCGACGTAGACAAGCACATCTCGCCGAGGTGGCGAGGCGCCATCAAGTGGCCGCTCGAGCAGCTGGCACAGAGCGGTCTCCTCACAACCTGAACAGGCAGGCCAGGGAGGTCATGAGCATCACGTTTTGGGCCGGAGGAGGAAAGATGGATGGGGGATGGGGGGTTGGCGTCAGGTATACCTATAAGGGATTCTTAATTATAATCAAATGCAACGTATCGTGTTCCACTCTGTATTGAAGGCCCAACTGTCGGATGTGCATCATTGGCGAATCTCAGTCTGAAGGGGTGTGTCTGCACACGAGGATTACAAGGCATCACCACTCGACTTGAACCTGATTTAAAGCTACCTCTTATGGATACGGCTACACGATACGATGTTTGTGTGCTGATGGTGAGAGCGAAACAGCACATTTATAGGACAGGAAGTTAGGAACACAAGGATTGCCCCATGCACACATCCTTGATGAAGTCTGAGGGACCGTCTTCCCTCGGGCTACTACCGCCTGCCGATAATCAAGCAGCCCCGTTGTACGCCATCAGATTCGCAGTTCCGTTGGGAACACCCGTGAGCACACCCTGGATAGCTAGGTCCTTCAGGTGTGAGACGACGTCCCCGGGCTTGGTATAGTTCGTCTTGCCCATCAAATACAACAACAGCCCTGCAACGTGTGGAGTAGCCATTGACGTGCCAGACTTGACAGCATAGGCGTGACGGGAGCTCGGTGACGCCGACTCGATACCCGTACCAGGAGCGAGGATGTCGACCACATCGCCAAAGTTAGAGTAGACTGCGAACTCATTTGTGATGTTCGTGGCACCCACCGTCACGGCATTGGGCGCAGAAGCCGGAGAATACTGCGATGGTTGGGTTCTCAGCACAGAGCGGATCTCGTCATGAATACCATTGCCGTGCTTACTTTGATGGCATCTGAGGCTGCATTGCCGGCTGCGACGACAGTCAAGATCCCAGATTCAAAGGCGCCCTGGATGGCATTGTTCTGTGCTGCAGAGTAACGACCACCTGGCTTCGGTCAGACCCGGACGTCTCCTCCAGCCCGTGAGTTGCATTGTCAGGATGCTTACCGAGACTCATGTTGATGACAGACCGAGATTCCCGCTTCTTCAACTCGATGTCCCGCACGGCCCAGGTGTATCCAGCCAGGATGTCCGAGAACTTTGCATAGCTTTTACGCATCACCTTCACAGCAATGATTGTTGCACCTTTGGCCACGCCGTACTTTCGGCCGCCAATGATGCCGGCGACGTGAGTCCCGTGCCCCACACCGTCCGTGTGATTATTGTCAACGGCCCATTGGCTACTGGCGCGACCGCCAAAGTCTTTATGATCGTCCCGGACTCCAGTGTCGACAACGTAGGCGAAGGTACCGCGACCAGCACTGCTGTCGAACATATAATCTTTGGACCCGGACCCAGCACGGTGCGACAGGGCTCCCAGGCCCTATGAAGGCGCCTTGCGCTGCCTCTTCATCTCGAAGAGGTGGACGAACTGGTCGGGCTCGACGGCGGCCACCTGCGTCATGATCAGGGCAGGTCCTGACCGCAGGACTAGAGGTGAGGGCTTCCCCGTGACTTACATCAGGACTCTCTCTGATCTTTTGAATCGTTGCGCCGTCGAAGGATCCAGCGTAGCCCTGGAAGCCAGAGATGTTGTACCGCCTCTCAATGCCGGCGAGGATGTCGGCATCAAGGCTCCTGGAGTGGACCTCAGTGACCCACCCGTGATGCTCGCCGATCTGGCCTGTGGTAATGCCCTGCCGAAGAGTCACAATGTACTTGTTGGGAACAACATCGGGAAGCGTGGCGCGGATCTGTGACGTGAAGGTGAGAAAGACGAGGACTGGGAAGACAAGAAATGCCCTGAAGTTGTACATTGCGACTGGTCGCCGAGGCCACGGGGCAGTAGGTATTGATAACTATGTTGGTGTCGTTGAAGCTGGCAAGGTGAAGGTGATGTTGAGGGGCGAGATGTGCTCAGAGGTTCAGTATCGTGCCCACGAACTGTAAATAAACAATTCCACCTAGAGAGTGGTGGATGGCACCTGCCCGAGGAGGCATCTCGGCTCTAGCAAGATGGAGGGCTCCTTCACTTCTTTGGATGCAGTGACAAGACGACTTCTGCCTAAGTGCGAAGTCGATATTAATGATAGCTTGCCTGGGATCTCATTTCCAGCCTGCATCAGGGCTGGCCATCCCTCTGGTGCGCGTATACAAAAGTACAGGTTCATGACCAACGCCACATTCCCTGCTTGATCTATTTCCCCTTGAAGGCGATTTGAGGACAGCCAATGAATCAATAGATTTCTGTAGCCTGTGATTCATACATATTAATACTTTATTGACTCAAACCATTCCTGGGTCCACGGTCCTGCCCGTTGTAGTGGTTGGTTAAACAAAAAAAACCCCCCTACACAACCTTTGAAGATTAATACTGCGGACGGGGGTTGGGCTAGTCTGGGTTCTAAGTGGCGTTGGGCTCTCATGAACGGTTGGTGATCTTGGACCGAAGGACTGACCAGATTATGCGTGCCCAGGCATCCTTCACGGTATGCCCGCCCGCAAGTGACTCTTTTGCACATGAATGCTTGCACTTCTTTCTCTCTAGAGCCCACATAGTACAGCAAGACGGGACACGAAAAGGAGAGGCTAACAGGGATACACATGTCTCTCGAACCCACGATCCAGCTGACCAAAAGATAGCTCGAGACTTGTGTTCTGCTCTCGACTACTAGAGACGACCCATATTTGATCTGGTCTGGACGGTGGCTCTATCTTTGGCGGCCACTATGCAGGTTGCGGCATCGGGCGATGTCCGGTTCTACAAAGGCAGCGCTACGTTCCGCATGGCTTGAAAAGCATGACTGCTTTTCCCAATTTTTTAATCAACCAGATACACACCGGCGGCCTTTGACAGGGAAGACTGCTCCCAAAAAGTGGACCATGGTACTGCATGTGCAGTGACTTGGGGTTTTATTGTGCTTATCGCGCGTGCAAAAGGACCTCGAAAGGCCGGCACTCTCATAATAACTAGGTGCTCTCGTTTCCCATGGCTACGCCCTCCTCACCCGTTGTCGCCACCGTCTGCTACCTCAGTCGACGGCCCGGGCGGTGAAGCAGCACAATAAAATCACCGAACTCTCGGTAGGTGGCCTTATCGAGGATCAAGTCTCAGCAAGAAAAAGAAGAGAAAAAAAAGAAGAGAAGAAAAAGCTCGTGTGTCTCACATCGATGCAACCTCCCCCCTCAACGATCGTGCTACCCGCCTGCGCCACTAGGCCCAACGCAGATTTGACAACCTTGACAGCCAAGGCTTATCACAGCGCGCAGAACGACGTTGCGGAAATTGCCATCAGATTTGGTGCTTACGATTGGTTATCCTCGTTTCCAACGTTTTCGTATTAGACCATGAATTAATACTGCTATTAATCCACCATGTGGTGCCTCTGCAGCTCATCACCTTCCCTTCGGCGACAAAAAAAAAAAAATCGATGTAACCTGTGGACAACCCTCGGACGCCTCTCTTAGCAAAGCCCGGGCCTCTCCGCACGGAGAATACCCTGTATTTTAAGCTTAATTCCCTTGATTAATACGAGTCGTTGGCCACTCTCTTTATCGGCGTTGACTTTCATTCTCCACACGACTGAGCAGCAGACGTTTTTGTTCCCTCCTCCATCACCTACCGGGTTCCTTTCTTTTCCTTCCTCCTCTTTGTCTCCATGCATTGATTCAACGGTCGTTTCCTATTTCCCAATACCCAAAGTTTCTTGATCCATATTTTCTGGTCCACTTACTCTCGTTATCATGAAGCTCTACACACCCACCATTCTGCTTGGCCTGGCCGTGCCAACACTGTCCGATATCACATGCGGCATCGCACATGGTTACGACCGAGGTACAAACGCGTACTTCTACAGCGGCGACGGGAGCCTGTCGACGTTTGATCTCTGCTCTGCCAAGTGTCTGTCAGACTCGAAATGTCAGAGTTTTGCCTTTGGCGACTCGGAATGTCTGCTGTACTCAACACCACTGTAGGTACCCAGGGCTACCCCCGAAGATCACCTCGCAGAGATAACCAAGCAATGGCTAATTAAACCGGGTATGCAGTGATACCAATTTCCGGCAGCAATCCGACTCGCCGTTTTTATTCTACGACCGGGACTGTGCCGAGGTCCAGTCAACATCCACCTTTGCGACCGTCATGCCATCGACGACGCCCGCCACCCAAGAGGTATCCACGACCGCAGACGCGTCTGCGACCTCAGAAGATTCTACTCCGACCACTGCCTCGGCAGCTCCTGCCACACAGTCCAACCAGCAGAGCGCATCTTCTCAAGACGACGGCTCGTCATCGCAGAGCGACCCCTCCGCAACAGGAGATGGTGGCGCCGGGGGACAGACAGCGACAAGTACAGACGTATCCACAGCCTCGGCGACAACGACCACGGGTGCAGAGGCTGGCACTTCATCAGGCTCCAAGGCTAGCGGCTCATCGTCGTCTCATACCGGCACCGGCTCGTCGAGTACTTCGTCATCTACCTCCGCGGCATCTGCGCAGTCTGCTGCGTCGGCTGTCCTCCTTAAGTGTGGCTGGTGGTTAGGAGCCTCTATTCTGTGCTCTTCCTTCCTTGCCTGGGTCTAGACATACTGCCCTGATCTTGAAGGACGATCTTCAGCGAATAATGATGAGTTTATGGTCTAGCGTACATAACGATGGACGACAGGTTGATATAATTGTAACGTGGCTGGGCTTACAAAAGGCAGATCTCCGAGGACGGGGTTGCTTTGAGACGTGTGAGCCACCTAATGGAAATGACTTTAATATAACCATGTTGATAGCACTGAGCTTTTTCAGGCTAAAGCCCTGCTATATATATATACATATATGCTCAACCTATGAATTCTCTCTTTCCGTGGAAGGCTGCAGATGGCTAGCTATTATGACAGGCCAAGATAATGAATACAATTCATAACGTCTTGGCGAGACCACGAATATTTGATTGGACCCTGAGCGATCAGCACTGCAGACCAATTCTGAGACAACACAGCCTACTTTAAGAGGAAGCAAGGGATAGAACCCCAGAAGGTTCCATCAATCTGAGCAAGGGCCTATGTGTACTTCTGTACCTCCGAGCTGGGAAATTTCTATAGAGAAGGGAGGTATCTGGCTGAAGGGATGTCAGTCATGTCACACACGCCTAGAAACACCCTCCAAAGACGGAAATTGCATCTCGCTAGGATTAGGAAAGCAGTGGAGCATGATGCATATCGACTTGCATAGCGACAAGCTGACTTCTTCTAGAGATGTTTGATCATTGTATACGATTCGCATGGTGAGGAAGAATCAAGATCTGCGCAAGGCCTGGGACGTGTCCTGATAGGCACCTGCCCTTCCTACTAAGCAGATACCTTCCCGTTGCCTGGCTTGCTGCCCTCCTTTCCCTCCTCCTTTCCTTGTCTCCCTTACTTCTGTGGCGCAGTCTCTAGGTAGAGTATTTCCTGTCACATCTCTCCTACCCGGCTGAGCTTAAGTCCCGATCATAGCCTCATGGCGCTGATGGGAGCCCCTGAAACAGGTGATCAAGATTTGGTGACTGTTTCAGAAGGTTTTGAATCGGCAAGAATAGCTCTTCTGCTTTGAACTGGTGAAGGTCACCAAGGTGCATCCAGACCCACTCCTCACACTTATCTGGCTCCAGGAGCTGTTGGACGAAGCAGTGATCAGCGGTTGGGAGGGAAAGAAGAGAAAAGAAAATGCCACCCAAGATATATTCAACACGTTTGTACCTACCTGAGGTTGTTGCTGCGGGTTAGACATCGTACAGAGGACAAACAAAGTGACGTAGTGGGTGCCCAGCTCTGTGAAGACATCGTTGGTGACGTTCGCGATCTTCACCCCCTTCACCTTGAGCCCTGTTTCCTCCATGGTCTCCCTCTCGGCGCACTCGATGATGCCTTCACCGTGCTCAAGGTGGCCCCCAGGAAAGGCCCACTGCCCTTGAACCATTTGATATTCAATCAGCATCATCAGGATCACTATCATGCGAATCGCCAGAGCAGACGAACCTGCTCCGTGGCTGCCAATGCGCCGCCCCAAGATGACGCGTCCATCCGGGCCCCGGATCACAGCAGCTACGCCGACACGTGGGTTTGCCTTTGATGTCGATGGCATTTTGTTTTTATTTTTTTTTATTAAAAACTCTCAAGTATGGATGAAACGATCGGTGGAGGAAGTCTGCCTTATCAGGATAGGACAATGTGGTCTTGTAGAGCTGACTAGGATCAATTTTGTATTTTCTTTTTTCTTCTTTTTGGCTAAGATTGAAATTTTTCATGCACCGATACGCAGCGTTTACTTTGGTTCTAAGCATGTGCAAGGGGGTTAGGGTCACGCATTTTGGATTCGCTAAGAGTGCCGAGCGCCATGATTTGATTGCGATGCTTTTCTGGTGGCGACTTTCCGCGCAGCCCGAGATGATATCGGAATGCAGGGCAGACGAAAAGCAAGTTGAGTCACAAGGGGGGGGAGGGACAGCCGGACAGGCACTCCGACGCGAGATTACTAAAGTCAAAATACGATATAGCGCACAGATATATGTAGGACGTCACAGGAGAGATTTTATAGATAAGGAGAAGGACAAGAAGAAGAATGAGAAGAAGACGAACAAGGACAACCACAAGAAGAAGCAAGCTATGTATTCTACGGCAGACCAGACAGAACCAATACGGGCCTCCTTGGCCTCGCGATGCACTCCGTGATCCAGGGATTTGCAGTTAATTAAGCTGGGGGATCGCAATGGGTTTGACTGGAACGGATTCCACATTCAGGATCCACCCTCATAAGTCTCACTGTAGGAATAAAATTTGTTGGTCATACTTTGACTCCGAGTGTTCCAGTCTAGTGCACTGCCTGACCTCGACACGGTGGCGGGTAGCAATCTGCTCATTGGCCCAGCCGAGACCTGTAGAAGTGTGTGGCGTTTCATAGAAGGAGCTTTTCCTGGCCCAGACACACACACACACACACACACACATACACACACAGTAGATGATTAATAGTCTATATCAACAGTGAGTGAGCAGTACACACACCTTTTGCCCCCAACGCTTGACGGCTAAGCCCTCTTCACCTCCCTCTTCACCTCCACGTCGCATCGTCGTCACCTGACTGACTAACCATCCAACCTCCCAGCTTGGATCAAGACAGCAGAGGAAGGAACGAGATTTATCATCCACCCACCACCCACACACACACACCAGGCACCCCTTTCTTCACGATGAATTTCGCTCCCCCGACCTTGGTGAGCCAGTCTACACTGTAATGACAGACAAAGCACGAGATCGCGACCTAGAACAATCACTCGAAACCTGGCAAACAGCACAATTGCTGCGCTGTCTCATTCACACATCATTTCCTGATATCACAAAGCTGCTCTCCCCTCCAAAGAGGCAAGATCAATTCACTAGATAGGGAGGGATAGCTACATTATTCCTCTCTCTCTCTCTCTCTCTCTCTCTCTCTTGCTCCCTCTCTCCCCCGACTCACATACACTCAACCTCATCCTTGTGCACAACTCATCGCGGTGGGCGCGGTGAACGACATCTAAGCCCACAGACCAATCAATCACGTCATCATCACTTGTAGCAGCAGGGCAAAGGCCGCTTCTTCTTTTCCTAAAAAATTGACGCATACTTTGAGTCCTACACCTCCACCTTCTCCACTGCCTGCCTCCGTTTTATCGCACGCAGAGGAGGGGCAAGGACAGGTCACAAGCCAAAACGGACACCTTCATCATGGCGCCGACAGCTGGTATCACCGTTGATGCGGCGGAGGACGCCGCTCAGAGCAGGCTGACCCTATTCGCTATGCTCAAGGACACCCACAAGGAGCTCAAGGAGATCGATCGGCAACGTGAGTCCCTTAGAGGCGAGATCACCAGTCTATACAATGCGATCGGCCAAGCGCAGTCCACCTACTGGAGGAACCAGTCTAGGGTCTTCGAGAGCTTCGTCGCAGCGGGTGGTGTGAACAACTTCGAGCAGTGGCGCAGCAAGTTCGCTAGGAAGGAGTCAGCTGAGGCCAAGAGGGTCGCCCAAGACCAAGCCGTCCTTCGCTCGCAGATTGCTTATCAACACAGCTCGATAGCACGACTCGACGAGGAGTACTGGGCCAGGTGGCAGGTTTGCATGGACTACATATCGGACGAGCCTTGCAGGCCTTGCGAGACGCCGCCACCGCAACACCCGAGGCCTGCGGAAGCGCCGGATCCATCAGCGCCTCAGCACCAGAGTCCAACGCTGACCGCTGCCGCGGCCTCATCCCCACCGGGGCCTGGACCGTCTTACACTGCTGCTGCAGCTCCGCCGGCACCAGACACGCCCCAGTATCATGGCAAGATGGCCAGTGAGAACCAGGAGCAGCCAGGTCAGCAACAATCGAGCTCCGCTTCGACCTCATTTCCGGGCGTGATCAACGTGGTACCGGGCCACGTCTACCAGGCATACTACCAGCATCCCTCATCGGCCGAGAGGGGTTGGTACATGGCATTATCATTACCTTTTGATGGTGATGCCTGGGCGAAGGACGTCAATCTGGATTTCGCCATGAACATGATGGACCTCCAAGACGGCTTCCCAGATTGCTATATCCCCGAACTCAAGCAGATCCATCATGAAGGCGCAGACGGCAGCGTCACATCTGCGGAGACCATCTCGAGTCTCAAGAGCTGGGCGCCAGGCTACGAGGACGGAGGGCCGGGCGTCGAGGAGCGGCGTTTCCTGTTCCTCTTCTTTGATGACCGAAAGCCTGCAAAGCTCAAGATCCCAGCGAGGCCAGGACAGAAGATGACATTTACCAAGTCGGCCCTGTCCAACATGCCTATCGACTGGGTTGCCGCGAGCGACCTGCGCCCCGCGAATGTTAAGGTGCACGGGTCTGTGCGGGGCCGGAAGACTGCGGAGAAGTTCAAGAAGATGATGGAGTCCCTTGCCAGCTTGGAGGCGGGTGCCACAGCGAGTATGAGAAGCGAAACCCCTGGGCTCTCCGCCGACGCATCCATGTTCTCCTACCACGATCTCTCTCGCAGCTCGTCCATACCGCCAGCGCACGACGAGGGCCAAAAGGATGAGGAAATACCTGCCCTTAGGAAGAGAGCCGTGGAAGCTATCAAGACGAGCCACAACGCGCAAGATGACCTGGACGACCCCACCTCGTTTGTGCCTGAGGCGGACAGAATGGACATCGATGAAGATTACGCTGGCGCACCTAGCACGAACCACCACCAGGCTGCAAGCTCCGAGCGAGACGACCCGAAAATGTTCGACGAGGGCCTAGGTATGGACTATGATCTCGAAGTTTCGAAGATGTCCTCACAGCTGCCTCCTCTCCGAGGGCACCCGCCAGGCGGCCCATGTGTGTCTCGTGAACGACTGCCCAGCTTCAGCGAAATCTTCGGTGCCAGGCCATTCTTACTGTCACAGCGATCACCGACCTTTTCAAACCCGGCCGGATCCTTGTACCACCAGGAGCGGTTTGCCTCGATAGATTCGGGATGGCAGTCTCATGGTGGTGGAACGGTTGCGGATGATGAACCTCGGAATGCTGGTGGTCATGGGTCGCTTCACTATGGGACGGAGCCCTGACTAGAGAGGTTGCAGAGCGATGCAAAAGGGTAGCCTTTCTATAGGCAGTACTTGATATCGCCGCTGTATACCTAACCTCAGCATCTCTTGCAAAAGGAGGGGGACCCTGCTCTTTTTACGTCCTTCATTCTTTGTTTCATTCTTTGGCCTGGCGACGGTTGACTGCCCATGACTGTAGATTAAGTGCAAGATAGGCAGAGGGCCAACCAAGCTGAGAATGAAATTGGAGAAACGGCCAAGAAGAACATGCCAGGCACTGGCACATGCCAGTTTTTACGACATCGAAATGTGCAAGGGAATGGCGCAGACCGCTACCGGAATCACGGCCCGAGAAGCAGTGAAGTTGAGGTCGGCCTTAGAGAGGCGGACAGCAGATGCTGGAGGTTGTGAGTT
This sequence comes from Celoporthe dispersa, assembly GCA_016584495.1. Classification (NCBI taxonomy): domain Eukaryota; kingdom Fungi; phylum Ascomycota; class Sordariomycetes; order Diaporthales; family Cryphonectriaceae; genus Celoporthe; species Celoporthe dispersa. The sequence continues at coordinate 418,501 of WAID01000010.1, forward strand.
CTTCTGGATGGAATCCAAATTTTCCGTCGGCTCACTAATTAGTTTCTAGGCCACTGTTCCCCTTTCTGGGCTTGGTAGCGCTCCACATACGACGAGGAGGACTGTGGGGAGACGGGCTCGCTTGGGCCAACCTTGATGCATGCACAGCTCTGCCAGGGGTTCTGGGTGGATCGGAAGACGCCTGGGGAAAGAGGGGAGAGCCAGGGAGTTTACAGACCCAAGCGCACTGACAGTACTTGCACCCATAATGAACACAGTGGTCTGCCCCCAATATCTGCGTAGTGATCTTGCTCCCGTGAGCCACTGTATTGTATATTCTAGAAGACCAGTGACTTCTCGGCTGTATAGCGGCTACAAGAGAGGTACAGTATGCTCCCCCCCCCCTCCAGGGATTATAAAGTTCTTGATTAATTCAATGATAGGCGGTGGCCATATCCTTCACCGTGTTAGCGCCATCGAGTTGTAGTAGATAGAGACTGACTGACCTGGGAGTTTTTCCCCAGGGGGTGTCACGTCCGTAGGAGCAATAGTACACACAGCACACACGCATATTCTAACTACTTAATTACTAGCCAGGCCGACTGCATGCTTCGCTCATCTAATGCATCAGGGATATTTCGACTCCGGAAAGGGGTGCAGGGGGACCTGACCTGCATTTGCAGCTGCAGGCGGTCGAGTATTTGACGGGCCATCGCCGCATGCTACTTAGATCCACTTGACATAATATTATATATATATATATATGTATGTATATATATTTCTTTTTTTCTCTCAGCAGCCTGACGCCAGGCTTCGCCATCCTGTCATTCTGTGGCCACCCTCCCCTTCCATATCCTCACACCGCAATGGCGATCACGAGATCGACCAGGCTGTCGAGGCTGTTCAGCCTGGCAGTCCTGTGTCTCTCTGCAGCTCTCGCGCCGGCAGCCCGCGCAGAGACAAAAGCCTACCCCTACCAGTTCAACCATGTCGCCGTCACAGGAGGAGGTTACATCACCGGCATCATCGCCCACCCCACCGAGGAGAACCTGATGTACGTGCGGACCGACATTGGCGGCGCCTACCGCTGGAACCAGGACGAGAACAAGTGGATCCCCATCACGGACTTCATCAGCGCGGCCGACTCGAACCTCCTCGGCACCGAGTCCATCGGCCTGGACCCTACCGACCCGGACCGGCTGTACCTGGCGCAGGGCCGTTATCTGACCAGCAACAACAGCGCCTTCTTTGTCTCCACGGACCGGGGCGAGACGTTTGATGTGGTCCCCACACCCTTCATCATGGGCTCCAACGAGCTGGGGCGGAACAACGGGGAGCGCATTGCCGTCAACCCTTTCAAGCCCAACGAGGTCTGGTTCGGCACCCGCACGGAGGGCTTGTGGAAGAGCGAGGACTATGCGGCGACGTGGACGAACGTGACGAGTATTCCTGATGCGTTTGCGAATACTATGGGCATCTATTTTGTCCTCTTCGACGCGACCAGGAACGGCACCATCTACATCGGCGGCAGTACGCCTGGTGGTCTCTACGTGACGGCGGATAATGGCCAGACGTGGGAGGCAGTGCCGGGCCAACCGACGACGTGGGAGAACTCAACTCTCGTGGCAGGGGAGGCGCCTCTCAGCACGGGACCGCAGCCGATGAAGGGCGTCTTGACCCCTGACGGGGCGACATTGTACGTCACGTATGCAGACTATCCTGGCCCGTATGGAGTTCAGTATGGAGTTGTGTACAAGTACGGGACCAAGGAGTCCGTATGGACGAATATCACGCCCGGCGTGGGGAACAACAGCTACCCACCGCCATACGAGCCTCAGACCTGGCCGCCTGGCGGGTTCTGTGGGATCAGCGTGGACTTGAAGGACCCAGATACACTGGTCGTGACAACCTTGGATCGGGACCCTGGCCCGGCGCTCGACAGCCTGTACCTCTCTCGAGACGGTGGCAAGACCTGGAAGGATGTGGCGCAGCTGTCCTCACCGGACGGCACGGGCGGAAACTGGGGCCACCCGATCGCAGAGGCAGCACTGGACAACGGCACAGCAGTTCCCTGGCTCTCGTTCGACTATGGCGAGGAGTGGGGTGGATATGGAGCCCCTTCTCGAATCCCCGGGCTGACAAAATTTGGGTGGTGGATGAGTGCTCTCCTGATGGATCCAGGCCATTCTGGGCATGTAATGTACGGCACAGGCGCCACCATCTGGGCAACTGACGACGTCTTTGCAGCAGAGAAAAATGCGGCTCCAGGATGGTATATCCAGGCCCAGGGGATCGAGGAGACCGTCGCCCTGGCCATGATCAGCCCATCAGAGGGGCCGGCCCACCTGCTGAGCGGATTTGGCGATATCAACGGCATGGCTCACGACGACCTGTGGGTGCCGCAGCCCATGTTCGGCCTCCCTGCCTTCAGCAACCTCGACAGCCTGGACTGGGCAGGCCAGAAACCGTCCCTGGTGGCGAGGGTGGGCGACTGTGGACTCAACTACAGCGTGTACGATGCTTGTGGCCAGGGGACGTACTCGACCGATTCAGGCCACAACTGGACCATGTTCCCCGTGTGTGCGCCTGGGATCAACGAGACTACCACCACGGATGGCATCATCACGATCGACGCGTCAGGCGAGGTCTTTGTCTGGTCTACGCTCATCACGGAGCAGGACAACGGGCCCTGGGTCAGCTCGGATGCCGGTGTGAGCTGGAGCGCCCCGACAGGCGATTTGAATGTCCAGACAGAATACATCAGCGCCGATAGGGTCCAGGCTGGAACATTCTATGCTTGTGACAACGGGACCTTCTACATCAGTACAGATGGGGGCAAGAGCTACAGTGGCTCGGTGGGCTCCTCGGCCGGCCTGCCTGAGGGTCAGTGTGCCCTGCCTGTGGTCAACTTCAACAAGGCGGGCGAGCTCTGGCTTCCTCTGGGCTCGAGCGGGCTGTACCACAGCAGTGACTTTGGAAACAGCTGGGATGCTGTTGGGCCGAGCGGTCTGGAGGCTGACTACTTCTCTGTCGGCATGGCCCCGCCTTCTACAAACTCTACGGCTGTGGTTCTGTTCCTATGGGGACGAGTCGCGAGCGCAGGTGCCGGCAGTGTGGATGGGCTGTATAGGTCGGATGATTCCGGCGCCAGCTGGGTCAGAGTCAATGATGAGTCTCATCAGTACGGTGGACCTACTATGGTGCTGGGAGATCCGCGGGTGTATGGGCGTGTCTATGTAGGTACTTCGGGGCGTGGTATCATTTTCGCTGATATTGCTGGATCTGCGTCCTCGAATGGCAGTGTGACGAATGTTCCTGGTACAGCAGGTATCTAAGACCACTGGCAGGATGGACACGCGCGCATCTGCTCATCCTGTTTCTGAGGGGGATAAATCAATCAATTTGGATCAGATAATAGCCCGACTCATCATCTCAGCGCGACTACTCTTCCTGAATCGGTGCCTCCAGCTCCGTGTGCACTGGTCCTCGCGAGCTCTCGGACCAGTTCATGTGGAAGCGCGGCTGGTGCTTCTGGCTGTGGAATGGGATCGTGGGAATCGTAGGGCTGCCGTGGCCCGCAGGGCTATGGTAGCCACTGCCACTACCCCTGTTGTCCTCGTCGCTGGAGTTGGACGAGACGGACATGCGCGTGCGGTGGAGCAGCGCCGCCAGCGATGCGACAGACTGCCTGCTGCTCGATTTGCGGGACGATGGCGCCGACCTGTGGCTCAGCGGGTGCGCGACGTGCTGCATGAAGGTGTCAAACTCGTCGTCGCTCTCAAAGAGGTGCGACGCGACGCTGATCTTGCGCAAATCCTTGGTCGACACGTCGGACATGGTCGAGAGCCGCCGGAGCTGCTCATACCCGCCCGGGTTCGCTGACGCCCAATTGAACACGTCCCTGCACATGTCCTGGAGGTCGAACTCGGCCTTCCAGTCGAGCTCGGTCGCCGCCTTGTCGGGAGACGCCGTCACGGTCCCTAGGTCGCCTACGCGCGCCGCGCCGATGGAGAAGGGGACGTCTGACCCTGCGGCTTTGGAGAAGGCCTTGATGATCTCGAGGACCGAGTAGCCTCTGCCGGTGCCGAGATTGTACACGTGGTAGTGAGTGCCTGGATCAACCGCTCCTCCGGCGCCAGGATCCTGATCTGTGACGGCCTTCCGCAGGGCGGCGAGATGGCCCTTGGCCAGATCCGACACATGGATATAATCACGCACCCCCGTACCGTCGCTCGTGTCGTAGCTGGACCCAAACACCTGCACCCTGCTACGACGTCTCTCGTATGCCTGGAGGATGACAGGCACGATGTTGTTGGGCGTGCCCTTGGGGTTCTCGCCGATGAGGCCGCTGGAGTGTGCCCCGGTGGGGTTGAAGTACCGCAGAGATGTCGCATGGAAGCCGGGGTTCGCGACGCAAAAGTCGTTGATGATCTCTTCCGACATCCACTTGGACCGACCATAGGGGTTCGTGAGCAGGCCTCCGCCGCTGCCTTTGCCTGCGGTGCTCACAGCGTCTTCCGTGATGCCTGCTCCGTGGCCCATGCCGTACACCACCGCGCTGGACGAGAATACAAAGGTGTTGACATTGTGGGCCCGCATGGCCTTGAGGAGAAAGAGGAGGCCGGCAACATTGACCTCGTAGTATTCCAGAGGTATGGACAAGGACTCTCCGACCGCCTTCAGCGCAGCGAAGTGGATAACGCAGACAATCCTGCCGTGTGTTTCAGGCTTGTTCGCCAGCCCGCTGAGCTGTGTCCTCTTCTTGGTGTCGATACTATACTCGAGCATCGGGTAGGCCTTCTTGGCCACTGCGGCTGCGATGTCGATGGGGAGCCTCTCGGGCTCGAGGGTGGCCTTGGATTCCTGCCAGAAGGCAAAGACCTCGTCGACGCTGTACTTGTCTCGGATGTCGACCCTGTGGAAGAAGATGGGTGGGACGGGCCGCGAGCCCTGGCCGCATCGCTCAAACTCGATCCTGGCAATGTAGTGAACCCGCAGGAGAGACTCCAGATGGCTGTTGCAGAGGTTGTCGATGACCACGACCGCAAAGCCTGCTGTCAGCAGCTCCAGCACAGTGTGTGAGCCGATGTAGCCAGCTCCGCCCGTGACCATACAGATGGGGAACGAGGCCACGCTCGCTCTCAGCTGTTCCGGGTCAGCTTTCATCGGCGCTGAGGGCTCCTTGCCGCCGGAGCCCCCGACGATGACGGATGGACTCATCCTGCTGTCAAGCCGAGCAGACAGAGAATATCGTAGATGTGCGCCCTCCGCGGGTGATCTGAGCTAATACTCCGAGTGCGGTGAACATTGATGGTCCTAGAGGGGCCCAAAGCATGGGGGAGAGAGAGAGAGAGACCAGGACGAATACTGACCACTGCGTCTGAACAGGCATCGCTGCTTTACATTTGTAGCACTGCCCCCAAACAATGCTCTCTGTGTCGTTCGAACGCGCGAGCGGTAGGCCATACCGCCCGGCTGAGTCTGCAGGCCGGAATCAGAGATGGTCCTGGGACATTTGCTAGGCTCTCACATGAGAAAAAAAAGGATAAAAAAAGAAGAAGAAAAGAAACGAAAACGGGGCAGTTGGAAGTTGCTGCATCGTGACGCATGCGGAAGCCGTGTCTACGGAATGAGGAAGACGCCGGGTGAGTTCCCACCTCACTAGGTGGTGCTAGGCAGTTGGCAGGCAGCAGGGGACAATGCGCGCCTGCCCACACGCTGCCGTGCTTGCTCGGATGTCTCAGCTGAGATCAAATTAAGCCAGAGAAAGCTACTGTGGTATTTTATCAAACGGCAGCACTGATTCGTTGCAACTAGCTATCAAGAAGTGTTCCCATCTCGGCCTGGAGAGATGGCATTAAGGGTAGTGATGCCTACACGAGACGACTTGCCTCGCAAACCACGCACAAAGCATAAGAAACCCTGTTGGGAAGCTGCGCTACAGAAGCAAGGAAGGAAAGACGGAAGAAAGCAGGAAGGAAACGAAGGCTAGCTAGGCTAGGCTGGGTGAAGGTACCGGTGTATCAAGGAGGGCAGGCGCCGGCCAGGCACGGTGAGCCGCTGAGCCTTGCACAACTTGCCTTCTGATCATCAACCAACTTGTCTGCAGGGCCCCAGAACATGGCAATTGTAACTTCATTTGTGTTGTGTTTTCATAACGAATTGACTTCATTCCACGGAGCAGACAGTTGACTATGTTAGAAACCTACACCGCGCAGCTGCAGATGTATGATGGATTTCTAAGATTGATCGAATCATTGCTAATTCCGCCCTGCAAGACGACAGTGCATGTGGGGAAGCATCTGTCATCGCCTGCATCCGTGATTTGACATCTTGACAAATCGGATCCTGCTTACCACCCAAGCAGCTCATCGGTATACCGCCGTGGAAAATCCGGAGGTGCAGCCAGCCATTCGTTGTGTCAGCTCCATGCATCGCCAGCACATGTCCATCATTTCCAAGCACATACCTAGCAGCACACCAGCAGGGGAGACGGAGTTTATGTCCGTGGACCGTGGCTATGTGGTACAGACGAGTCTATGAGGACGATTCTCGCTCAATGGGATTATCATATAAGACCAGCGGACAAGAACATCTCCATCCTGGGAACGTGCATTCTCGCAGAGTTGATAGCATAAGGACCCAACACTTACACACCTCTTTCTTGTCGAGGCCACATTGACAGGAGAATCCTCTGCGCGTCATCATGTCGTCCTCCGATCAGAGCCAGACCCACTCTGCAGGCGTCCTCTCGCCGCAGCGCCTGGCCCACGTGGTTCTTCGCACCGCCCAGTTCAAACCCATGGTGGCCTTCTACAAAGCCTTTCTCGGTGCCCACGCGTCTTATGAGAATGACAACATGTCATTTCTGACCTACGACGAGGAGCATCACCGCATCGCCATCATCGGTGTCCCAGGGTCGACCCCTAAGGACCGCGGGTCGTCCGGACTCGAGCATATCGCCTTCACATTCTCCAACCTCAACGACCTCTTGACTGCGTACAAGCAGAGGAAGGCACTCGGCATCGCCCCCCTCTGGTCTACCAATCACGGGCCTACCATGAGTATCTACTATCAGGATCCGGACGGCAACCAGATCGAGACACAGGTGGATGTCTTCGAGACCGCCGAGGCGGCCAGCGCGTTCATGGCATCTGAAGAGTTCACGGTGAATCCTCTGGGTGTGGATTTCGACCCAGAAGACTTGATCCAGCGCTTGGAGAGCGGCGAATCTGAGAAGGATCTGATGAAGAGGAAGGATATTGGGCCACGAGGCATCGAATCTGTCCCGCTTCTGAACCCTCCCAAGCCAGACGTGCGCGAGGTCTATACTCGCGTGGAAGCTGCGCACTGAGGTGGTGGGATGCAGCCTTGAGGGAAGAAGGAAGAGGTCAGATTGTTCAACCACATTGAATCTGCTGTCTCGAGTCTCTCCATACCCCTGCATCTGTTTAGGTCTGAGGTGAGATACGAGGGTCTGCGAAATTGTGAGGAACCAAGATAAGTAGCTAATTGAAAAGACACCATGCCGTTCCCCGTGGAACGGGGCACGAAATCATCAAATTTGTCGAGAACCGAATATTCTCAAACGTCCAATCTCTCACGTGGCCACTGGCAGTTAACTCTCAACTGCCCTTAGCCGAACGTTTAATGGGGTCTTCTCCCACATTGTATAGACCTTGCCATGGATCCACCCATGACTCTCTTCACAGAGCTCCATGTCAAATTTAGAAAGTAGCGTCGCTGCCATAAGTCTCATCTCGAACCAAGCCAAGTTCTGGCCGATGCAGTTCCTCGGGCCGAAAGAAAATGGCTGCAGCACGTCGCGTTGGTCGTCCTTGTAAGTACCATCACCGAGCCATCGCTCCGGCGCGAAGAGCTCGGGATCCTTGAAGTTGGCGGAGGAGTGGTACGCTGCATACGGATGGACGGACACACGCGTGCCCGAGGGAAGCCAACCGCCACAAACATACTGTCCTCCGTCGGGGTTGGATGAAATCTCCCGAGGGATTCCCAGCGGGACTGGTGGGTATATCCTGAGTGACTCTTGAATGCCTACAAAGAGTAAGCCGCATGATCTGTGTCAGGATAAGACTGGCGGGCTACTTACATGCATTGAGATACTTGAGACCAGCCAGAGTCTCAATGCTGAGGCCTCTAGCATCTGCTCCTTGCCCGCGAACTTCTTTCGTCAAAAGCTTTAACTTGTCCGGATTTGTGAGAAGAAGATAGACCAATGCTGAGAGAAGCGTAGCTACCGTGGATATCAGCCCTGACCCTATTCGACGAGTGCGTCACGTAATTACCTGTAGTCTCAGAGCCTGCAATCATAAAATCCAAGGAGTTGGCATGCATCTCGTTCAAGCTGAGCTTTTCATCGTCTGCCGCAGACTCGACAAGATTCCAAAGATCAGGCTGGCCTTGTGATGATGTTAACACGCCAACTCTCTCCGTAACGCTCGGCCGCATGGAGAGGTAACTTACTGGAACCCCTTTTTCTAGACGCCGATCTACTCGATCGGCGGAGTATTTGAAGTTGGCAAGTCTGGCTCTTTTGATTGCGCCCGGTTCTATATACTCGAACACAGTGTTCAATAGAGGATAGAACTTGATCATTTGAAGGATCGGAAGCGTCTTGATAGAATCCATTATGTTCTGCACCCATTCTGTGTACTTGCTACGTTCAAGGAGGCCTAGGGCCTCACCGAAACTAAGCTCGGCCATGATGTCGAAAGTCGCTAGATTGAACATCTTCGCGATATTGATTGGCTGAGATCCGTTCTCGTAGAGCTTGGACATGAGCAGGTCACCGTATCTCCGAAGCAAAGGCTCCTGCTGTTTCCAAGGCACGAATGGAGAAGCCTGGTGAGAAGATACGGCGTACTCGAGTATGGTCGTCTGTCCCAACTACCATTATGCTCGGCCATGCTGAGAGGGATATGATCAGCAATGTGTACTTGGCACAAGGAAAATTCCAGAGGTTGGTCCACCACCTACTACCAGATTTGCCGTTTGCAGACTCCAGACTGCAGATTTTAATTAGAACACGAGTGCAAGATGCCCAGATAATAGATAGCCAGTGAAGTGGTGCAAGGTGGGAGGCTTGAAGGAGAAGGAGATCGCCAGAAGGCAGGGTCGCTCCACGTTAAAATACATACTGAAATCCAGGGGCCTTGAGATTTTCCGCCCTGCTCTTCTGATACCCATAGATGTCCTTCCATGCTTGGGCATCTATATAGCTGATCTCAGTTGGACTCAATCTGACCACACTACCATATTTTTTGTGCAGCCTATGCATGAAGTAGATTTCATTCCCGGTGAGGCTAGCAACCCAATATGGAATTCGTGTGAATCTGCTCCAGACAGGCCCAGGAAAGCGTGACAGAGGGTGGAAGACGGCACTGTACATGATGCTCCAAGCGGTATAGAGTCCCAGAATGATGAGAAAAACCCGAGTGAATGACAGAAAGTCACTCTCGTGGATGTGTTTTAGGTCCATTTTGAAAGGTCCGGTCTAATACGGTATGAACAAGTTTGATGAGATTCAGGACGAAAGAAGCTTTGCTTCGAGCAGTGAAGAGCATTGAGATGGAGCTGGGGTCTCTCGATGTCTTAAAAGAAGAAAGCCAATGTCACCTGCTCGATCACAGAGGCCCGGAGTATAATCTCCATGTAATTACAGCATAGCCAAGCAAGACATGCAGTGACACCCCAGGGAAAAGCAATTTAGCAGCCACTTACATCACTATGCCACCCCACTAATTGCCACTATCACATCAAAAGCAGTCATCAATTACAGCAGGTATGATGACACATGCAACCTTTTGAGTAAAGCAGGTGTCTAATTGGCCTTTTGATCAGAAGCAAAACCTCGACAAACTCAGCTGCACCCCACGAGGACATTTTTCTTAGATGTGATTCGGAAAAATCAGGTTTTTCAGAGTAAGCAAGGAAGGGTTGGTTGTGCAGAATGCAATAAAAGGCACACATTAGGAACAGATTTCCAGGCCCAGAGGAGTAGTTGCAGGCACCCTTTGTCGTATCCTTAGCCCTCGGCATCTGTTCATCATATGAGCTACCAACCAGCTTGGGATGGCTTTATCGAAGATATTCTGCTGTCTCTCAAGATTTAATTTCGACACTGTTCTTGCCATTATCACGCTCACCAGGTTCTCCACTCGATTCACCTACCAACAGATTTCCTCACCTTTTCATCTTAGCAAGTTGAGGTGGGTTTAAGTGCTTGGAATTACTTGCAAGATTTCTTCATCTCTCAGCCGTCTCTGGGTCTTGAATAGGATAGGGGTAAGGGGGTTCTTGCACTCTGATATCTTCACAGTGACTGCTTGGTGCACTCTGTCAGTCTTCTGGATAGTAAACCCAGTAGCAACTTAGCCTTGATGCTAGTCCTGGCATTCTCATCGCTTGTCTGGCGATATGCCTTCTTGTGGATCCAGACATCGCTGCCTATGACCCTAAGACATCCCCGCACAGGCATTGAGCCCTCAGACCTCAGTTATTCCCCTAAAAATAGGCAAGCATACAGCGAGTTCCTCCTTCAATGGGGGATAATCCAGCCCTATGTAGGAAAACATCGTCCGAATTCCGCAGATCAGACAGGGCAAGTCTTTGACAGAGTTACCATCATAGTGTTCCGCCTCCCTAGTTCGACTCTGGAGCTTGGTTATCCATAGAGTAGAGGAGGGTAGGGGGGTAGGGGGTGAGTCCGACAGTGATGCAGCTATATAGACCGCATCATTTCCAACCAGCTAGGAGTGGTCTCTCCTTTTAGCTGTCGCACAACCAGCATTGTCGAGGTATTCCAATTGCTTTTAGAGAAAGTCTTGATTGTAGGTATCATTGTTTTTAGAAAGGAAATGTATGTTACTTGTGCTAATATTACTAGAAGAGCCTTTTTCAAACCCTTTCAAACTTAATATAATTTTAATAAGACAATGACATTTTTTACATAATTAGATTCCGGCCTACTGCTCAATCTATCTATCACCGAGCTAACATGTGGTATAATGATAAGTTAGTGTTCCTATTAAAATCTTAAGAGGCTAATAAGAAGAGAGGAGGACATCAGCTGGTATTATATGAGACAAAATAAATGATTTACGCTGAGGCACAACTGTAGAAGATTCTCTCCAATACCTATTCGTTTGATCTAGCTACACTCTCCCTTGAGAGGTCAATTGCTCAGAAAATTTCGCTCATTCTTCATCTTTAACAAAAAAATAATAGATGTATTATTCTATACATTGTTTCTCCTTTCCAAACTTTTCCTAAAGCTTACAAATTATACTCTTGAGGCTGGAGTTGTGATATCTATATGGAGCTGTTAGTGATGATATTTGAATAGTGACAATAATATTGTTATTTCTTGGTATGCTACAACTCTGGATTTCCATTTACCTAAGTTTCCACTTCAACTTATAATAAATGTTCAACACATCTGAATATAGTGGAGAGTCTTCAAGGATGGCTAAAACAGGCCTTTGTAGTAAATAGCAATTACATTGCTCCGAGGATATTTGACAACTAATTGGACGACTAATCTGTCACTGTTTGGGATGAATCGTCCAATACTCTTGTCAAGGAGAAGCCCTTTACACACAATTACCCTGTTGCCTTGGGGATCCTATCGACACAACTTATTACAGGGCTATTTAACAAACTTTTCTTTTTACAATTGTGCCAGACCTAAACCTCGTCTCTTCCACTACCCTTTCTCTTATTAACCTTCAATCTCTTCAAGACTGCGTCACCACCTTCTCTCCTGCATCGCAGTCTCGTTTACTAACCTCATCCTCCGTTGCCCTGCTCAGGACCTGTCTCCCATACATACACCAAGATGATGACTGAGATGAACACCAAAAACCCAGGAGCTACTACCAGCTCGCTGGCTATCAACCCCAAGCATCAAATGGTCTACAAGACCATTGATGAGATCCACCATGTGAGTTCTAGGCCTATTTGTCCCTCCCTTGATGCCTTTCCTCTCCACATGCTCCCTAGACACCACTGTTCAATGGGAATGTCCTGGATCATTGTCTGACAAAAGCTTCTTCTGGACAGTGCCTGCATAATCTCGCTGAGGAGGGCGTCATGTCCAAGTTTGATGCCCAGCACCACTACCAGAAGATCATAAGCACTCTCGACCAGAATGGGTTTCAAATCAGCAAGCCCTTCACTGCTGAGGAGATTGACGAGCTGGCACTGTGGCTGGAGAACAAGAAGGAGAGGGACGTCCAGTATCCCACGCTGGACTTACCTATCTGGGCTTGTAACCCTGGCAGTAAAGGCTATCCTGAGTCCGTCACCGAGTCCATGATTTGCAATCCCGGCTCGCCCAAAACCCGGTCCTCTATCGAGGATATCAACAAGTCAATGCCCTGGCTGCTTCGGGCGCCAGTCCCTCAACGTCTTGTCCTTGGTGGGAAGGATGTTCCTGTGACTTCCCAGGCGGATACCCTAGCCTCTTCGGAGGACACTGGTGTGTCTTTGGAGGTCGCCCCCGTCTCTTCCGAGGAGGTTGACTTGATCGAGTTCCCTGCTCAGGAGGTCGATCTGATCGAGTTTCCTACGGAGTGAGGAGAGCTCACCTGGGCAGGGAGGTCTGAGAGGCCCTCGTGCATATCGGAAACTCTGTGGGGGAGGATGCGAGGACTCGGGTCCCTCTTTTCTTTTCTTCTTTCTTGTTCTTTCTATTATTACATGGTTCTGGAGGCACGTTCAAGGTCGACTTCTGCATTCTCGACTACTTATGTACATACTCTTATGGCCAGAAATCCAGACGCCAAGATGGTTTGTGCTTATTGTTGACACATACTGAGCGAACAGGTGGTGTTGCTGCCGTGCATTGAACCAAGGTCTCCTTCACGCCCCTGTTAATCAAGACGCCGAGAGGTTCCGATCAATGACGAGCGACAAGGACAGACGACATGAGCTATCCTTCGTGCGGAGCTCTTAGCAGAAGGATACAGTGGAATTCTAACTTTCGCTCGGCAACATCATCCCTTGGTTGGCCAAGTTGCCCTTCGCAGACGGTCGTCTCCCACGTTAATTACTCCCTGGAGCGTCAGCGAGTCATCAGCAACAGACGCAAGATATCAGGTCGCGATGGTGACCCTGGCATAAGAGCGCCAAGTCGTAATTAAATGCAGCAGGGGGGAGAAGAAAAAGACGAAGGAAAAAACCGAGTCAAATTAATATGACAGTACCGCCTGGCCGTGCAAAGAAACAGGCGTCAAGAAGCAGGGCACAAAGTGACCAGCAAACAGGACGGCATGCATCTTGGGCGCCTACGTGTTACAGCATGACTTTGCCTGGGGTGAAGCCAACGGACGGCACGATCCCTCGGTAAAACCCTCCCTCACGTCGTAAGATACACTTTTTGCTTTTTCGTCCTCTTCCCCTGCAGGCACACTTTCCCTGCACGGGTACGATCCCTGTGTAGCGTGGACCTAGTAAACAGAAAACATGTGGTCTACGCGCCATTGGAGGCAGGAGGACGGTCCTAGTACTAGGTTCAGAAGTTCATGTGAGTGTACGTACTCTCGCGTGTGGTGATAAATACGCCTTCCATGACCTGACCTGCCCAGCTCCTTCTTCTGCTTGTTCTCGCTCTTGAAATACATCCTGAATGTGGACCTCAGCCCTTCGAGCGCAGAGTATTTGTTTTACCATCACGAGGTCAGCGTGTCGAGGCATCTGGACATCTCTTCTCCTTTTTCTCACCCTCCTCCTCTCCACCCATTATCCACGATGCACTCTCTCACTCTCCTGCTCACAGCGGCGGCTGTTGTGTCGGCACGAGTCTTCGACAGACTGCACACAGTACCTGAGGGATGGAGGAAGAGCGCCACGGCTCTGGCGACGGACAAGCTCTTCCTCAAGATCGGCCTCAAGCAGGAGCATGCAGCCGCACTGGAGCAGGCAGTGCTGGCCATGTCAAGCCCTGACCATCCTGACTACGGCAGGCATATGTCTCGGGAGGAACTTCGCGCCTATGTTGCCCCCAGCCCACAGGCTGCCCAGGCGGTGGCATCCTGGCTCGCCGAGTATGAGATCGAATCTCTAGTCGACAACGACTGGATCACCATCAGCACTGACGTCGCCACGGCCAACTCGCTCCTGGATGCCGACTTTCACTGGTACGAGCACTCGGAAGGGAATGGCCCGAAACTACGGACACTGTCGTATGCTGTTCCCGACGTCGTGGCACCTCATGTGGATCTGGTGCAGCCTACCACCAGGTTTGGCCACCTGGGCACCAGGCGGTCCGCCATCTTTGAGATGGCGGTGCTGGAGGAGACAAAGGCGCATTTTGCCCACCAAGATGCCTCACCGGTAGCTGAGGCTGGGTCCTGCAACACCACCGTCACACCTGCTTGTCTCAGGGCGCAGTACAACATCAACTACACCGCAGACGCGAACTGTGGGAACCTGATTGGGTTTGCTTCGTACCTGGAACAGTCTGCCCGCTACACAGACCTCGCGGAGTTCGAGAAGACACAGGTGCCCGAAGCCGTCGGGCAAAACTTTTCGGTGGTCACAATCAATGGTGGTACGAACGACCAGGTCAGCAGCTTGGGCTCTGGTAAGCCTCGTTTGATGATGTGCACCCATGACCTTGAGGTGAATTTCAGCTGCTGACTCGATGTGCAGGTGAGGCAAACCTGGACGTGCAATACGTCCTGGGCATCAGCCACCCGGTCCCGATTGTTGAGTACCTGACTGGTGGGAGAGGGTAAGTCTGTCAAGGAGAAGAGCAATTTACCTGGAGGCTATGCATGGCCCATTGCTGATGTTCCCGTTCAGGCCACTCGTGCCATCCCTTGCCAATGGCTATCCAGACACCAACGAGCCGTATCTCGAGTTCCTTTCTTATATCCTCAACCTATCAGACTCAGCCCTGCCACAGACCCTGACCACCTCCTACGGCGAAGAGGAGCAGTCAGTACCGCGCGACTACGCTCTCAAGGTCTGCAACATGTTCATGCAGCTGGGCGCCCGCGGCGTGTCCGTCCTCTTCTCGTCTGGCGACTCTGGTCCTGGGGCCACCTGCAAGAGCAACGTCGACAACACGACGACCACCTTCCAGCCTAACTTTCCGGCAGGATGTCCATATGTCACCTCCGTGGGCGGCACCTCGGGCTCTGCTCCAGAGCGTGGGGTTGCTTTCTCTAGCGGAGGCTTCTCCATGTACCACGAGCGCCCAGAGTGGCAGGACGCGGCTGTCTCCAAGTACCTCGACTCCATTGGCGACACGTACGCGGGTCTGTACAACGACACTGGCCGTGCCATTCCGGACGTAGCAGCACAGAGCCAGCTGTTTGTTGTCATCAACAGCGGACGTACGGCCTCGCTCAGCGGAACTTCGGCATCGAGCCCGACGTTTGCTGGCGTTGTGGCCCTGTTGAACGCTGCCAGGAGGGCCCAGGGCAAACCTGGTCTGGGCTTCTTGAACCCGTTTTTGTACAGCAATGCTGCCGCGCTGACAGACATCACGACGGGCTATTCGACTGGCTGCGAGGGAGGAGGAGGCGGGCTTCCACCGACGGGCGCACGGTGGAATTGTACTCAGGGGTGGGATCCTGTGACAGGTCTGGGGACACCTAAATTTGATGCTCTGTTGGAAGCTGCGGCTCCTGGAACTCCCAACCAGTAGTCTGGAGGAGGAGAATGAAGAGAAAGGGCCGGTATTGGTGGTGGAAGTGATGGTGGAGAGAAGATTCTGAGGGCACTGGGAGTAGTCACTAGATTAATCAGTCGTATCCTGCAGCATGCTTTAGAAAGAAATATAGTACCTGGCCCGTTTTGCAGTCTCACAGGCTTCCCATCCCAGCAGCCTCTTCTACCAGCCTCCTGGTGTTGTCTCTCGCCTTCTCAGCGAACCCCATCAGGTCATCACCATACTTCTTCTCAAACTTCCCATCAAACACCTCGACGCTTAGCCAGCCCCTAAACCCAGTCTCGAGCACTGCCCTTGTGAAATCTGCAATGGGCAGGTACCCGCCATCGTACGGCAGCGGTCTGTAGTCGTGGCTCCATCTCCCCCTAGGCCTGAGGCCACTATCGTCGTCCGGCTCTGGCGTGAGTGGTGGCTCTACCTTGTACGCGTCGCTGATCTGCAGGAAGAAGATCTTCTCTGGAGGCACCTCCCTGACCAGGTCACGGAGGCTGTCGAGCCAGCTCGCCGTCAGCGCGTCCTCCGTCATCCCCTCGCGCTCGACACGCCCAGAAGACGTCGTGGGGTCCGCCCACTCCCCGCCGGCGGACTGGAATGTGTCCAGGCACAAGCCGATATTGGGCCGTCTGGCGAGCTGCACAATGTCCCACACATCGCGCCAGCCGGGAGCGTGAGTCGCCCAGCACCAGTTCTCGTAGGCAATCTTGAAGGTCGGGTGCTCGGAGGCGAGCAGGTCGGCGAGGGCTGCAAGGTCCGCCGCCAGAGTCTCTTTGGAGGGGGTGATCTTGTGTATAGGTGTATCCGTTGACCCGACCTGCAGCATATCCGCCCCTGATGCCTTCATGATCGCCGCCCAGCCCTTGGCCCTGGCGAACACAGCCTCGCGGGCGCTGGGGTCCGTCCAGCCCTCGAAGTTGGAAAAGGGCTGCAGCACGAGGACCTGCAGGCCGTGGGTGGCGCACAGGTGGCGGACGTGCTCGGCGGCCCGGCACAGCGTCGGCCAGTCGTCGTCTGGAATATCGCCGGCGGGGAGCTGGCCGAGGGATTGCAGCTCGCGCGCGTGGGCGACCAGGTCGGGGAAGGAGAGCTCGATGCCCTGGAAGCCGGTGCGGGAGATGGCCTCGAGCTTCTGGTGGAGGGTGTGGCGGGGGAGGCCTATGGAGCAGGAGGCCAGGGAGAGGGGAATGCTGGAGGTGGTCACTTGGAGGGGAGGCATCTTGGATATGGTTGTTCGTTTCTTTCTACCTGTCTCTATACTCTGTTGAAATCACGGTTAGTGGTGAACGCAATTGTGTAGATTCTGGACAGAAGAGAGAGAGAGAGAGAGAGAGAGAGAGAGAGAGAGAGTTGAGGAAGGGCATTCGCTTACACGATCTTCAGTGCGACATGTACGCCTGCCGCATCATATGTGCTGTTCAGTACATGCTCTCATCAGCTCTCTCGTTCTTGTCTGCCAGAAACAACCATCACTTGTCAGAAACCCGTAACATGCACTCGTAATGATGCAAGCAGGCGGCCCGGTAGGTGTTTCTCCGGCGCCTCGAGTGGCCATCATGAATGATGTCACAAAATACAGGCCCCACACCAGGTACGCCCATCAACCTGTCCTTCCAACAAGCCGCCGCGTCAAGGGGCGTTGAGCTGGCTGGCTCTTCCTGAAACCTGATTCGTCCCGTCGGTTTGCGAAGAGAAAGCTGGATGGCTGGCGACTTTCCTAGAAATTGACATCATTGGTCGTCGTGGCACCTGGCAGTGGTAGATGGGATAAATGGATCCAACAAGCTGAGAGCTCGAGGCCACATGGAAATAAAAGGAGAGGAGAGAGAAAAAGAAAGAAAAAAAAACCAAAACAAAAAAAAGACTTTTTGTCGTGTATTGTAATAGCCTGATTTCTTGTGTGGCCCACTGCTTTTGACGACATGGCGTCTGAATCATTTGGTGATAATAGTAATGAGAAGAAGAGGCCGGTCGGACCTGAAACTGGACACACCCAAACAGTCGTCCTTCCGCACTCGAGACGGCTGAAGTCCAATAGTCTCAACAGCTCTAACTATTCAGCTCTTGACTTCCACTACAGAGTGCTCCCCCTTGCTGTCGACCTGAAGAAGCAGCAAACCGAGAAGCCTGTGAAGACATAGCCAAGACGGATGTCAAGAAGGTCAGTATGCACTCACCCTTTCTTGGCTATGCATGGCCTTCCAGCCAGCCCACTGACTGCCTCCCTGACTGGCCTTCTAGCTAGGATCGACCGGTGCAGATACCATGGGGAGCATGCTGGGCCTCCTGTCTGCCGGGTATGATATCGAAGTGCGCGTATTTGATCCAGCTACAGACAACGTCAACCGCGTTCTCGACCTGGTCAAGGAGGCAGGGCTCGGCTCGAAAGTTTTCCACCAGGACGACTACGAGTCCTTGTGCAGATCTCTGCCCTCCAGCTCTCTCAAGGTATTCCTGTTGAGCGTGCCCTATGGCTCGGTGGGAGACAAGACCATCGACGGTCAGGAGCCGCTCCTCAACAAGGGAGATGTGATCATGGACGCGTCGAATGAGCGGTGGAGACACACTGAGCGACGTCAGGAACGCTGGAGACCAAAGGACGTACACTTCATCGGCATGGGCGTCTCTGGCCGATACTAGGCAGCGCGGCAGGAACCGACCATCTCGCCCGGCGGCAGTACGCAGGAGGCCCTCGACGTGACGTGGCCGTTTCTGACTATGATCGCGGCCAAAGACCACCGAGGTCGTCCATGCACAGCCAAGCTAGGCGTCGGCGGATGCGGCCATTACGTCAAGATGGTCCATAATGACATCGTACACGCAATGATGGAGGTGTTCTGCGAGATATGGGATCTCATGGCCAGCGGCCTAGGCTGATCGTTCAAGGAGATCGGGGACGTGCTTGGGCAGTGGGATACCGACAAGGACAGCCCTCAGCGGTCCGACTTCCTGACCGAGATCGGTACTGAGACATGCCGGAGGAAGGAGCCAGAGGACGAGTCCAAGCACGTCCTCTCGAGTATCCGCGATAAGGTCGTCCAAGACGTGTGCGGAGAGGACGGCACAGGCACATGAGGCTGCGAGACTGCACGCTGCTTCACCTACCATCACCAACATCTTCAGGTCGAAAACGGCGGACAAGGCCAACCTCCTCGGCCTACCCGACCATCGCGAGGGAGCTGAGCGGCATGATAGCCTCGCTGAAGGAGCTCGTCACCAGCTCTCTGAGGATGGACTCGTCTATGCTGGCCCTGAGTGCGAGCCTGGAGTATCTCAAGTGCTCCATCTCAAGAGACCTTCCCACCAGCTTCCAGGAGCGGAGCTGGACTTCTTTGAGCATCACACGTATGATCGGAAGAGTGAGGGTGCTGGTGATCCGGTCATGGGCAAGCACCACTTCGAATGGAGGCCTGCGAGGGGTATTCGAGATGAGAGGGGGAAATGTTAGAGAGTCAATGGTTTGTTCAGTTCACAAAAAAAAAAAGAAAAAAGGAAAAAGGATTGTTTGGAACGGGGGGAAAGGGGTTTTCAAGTCTGGCCTGGCCTATTGTCGTGGTCATGTCACCACAGGATGTTGTGGGCGGTGGAGGACTCGATCTTAGGCGCTATGGTAATATGCTGTACGATTATCTAGGGGATCCTTTTAGGGGCTAGAGGGCCACTGTTGTACCCCTGCGGCACCCCTGCTGGCCCCGGTCCTGCCCCCTGTCAGATGGCGGGAGCTAGCACCCATCAGCGGTAGCTGACCCCTGCTGTGCTGCTGTGCTGCTGTGCAACTGGCACTACCAGTAATAAATATTTCTGTAGTAAGATAGTAAACACCTTCAATCGCGAAACTCCAAAATAATTAGACCACAGCCACGCCACGTCACGTCTCGTCCACCTCATCGTTCTCATCAACCTCACTTCAGCTGCCTGCCCACCGCCTCCGCGCGCTTGTGATTCAAAGGCTAACCTCAGCAGCACACTGCACAACCACTCTGTCGTTTCAATGCGTCCATAGCATCCTGCTTGTCATACATGTCCTCTTCCCCTTTCACGTATGCCGCTGCCCATGGCCTCCTTCGCAACCTGTTGCGACTTCTTGTCCCTCTGTCGGTGACATTGACCGTCTACCTCTACCTCTACCCCTTCTTCCTGACCTGCGGCTTCCCTCTACCGTCCTCCGCGTCATCACCAACGCTCTCCCACGATGGCCACCTCGGTGCCTGGCTGGAGACCGTAAAGCTCCACCTCTTCCCTGCAGACTCGCAACCCACCACGACCGACACCAACCTTCGCGTGGCCCCTTTCCGGCTGCTGGCCCTCGGCGATCCGCAGCTTGAGGGCGACACCTCCATACCCAATGCCTACCGCGACTCCTCGTTCCCACACCTCCACGGCTTCATCTCCCACCTCAGATCTCGGTCCGACGAGTACCCGACCTTTCGAAGGAGCACCAAGCAGGCCTTCCACGACCTTGTTGACTTCTACTTCGATGACATACCCAACACGCTCGAGAGTATACGCAAGAGGATCGATCTGTTCGGCAATGACTTCTACCTCGCCCACATGTACCGCACCCTGAACTGGTGGACGGTGCCTACGCACGTGACAGTGCTGGGGGACCTTCTCGGGAGTCAGTGGATCTCGGACGAAGAGTTCGAGAGGAGGGGATGGAGATACTGGAACAGGGCCTTCAGAGGAGGCCAGCGGGTGCCTGATGAGGTTGCCGCATGGCCAGGCACAGACTACTATGTCGTCGCTGGAGCCCTGGGCACGGCGCTGTACAACGAGACATGGCAAAGGCGCATCCTCAACGTCGCAGGCAACCATGACATTGGCTACGCTGGGGACCTGACTGTCCACAGGATGGACCGCTTTGAGCGCGTCTTCGGTAGGGCCAACTACGAATTGCGCTTCGAAATTCCTCCTTCGGTTCTGTCCCCTGCTGCCGCGAGCACCGCCCAGAGCGACCTCACAGAGACGACAAAAGACGAAATGTCATCCTCCGACCCCCGCCACGACGACCGCCTCATCCCCGAGCTGCGCATTGTCGTCCTCAACGATATGAATCTCGACACCCCAGCGACATCCTCCGAGCTTCAGGACGAGACCTACAAATTTCTCAACGACATCATCAACACCGCCTCCGCGGTTGAGCACAAAGGTCACTTCACCGTCATCCTGACCCACGTCCCGCTGTACAAGGCTGAGGGCATCTGCGTCGATGCCCCCTACTTCTCTTTCCACGACGAGGACGGGAGCCTGAAGGAACAAAAACCAGCTGAGCGCCGACGCCTCAAGAAGCTTCCTCCAAGGGATCTTTGGGCTGAGTGGAGACCCGATGGCGGCGGGCAACGGGCAAGGACGAAGAGGAGTCATCCTCAACGGGCATGATCACGAAGGCTGTGACACCTATCACTTCATCAACCAGTCGCATGGCGAGAGCCCGGCTGATAGGGAGTGGCAGGCGACGAGGTGGCACGTCGCTACCGCAGACGGCACTGCGGAGAACCCCTCGATGCCTGGCGTCCGAGAGATCACAGTACGCAGTATGATGGGTGGATACGGCGGCAACGCTGGGCTGCTGAGCGCCTGGTTCGACGAGGACAGCTGGGAGTGGAGGTTCGAATATGCCGAGTGCGCTCTGGGGACACAGCACATCTGGTGGGCCGTCCACATTGTCGACCTCATCACAGTAGTAGCTGGGTGCGTGTATGGGGTAATGTTAGTCCTGCCCGGCGGAAAGAAGGGCGACAAGGAGACCAAGATGAATGGCTGTATCGATCATCCTGTAAAAACGTGAGAAGTGCATGATACTCGCACATCTGAATCTTGTCCATAAGTACGTTACACCTTAGATACCCTGGCATCGCCAATCCCCAGTCAATACACCTTCTATGACTTTCAAAGTTACACCAGCGATCGAAGCTCAAGGTGAATTGGCGCAGAGGATCGACAGTGTATGGCCGGGAGATCGTCTTTGATTAAACTTTACATGCCGAACCTCGACCCTCGTTCTGCCCGTTGAGCATGCGCTGCATAGCCGGATGCTCCCGTGACGCTGTCTAATCTCTAAAACACCTAGTAAATACAGTCTCGCTGAATACCATAGCCTATTTGGTTGTTCCTTTGCGAAGACGACCACGCGTGGGCCGCCTTGCTGATTCGACATCAACCGTACTAGTACACAAATGTAGCGTGTGGGACTCAAGTCCCTCTGATCTCTGGGACACGGCTCTGCGGTGCGTGACATTGGCGCAAACTTGTGCGAGTGCTCTAAAGTGCCTGGTCGTCCAAACCACGAAACAGCTCCGGAATCATCCCAAGGCCAACATCGCGGGCCTTGGCAAGCCGACACCATTTCTGTTTCGCTCAGGCCTATGCCGCGTAGAGAGAAGGCTCGAATCGCATCTTTGTCATTACCTCATTGCTTGGTATGTCAAACTGGTCCGGCGAGGATGCCAGATGAAGTCAATTCCGGGAGCATTTGTGATGGATGTGTGTTTGGCATGGATGGCGCTTTGCCTTGTTATTAATATGGACAACAAGATCCTCTTCTTCTGAAGGCTGGATTTTTTTTTCTTTCTTTCTCATCTTGCTCGATCGCAATTTGCTTGTATATAGTGTAAGCTGGACTTGACCATATTGTTACTTTCCCTTTTTTTTTCTGTGTCTTTTCTCTTTTTAATATCAACCACCCAGGAGCAGTGCTCTCTCCTCTCTTCCATTGTCACCCAGAAACCCACCTCACCATGCGTCCCTTCATCCTCGCCTCCCTCGCCATCATGGCAGTCACCGCGGCTCCCGTGAACCCAGACGTCGACCCGAACAAGGCCCTGTCTGAGCTCGAGGTCAACAGCCCCGAAGACGCGGCCGCCATCCAGATGGTCTCGCCCAACCCGCAGGAGGAGGACGTCACTTCCATCCTCGGCGAGCTCCAGCAGAACAGCCCTGCCGATGCCACCGCTGCCACGCAGGGGCTCGGCAGGCGTGACGACGAGGTCGACAGTATCCTTGCCGCGCTGCAGGCCAACTCGCCCGAGGACGCCTCCGCTGCCGACGAGGCTGTGGCGCCCGATACGGAGAAGCGGGATGACGAGGTCGACAGTATCTTGTCTGCCCTTCAGGCCAACTCGCCTGACGATGCCTCGGCGGCTCAGGATGCCGTTGAGCCGGACGATAAGAAGCGTGGCGACGAGATAAACAGCATTATGGCTTCTCTTGAGGCCAACTCTCCCGACGACGCGTCGGCTGCTCAAGATGCTGTCGAGCCAGACACCAAGCGTGACGACCAGGTTGACAGCATCCTGGCTTCGCTGGAGGCCAACTCGCCCGACGATGCTTCAGCTGCCCAGGATGCCGTGGAGTCTGACGAGTAGGGCACTCAGACGGGTTGAATTTTGTGTCGTCTGCAACTAAAGGCAGATTTTTTCTCGCCCGAGGTTGAGAAGCTCACACGATGCTGCAGCAGTCCTTCAGTCTGGAGGAAAGGGACGAAATATCTTTTGCTCGCATGGAGATAATTTGATGGTTGGATACATGTATATAGGCCCGAAGAGTAAATAAAATACCAGCATCCCAATGTAGATACTCGAATACTCTTCATGACCGATGGCCGTGCGATTACCGCTTGGGAGCTGCCTCCACGGCGTTCCTCCTCCTAGCCATCGCTCTATCAAGGATCTTCTTGGTCGCGGACTTCTCAGAAACCATGCTAAGCATCGCACTCTGAAGGTGATGCAGCCAGTGAGGATGCATCTCCCTCAAACCTCTGCCTATGGCCCCATCTGCCTTGCCGACTACACACTGCCCATACTGCTCCAGTGTAGTGTCTGTCTGGGCATCCAAGTCGCCCGTTATGACACTTAACACATCGATATGGCTGGTCTGAGGGCTTGCCTCCAGCTCGCGCGCCAGGCCCAGGCTGAAGATCGAGCTGAACGCCTTGGTAGCGCCGTACACGACACTAAACGGGTGGCCCACCTTTGCATCTGAGCCGATGTTCAGGATCAGGGACCTTCGGTGTGTCCCGAACGACATGCCGTGCTCGTCAACCCCTGAGCCTCGGTGCGTGAGGACTGGCAGCATCAGTGCTGTCAGCCTCGCCGGGAACCTTGCATTCGCCGCCACCACATCATCGATGTCGTCGGGAGAGTACGTCGCCAGCTCGCGCAAGGGTGCTGCTGGTGGCGCGCTCGGAACAGGCCCAATGCTGTTGACCACGATCGACACCCGCAGCTCCTGGTCCACGATTGCTGACCGCAGTTTGTCTTCCATCTCCTCCGGCGTGGCGGTCACCGCGTCCATAGCGATCGTCCTGACATACTGGTCCGCTGAGGCTCCTGACGGGCTCGTATCCTCTGGCACCACGAGGGCCTCGCGTAGCTGGGCTGCTGCAGACGAGAGTCCGTCCCCGTCGCGTGCTAGGATGACCACGCCGAAGCCCTGCCTGACGAGGGCCTTGGCTATCCCCAAGCCGACACCGGTACTACCTCCCGTGATCAGCGCATAGGTTGGCTTGGGACCACGCCGCCTGTAGCCATGGAGTGGGTTTCTCGAGGTCGCCAGGTGGAAGAAGATAAAGTCTAGCGCGCGCTCGGCGACGTAGAGGACGACTAATATGCCAATCAGGGCAAAGATGTGTAGGGCCTGGAAGTCATAGTCGATGTGCTCGGCAATAGACTTGATGTGCGCCGTTACGCATGGAAAAAAAGGGATCTGAGACGAAACCATGGCCAAATCTATCGCAGCCTCGAGGGTGGAAAGAATGGAAAATGGTTGAAGCTACCGAGACACGGACATGAGACCTAGGCCTGTCCGTGGTGAGATGTCTATTAAATGTGGTCTCTCGCCGGCCGCTGGCCTCCTGCGACAAGACCCATCTACAGGATCCACATCACAAGATAAGTGCTATGATGACACATTGCATAAGTCATTTGGTGGACTTATCAACCTGAATTTTCAAAAGCAATCAGGTCTCGGTTTAACAACGCATAGTCGTGCCTTGAGGCTAGAGCGCCGAGATGCATATACAAGCAAGTAAGGACGAGGCCGGGTCATCTTGGCCTCTTGGATTTCCAGATAGAAAAAAGAAGAAGAAAAGGTATATTGCTTGGCTCTTCTTAGACACTCTGGGAAACTACAGCAATCCCACGCTCCCTTCATCCCACCATCCGTGCACTATGCCTCCTTCTCTAGGAAAGCCTTCGGTCTAGAATAGTGGTGACATGATGAAAGCGTCTCTAGGAAGGAAAAAAAAGGAAGTATATTATCATCGACACTAAGCATGTAAATGACAAATTTAGGGTTAGAATCCTACTGATACAAGTATATTTGACATCTCTCCAGCAGATTGCACAGCAAAACAAAGAGCTGCCCCGGAGAGATAGGATCAAGGTGATGGTAAGGGTCATAATCGAGATGATATCAGATGCCGTAATAGGTGTTATCGAGATGAATCATACTAAGAGTCATTCTCTTGCTTCTGCTTCGAGTCCAGGTTGCGTTGCGATAATTAGCAAAAGTAGAACGAAGGCCAACATAAACATACACCTTCCTTTATCCTAGTCTCACATAGCAGTAGCGAGGTTGTTACAGCGGCCAGCAACGGCGGTGTGGCCGTTGGTCACATGTGCCCAGGTGAGCACAGCAGCAGCATAGCTGTGCATAAGATAAGAGCAACGCCTTCTGTTCATTAAGTATGCCAAGCGGGACACGCCAATGTCCTCCCCAATCCAATGAGAGCGTCCAGTCCAAGAAGTGAAATTCGTTTCATAATTATTTTCATCCAGAGCAAAGCTTCCGAGCCCCTGCATGCCTCTATATGTCATCACTGTGTTCTGTGTGAATGCGCTGTACGGGTATCTCATGCAATTGTTTTAGCAATCTCCTGCGCCGTCATGAACCGAGCAGATGCCTCCACCTGCGCAAAGGTGGCATTCCTCTGCGCCGCCGTGCCGTAGTAGTTGGGCGTCTGGATCACCCTCTTCCCTGGGGACGCAGGGATGTCGATCGTCTCGGCACGATATGCCCTGCCCAGACCACCGGCATCCAGAGTGTCCAACGCCGGGAAGAACGGGGTCTCATTCTCCGCCCACTGGTACTGCATGCATGTGTCGAAGTGGACCTTCTCGAAGTCCTCAAAGAACGTGTCGTAGGTTGCGTCCATCGCCTGCACCAGGGAGTACAGCGTGGTGCCATTGTCCGGCACCAGCTGCGCCCATGGGTCGCGGCAGCGGTCCTGCTCGCACGACTTGGTCACCATCAGGAGCGCGTTGAGCCGGTTGATCACGCGCTGGTGCACGGTGCTGATGTTGTCGCTCCGGGCCAGGTTCGTCAGCTCATAAGGGTCGTCGGTGATGTTGTACAGCTCCGTCTGGCCGTTGCACCAGACCGCGTACGCCCAGTTCTGCTCCTCGCCGACGATGCGGATCGTCTTGTACGTGTTGTTGAGGAAGTTGCCGCCGAGCTCGCGGCCAGAGGGAGCCTCGATGCCCACGAGTCCCCAGTACTCGATGTTGATACTCTCTCGCGAGTTGCCCTTGCCGGCACCGGTGGCGTTATTGACCTCGGGGTTCTGCCACTGGTCGAGAAGGCTGCGTCCGTCGAAGAATGGGGGCCAGTCTTTCTCAGGCAGGCCGGCGATAGTCAGGAAGGTCGGCGCGAGGTCGAGGTGAAGACTGGGAAGAGTGGATACGACACCCTCGGGCACATTCGGCCCGCGCACCACGAAGGGAATGTTGGTGTCCTCATTGTAAAAGAGGGATTTCCCGCCTGGGACCCTATGTTGGCCGAGATGGTAGCCGTTGTCCGACGTGTAGATGACTGTGAAAATGTCAGCACTGAGGGGAAAGACCATCTCCATTACAAAGGGGAGGAACCGAGAAAAAGAAAATAAAAACAGAACATAAAAATACGCACTGTAGGTGTTGTTGAGGACGCCCGCTTCGTCCAGCTTCGTAATGACGTCTCGATGATCTCGTCTACACCCTGCAAGGCCTGGAGACGAGATTGATAGACAAAGTCTGCAAAACCAATAGCAGAGTCGTTCATAGGCTTCAGGTACTGCACCCACCCCGACTTGCCATCTTGATACTCCGCAGAAGGGTTGAAATTAGGCGTGTGCGGTGCTGTGGCGTTCAGGAACTGGTCCATATGCCTTTGCAGAGGGATGGGCCTGAGGAAGTCACGTTGGTTAAAGACAAAGAACATGGAGCCATGGGTTTTCTGAATATCGGAGGAGTTTACCTGCTAGAAGGTCTGCCCTGCTGGTAGGCAACATGTGGTGTGAAGGGGGTAATGGTCAGAAACCAAGGGTCCGACTGGCTGGTCAGGTTGTCCAGTCGATCAAGCCTGGGAGTGAGGAAGGATCAGCAAGATGACTGGATTGGTCGCGGGGGGAACACCTGAACATACACTTTAAGGCGGTGGACATCGGTTTGATGCCAACCAGGGTAGTAAATCGGAGTGTCACCTTGGCTAGAGTCAGAAGTCTGGTCCTACCTGTATCATCTGAGAGGGCGAGCTCACCGTTTGCGGACCATATAGGCACATTGTAGTCGTCTATGTATGGTTCACACTGGAGTGCAGCTGTCAGTATTGAAGCTTTCCGCCAGCGGCATAACACGATGAGCTCCAACCTACCAAAGCATCGACATGATCCCAACCCTTGGGTGTGACTTTGTAATTCGAAACACCATAGCCGTTCATGATTTTTCCAATGTCTGACAGAGGTCGTCAGTACGTTCAGCTTCTGGGGAGGGCCTTGTATGCACACGAGACTTACATTCATTCCTGTACCCGGCCTTCTTCATCCAGTGCGGGATATAATTTCGATCTTGTTCTGAAAGAACCCATTTGTTATATGCGCCACCAGGTTTCACAACGTTGGTGATGTTGGTATTATCTGAATTCACAGTCAGCCTCAAGAACATTCTTGCGCCTGGAGGCCGTCCGCGTGCAGGGCGACGGCTCACGTATCTGCTGTCCCCGCAAGAGGGACGACCGCGCTGGACAGCAAAGAGCCTGCGTGGTGTAGTGGTTTGTGAAGTTGGTGCCCTTGGCGACTATCTCCCGCTGCAGGCTACCCTGGTAGTCTGTCGAGAACAGCCTCTTGTCTTGATCATCGGTCATGATGAAGACAATATTATGTCTCCCGCTGTTAGGTTGTGCGGCCCCAGCCCGATGCCTGGTGAGGGAGGCCGGCGAGCAGGCCCACGGCCAGGACGACGCCAGAAGTAAGCATTACGATTAGCGAGACGCGGATACACTTGGTTCTCGAGGCGCTGGAGGGATCCGGCGGTGGAGGCGACGTCGACTGGTCCGAATCGTCTGCCGCCACCTTCTTCGTGGCCCCGAAGAGGGATGAAAACGTGCCATATTTAAACATTTTGTACGGTCTTAGCGGTTGCGAGACAGCGGGCTCCTCCATGACCTAACCATCAACAATCTCGTGGGCACGAATGGTTCGCGGCTGATGTTGTCGCGAGTTGTGATCGGCTGTGGTCCCGTGGGTATGTGTGTGTGTGTGTGTGTGTGTGTGTGTGTGTGTGCAATCTAGCACGCAATCATGCACATTCATGGCGATGTTGCGGTCTCCGCGATATAGTGTCGAGGAGAAGGATATATATTGACGTTTGTGTCCTGGCAGCCCCACGTTTCGATCGACCGTCCTGGTAGCATGCATAACTCAGGAGTGTGGGTTATTTATGGGGTCATGAGCGTCACTCTTCAGCTTTGCCGTTCGTCCACCCCCAGACCCTGATCCATTGGGCAGAACCCGCCCTCTCTCTCTCTCTCGCTCTCTCTGAGGGGGCCTAGGAAAGCCCACACGCGCGCTGAGGTGAGCGTGGCTGAGCTTCTGGCCTGTCATTTGAGACAAATCAGGGGGGCCGGCCTGCACTCTACTGTGCACTATGGCACGGCTTTCCGATATTAAGCTTGAGCCTCTCAGAGGGACTGGACCTGGTCGGATTCCAGGGTTTGATTTCCGCTAGCTGAATTTTCGACAAGAGGTAAACAGGGTAGCGAAAGAATATGCTACAGGTTTATTTGCTATAGTATCGGCGAAATTTTGCCGACCAAGATCACCGACCAGATACGACTGTGGCTTTGCTAATCACAGGCTAACTAAGACAAACTTTCAGAAAATAGCCCCAAACCCCTCCCTGTGCCTCCCTCCTTTTTGCACCCATCCCTTCCCACGATTGGTGCATGACCTGGTCGGCACTGGTCGGGGTTGCATATGCGCCAATGTTGATCTGCCGGTTTCCCGCGTCCGCCGCTTTCCTTCAATTTTGATGGAATCCTGTTCCTGTTTACTCCTCCCCGCCCGATCCCCCCCTATAGCAAGGTCGAATATGCACGGTCTAAGCTCGAGAAGGTTGCGCCAGAAAGACCACCCGGTGGTCTGGGCCTCTGTTGCTGATCATTATCAGCGGGCGTAGATGTCATGTCCGGCGGGCAGCACGCAACTCTCCGCGGTGTGTTCGCCTTTTTGCCTGGTAACAGCAGGCCTGTGGAATTGTGTGGTGATCTGCTAGGACGTTGCGGTAGCACGCCATCCTAGCTATCACCGTGA
Source organism: Celoporthe dispersa (assembly GCA_016584495.1). NCBI lineage: Eukaryota > Fungi > Ascomycota > Sordariomycetes > Diaporthales > Cryphonectriaceae > Celoporthe > Celoporthe dispersa. Next base: position 447,738 of record WAID01000010.1, read on the forward strand.
ATTGCTTCTCTCATCGGTTCCCCGCCTGGTTCGGGCGCGCCACCGCTGATCCGAGAGGAGTCACGATGTCTTTTGTAGTATGCACTGAGTTTCCATCACTTGTCATAAGACTCACGACCAAGCAGTTGCCAGGGAAATTTTACGTCATTGATATTCTGAGCGACGAAGACTGACTGCTCGTTGCAAAGTCTGCCCTGCCCGTGAACGACGCCCGCAGTTGTTCCGAGGCCCTCGAGCATCTCACAGACCCAAGCCTTCACCAAGGTGGTTCGAAGATGATTTATTTCTTCTTCAGAAGCGTACAACCTCGATACTCGCAACTCCGATGGTACGAACTGACAACTAGTAGGCTCACATCATCAATCACCTGTCGCGAAGGAGGGTACCATCGTCCTAGGACCAAGTGATCCGTCACAAAAGAAAGAAGAAGAAAGAAAAAAAGAGCGGTAAGACCCGTCAAGCTTAGACGGTGCTTACCTACTGTCAGTGAGGACATCTATTCAGAACAACTATTAGCTGGAAATAACATGACACTAGAGGGCCACCTGCAACGTCCTCAAGCAGATCTTCACAACAATGAAACTTCGCGAGGCCAATATAATGATCATGAGCTTTCCCCTCAGGGGAAAATTGGATTCAAGAAGCCTGATTTCCATGTAAACCCATCTACCCAGTCTCAGACTCTGGGGAGCAGTCACTCCTTGTAATGGCTTTGCTACTGACGTACATCATGGTCTATGTACAAAATGTGGTTCTCCCCTGAGGCTACTTATTGCTTCGTCAAAGCAAAATCAATATCGCCTGTCGATGCACCGCCGGGGCACGTAGCTGTGTAAGCCTGGCCGCCAGGGCACACAGCCTCCGCCGACTTGATGCACTGCTCCCACCTGCCCTTGGAGATGTTGATGGTGGCATTCGCGACTGTGGGGTTCAGCGTGAACTTGGCATCGCCTGATGCACCTTCTGTGGATGTTGGGTCGCCCTCGCACTTCTCGATGGTTCCGGCGATGCCGCCGCATATGGAGAGAGTGGCGACGTTCTTGTTGTGCTCGTCGATATTTCTGTAGGGCCGCTGTGTGAGCCACGGGAACTGCTGTGTGTATTCCAAAAGAGTAGAAACAAGAACGGAAACTAGGGAAATAACATACGCGTTTGCGTCAGTACACGTAATGTCCGTGGCATCTACACGGCGCTCGAGTGCCAGTGGGCTGGAGAGAACCATAGAGGCCGCAGCCACGACCAACAAGGCTATCTTCGAAACCATTTTTGAAGAGTGTAAGGTAGAAGTGGCTTGTTGAGAAAGTTGATAAAGGTCAAGGTTCAGGTATCCAGCCTGCACCGCACTAAAACAGTTCAACTGGGTAGAAGAAAAGAAGAACGCAAAAGAACGTGGTATGGTAATCAGGCGACGGGAGAGCAACCGGTAGATCAATTCTTGGTCGCAACTTCAGACGAGCGCGCTTCTTGTTCTTTATAAACATTTCAACATTCAAGGTTCATCAGCAGCATCCCTTAACGAACCATGCTTAAACAAACCCATGGCGAAACTCTATAGGGGTAAGTAGCCAGTGTGAGGAGTGAGGCTCTGTTGTCTCAGGTCTTTTAAGCAGTTAAGCTTGTCAGACAAGTTCAAACCTTCGTTAAGCCAAGATGGGACGAGCCGCTTGACCCCTATGGATCGCTGTGACAGCTTTGGGGGCCACAGGTCCTGTGCTCCGTGTGATTGATCGCCATGGGGGGACAAGGGGTGGGATTGGCTTGGCGATCAGGATGAGACCAGACGATCAGACAACATGTGGTGCCTTTATCTGAGAACCCCTAGCGTTCATCCACGCCTCGTCTGGGAGATATTAAGCGAGAAGAGGCACAGGAATTGGAAGCATTTCATGTGGAAAATTGAACGCTGCTGAGCCCAGGTGAATATATCAATATAGGGCTGTACCTACTACAGTCTGTACGCTTGGGCAGATAGCCTAGATAGCCAATGGAAAGGCATCTTGGCGTGGCGACGCGCAAATTTTAGCGGTCATCCTCCACTACACCGTCTGGGCAGAGCTCCGTTATCGCGCGCGTGGGGTATCCCTCGCTCAGCGTTCACGGCCATGGCTGCGCGCCATGTATTTAAACAGGAGCCGACAGAATGCGTCTGAATCTATTTTTTCCCCCTTTGTTTCTTGGACAGCCGAGGCTTGTGGCCATGATCGTCCCAGAGCACCTTGGCTCACTACTGTAGATCTCGGTCGAGGACGACAACCAAACCTCCCTCTCCTCTGATCTAAACATGATCGTCATGTCGGGCGCTGAAACACTTCTTGTCAACGGGAAGATCTTCCAGGCGGCCGGCCCTGCCGGCAAGGACCAGCAGGCCTCTTTTGCCTCGAGCCTCCTCATCGGCGCGGACGGGACTATCAGACACATCGACACCTCGTCGGACCCTAAAGAAGAAGATGAGGTGATCCGCTCGGCTCGGGCCAGTGGCGCTACGGTGCACGATCTCCAGGGCCGGACGGTCCTCCCTGGCTTTATCGACGGGCACCTGCACCTGCTGCTGCTCGGCCTCTCGCTCAAGAAGGTCGACCTCGGGCCGTGCAAGAACCTGGAGGACATCCGACGCACGATCAAGGCGTACGCAGTCTCGCACCCGGAGCTGCCGCGCATCATGTGTAAGTCCTGGATGCACACGCAGACCCCCGGCGGCGTCGACCACGGCATGCTCGACGACCTGGACCCGCGGCCCATCTTCGTCGACACTAAGGACCTGCACAGCACGTGGGCCAACCAGGCGGGCATCGAGGAGCTCGACAGGGGCCTCGGAATCGGCTCCATGCCCGATCCTCCCGGCGGGACCATCCACAGGGACGCCGAGGGGAAGCCTACCGGGCTGTTCGAGGAGGCTGTTGTCTTCACGTTGATTTGGCCGTGGATCTCGCGCATCTCGACGCTCGAGGAGAGGGCCAGCGCCATCCAGCACGCCGTCGAGACGTTCAGCGCGGAGGGATACGTGGGTCAGGTCGACATGGCAATGAATGACGAAAGCTGGCAGAGCCTGCTCCACCTGAGGGTCAAGCGGCCCGACCTGCCCATGCGTATCGCGGCGTATTGGCTCTTGCGCCCCTCGGACGAGGCCGACGTTGCAGGGCAGGTGGACTACGCCATCGAGATGGCGCGCAAGTACAGCGCCGACACGAGCCCAGACCTGAAGGTCGTGGGCGTCAAGATTGTCTCTGATGGTATTGTTGATTCCTGTTCTGCCGCATTGTCTATGCCTTATACGCACTCGGGCACATCGACGGACCCCGTGTGGACAAAGGAGATGCTGCTGCCGGCGGTCGAGAGGGCCAGCAGGGCAGGGCTGCAGGTGGCGATCCACGCGATCGGCGACCTGGCGATCCGCAACGCGGTGGATGTGATCGAGGCCAAGGTGAAACCCGAGCTGCGGCCACGCATCGAGCACCTGGAGCTCACGTCGGCCGAGGACGCGGCGCGCCTGGGCAGGCTGGGCATCACGGCGTCGGTCCAGCCAGTGCACGCCGATCCCGCCATCCTGCGCGCCTGGCCACGGCTCATCGGCCCGCACAGGTGCGAGAGGGCCTTTGCCTACCGCGAGATGGCGGACGGCGGGGCGATGATGTCCTTGGGAAGTGATGCTCCCACGGCGCCTCACAGCATGCCGGCCAACTGCTACGTGGCGACCAGCAGGCGGAGCGCGAGGGAGCCCGAGCTCGAGACGGTCGTGAACCCGCACTTTGCGCTGGGTCTGTGCGAGAGCATCGTCGCGGGAACACACGGCAGTGCGTATAGCTGCTTCATGGAGGGGACGACGGGCGCAATCCAGAAGGGGCTCAAGGCGGACCTGGCCGTGTTGGAGATGACGTGGGAAAAGGAGCGGCTGCTGGAGGCACAGGTCGTAGAGACGTGGTTCGGAGGAAGGAAGGTATTTGGGTGAATGTGGCGGGAAGGAGCAGATGATGGGCGAGCTTGCGACCTGGGGCTGCTAGAGGATTTAGACTCAAGCCTCGACAGGTGCCTCATTTACAATATTACTATCTCCGACAGTGTTGGCAGGGTGACTCTTCATAACTCTCTTGATGATGACTCTTCTCTGCGGCAGGATTCAGCGCTCATCTGTACTCAGAAATAAGAAACGCTTTGTTTTCTCTTTCTATATGCTTATTCATGCCTTCTCTGTGGCTCTCCTCTTGTTATGTCTGTTCGCTGCAACGCTCTACTTGGAGACACTAATACGTACGACTGGGCTTGGACGAGTGAGTGAAAAGATAGTGGGCCTTCTCGAGAGGATATGGATGATTTACAGTGGTGGATAGTAGGTATGTAATCAGCAGTCAGATGCCGGCCCATGCCGACAATTTGTTGCCGGTCATACTTGAGGTCTGGTGCAGTAGTCTGGTGAGGCTGTGTAGAAGCTCGAGGAGGCCTGCGCGGTTACCTCCTTTGGCAATCTGGAGACCAAGGATAGCGGTGTTAAACTCTCGCGGGAGAGTCGCAGACGAATTAGTGCAGGGGGGGGGCACTGTCAGTGCTTGTGTCGTATTTTGCCCCAGATTCCCCGGATCAAAATACAAGTTACAACCCCCACTGCGTCTTCTCTTCTTGTACCATGGTAGAATGCAGTAGTGTGTAGCACATGCTAAATTTTGCGTACTGTACGTCCGTACTTGTAGTATGTGATACGTTTCACCGTATTCAATACCTAGCTTGAGTAATTATTACCTCAAGTGACCGGGGCACGCCCAGACACTAATCCACATAGTGAGATCTTGAAGCTGCCTACCTAAGCACACAGCCCACTATACATAGTAAGTACCCATGCGCCTGGGGATCTATATCTACTAGCAGTCTTCTCCCTAGACTCGTGATTTAGTAAAGCATAATATCAGCAATGTAGATGCCTTGATCTCTTGTTGTACATACATACAATGGGCTGTCCTGTAAACCTGGCTACACAGATTATATCTCGTCTGCCAGAGGTGAGATGCGTGGATGATGGTGGGCTGTGACGTCATTGTCAGGGAGTACAGCATAGTACAGCAGGGGAGACACCTGTGTGGTACAACACCTGATGGTGGGGCAGCATTGTACAGCAGCAGCACATGTCAGGGCACCGCAGCAGCAAAGCAGCTGGGCGTTAGTCGCTCAACGAGTCAGGCGCCAGCATCTGCGCCCACGGTGAACCAGGCGGCTGTCCATAAGCGAACCAGGCCGTCCCAGAGGCAGAGCTTGGCTGCATGGCAGCATGAAGTAGCACACTACTATATATGGCAGGTATAAAGTTCGGTCTTAATTAATAATCAGGAAGTGTCGTGCGTGTGAACCATAGTGTGTGTGTGTGTGTGTGTGTGTGTGTCAAGGTCGTCGTCGTGCCGTCGCGCTGGTGTGCGCATAAGTAAATACTGAGACAAAATAAATACGTACCGTATTTCAAAAATCCAAGGCACCGTTTAGTGCGTGCGTGGCTTATTTAAGGCCTAAATGTTGCAGGTGCCAAGGCCTCCCCCCCCCCCCCCCCCAAGCCACCCAACTCCAAAACTCAGACCCGAGTGGCCCCAAATGGTCCCAGCCCAATTTGACCATGAGGAGATCGGATGGGCAGGCCGCACGAGGGAAAGAGTAGGAAAAAATTAATAAATAAAAAAAAAGAAAATACGCAGGCGTGGTTTAGTGCTCGAGACTGGGGTTGAGACATAAATATAGCATCCTCTCGTCCTTTGAAGCTCATATCACGCCAAAACCCCAAAAGTCCAGTGATTTCGCGGACGAGCGACTACAACCAATTAATTTTCCTCCCTCCCCCTTCCCTCCCACGTGCCTCTCCCCTATCAACTATGTGCACGTCATTTCGCAGGGCCAGGATGGGAGACCCCCGTTCCCCATGACGCGGGTCCCTACGTCATTTCAGGTAAGACCCACGCCGGACTCGCCATGCAGATGCCTGTCGATTGGGCTTCATTGACCAACCCTGCAGGGCATCCATCGCCTGCAGAGCAGACCCCACCTGGTCTGCCGCAGCAGCATGCGAACTTCCCAGCCTGGACTACGCCGTGTATCCTTCTTTTTTTTTTTCTTCTTTTTCTTTCTCTCTCTTTTTTGTGTGATTTTTCTCGTGATTTTTTTTTTTTTTTACCTGTTGTCTGCCCCTCATTTCTTCTCTTGATTTATTTGTCCCTTTGTCCCTTACCCTCGAGCTTGTCACGAGGGCTGGCGTCAAGTGAACCGCACGTGGACGCTACAGTATAAGGCACGACCCCCCCTTCCAGTCTAATTTAGGGGCACCTGCCTTCGCGTTTGCCGCCTGTAAATCTGACAAGCACCGAAGATGCTCATACTATAGTGATACTAAATAAGATAACAGGTACAAGCACTAATACTGATATTACAGTATAACAGAAGCACGGAGTGATTCCAGGTAGACCACGTAGTTGAGCAGGCTCAGCCTGGCAGTTTCCAAGGTGGGAAACAGCAGCTGCCTTGGCCCGAGGATTGCCTTGACTTGCCCCTGCCTGCCTCACAAATGACCTTTACCAAACTAACCCCCCTCCCCCTCTTTACCACCCCCCCGAAGGCGGGTCACGCCCGACTCCGCCGTCCATGACCCCTCCATCCTAAGCCCGTCCCTTTCCATTTTCGATCCCAACAGCTTCTCCTTTGTCACCACAACCCGTACGTGTGTGTTGCATCGCATCGATCATCGCATGCCACATAACCACCTTCATATCTCACCCAGTACCTGCTCCCACCAGACACCAAGAGGGGTCACACGTTCGTCACGAGGCAAGGACAGCGGAATAAGACGCGTGGGATTGCAGATATTCAACACGCACGCACACACATACACGCACCCACCATCGCCGTTTGAAATCCATGATCGACAGGTGCCAACCAGGCTACTCGGTTCATCAACAAGATAGCCGCGCTCATCGGTTCACTAGTGTTCATTCCGGCGTGTCCTCCGTCGGGCCCTGACGTCTTTCTTCCTGCACGTCTGTCGCGACGGGCACATTAGGCGACCCTTGGAGCTTTGCGCAGGATCTACGGAAATTGTGCTCATCGACAGACAGAAAGGCTCCTCCTGTACATCACCTCCCTCCGTGGCGGTCGCGTTACGCCATACCGCACACCACCCCCATCGCAACAGCCAGCGGCCCGAAGCAGAAAAAAAAATTAAAAATAAAGGGGGGGCTGCACCTAGATCTCTGCTTGCCCGCTCCCCGCAGACCTCGACCACATCGCTGGCTAATTGACAAGCGGGAATCTGAGACCGGCCCTGATTGCTATCAGTCCTTCCGTCCTATGTTTGTCAGCGACTGTCTCTCATTCGATCGGATCCATCATCATCATCAGAGGGACCTATGATGAAATAGGGTGGCCTCCATTTTTGACCTACGCAAATCCCACGCCCATCACCTTGCAGACGCGCGCGCGGGAGGCCTGTGCCAGTTTGTGTCCTCGCTTTTTCGACCCCTGAGCCGCATTTCATACGCCCCCCCCCCTCCCCTGGACCACGACCGCGGAAAGACTTCGTCATAGCTGGACCGCCACCAGCAGGCCCCCCGGACCAAGGCCAGCCTTTAACCTCATCTCACCTTGGACTGCTTGCACCTTGCGCCTTGCAGACGCTGCTCTTTCAGCCTGTCGGCCCTGCTCGTTGCCCTGGAACTGACTGCCAGCCGTCTGACGTATCTACCGTCGACCAATCTCCCTCATTACGCAGGCCGACCGACACAGAGACGACCCATTCCCTCACCCATCATCACCACCCTCATCCCCGACAGCTTTTACCTCACCCCTCCCACACCGGGCCTCAACTACTCATCGACTGTCTTGGTTTTCCGCCTCACAAACTTATACTTCACCACTTCCGCGTCGCCTATCACAACAAGACCAGATCAGTCTTCCTCGCATATCTCAGGCCAGGCCAAGATTCAAACACCTCCCATCTCCATCCACGTCATACACCCTCTACTACATCTCTCTTGAGAGAACCGAGTCAAGTCTTTTCCATCGCAACCTTACAAGCAACAAGCAGAGGAAGAAAAGAAGGGGAAAAAAAGAAAGCAGCCAGCGTCATTGACACGAGAACGTGCTTTCGTAGAAGCCGGCGAGCTGAGAAGGACTGAAGGGGGAAAAAAGAACACTCCCTTTCCTCCCTTCCACCTGCTGCTGTGACCTCTCACACCATCACAGAAGTAAAGAAGAAAAAAATCCCCATCGCGAATCGTCATATTTCCCGCCGTGTCCGCCTCTAGAGCTGTCTGGGCTCAGCATTCCTCAGCGCTCTCTCTTGCTCTGGATCTGGGAAGGCGTTCCCCATTGTTGACCAGTTGAAACACCACCATCAGACCTCAAGGTTACATCATCGCCTACAATGTCTACGATACAACAACTCAAGAACTTTATTCGTCATGGTAAGAGCGCCCTTTCCGCCGCGACCTTCCCCTTCCTTCCCCCACCTCTTTCCCCGCCCCTTTTTTTCCCCCTCTTCTTTTTTTTTTCTTCTTGTTCAATCTTTCGGCTTCCACCTCCCGAACTATTCCTCTGCACCTAAGCAGGGAAAAAGGGACGCAGCATCAATACTATCGCGTGGCGGGTTCCTCCCCGCGAGGCCTCATCGGCAGCTTCCTCGGTGCCGTTGGTGCCTATCTCGCCCTGCCCTGCTCTTACGTCACTTCAAGCCATTCCCATGACCATCAGGCTTTGTTTTGTACACATACACACATGTTCAAGTCATCCTCTCTCTATCTTCTCCATACTAACTCCGCCTGCCAGGCAAGCAAGCCAGGGCAGCAAACAACGGCGACGAGGCCCAGAGGAAGCAAGAACATTCGCCCTCACAGTCCCAGCCCGCAGCGGCACCCGGCAAGCCCATGGCTCAATCCGATCCTGGCCTCGCCGCGCCTGCTGCAGCACCACAGCCCATTCCTGATGCCTACTCCGGCGCCCCCGCTGACCAGGCAAATCGGGCGGCCAGGGCAGATGGTGTTGCTGCAAATCATGCCGAGGACCGGCAGGCGATCCATGGGGACGGGGACGGCAAGACCAAGCGCATGTACGACGTAACGAAGCTGGTGGCCGAGGAAAATGAGAGCCGGAGCAAGTTCCCCAACTATCAAGGCCTTGAGCGGTGGGAGCTTCTGGAGAAGATGGGCGACGGTGCGTTCAGCAACGTCTACCGAGCACGCGACCGTGAGGGCAACGCCGGCGAGGTTGCCATCAAAGTCGTCCGCAAGTACGAGATGAACAGCATGCAGGTAAGCTCACACGAATCACCGGCAGTGTTACCAGTCACGATAAGGCCGGCTTTCTCCTCTGTGCATATGTTACTTTGGCGTTGGGCGTTTTTCTTTGATGTGATTTCCTACTTTTCCCAACCTGTTCTCTTATACCAACATGGAGGACCTCATCTAGGGCCAGAAGCATCTGCATCCGGACTTCAAACCAAAGGCTCCCAAAGCCGCAGAGGTGCGAGATATTTCACTTTATTCTTTTTGATTTTGGGATTTCATTTGCATCACAAACTCTGGGACCACGAAAAACAATAACAATACCACTGGTTTACGCCAGACGAGTGTCGGCGGCCGGTTGAGCGCCTTACAGAATGGGCCGCCTTTGACAAGGTTGATAGGCGGCCGTACTGACTTGATCTGCAGAGGGCGAACATCCTGAAGGAGGTCCAGATTATGCGCCAGCTCGACCACCCCAACATCATCAAGCTCATCGACTTCTCCGAGTCTAAGCAGTACTACTACATCATCCTCGAGCTCGCACCCGGCGGTGAGCTCTTTCACCAGATCGTCCGCCTCACCTACTTCAGCGAGGAATTGTCACGGCACGTGATCGTCCAGGTGGCCAAGGCTCTAGAGTTTCTCCACGAGGAGAAGGGTGTCGTCCATCGGTCAGTGCTTATAAACCATCTCCGCTACGTTTCTGCCCTCGCACGACGTCTGGTTGGAGTTTCTGTTGGCCTGTGCGACACGGTGCTAACTTCGTTCGTAGTGATATCAAGCCGGAGAATATTCTATACCGACCGATACCGATGATCCCTTCGAAGCACCCGAAACCAAAGCAGCCCGGCGATGAAGATAAGGTCGACGAGGGCGACTACATCAAGGGTGTCGGTGCTGGTGGTATCGGTCTGATCAAGATTGCCGACTTTGGTCTGTCCAAGGTCGTGTGGGATACCCAGACCATGACGCCTTGTGGCACCGTTGGCTACACCGCCCCCGAGATTGTCAAGGATGAGCGTTATTCTAAATCGGTCGACATGTGGGCGCTGGGCTGCGTCCTGTACACGTTGCTGTGTGGCTTCCCGCCTTTTTACGATGAGAGCATAGAGGTACTCACGGAGAAGGTCGCGAAGGGCCAGTATACCTTCCTGTCACCATGGTGGGACGAGATCTCGGATTCTGCCAAGGACCTCATCACCCACCTCCTGACTGTCGATCCCGAGAAGCGATACACGATCACCGAGTTCCTCAACCACCCCTGGATCACGGCCAGCGTGACACCGGCTGCCGAGAAGAAGGCGAATGTCACCGCTGATGGAAAACTACGTGCCTTTGATGCGACCAGGTTCCAGGACGGCGACAGGCGCTACGACTTCCGCTCTCCCGGCGCCGTCAACCTGCGTGAGGTCTTCGATGTTGGTTATGCTGTGCACCGACAGGAGGAAGAGGCCAAGCGTCGCAAGCAGATTGGCACCAAAGCCGGTTTGTCGAAAATGGCCGGCCTGAACGAGTCGGATGAAGACGAAGAAATGGTCGATGCCGGCGACAACACTCAATATGTCCACAAGGCCAGCAATGGCACCCACGGCCTCGAGCAGAGCATGCGTAACACCCAGATAAGCGGCGAGCACCGCGGTCGTGAGCGCGAGAGGCAGCAGCGGGCAACCGAGCAAAAGGGCTACGGACAACACTCTGCAGCTGTGACCGCCGCGGCGAGGCAGCAGGTCAAGGATCGCGCGCGGCAGAAGGGTGCTTTCGAGCTGAACCTGGACGGCGCCACGCTGCTCGGTCGGAGAGGGATGAAGCCTGCGGCGCCGGTAGCATAGGAGCCACGGCCGCAACCTAGCGACTACTCTGGCCGATGCAGAGGTGGTGTGGGCACGCGCAAGGCGAGCGATCTTGACGGGAGCTATACGCCTTTCTATACCCCTAGGGAGGAGAAGGAGAGCCACCTACAGCTGCAGGAGGCATTGGGTGGTCTGGAACTGGGTGGCGAGCGGGAGGGATGATGAGATCCCGGCAGTCGACAGCAAGGAAGAGTAGATGTTTTGGTGTGGTTTTATTTCGAGGCGTCTCAACTCATGGTGCGGTCTGCTCCTTTCTTCTCAGCGCACAAAGGGGCCTTTTCTATCCCGGATTCACAATTGGCATTTGGAGCATTCGACGTGGGATCTTCCTGCGTATTGCTAGCTAGCGGCGTGGTACGATGACAAGAGAGACGAGGGATGCGCAGTGCATGGAACGGCACTAGAACAGATGAAACTTTGTGGTGGCGTTGCTCTGGCCGAAACAACGAGTTGATATTTAGTACACAGGCACTCACACGCATGGAGTTTGGCAAAGTATAACTCGTAAATAAGCTCTTCATTATGACGGACTTGTTCAAATGCGCAGTGCATTTTTGATGTCGTACGTGTGACTGTACATACAACCGGGCTCACCGCTTTCCTACGTCGCAGCGATTAATTACTGTCTAGTTTATCTCTTGTCCACATGCCATCACGCATACCGCGATCATGTCTACCTTCTTCTACTTGCCACCTCCATCATAAGGCCTTCCTTCCCCTGCACAGCAGAAAAGGAAACCCCATGGTGGCCAGCTCCCTGTCCGCAGGCTTTTCCTCACCCCACTCACCCGGGAACCTCTCCACCTCCTTGTCCATCGTCCAGGCGGGCCTTACGTCGACGTGCTCGAAGCCGACCTCGGCCATCAGCCCAGCAAACCACTCCCGATTGATGCCATGCCTCTCAACCCCGAACATCTTGCTCTCCGGATGGAACTTGCGCGCCTCGGGCCCGAAATCTTCAAAGTCCGTCAGGGCGAGCTCGCCTCCGGGCTTGAGACAGCCGTACATCGTGACGAGGAGGGCGCGTAGGTCTGCAATGTGGTGCAGGACCAGGTGGGAGATGACAAGGTCGAACTTCTTCCTGCTCGTCGCGGCACCGTCGACGGTGGTGGCAGTGGTGGGCGGGAGACGCGGGTCCTCTGGGTCCTCGAGCATTATGCACAGCGGGTGGACCCTGGTGCGCATCGTCTTGCCGTCCTCCTTGCCGTCGTCCTCGGGTCTGTCTAGCTTCAACCGGAGGGCGTCTATCATGCCCTCCGCGGCGTCGATGGCGAGGATCGAGGAGACGTGGGGCGCCAGGCGCAGGGTGAGGAGGCCTGTGCCGCAACCTATCTCCAGGACGTCTGCGGAGGGGAGTGATGACGAGCAGGAGGAGAGGATAGGAGGCTGGGCGGCTAGGATGGCCTGGAGGGCGCCTTCGGATGCGCGGTGGACGTCTGGGTTGTTGTCCCAGGCTGCGGCCTCTGCGTTGAAGCGCTCGTTTCCGTTGGCAGTGGTCATGATAACTGACTGGTCACGGTCCGAGGGGGCGGGCGGGAAGTGTGCCTGGGGGGAGAAGATGGCTTTCTAGGTACAGTCTGTGTACCTGAGTGTAATATAAGTAGCATGTAAAATGCTAAAAAGCAGGAGTCGGAGTTCGGCCGTGCTATTGTGTGGAGGGAGAGTCTAACAGCGGCAATAGTATCAAATAATGATGAAGAAGAATGACGTCCTATCGGGCCCCTCTCCACCACCAGCGCGGGGGAATTGCTGAAATTGATCAAGGCACTGGCAATTGACAGTGGGGGGGCAATAATTAGCCCCGGCACCGGCACAATTCTCACACTTTGTTTGATAGCTGCTTAAGTACTCTTCCTTAGCAGTTGGGAATCTCGGTGCTGCTCTTCGCCGTTCAGATCAAGAAAAAAAAATCTACTTGTTGTCGTCTCCAGATCTATCTAGGTAAGTAGCTAGTCAGCTGCTATTTAAGAACGTATTGACTATTAATTAGTGCCCAGGTGGTTCATCTTCCAGTCTGAGGGCCGTGGTCTGGTGGCCCTTTAACTACTTGAGTAGTAATGACGCTCATAGATGATAATCGAGCACCCAGCCAGACACCATTCGCAAGTGATTGCCTTGCTTGTTCCTGGAGACGCAGTCAGGTTTAAAACATTCCGTGGGCTGTTCAGGACTTTCACATTGGGCTTGCAAGGTCGGCATACGGCACCAGAACGCCCCTCGCAGCGAGATTACCCTGGGTTATAACCCACTTTGACGAGGCCTGCGAGAGCACAACACCCTCTCTCCTCTCCTCCTCGGTCAGGTCGGGGCTGTTGTCCAAGTCCTGGTGCTTCACATCGTCGAAGCTGCCCGGTATTTTGTCCCAGTTCCTGTCCAGCGTGTACCCTCCGGACTCCCACCCAGCAGGTATGGTGTCTGCCAGCGAGGCCCAGAGCCCCAAAGCAGCCATCGACTCGGCGTTTCTGTGCGCATCACCCTTCTTGCTGGCCATCACCACCCCCCACATGGCTGTCTCGCCGTTGTGTGGGACATCGTCGAGGTGGAACGGCGGCCCATGCATCATCTCGTGGAAGATGAGGCGGCTGAGGGAGGTGACGAGGAGGTCGTTGATGTGAACCTTGCTGAGATCACCACGCGCCCGGATGTACGACTGCTCGTCATGAATCTCCCGCCAGCACCTCTCGCCAAAGTCGATAATAAACCGGTCGGGGTTCTCGTCCGCGCGGGCCTCCCCCTCGGGGTGCATGCAGGCTCCAGAGGCCTGGTCGAGAGACAGCGGCGCCGTTCGATCATTGTGTATGATGTGGTTGACCGGGTCATACAGGTGGGGGCCGTCCTGCACCCATCGCTCCCCGTTGTCGCTGAAGAAGCGGACGTGGGCTGCCTTTCGGTCGCTGGTAAGGCGAAACTTGTTGGCGAAGATCGACAGGTCGCGGGCGACGTGCTGCATGGTCGTTCGCCAGTGCTTCTTGGGCTGGTGTCGGAAGCCTAGGCGGAGACACTGCCATGATCCGGATCGTGGGAGCCTCTCGGTGTCGCCTCGGGAGGTCTTCATGATAACGTTGAAGACGCGCGCGAAGTCGGTGTCGTGGCGGTCCCTCAGGCGTGCGAGGGCGCGTGCAGCCTGTTGCTGAGCCTGGTGGACGTAGAATGCCAAGGGGTGGCCTGTGGCCTGGTAGCACTTGGCATCGCAGGCCGGGTCGATGTAGTAGTAATAATAGCGGGCTCTGGGGGGCATCGTGACGGTGCTGTGCTGGATCTGTGACTGCTCGAGCTTATATCCATGCGTCAATACTTCGGTTCGGCGAGGGCCCTGGGTGATAGATGGAGACGGCGGCCAAGTGACTCGAAACCCCTGGGCCGATCGAGTATTAGCGGGTAGATTTACGAGAAAAAAAAGATGTGCAGGTTGACAGTCGTACCAATGAGGCTGGGGAGGAGATCTCGTGCATAATTAATTAATGGACTCGGTGAGATGTGAAGCTGGGGCTGGCTGAAGGGTTGGCTGGTGATTACTTAAGAAATCAATATACCGTAAACATTTGACCCGTCATGTAATTGGTGGCTGCATGAGTGCAGTGGGTGATTCCCGATGTCAATTCATCGTCTGTAATGATAATCCTGCCTCGCTGTCAACACTTAATCACTACTTTTCAACGTTGCTTTTGTTTTCGACGATGCACCGCTACCACTGCCTGTTCTGCTATTATTATCTCTGCTCCTTCCCACACTGCTCGCAGCACTAATACTTCCACGATCTGCGCCTCCCCTTGCTGCGCTGACGGCTTGTACTGCTGCTGATGTTTCGGTGCCAGGGCCGCACGCCATGAGACAAACGTAGTTGCCTTCATTCACCGAAGTATGCATTGTCCTAAATTTTTTCTGCCTACTTAAGTGAGTCCTTTAAGTTTTTAAACACTATTGTCTATGATGGTGATCTATAATGCAGTGCAGTAATGTATGATCTCTAAAAATTGTTTGAGATCAATACCCAGCATTGACGAGGAATGATTATTGTAGAGCTTGAGTGCTGCCTTATAAACCTCTCTTCCTCCCCTCCCCCCCCCCCCCAACTTCCGCTTTGAGCGGAGGCAGGGCTTTGCGTGAAGCGGTCTTCAAGCTTTTCCATACAAGTTCAAAGCGACAATATAATCGGGAACATCATTGTATTGTTTCGGATCTCATTTAGTTTATAGTCCACTATGATACCATAGAACTTTTTCAGCGTATTTTGGGTTACCTTTGAACGTTGAGAGTCTAACTTAGCGCAAGAGGGCAATATTGTAATCATAGAAGCAAATGATGCGCTATCACATGGCATACCCAGACCCCGATGGGTTTTCACAGCTTGACCGAGTACTCCCAGCTGTTATCTAATATGCCTCCTTGTGCACAATGGGTTCTGACGCAAATTATCTATGCTTCAATATAACCCCCAGCCAGAGAGCGTAGAGCAAGTGTTCTCCTATGATTACAGTTATATGTTCAAGTTGGTTCCACAATGACAAGATTGATGAGGGAGTTACTCTACTTATAGTTCTTGGTATTGGTATGATTAGATATAATAGTCGGGTATTGTGCTTAAAGGGCTAACTAGACACTGTCTCTGCTTCCCATATCATAGGTCTTGAGCATAGTTGACGGAGTATAGCGACCCAAATGGTAAATAGATCAAGAACCATAGATTGAGATGCGCTAGTAGAGTCCATATTAATAATGTGTGGATAAATTAAATGTTCCGACTGGCAAACCTTTTATACTAACCAGGAGGCTTGAAGCATAGTCGTACCGCGCTTGCACCATGTGCCCACGCCATATCGTCAATGTCTCATGTGATTAAAGTCGATGACGATCTCGAGTTGAAACCATATGTGAACCCGTCAGGGACTCTTGTCCACTCTCTTCACCGCCCAATGCCTTCTATTACTCGGCGACAGATCATATGATCATCCAGCTCATATGCCAACCGTCTTTGCTCAGTTGGAGGAAGGAAGTGTGAAGTCTGGG
This sequence comes from Celoporthe dispersa, assembly GCA_016584495.1. Lineage (NCBI taxonomy): Eukaryota > Fungi > Ascomycota > Sordariomycetes > Diaporthales > Cryphonectriaceae > Celoporthe > Celoporthe dispersa. Next base: position 463,834 of record WAID01000010.1, read on the forward strand.
TACATATTGACTGACCCCGTACTTATCTAAAGCCTTTGAAGCATTGAATAAATTAGTCCGGAATTTTCTTTCTGAATGGATGGGTGGAGACGGGAACTAGGAGAGGATGGACACTGCGCAACGAACTCGTTCGTTTAGAGGTCGGAGAGATACATCCCGTAGCTGGTATACAACAGCACTGGATTCTAGATCGAGTGATGTTTTAAGCTTTTGACTAGTATCTTAGACACCATGATGATGATGATGACGACAGATGACCGAAGAGACGGTATTCTTTATTAAACAAACAGCGGAATTGTTGAAGGCGGGCCACTACACTCGCGATCCTAAAGACCACACTGCACGGACCTTCTGTCAATTTTTGGTGCCTCTGCATCTGAAATATTATTTAACTGTACCTTAGTCACATGGTAATCGCCTCTTCATCCTCTCTCAATATTTATGGATCACCTTTGTTGTTGTGATTACCATCCCCAGCAAAATTAAAGTGGCGAGCACATATCTCAACCTCAACACCATGTCTGCGCTCAGTGGAGCCGACATGACGCCCAGCCAGAGACGAACGTTCCAAGAAGATTGTTGGCCGGATAAGAAGACTGTTGACGTTGGCCGAAACGGTATCACGGTCTCGGCGGACCCCTTCGGCGGCATCTATCAGATCAGCGCAAAGATTGAGGATCCCCGATTCGCCCTCATGATCGCGGCCCCCTGGGAGCAGTTTGATCAAGCGAAGCGACAGGACCCAGTATTTGTTCGTCAGTACCGCAAGCACATGGAACGACGACTTGCGGGCAAGATCCACGGGCACGGCTTGGTCCTCGGCATTCGCCCAGGGGCTGTAGTTATCAAGCCTGTCCACAGCAGCCTTGGGGGTCAAGCTCAGTACGAGTATGAAACGCACGACAAGAAGCTATTCATCCAGACGGTTCTTAAAATCCGTGGCGATGGCACTATCATCCAGGCGAGCCAGGTCACTAATAATACCGGTGAGGCTTGCCATGTGCCAGCTACCCTGGACCTCACTTTTGCCGTATCCAGAGCCTCCTACGGCCAGCTCACAGATCAGGGCGGAGTGGAGATACCAGAGAAGACCAACATTTACACCTGGCACACTGCCCACCAGGGAAAGACAGCGGTCTATTGCATCGACAACGATAGCCTGAATGGTCGACTGTGTGTCTATCCTGTCTTCTACAACAACGCGCGCAAGCATCACTTGGACATCCAGCAGAGTGTCTTTAAAGATGACGGCTTCATAGGCCAGGATGAGAATCCTCCTGTCAAGCTTGAAGAAGGAAAGTCTCGCCTAAGGCCCCAGAATCTTGTCATTGGACCGAAGGAGACACTGAGACTCGGGTGCATCCTACGCGCTGAGGATATACGATGGTCAGGGCTGGGAAAGAAGCTGCCACCATCCATGTCATTCTTGGGCCCTGAAACATACGAAATCGATACCATCCTACCTCAGAGCCTGTTTGCTCATGAAGACGGTGTTTCTAACCCACAGAAGATACTATGCCGTTACCGACAGATCGTTCAGAGCTCTGAGAAGGATAGCCTGGCTTTGGAGACGATCGAGAGCACCATCCTATGGGCTAATGTCAACTATATCATTGGTTGCTGCTCTACTACTTTGGGCAATTCCTACTCTGGCTCAGTGGCTGTCATACCTGATCACATCGCTCTTCCTCTCGGCTGGCCTAGAGACAACTACTGGCAGCTTCGACTTCTCCGGAAGTTTCACTGCAGCCGCATTGAGGAGCTGTTCCCAGACGATCAGGACAAGGCTCGCGCATGTGGCCAAGAGATCGACTCCATCCTCAAGGGTCATCTTCGATGGCTCTTTGAGGTTGCCACGATCGCTGTTGATGTACAGGGAGAGACCCGACACTTCTGGAGGCGCTCCTATCTGATCAATGGACGCCCTAAGGATGGCATAGTCTACCAACTCGACACACAGCTGTACCCTTTCTTGCAGCTCTGCGAGTACTACACTACGTACGGAGCCCGCAACGAGTACAAACAGTTTGTGTTCAACATGATGCAGACTAAAACCTTCACAAATGTCCTCCGCGACCTCTTGTCCAGGCTGGACAAGCAGTATAAGCTGTTTAGGACCGACGAGACTCCGGCGGATGATGACACCAGCGACTTTCCATTCCACTGCTCGAGCAACATTCTGGCCTGGTACACCCTGAAGCAGGTCTCTAAGCTCCTCGACGACACCCAGGCCCTGCCCAATGAGGACGTGGCTGCCACCCGAAAAGTCTCAGACGGTATCCGCAATGCCATCTTCGACCGTCTCACCTGCAAGTGTCCCGATGGTTCTGGGAAGACAATGCTGGCATACGCTCTGAATCCGTTTCCCAAGGCAGGTACCAGCGGACACCGAACATACTACGATGGCAATGATATGCCCACCTTGCTTGCACACGAGTGGGGCTTCCTCAAGATGAATGAACATGATGGGTGTGACCACCCAGCCTGGAGGGCGATCTGGGAGAAGACGTTGGACTGGGCCTTCACTCCCAACCCAGGGTATCCAGACTTTGGGACACGCGGCGCTACCAAGACATCGAAGTACAACACTGGCTACGCAGGCAAGGGGACAGAGCCCTTCCATGGCCTCGGGAGCTGTCACAGCTCAGGCGCGTGGGTTCTGGGATTCTTCCAGGAGTGGAAGTTCTATCAGATCGTAGGCAACAAGGCTCATGAGGACAAGGCGTGGACCAAGATAAAGGGCTCAATGCAATGGGATGGGACCTTCTCCGAGGCAGTTGATGTCTACAGTGGAAAGTGCACCAGTAAGACCTGGTTCAGTTGGCCTGGGGCGATGATCGGGGCAAACCTTATTGACACGGTCATCAAACAAGCCCGAGATAAGCACTCTCAGGCAGGGGGTGGGTAGAGTGTTTCTTTGCCTCGCGCGTCTCCCCCTTTCCTTTAACCTGACAGAGAAACAAATATACAGGACTCACCCAAACAAATCAAAAAAGATATACTGTGGAAGTAATTATATTCTCAAATGTAGAACCATGCTTTTCCTTCTATGCAGCCGTTTAGGTATCCGCGATTTGAAATCCGATCTCTTCTCTCCCGTCATCCACCAGCCTCGCCCATTCTAACAACAGCCTGAACATATAAATCTGCATATCCTCCCTCCTCATTGCCTTCGCCGCCCACTCTGCGCCTGCATCTGCAATCTTCTTTCCTTCCGCCTCGCCATCGGACCCGAAGAACCGGATCAGCTTCCACAGGTCTTTCACGAGCCTCACGTCCACGGGCACAAAGTGCACAAACGCATGTATCCGATCCTCCCACCAGGCCTGCCACAGTGCCGTCCGGTAAGGGATCGAACCAGAGGCGACAAAGGCAGGGAACCTTCCACTGAAGGCGGCGCCGTCGAGGTCGACTAGATGGCGGTGTTTCCATGCCGTCTCAAATGGCACGCTACCTGGGACTTCTGCGTCTGGAGATCCGTAGAAATGTGTGGTCTCGGCGATGCAATCGGGCTTCTCGCACCTCCCAAATTCTCCCGCAAAGGATACATCGATTGCCAAGTTGTTCGAGCTGCCAGGTCCCTCTGCCTCCAGGCGCTTCTGCTCCTCCTGCGCGGAGCTCACAAATCTCGGGCGAAGGAAGCTCTCCCAGAGGCCGTTGACAGTCGTGGCCTCGGTGTTCTTTCCTCGCCAGAAGACACTGTTCGCCTTTTTCTTCCCATGATACGGCCCGGCTGTCATCAAACTGGACGTTGCTCGCGAAGACAAAGACGCTGGGGTAGATGATATCGTTGTAGTTGTGTAGGCGGCTCTGGCTGAAGACCGGGAAGAGCTCGTGCGTTGGGCGGGCCGCCTGTGGACGTAGCAGGCCGCCGTGGAGGTAGAAGAGGTCAGGCTGGTTGCACAGGTCGCTGGCTGCTGTCCAGTTCGACACAAAGCCACCGACCGTGTGCGGAGCGTAACACGAAGCACATGATACCTTCTTGTCCCACCAGTGGAAATTATGAATGGGCGCATCGGGTGGACAGGTCGAGGATATCCATTCGTAGAAAATGGGCTGGCTGTACCATGCTTGGAAGTAAGGAGAAGGCTTGTTAAACCGCTCTGGGTCGTCCTCAAGGTACTGGCTCGACCATGGTGGACTCGACGCCGTGCTGAAGCCGTGAAGTTCCGTTTGGCGCGCCAGTCTGCCCCGGGATTTCTCTCCGTCTTGTAGGTAGGACTGCATGCGGTCATAAGGCACCGAGACCCGACACTCGTCGTCTAGGTTGAATGCCACCTGCATATCCGGTAGCCACTGGGAAAAAGGCTCGATCATCTCTGCGATGTGCTCCAGCATCCAGGTGTACTGCTCATCATGCGGTCCAAAGGTCATCTTTCCATCCTCAATCACGATGACGCCAACAGAGGTGGCGGGTGTCTCCAGCATGTGTGAGGTCCTCTCGCGAAGCTCGGCAGGTGTGGCGCCCCAGAACGGGAGCAGACTCGAGTAGATCTGGTCAAAGTTGTCGATAATCGGTGATTCGTTCTCTACAGCGTAGTTGTACCATGCGTCGAATCCAGGCGGTGGGGGGATGCCGTACCGCTTTTTGTACTCTCCAGCAGCTTGCTCGAGCGTCTTGCTCACAGCTGCCTGTCCAAGCCACCTGCTCGATGTGTTCTCAGAGTCTCTGATGACTGCTCGGATCGCTTGTGTGTTTGTGTATCGGAACTGTAACAGGCTCTGGCCGATAATGAGCGCAAACGCTCCCAGCACGTGGAGCAGCAGGAGGCGCGGGGTTCTTCTTTGTGAACCGTCTCGCGGGTCATGGGCGTGGGCTTTTTGGTCGCAGGCCCTCGAGAAGTGAAAGGCACATCCTCCGCTCACGCAAAGCAATAGGACCGCCACAATCCCGCCTCCTCCAGACAGAACCTCGACCAGTGCCCCATTGAGGATTCCCATCTCTAGCTGCACGAACGAGCCCATCAGGACCAAAATCAAGCCCATCGTGACAGGCGAGATGGAGCTGAGCATATGAACCATGGCCGTCAGCGCAAACGCTGCCACTATACTGTCCACGGACATGTCGCGTTTGGTCATCCAGTCTGTGTTCCATATTTCGCTGTGCAAGTCGTTGATCTCTGCCCACCCGGTCGAGAGATTGACAAATTCGAATAAGAAAATGAGACCAGCAGCGGCCCAGCACACGTAAGGGAGCCGTGATCCGATATTGGGCTTGGCCTTATCATCATGTACAAGGTATCCGAGGGTGCTGATGAGAAAGGCATCGACGCACAATAAGGCCACCTGGAGGACGGGAATTGATCTATCCAGGGCCTCGGCGGTCGGGCATATCGCGCTGGTCCGGGTGGCCGCTTCTATTGAGGACGACCAAAACAGCCTGCCAGTCAGGCCGAACAGCAGGGTGGAGGCCCAAAGTTTCAGGCCATCGGCTTTGATGACTCTTGTCAAGAGCACCCGTGGACTCCTCATCAGAGGAACAAGCTCCAGGAGAAATACCCACAGAGGCAGTAGCAGCTATCACGGCCCATGTATAGATTAGTTTCCGTCACCATGTCTGTCGCTCGGGTCTCAGCTGCGGGCAGGAACGCACATAGATACCAGACGAAGAGCAATGTATCCTGTCTGCTATTTTCGTAGATAGCCAAGTCCTTGTCACAAATCCGCAAATAAGCATCAGGTGTAGCAGGAGTCCAGAGGCACGCCCAAGTCCCGTCGTCCCAGCGGTCGCGGTGTCGCTCGTTTTAGGAAGGCCATCTTCGACAAAGTCGTCGGTTCGGAGCGCCGTGAACTCGTACGAATTGTCTTCCTGTTTTCTCCTTGGGAAGAGACGGATAACGAATAGACCAGCGCCGGCAAGAAGTAGTGTGAGGATCGAGAAGGGGGTCGGGATCTCTGCATGTAGGTAACAGCACTTAGTATTATCCAACGACGCCTCCAGACCACCGCTAGATTCTACATGAGAGACACGATAGTTCAGAGCGCGCCACAAGACGATACGTACCGAACGCAACACTTTGACTGTAGCGGGCAGTGAGGATCACGATGAAGATTCCTAGGGTTCTGGTCAACGCAATAGGTGTCAGCACGAAGTGAACAACAGATCCGGGACGGTCTTGAGCCTCATTGCGTGCAGAGACCTACATGGAAGACAAGAGCAAGGGTCTCGAAAGCCGTGTCGTCATCTTGCTACTACCAGCTGAGAACAAAGTCGATGGCTACACGGGCGATTTGCGTTCTCCCGTGGTCGCGCCAAAACATAACGACGTACGTAGAAAGGGGAGATTAGCAACAACGATCATGACGGAAGGAAAAGGATTCCTCGCTCCACGCCCGTCACACAGGGTGACACATCCGAGGCGGCTTATTTAAAAAACGAAAAAAAAAAAAAAAAAAAAGGAAAGACATGGGCTGATGCATGTTGGGACCAGGTTGGTGGCTTACGCCCTCAGCTGGAGCGGGTCAGACGGTATTAACCGACAATGTGTGGTGCCCATGGCATGGGCGAAGGAATTGCTATAGGATCGCCCGTTTGGGTAGACGATGCTGACTGCATGTAGGTACCGTGTCTGAAGGATTCAGGGTGCAGTCCCTACCGCGAGTTCCGAAGTACCCAACGCAAGTACAAAGGGTGAGATGGGGGCCTGCAGCAAGCTCTGGCTCCGGATATGTGCGCCCGTTACATGTGCATCTCATACCGGACTTCAAGCAGATATGAGCCGTCACCTCCGGGCTGGCTGCAATGCCAACTGGTCTATGTACTATGGTGTGTGCCTCTACACCTCTGGAACGTCCCGTTATGCTTGAAAGTTCAGCTAAACGAGGCGTTTCCATTGGGCAAGCTGCTGGGTGTTGCATATTCTCCGCATGTGCTGTGGCTTGTTGACCACAGCAAAAGTGGGGAGGCATGGCCCCCCCCATCCTGCTTGCAAATACTACGGTAATGATGTACTGTTGAAGGGTTCTAACCAGGGTTTCTTAAAGCTTGATTCAACAATGCAGCTGTTGGGTTTACATAAGTAGCAAGCAGTCGGGCCAATGTAGGCCCTTACTGTTGAGGGACCACTTGCCCTTCTGGTGACAACATGCATACTACGTATATGGTAGACTCGATTCTCGAGTGCACTGGAGAAAAAAGGCAAGAGATGGGACTTAGGGGTTGCAATGGCCCCTTATGTATTACACAGCCCGAAGAGGATGCTCTTCCTTGCGTGGTGCAGCGGCCAGGGGGTATTGCATAACACAACATAGAGCTCCATCTTTGGTGTGGAGTCAACATGGATATTTGAGGGTGGTCTGGACTCTGCAGAGACAGAGTCATTGACAGTAGTAAAAGGTGAAGCGATTCTGGGTTGTATTCTTCTCTGCAATCATCAGAAGACTCTAATCAGATGTGGTGGCACCAGTGTTTGAGGAAGGGTATTGTCCTCCTGTTCTCTCAAGATCTGCCATGTTTCTGGGGTGAATGCAGAGGTGGGAGCTGTTGAGGATGCCAAATGATGAAGCACATCATTGCCTTGTCGTCGTGTTCACACGATGGTTGGGCTCAAACACTTAGGGACAAGCCGGGTTGACTAAGCATCACTCTATGTCATGACACTAAGTAAAAGGCCAGATTCAAATATAGTGATGGTGCTCAGGACAATAAGTAATGCGGAGAGATTGCAAAAGAATCGAGGCTGGTTATCAAAGTCGTGTGGGAGAGACAGTGACATTAGCTGCATTTGAACTCCAGGGTCTACACACGCTGCTGCCAAGCCCGGAACACTTCCCACAGGGCCTCCAGCGCCAAGGCCAAACCACTGAGACTATGCAGTCCAGGCCTCTTCAGGGGAGCCTGGACTCCCCATAAGGCCCTGACCACACGTGACAGCTTGGCACTCCCGAGGCGCTAACAAACGTGGGGCTGAACTTCACCCTTGAAGGTTCAAGACGCGCTCCAACTCTGTCCAAGACCTCCTCAACATCAAGGACTTATTGATGGATTGGAGACAATTCTGGCCTGTGGATGATTGCACAAGCATCTTGAAGCTGCGCTGAGGCGGCTACCCCCCTCCCAATCTTCCCACAATGGCCGAGCCATCACGACCAGTACTCCTCCCTCAGAATCGCAAGATCCGACATCTACAAGGCATCTTTGTGCGAAACCTCACCTTCGACCGGCCTCAGGGGCGAACGGCAGATGACTCGGCAGTCAAGCATTCACCGGGAAAGATTGAGTCCCTCCGCGAGACCTCTCAGCTTCAGCACTCCGCCTCCAGCGAGAACCTCCGTCCTGGAACGGCGCGACGCCGGAGTACCAATCTGGGCAGCGCGACGCCCTTTACGAGACAGAGGCACCTCGAGGCCTCGATCGACAAGCGCGTCGCCAATGCCTTCTTCTCGCTGCATGTACAAGGGGAGGAGGACCCGGTCTATATCAGCGAGACGGGAGAGCGCGCAACGGTAAGGAGAGCACCCCGTCACGCAGTCAGGGTGGCATGGCGCGGGCTGACCTTGCCTTTGCTCCCCAGAACTTCGACTTCCGCTTCTTCGAACTTTCGCGCGCCGTCGATCCGACCGTCCTCCGATGCCCTCAGGTCACCGTCAAGGTCTGGGCCCAGAGGTCTGGGAAGTGGTCTCTCCACCTCGAGGAGCTGGTAGACCTGCGCCGGCTCAACGTCCTAGGCAGTATGGTTGGAACCCACTTCCCTCCCAATTGCCTGGTCTTCCATCTCACCGACGGCATCTACACCCTCGAGCTTCCCGCCAAGACCTTTCCTCCCAGACAAGGCGCCGTCGAGCTCTCCTCGTCCTATAACGCCCTCATGCGGCTGTCGACCCTCGAGCACTCAATACAAGATGCGCTGGCAGCTCAGGATATGCTCAAGAAGCAGATCAGTGACCTTGTCTCTGGCCACTCGGACGGCCAGCTCCGGTTGACCGAGGCCGAGGATGGGTTGAAGCTAAGCAATAAGTACGTGGCTGCGGAGCAGAGGTCGGTCAAGACTGCGATGGAGCAGATCGAACACCTGAACGCCTCCATCACGGATCGCCGCGACATGATGAAAGAGGGACGCTCTGCCATGGACAAGACGGACCAGGACATGAAGAATGCTCTTCTCAAGCTGTCCGAGGACAAGGAGCACTGCAAAAAGACTAAAGACGAGATTCGCGGGCAGCGGCGGCGCATATGCGAAGACCTCAACAACATCTTCAAAATCGAGCCTGTACCCGACGGCAAACCCCTACAGTTCCAGATCCGAGGCATCCACCTGCCCAACGCCGAGGACTATGGCGCAGGTCTACTGAGCGGTGCCCAAGAGGACGAGCTGTCTGCCGCGCTGGGCCATGCTGCCCTGCTCACCAAACATCTTGAGATGTATCTCTCGGTACCCCTGCCGTATCCTGTCACCTGCTGTGGCAGCCGCAGCTATATCACCGACGATATATCCATCCTCAAGGATCCCACCCGCGATTTCCCCCTGTATATCCCCAGGGGAGGCTCTGCAGCGCAGTTTCGGTTTGATTATGGCTGGTTTATCCTGAACAAGAACATCGAGACCCTCTGCACGGCGCAGGGCCTCAAGGTCATGGACATCCGGCACACGCTGCCCAACCTGAAATACCTGCTCTACGTCTGCAGCGCGGGCACCGACGAGCTTCCTGCGCGCAAGAAGGGCGGCGTGCGAGGCCTCCAAGCTGGCATCATGCGAAGCCGAGGTGTGAGTCTCGCAGATGACATGCAAAGCTTGACGTCAAGCCGCCGTGGCAGCACCGATAGCGATATGCCTACCGGCGGAGGACTGGGGGCGACGACTTGCGACGCAAGATGAACGAGCTGGGTATCAAGACTGCCAGGAGCTCGGATGGTGGTGATAGATCACCAGACGTGTCCGAAGTTGATCTCCCATTTCATGAGGGGTTTGGGAAAATGACGCTCCGGACGAAGGGCCTGCGGGAGCACGTGGGCAGGTAGAGGGACTGCCGTCCCGTCGACTAATTCCTTCTATATCCTTTCCTTTTCTCCTCGATGCTTTTGTTTACTTATTACTGAGATACCCTAAACGCATTTTGGTTCGGCGTTCTAAAATATAAAATTGATATAGCCTATCTCTATTACCAGTTACCCAGCCCATCTACCTCTATATATCCTGTCACTCAACCAGTTATACGCCGGGGCTTTGGAGCGCGCAACAAGACACCTCTCCTAGAAGTCATGTCTGGCGTGCTTGCTCTTCATCCTCAACCAGTGTCCATACTTGAACAACACAAAGGGAATCGGAATGAACGCTATGCTGAGAAAGCCCAACAGCGAGCTTGCCCAGCCAACTCCCAACCTAGTATACATCGCGTTCGCGAACAACGGAAAGCCAGCGCCGACCATGCTTCGCAAGAAGTCATTGCCTGCCAAAACACTTGCAGCATAGTCTGGGTATGCATCCGACAGATAGTTGAGGACAGCATTGAACAGCAGAAAGGCGCCGACGCTGAACCATCCTGTGCCAATGATAGGCACGATCCAGTGGATCTGCGGCTGGCTTGTCCAACCGAACCAAAACAGACAGATGGGAAGCGCGAAGGCTCCGACAAAGGCTGGCGGCAGACGCCACTCCGGCATCAGCTCGCCGTTGTCGTTAAACTTGGGCTCAACATAGCGGTGCTGGTACCAGAACAGCGGAGGAGCCACGACGAATATGCCGATCAGCAGGCCAAGGTACGCCAGGCCCAGCGTTCCCAGGCTGAACTGGTACATCTCGACAAAGACGATGGGGAAGCTTTCGAACCAGATGTAGAGCAGGCCGTACACGAGCGCAATGTACATATCCAGCGCAAACACGATCGGCTCTGTGAAGAGCAGGCTGAACGGCCGGATCAGCGTCATGGTCAAGATGTCTCTGCCCGTCATATGTTGTCCGACCAGCTCAGGCTCGCTAATGAGCTTGTCGTTCCCTGTCAGCTTCCGCAGACGTCGGGTCCGCCGGTAGAGGATATTCGCGGATGATGTCTCCGGGAGGAAGAATACAAGGATGAGAAGGCAGAAACCCGAGAGCCACATGAGTTCCCAGATGGCCCAGTTCCACCCCTTGGCCTCTACCGCAAACCCGCCTACCAGCGGACCCACGGTCGGTCCGCATACAGCTCCGATGCCCCAGACTGCGAGGCCGTACGTCCTCTTCGCGGGAGTGTACATGTCGCCTATGCTGGCACCACCTGTCGCGAGAGAAGGACTGCCGATGAAGCCTGTCAGGAACCTGAAGGCCAAGAGCATGCCAAAATTGACAGCCAGCGCCGTTGGCACCTGGAGTACCACGAACAGCGCGAGCGTGATGATGTACACCGGGTTGCGGCCAATCTGTGGGATTTCTGACATGGGCGCCCAGATCATGGGACCCACGGCGTAGCCGGCGACGAACAGGGTCAGGCCTAGAGTTGCAGCTACCTGCGACACGCCGAAGACGACCACGACATCTGTGATACTGGAGGAAAATATGGCACTGCCGATGTACACGGAGAAGGTGAGGAAGCAGATCTCGAAGGTGACAAAGAACTTTTTAGGTCGAGACCAATTTTGAGGATTCTGGAAGGCGTTGCTGGTTAGTCTGGCATGGTATTGCATGAAAGTACAGCCATATCGTCTGGAACAGCACGCGGATCAGAGAAGTGTGGGGGCAGAGGGAGCGAGCTCACAGCTGGATCATCTGGCCCGTACCAGTCCACGATATGCACATCTTTGCCCTTCTCAGGGTCAACATATTGACGGGTCGTCTTTCGAAAGGCCTCCTGCGAGCTGTTCCTGGCACCGATTTCACTTGAGGAAGAAGAGTTCTCCAAGCTTGATAAGCGGCCCGGATTCTCTTGAGGATTTGCACCTAGCAAGTTCTTGGGTTTTGTCTCTGGCGCATCAGTTTTTCCGTGCAGGCCCATGTTCGTGGACTTCTCCTCGTTTATGTAGCGGTGCCATATTAACGAGTCGACCTCTTCGGGATATTGAAACACTCGGCTGCCCGTGACGAGGCGACAGCATTGTCCAAAGAAGGACTCGCGGATGATATCGATCATGGTCCTTAAGTGTGTCTCTATGCCGCTGCTCCCATGTAACAAACAGCTTTCTAGGCTGGGCTGAAAGACGAACCTGTAATGAGGACAGTACAGAATAAGTGGACTAGACGAGCACAGTTCCTTGGAGGACATAATTCACTTTAACATCTAATTAATACAATTACATGTAATAGTCGAACGTCTAGCATACTTTGGGAGCGTCATAGACTTCGGCCTGAGCAGGAAAAGAAATTCAAGTCCGAACGTAGCATGCCTCTTTTTCTCCCGCACGGATCGATCCGCACGCCGCGGCCTGTCCGACAGGTGTACCGGGTCTTTGGGACCAGCTACTTTGCCAGCGATGGCCAGTCGATTTGCGATGGAGACTTACCTCCCGCGTTGACACGCCATCTATGCTGACTACTAGGGAGGAAGGCCCAGAATGTCTATGACGTTAGTGGGTTCTCTGAAATTAGTGCGCATCGTGCTCATCTGGGAATCACGCTCGATCAGCAGAACAGCGTCAAGAAAGCGGACGGCCAGCCGGACATGTGCAGTGAACTTTAAAATACCTTTCTTGGCTTTGAGGTCATCACTCGTGATTCCAAACTGCGTAGAGAAACATCCAAGAGGACCTCCCTCGACAGATAATCTGTGTGAGTCCGACTACGCAGCTATATAGATCAGACCCATTTCCAGCCAGCTGGGAGTGATCACTCCTTTTAGCTGCGCATATAATCAATCACTACACAGGTAGCTAGCTGTTTTAGTCCTAAGTCTTTAGCCCAGATTAATTTTTATTTTTTTTTGGGGGGGGGGGGGGCAGAGTAAGGGCGGCAGGACGGGTGTGTACCTGCAGTGTTAATATCTTCAGGTAGAGGGATAGCTCAAGGTTCAATGTACCTGCATCGTATGCTCACCATTCCCTATCACGATGCTGATATGTCAGCCAGCCGACGAACGCATAATTGTTGCCATTGGTTGTATGGCCAAGGGCTTATTGCATCCGAAACGGTGAATTGGTTGCCGAGACGCCCTAGATCGATCCCTTATTCATCAGAGGCCACAGCTAGATGAAGCCAAGGACGACCATCACGTGAATATCTTGGATAAGAGGTCGGCCAGTAATGACGCCTCGGGTTCTAGGGTCCCCGGAAACGCCTCGAGCATGTCACGCATCTCGTCCGACTACGCCGTGAAGTGAGTCCCAGCAGTACAAATTGCTGCTGGTTTCCACACCATCGAGCTTAACGCGGCCGGGTCGGGCTCTCTAAGCGCGGCATCACCGTCGGATGTGATTGCTCCTCACCGGGGCCAAGCAACTAGTATCACAGGCCCAGTGTCAAAATTGAGTGCCGAAAGGAAGCCTCTGGTTAGAGAATTTAGGTAGGTCACGTATGGCGAACGGAGGATCAGAAGTCGACATTGACCCGGGGATTTTGAATGCAAGCATCAAATTATATCCTACACATTGTTCTAGAAATGATGACTGGTTTGGGAACACCAACCAAATCCATAGTTAGCACCATTCTTAAACCACGAGGGCAGCACTAAGTCATCTATCTCCGGGAGTTACCTTGCGGCGCAGCAAGAACACCCCGAGTAACCTGGGTCAAGGCCAGAATAGCTACCTGAGTATTGGTTGATGACCTGTTGAGGGAGGCCCGCCTGGGTGTTTCTCCACGAAATTGACCTAACGTTACTACAGCCCTATCGCCTGCTCCGAATGGCTTGTGCCAGGGACCGAAACAAATTACAGGACTGTGGCACAAATGCCCCGGCCCGATTCAATGGCTGAGCTTGCCAGGGTGGTCTGGAAGAGGTGTGACTGTTGAAACCCCTGCCTGCTGCAGCCATTGGCTCCGGCATTTACATGCGCGAGCTGCAGCCTGCCAGCCTGCCAGTAATTTGCCCGCTTACACAGCCAAACAGGCAACTCATGTTGGCCACCGAGCAGACATGAAACTACTACGTAGTACGCTGTCGGCGATCAGCAAGACAGCTGAATCCCCCTTTGATGACAGCACGGATCGCCCCGAAGGAATTGGGGAGTGGTTGGTTCGGTGTGTGAAGGCATGATATTAATTAATTGCTTGATATCTCATCTGTGCTGCCCTCAAGAGCTGCCCTCCACCCACCGTGTGTCTTGTCGTCCAACCTGCCGCAGCGATCTTTTGACTGGCATCTGTAGTTGTCGCCCTCGCACCTGAATCCAACCGACGTTAGAACATCACCGCCTTTGGAGATTGTGCAGTTGTCTCGCCTGAAAATGGAGTTCGTGAAAGCTACGACGGTCTCGACGGTCGCGTCTCCAGACAAGACGCTCTACATCATCGACTCGATATACGATTCGCAGTACAGCCCAGCCCAGACGGGAGGGCTAGGTGACGATCTCGACTCGTACATCACCTACACGACCACATCCACAGTCGGAGGCTCAGGCGCAACATCAGATGCAACGACAACTGCATCTGACCCGACCTCCACGTCTGCAGCGAACGTGTCTCCCAGCAGCACGAGCATTGCGTCCAGCAGCTCAACCGCCATTTCCCGCAGCTCAGCAGCCATTTCCAGCGCCTCGAGCGCCTCGAGCGTGTTCTCTAGTGGCAGCTCTGTGATTCCCAGCAATGGGACCGTCAGCGCTACCGGCGCTGCCACGTCAACGACCCTGTCGCAGACTGGCGGGAATGTAGCTACGTCCAGTGAGACCCGCACCCCGCCCTTTTGCCTGACCATTCATGTTCTTGTCTGACTCTGAAATTTCTAGCGTCTACAGTACTCGCGAGCACGACCTCGGCAGCCTCAAGCTCATCCACAGTGGCCACCAGCGCCGGAGCCAGCCTGAGCTCGACCCCCGGAGCACATCCATTGCTGCTCTTGTCGCTCCTTACCCTTGTCATGTTCTGCCGACGTTTTCATTAGGCCTTGGGGCTCGGACGAAATGTACTACCGTGTCAGAGATGAGGCGATTGAGGTGAACTGGAAGACAGGACTCTCACAGCGGCATATGGTTTCGAAGGGGCATCATCTTCTCTATGGCAACTGGAATATTTAGTCCTATGCGCATGTCTATTGTTATCCCACCAACAGTTTGTACATATTTCAAGAGTCTACATAAATTAGATGGCATTCAAGATCATTATGCTGTCAGATGGGCAAATGACACCTGATCTTATCCGATTTCAACCTCAGAAGCAGCAATAAACCGACGGTACTGGGACGCAGGGATCCTCATTAGCTGACGAGGCACCTTTGAGGGTTTGTATGGGACGGTGAATCGTTGCTGAGTATAACCCCCTGAGGCGAAATGAGCGCATGGGCTCTACCACCAAAAAGATCACAAAAAAACACTGTATGCATACAAGCATTGATTGCCCACAATCTCAGCACCAGAGTGCGTGTAAAGGATATGTTGTTTGTCTGCTAAATGACACTGTTGTGATCCTGCCATGGACATCTGAGACAGGCGGGAATACGCTGCGGATCAAAGACGCAGCAATTATTCGTACTTAGTGGGTGACAAAGGATTTATGATGTAAGTCCAGCCCCGGCCCCGCTCGCGTAACAACCACAAACGGCTTCACTCAGTCCATATTGAAAGACTTAAGACTACAACGCCGACAGAACAGGTGCGCCGAGGACCCAAAGCTGCACAGCGCAGGCATCTTCAGCAACTGTCATCCAAACAAACATGCCGACAGCCTTGATCGTGGGCGGCCACGGCAAAGTCGCCCAGCTCATCACCAAGCAACTTGTCGCCACACAAGATCCGGCGCCTTACACTGTCCACAGCATCATCCGCAACCAGGACCAGGTTGCCGAGATCGAAAAAGCTCGGCGCTTTCCCCACTGTTCAGGATGTGGAAAAGGCCACCGTGCCTGAGCTGCTGACCACGCTCAGCCGTGTGAAGCCGCAGGTCGTGGTCTGGGCAGCTGGGGCGGGCTACGGCTCCACGCCCGACAGGATCGACGCCGTTGACCACCAGGCGGCTGTCAAGGTGATGAATGCCCTTGCGATCGCCTCGGGCGCGGGAGAGTGCGGGAAGCGGCTCGTCAGCATCAGTGCCCTGGACCTCAGGGACCGCGAGAACAAGCCTGTGCCGAGCTGGTACGACAAGGACGACGAGAAGCGGAGCGACGGGCTCTGGAAGGCAATCGGCCCCTTCATGGAAGCGAAATTCAAGGCAGACAGAGAGATGAGGACAGGCAACGACAAGCGAGGCCTTGAATATACGATGGTCAGACCTGGCGGTCTCAGCAATGAAGCGGGAACCGGCCTTGTGAGCGCTGGCAAGGTGCACTTGGGTCAAATGGTCACGAGGGAGGATGTGGCCGCGGCGGTGGTCTCTTGCATCAATGTATCGGAGACTATCGGGCTTGCATTTGATGTCGTCGGCGGGAACGATCCCATCCTCGAGGCCGTGAAAGAAGCAGGCCACAGCCGCGACGATACATTCGAGGGATACTACTAATGATTATGTTGGCACGGGCACACGAGTCGATGAGAAGCATGAGTTGACTGGGAAATCTGAGAAGACATGCTTCTGCATCCTGGTATACAAGTGATTCTTGCCTCTTCAACACTGGCAGACGTGACATTCGCATGCCAAAACCAAGCCAAATGCTTGCACGAAGGAGCGTCTTCGTCAGGTTTATGTGCCAAGGCTCTCCGAGACCGACACTCGCGGTTTCAGAAGCTACTAAGTTGAAAGAGGGTTTATTGCAGTCTCTCATGCAGATAGGTGCCTGGACATGGGCAATACACCAAGTGGTCTGCAGGAGAGACCATACTTTCCCGGTAAAGTTTACAGCGTTAGCAGCGGATTACTTGGAGAGTCACTGCGGAACGAGGGACTCCAAATTTATTCATACGGATTGCTGCTGCATTGCCAAGGTATCCAGGCTCTTGGGGTCGTTGGGGGAGGGCCGGCATTTGTTTAGTTCGCGAACGACAAGTGATGGGCGTAAAATGTAACGCCCCCGGCGAGGGGTTATTTAATTCACCCGGGGGCCACGTCGAGAAGATCAGCCAAGTTCAACCAGCACTTCTACTTTTTTCGAGAAGTGGCAGCTACCTGGTATCCCTCTCGCGGCCACTGCCTAAGGACCTCTACTTGCAATGCCTTTCGGAATCATCGACAGAAACACCCAGGACGGTGGCACTGGATCGTTGCCAGGGACCGAGCTTCTTTTCGGCGACAGACGCGTGGCTGCCAGCAGCACTGATGAAATTGCAGGCCTGAAGAAGATTACCTACAGAGTAACTACACCAAGAAGGGCTTCCAGAGATGATCTCAGAGTAATAGCACGCTGATTGAGTATCTCTCAGGGTGTTGAGACCGTCCTTATTCCACAGCCCTCCGACAGCGATGCCAATGATCCCCTGGTAGGTTCTGATCGTTACAAAGGAGGCATTGGGCAGAAAATGCCTATTGGTGCTGACGAGAGATTGCAAAGCTCTGGCCGGGCTGGCAGAAAGAAGCCGCCTTCTGGGCCGTCTTCCTCAACGCCATCATATTCGCGATCTTGCCAGGGCCGATTATAGCACCTGCTACTTACGCCTTGGCCCCAACTCTGGGTGTCACTCTCACAGATGTGGCCAGACTGTCTGGCTACCAGCTCCTGGTGGTAGCTGCTCTAGGGTGAGGAGCCACCCCTATTTTGTCCACTACAACGAGGCTGGAGCGTACTTATTGAGAGATGACTACTGCTTTAGGCCCGTCGTCTCAGTTCTCGCCCAGAAATATGGCAAGAGACCCCAGTTCCTCTTTGCATCGACAGTCGGGACACTTGGCACTATTATCTGCATTGTGGGATCTCAGCAGTCTCGCTACAACACCTTGCTTGCCGGTCGGATGATCCAGGGACTCGGAGTCACGGCTTGGGAGAGCCTGTCACTTGCCGCCGTGGGCGACATTTTCTATCTCCACGAGCGAGGCTGGCGGACGGCCGTGATTGTCTGCTCCCCTGGCCTGCATGGCCTCGATGGTATCCATCATCAGCGGCGTCATGACGCAGAACGAGGGCTACCGTAATCTCTTTGTCGCCGAGCTGCCTTTCGACGCCGCCGGCCTGGCGGCGACCATCTTCCTTGTGCCCGAAACGCAGTTCATCCGGCCGACGAGCACCCGAGAAGTCGAGTCTAATCCGCAAAGCTGTAGCGACAAACACGAGAAGGGTGACGCGGAGCACGTCGGGGATGTGCGTGCAACAGGAGGGACGCAGGCTCCTCGCAAGACGTATATTGAGCTCTTGGCACCTTGGTCCGGAGTCAGCTATACGCAAAAGAGCGTCCTCCACCTGCTCGCTGAGATCTTCGTCCATCTCGCCAACCCGGCCGTGTTTTGGATCCTCATGGTCAGCGCAGTCCTGGTCTCCATGTTCGTGGTGTCAGCCTATATCTTGGCACAGATCTGGTCAGTCCCCCCATATGATCTCGATATCGCAGAGAACGGCTATTTCTGGACGGGGGCTCTCCTCGGCGGAATACTGGCGGTTCTCATCGGTCCTCTCTGCGACTGGTCTGCCAGATGGCTGGCCAGACTAAATAGGGGCATCTTCGAGGCCGAATTCCGCATTCCAGTCAATGTTCTTGGGGCCTTCTTCTGCTCTCTGGGGTGGTTCCTGTTCATGTGGGTTGTTGACAATCCTCGGCCGCGCGGATACCTCCTGGGATCCTTTTGTCATGGCTGCGCTTGCTTTGGGATTTCTGTCCCGTCGACGTCAGCTGGATTGTACATTCTGTGAGTGATGATCGCTTGCCAGGATATTAAAAATGGCCACTAATGAGTCCGTGATGTCAAGTGATTCCTTTCCGGGACAAGCAACAGAAGTTTTCGTGTTGCAGATGATGCTCAAGAACTTTCTCTTCTATGGATTCTCCAACTTCATCAACACCTGGGCGGCGGAAGCGGGCGCAGGGGAAGTATTCCGAGTGTTCGGCATCGTGTCCATCTCGTTACTTGCGCTCTGCATTCCTATGTGTAAGTTGTCGCGTGCTTCTTTGCTGGACCATACCGTGTTCTCAACGCGTTCCTCTGACTATCCTCAGATGTCCTGGGCAAGCTGAACCGCAGGATGATGTACAAGTTATACACCCAGAACCGAGTTTTTCGATCACTAAGCTAGTCATCTGAGGTGTTCGGAACGCGGACGTACCATGATTGTAGCTGAGCGCTTCGAGGGCCACATATTATGTGGAATATACACAAGATAAGACAGACGTATGGGTCCTGGACTCACCGACTCGAGACAGGCACCAGGGGCAAGGAGAGAACGAGAGGGGCTAGAGGGAACCTACACTCCACCGAGCATGACTATACAAACTTAAAGTACAGTAGACCCCTGAAGATTATTTCTCTCCTGGATCATAGCGAGGTCTCATATAGCAGAGCTCGCAACGATTGTGATGTCGAGATATTTGGTCTGCAAATGAATTCTCGTGTGCTGGTCTCCCCACAGCACTGGTGACTTGTTCGCCGAGAACCAGTGATTTGGTGGAAACCGGGGGTGGTTGTGCAGCGGGTGTAGGCGCGCGAACCATTTTTGAAACATTATTGACGGGCTGACAAGTGCACAGGTCATCTGTGGGGTCCGAAGGGCATGCTCGACCAGGCTTGAGTCACCCTCTGAGGTTCGCGTGGCACCGGCTGGCTGGTCAGGTGCAGGCGGACAGCGGCGGGAGCTGTATACTAACGACCAAGAAAATACGACGTATGGACATGCATGCAGGGACGTTCTAGGTACTTGGCGTGCATAGACTTGACCTGGCTTAAGCGATGTACCTCCGCGCGTGAGATGCAACCATGGTACTTGAATAGTCAATGAAGGCCATATTGCTGCCCAAACTTCATAACAGGGAAACAGGAAAAAAAAAAAAATTTAGAACAAATAGACGAGACACGGGAGGCAGAGGCCGTCGGGAAAAGTCTTCTGATAATATCTAGTGGTCATCCTCGCACTTTTGCGTTTCAACTACCACCCTTTCTTTGGTCAGGTACCCAAGACAACTCAATTTCGACACGAGACAGCAATTTCAATCCCAAGGGAGAGAGAAAGAGAGATAAGGGAGACATCATGCAACATAAAGAGGGCCTACCTGTCGAGATCCAGTGCCGCACATGCAGTCCCCCAAAACTCGACGATCCTGCCAAAGGCCGACAAGGTCGTGCATCGCGCATACGGAAGCGTGCGTTGCGATACTGCGTACCTCGGTCTATCCGCATGAACAGCGGGCTTCACGACAAGAACGCCCTCCTCCTCTCGCTCAAACAACACGGGAGACATCTCATCGAGAAAATGACATTCCAGATGCGGCCCATCCGGTCGCAGGACCCGGACGAAGTGCAGGACGCTGCCGTGCCTATCCTGTCGAGCGCCGCACAGGAGCTCCTCAGCGGCAGCCTAACGGGACCGGCCCTAAAGCAGATCGAGCTCGAGTGCGACTTCGACCTCAAGACGGACGGCACGGCGCACTTTGAGGGAGAGGTCGAGCGGCTGTTCCTGCAGGCCAAGGACGAGGAGGGCCTGCTGCAGCTGGAGGCCGACGACGCCCGGAGACGACTGCTGGCAGACTCGTGGTCGGCGCTGGCGCTGAACACGGCGGTCAGGGAGCTGTCCGTCAACCGCTTTGTGCCTGTGTGGACATCGGCCTTCCACTGCGCTGCCTTCCGTGATCTCCTGAGCCGACTGGACAGCCTGCACATCAACATCTTCGGCACAAAGAACGGCAACCGGCGCATCAACACTGTATCGGCCTACCGCGACTCGCTCCAGTCCATCCTAAAGGTCCTCTTCCTCCACAGCAGCTCACTGCAGAGGCTGTCGCTTCATGCCTCACAGCACGCCCCGCTCGGCTCCCGCGGTCACTATCACATCCCCCTCTCGTTGAAAGCCACGCAGCTGCCCCGTCTCGAGCACCTCTCCATCCGGAACTGCTTCATCGGCTTCGAGCTGGCGCACTTCATCAACGGCCGCGCGGGAACCCTCGAGACCCTCGAGCTGCGGAACTGCTACAGCTACCGAGGCGCCGGCGACGTCGACGGCGAGGGAGGCATGACGTGGGCGGCCTTCCTCGGCATGATCACGCGGCCAGGCATGAAACTGCGGCGCTTCGAGATCTTTGACGACTACATCCCTCTGACGATCGACGACCAGCGGCTCGACGAGTACGACGCCGAGAGCGCGGACGAGCCAGAGGACGTCAAGAATGTACGTCGGGCCCAAAAGGCCAAGCCCAAGACGAGACTGTTCTTGTATGGGTTCCTGCGGGAGTATTCCGGGGAGCTCTGGATGAACAAGGAGGCCATCCTGAGCTCTTTTGACGGCGGAGACGACCAGACTGCATTCGAGGGACTGATGAAGGTGTTGGGGAGGGGGGACGGTGGAGAGGCGGCGGGCGGACACGCCCATCAGGCATCAGAAAAGTGTTGCGGCGCCATCCCAGGCTCTGCCGGGGTCATTGAGCTGCCAGCATGATGGTGCCGTCCGACCAGGGAAAAAAAAAAAAAAAAAAAAAAGACGCCCAGGCTCATCGGATTAAGACATTGTATCGATACCCAGAGAGAACCACCCCTTTTTTTGCCCTTATTTTTCTGTTCTGCCCTTGATAGATATTGGGTTTATTCAGCCTAGGCCCCGGCACAGATAGGATATGATATCCGGATATCATAAAATCATTCCAAAGCTTTCCAACGTTGCACGAGTCCTTTGTGAGCTGATCCCGGAGGCAAAATCGGCCGCAGCGGCACGGCGTGATCACTGTGGGTGCGTGCACCTCTGAGTACCAGACTTAAATGGAGAAGAAGGCCTGGCGGGCGGGCTGCTGATAAGTATTAGCAGCGCTACGTTGTTCCTTGAGCTTTCCTCAAACCGGCATCATATCCGCCCACCGTTGCGGAAAATCCACCGAGAAACGACGCATCGGTTCGACCCCCCGGTTGAGAGCCCGCCCCTGCGCAAAACAAAAAACAAGTTCCTAACTGACGTCGTGAACCGGCTCGTGATCGGCCTGGCGTGCCTGATGGGGGTGTTGCCGAGGAGCAGTTCCTTGGTGACCCTTCCATCAAGTCTGGGGACATCCTAGGGCCCGTACAGTATGATATGAGGTCCCCAGTGAGGCTAGACAGGAGCTGAGCGCAGGGCGGTGAGGCAGGTATACTAGCCTCAGTACTTAAAGTCGCCAGGAGTCTTCTCGATGGATGCCGGGTGCCGGGCCCAACGAGGAAAACCGGCTGCTCGGTTCATAATCAAAAGCGATTGCGGGGAATCCCCGTCTAGGGACTGCTCCGTGGAGAGTAATTACTACGTAGCAACCGGAGGTGGATCGTCGATCAGTAGTGATTAATTAGTGCCAGACCGCTCGCATATAAGTATGACAATGTAAAAGTCCCTCGGATGCACAGGTACCTCTTACGACTCCAGGAGGCGGTATCTTGGAGGCAGCATCGGACGACGACGACGACGACGACTTTTCAAGAGGGTCCCAAGATGTTGGCATCAAAAGTCTTGCTCGGCGCGCTGGCCGTGAGTGGCAGCGTGTCTGCCCTGACAGGAGTCAACACGACTGGGTACATCGATCAGATGTTTGACACGTCCATGAGCTTCCTCGATCAGATCTACGATCCCAACGTCGGCTACCTCTGGTACTTTTACTTCCCGCTGGCCGCAGGGAAGCACGAGACCAGGTCGACTGTGTGGTATGCGGCAGGACTCCTGCGACGAAACCAGGGCAACGATGTGAACGAGGCCGTCAGGATTATTGAGAGTGTCATTGCCGGCCAGCAGAAGAATGTCAGCGACCAGTGGTAAGTAGGATAGCCCATCAAAAGTGCTGAGAAAGTGTTCAATTGGTCAATTACGCCGTGTTTGCAATATTTTGCTAATAATGGTGATGAACTCTCACATTACCAGGTATGGAGATTATACGAAATACCCCGAAGAGCCTACAGTGGGAACAGCTTGGTACCCCGAGAGTGTGAGTCCAACATGCTTCTCTCCTGGCGCATAGTCATGCCAAGTTTTTTTCCTTTTCTTTTTATCTCTCGTGTCAACCTGATCAAGAAGCTGAACAAGACACCGTCACCAGATCTACAACAGCTGGGACCCGAACTGGCGAGGCTTTATAGGTACCGCGTTGGTCGTCATGTACGAGGAATACGGCTATTTGCTGCCGGCTTCCACGCGGTCCTTGATCCTCGAGTCTATGCGCAACAACACCATCGGTGATAGCTATAGAGTGGGTGGCGTCGACGGCGACAACCTCTACCCCGCGTACAGCAATCCTGCACTGATGCGCGCAGCCACCAGTGGCTGGACGGGGAGAAAATTAAACGACAGCAACCTGACCAGCGCCGGGGAGTTATACGCGCAGGAAGTCATTGATCTGTTCGACCTTAATAACACCCTCAGCGAGTTTAACTCTGCTACGTACTGCGGAGTGAGCCTGTTCGCGCTCACCCTGTGGGCCAAATATCTGCCCGAGTCCAGCGTCATGGGCGCAAACGGCGCCAGGATGATAGAGCAGATCTGGACGAGCGTGGGATCGATGTATAACGCCAACTTGCGCAACATTGCCGGGCCTTGGGATAGAACCTATGGCTGGGACCAGAATTTATATGTGGGCATTATGAACGCCTACATATGGTCGCTCGTCGGCGCCGACAAGGCTCCTGGCATCAACACCATCTCCCACGGGAACACGCCCTACTGGGCCATGACGCATGCCGATGACTTTGAGATCGCCCCGCTCCTGAGCGCTATCCTACCATATCACCACACGCTGGTGCCCGACGAGGTGCGGCAGAACCTCGTCACCTTCCCCGGAGAGCACACCTACAAGACCGCCGCTTATGCGCCGCCCTATGACCTGGCGAGGCGGAACGTCACGACCTGGCTGAGCGACAACATTACCATCGGCGCCGAGAGCTTTGACCAGACCGTCGTAGGCGGCTTCAGCATCAACCCGGAACAGTGGGCGCCCGCCGTGGCGCAGTGGCTGCGGAGCGACGGCAGCGTGGGCTGGTTTAGCCTCTACGGGACCGAAGAGGCGCTTGATGTCGATGTCCAGCCGGGCAGCCTGGGCCTGACGTACCCCTATGGGAATAAGAGCAGCGTCTTCTCATTCCTGGTGGCGTCCAACCCCTATGGCGAGAAGAGGGATCTATTGGGCTGGGATGATGTCATGGGCGTGTCAGTGAACGTGAGTGGCACCGTCGACTTGACACCAGAGATATCCTTCTGCGGTCTGCTCGGGGGCTCTTGCGAGGTTATCCACGACTGGGAGTTCTGGAATTTCACCTATGTCATGCCAGAGGGGGAGTACAGAGACGCCCACCATCGTGTTGGATATTACTGTGCTGTAATCAAGGGGATAGTTGGGTCTAGCATCTAGCTAAATCATGATGAAGAGGAAAAATCATTGACCTACAGGCCATTCGTTAATTTCCGTTGTTCCGCTCGAGGGTGCCCACGACACGCAGCTCGCCCTTTGCCTGTCTGCTCGCCAGCTCTTTCTTGACGAATCTCAACGGGCGATACACAGGATCCCACATCTGTTCGCGGATCCAGTCCTCCAGGGCCTCGTCGTCGCTGGGTATATCTCTTTCTTGCACCATGCCCTCCTCCTCGGCCGCGCGGATGACCTTCTTGGCCACCTTCACGCTCACCTCACGCACCACGTCGACACCAGGCAGCAGAGGCGCCCTGTCGTCCTCGAGGGCCGGGCTCATGTCTGCTACGCCCTCCACCGCGGCGACAAGCATCTTGTCGGTCAAGAGCTTGGTGCGAGAGAGCACACAGCCGAGCCCGATGCCAGGAAAGACGACGGAATTGTTGCACTCGGCCACCTCGATCTTAACTTCTTTCCCTTGTTCGCCCCAGGGACCCTTGACGGGCTTGAATGGGGACCCAGTTGCCACCAGAGCATGGCCGTCGGTCCACTTGAGCAGGTCAGCAGGAACTGCTTCGTGCAGGCGGGTCGGGTTCGAGAGGGGCATTATGATCGGCCGGTCGACATGTGAGGCCATGCTTTTGACAATATCCTCGGTGAAGGAGCTCGGCTTAGTTGACGTGCCGATGAGGACGTTGGGATGCACCTCGTTGATCACGCTCAGAAGATCAGTCGACTTTCCGTCCCATTCCTCCTTGGACTTGGCAAAACCCTCTTGTGCGTGGTTGAGTTCTGTCCCGGTGGTGAGCAGACCAGGTCTGTCAAGCAGCCTAGTAAGTGATCAGATCTTGTGCTCTTCTGGCCTCTTGGTGCCACGAGAATGTCAGGAAACCTGTAGTTACCAAATTTGCTTGGATGCATCTTCCTTGCTGATATTCCTCTCCGCGGCGATGGCATCGCGGACCTGATCAGCGATCCCGCAGCCAGCCGTACCAGCGCCAAAGATGATCATGCGCATATCGCTGAGCTTCTGCTTGGTGACATGCAAGCCGGCCATGATGGCTGCGAGGGTAACACACCCCGTGCCTTGGACGTCGTCATTGAAGCAGGCTATCTTGGGTCTGTATGAATCCAGGATTCGTCGTGCTGCAGATCAACGTCAGCATTGGGGTTGCTATTTACTGCGTAGAGTCCAACTTGACAGACCATTCGTGATCCCAAAGTCTTCAAAGTGGATGTAAGCCCCGGGATAGAGCTCTCGGGCCGCCTGAACGAAAGTGTCGACAAACTTGTCATACCGCTCGCCACGAACGCGCTTCTCGCGGAGACCAAGATACAAGTCATCCTTGAGCAAGTCCTGGTTATCTGTGCCGCAGTCGAGGACGACGGGCAGGGTTCGATTTGGGTGAATGCCGGCACACAGGGTGGTAAGGACGAGCTTCGCCACAGATATCAAGACACCACCGCACCCTTGGTCTCCAATGCCCAAAATCTCCTCTCCATCTGGGAACAAAAGAGTTCATATCAACGGAGGCCATTCCCAACAAGAGTGTGATGACACGAACCTGTGACGACGATGTAATCAATGTCTTCCGGTCTGCCCCACTGGCCGAGATCATGACGGACCCGGTCGACATCATTGATGTTGAGAAAGCATCCTTCGGGTCGTCTAAAAAGACGCGAGTAGTTCTGAATAGCCTCGCCTTCGGTGGGTGTGTATATCACACTGAACATCTCGTCAATGTGCTCTTGTAGCAGCTGCCCGCCATTCCCACTCGTTAGTTACATCATCGCACGCGAGCATGCAGACAGCAACATCTCCATGAGTTTATCACCGGCTCACCCTGTAGAACAGAACCTCGTTCTGCTCTTTCATGGAAGTCATGAACGTGTTCTTGGTCAGGTCATCGGATAGGGACGAGTACTGTTCATAGGCCCGCTTGGCTTGTTGGTCGAGGTTCTGGATGCCCTGGGGAAGCAACCCGGTGAGGTTGAAGACACGGCGCTCCTCCGCCGTGTGCGCTGAGCCCTTGTTGAAAAAGGGATGATTGAGGAGAAGTGTGCCTGTCAAGGCACATTCGAGATCACCGCTCGTGCTGAGAGGAAGATGCCCAAACCTGGGGCTCTTCTCCTTCTTCGAGGCCATCGTCCTGATTCCAGTCGCTGGAGCTCTCGTCAGGGCCGACCTTGTCGAGGTGAAGGACGGCACAATAACTCGAGCTGGAGATACGAATCGGGCGAGGCAGTGTCCAGTGAGTGGCATAAGAGAGAACGCAGGAGACTGGGTGAAAGCGCGTCACCTGCTCGTTGGTATGCGACGGATGGGGCTCACGCAGGCACAGAAGTAATTGGGACGAGGTGACCGTCTCGCCTTGTTCTCTTCCAGGGCTTGGACAAGTCACTGGTTGCATGTCATGCTTGCAGTATGGGCGTACCTACCTACGATAGACATTATTAGCTTGGAACTGGCGGCATGCATGCATGACGTAACGGCTAGGCACCTGCTGCACAAGTGAACTACTAAAAATCAAGCTTTGGAAGGAGCACACAACACACAATAGGCAAGCACGAGGGAGGATAATGACACTTCCGTCTCACGAAAACATTATGGTGTACCGTGCGAGGGTCTCCGCAGCGTCGCCCGCGTACAGTATACTTAAGTAGCTATCGTGACCTAAAGTTTACATAGTATCCATCAAACATCGCTACAAAGAAGCGCTGACTATCGTCGGCTTGACCGGAAACTCCGAAGGGAAGCATTAGGGCTCTTCACTGCTGTGGGGCTGAGAGATACTGGCGCGGCCCGATCTTTCTTCTCAAGGCAGGGTCGCAATGCTGTGGGTATATTGGAAATATGGTGACATTCCATGTGGGCTTGTGAGCTACCAGAAGCATGCCACTATCGTCACAGACCTGCCGATGAGCCGAGAAGCGTATCACCAGAGGGCAGAGAGGAAGAAAGGGGAAGAGAGACGAAAGAAGGAGAGAGGGGGGCAGGCGGGGTAACTCCTATCGTGAATTAATGAGCCTCCTCCTGCCTGTACCTGGGTAGGACGGTAGTAAATGTACATTGTCGAAGTTTCTTGTGGCCTTGCAGACACCGAGAACAACTGTCCCAAAATCGTCTCGAACCGAGCTGACTTCGTATAATAAATGGAGACATAATATGGAAGGAAGGCAGGCAAGAGAAAGGAAACCAAGATGATTTGTTGCCTCTTGTCTTTTCTTTCGTCCTTGTTGAGGAGGGTTGTGGAGGGGGGAGGTCGGCAATTTCCTGAGAGACCATCTAAAAATTTGCATGAACTTGACGCGTATTCGTGTAATGCCTGGCAGAAAGAGATAACATACGTGGCTCTAAAGGTGATTCAATGAGAAAAAAAGAAGATCCAGGTTCAGAAGAGGTGAGGGTAACGCTGCTCATACGAAACTTTCGTTATCTGCGCTGAGGTTATGTAGAAGTATACGACATGTGGCCTGACAATCTAACGAAAATCCTGCGAGAGGCTGCATTGCTAAAAACAAGCCCTCAAGGGTGGGTTGCAACCACTACTGCACAACAATACAGTCGATCATCGGCCCGCACAATGAGCAGCAGTAGCTTCCTGGTGGTACTTACAGACTTAGAAACGCTGGTGCAGATCGGATATAGTAACAAATATATTGGGCATATGCATGTTATTCTCCTTGTCAGGGTGCCAAGATGCCGCCGTCCGTCCTGTCATAAACAAGTCCTCCCGAGAAGTGAAAGCAGATGAGAAAACGGAACCTCAACCCTCCATTCATCATCTACATTGTAGTTCATTAATGCTGCGCCATGCTCCTGTCTCCAACCCGGCCTCCGCTCATCATACGGCTATCGGAATGGCTTACTCGTAGGTGCAGGTGACCTCGGTGGAAGAAGCAGAGCAGTCAGTCAGGACTTTCCCATCCTGCTCTATATCAATTATAGTGGCGTCAGCCGGGGTCACCGTGGTTCCGCTGGAGATGGCAGTAGGGCTGGTGAAGGTAATAGTGCCAAAGTCGGCGAAGGGGACCAGCTCGCAGGTGCTGCCACACTCCTCAAAGTCCTCGACGATCCACTCGGCGTTGTACTCGCAGAGGGAGCCGTCAGTCACGTCCGTGAAGGTCTCGGTAACGGTAACACCCGTAGTCAGGTTCTCGATGACGGCCGTTCCCGAAGTCTTGCTCGTCGCCGTGACGGTCATCTTGACGGAGTCGCCAGCCGCGATGGTGATACCAGAGAAGTCATCTAGAAAAGGGCATTGTTAGACGTTGCTGCTAGCTTGTAGGCCTCGTGGGGCTAGGTGCTTCATGGATATACTCACAGGAGTAGTCTGGGTACCACTCGTACCAGGCATCGAAGCTGACGTCGCTGCCCTCGACGTACCAGTCGATGCCAGTCTGGAGGATGGCGGTATCGCACGTGTCACCGTCGATACCGACCCACTAGATTCATTTCTACGTGGTTAACCACTGACTCTGATGATTTACAGTCCAAAACAGAGAAAACACCAAGGACTACACCACTTACAGCAGCGCCAGCCTCCTCAGTACTGCTGCTCGAGCTGGGGATGGTAGGGACGGTGATGGTACCGGTAACCTCAGTATAGCCAGTGCCGACCAGGACAGCGCCGGCCCAGTTAGAGCTGTACTCGACGTAGGAGTTGTTGGTGCCGGTGCCCTCATAATCAGACTTGATCATGGGCTTGGACTGGCGGGTCAGACCACTTCGCCTCTCCTGCTGGCGAGCGATACGGCTCTCACGGCGCTTCTGGGTCCATTTGGCTCCCAGGGCAGCCTCGGCGCAGAGGATAACACTGACGGCAGCGGAGAGCTTCATATTGAATGATAGAAAGGGGAGTAGCTAATATTGGGGCTGGAGGGGTCAGAGCGCTGGCTGCAAAGAGGGCAGGCAACAAGAAGAAAGAGAAGATATCTGGGCCGGGAAGACTGGAGTGGATCTTGGGGCTGAGGAGGAAGAGGAGGAGGAGGAGATGCAAGCACTTGAGAAGCTATGGACTTGTCTTGGCCTTTTATATTATTTATCACGACCCAGCTGAAGCCCTGAGCCACGCCCAGGCGTGTATCCTACCTGCCCCCTCTCCGTATAAGATGTTGATTTGTTCCCAGTATCGACTTGACCAGCTGTTATGGCCAGGTCGAGACGGGCAAGCCCACACCACACACGGTGGGGATCCGGGCTGGACCGCAGGACAGGCGCACTGCCATCGAACGTGACGCGGTGATCGCATTCGATTCCGGCAAGGATTTTCCCACATCTTGTGTAGTGAGGGCGGTGGATGAGGGCGGAATGGAGGTTGCGAGACCGCGACTATTGAGCATAGAACCCCTGGGGTGCCATCACTGCCATGCAGCACGTCCGTTGACCTTCCAAATCGACAGAAGATCTCCGCGCAGGTGCAACCTGTGGAGCAAGGGACGTCTATAACCTTATCGCCGCCAGCATAACAGAGGAGGAGAAGGGAAGTGGGCAAGTGTGTGGTTGCAGTCTGTACATGCCGTGTGGTCCCCACCACCAGGACCAGGTGCAGTAGAGCTGGGAAGGGGGTCACAACCTTGAATGCGCCCGCGCACCTGAGCAGCGCCAGCTATAGAGAGAATAGAGGGGGGGGGGGGAGAAGGAAAGAGTCGCGACGCGATAGGCTGTGCGCTCGACGTACAGTAGCGGCCTATTCTGCAGGCCCGGTTGACTGGAATCAACAGCGCTCAGTCCCCCCACCCATCTTCTTTCCTCCTCTTTCCCCTCTTTCCCCTCTTTCCCCTCCTCTAGTAGCTGTGAGGCATGTAGCACTCCGTACAGAGAAGTATCAGTCCTTCCTGTCTTGTCTGTCAATGTCTCTGTCGTCGTCGTCCTCGTCGTCGTCGTCGTCAGTGAGGGTAACATCGAGGCACAAGGACGCGTAAGGCTGGGGACTTATTAATTGATGCTATCAAGCATTCCGGTATGGAACAACATCGTATGGCCACAAGTACTTGCCGAGAACTGAAGAAGAGCCCTCGGGATCCGAGCCATAGCCGTGGGCGCCTGAGTAGTATGATGAGGCTTGTCCACACACTTCAGCTACCTCTAGCGTACCATTCCATGCGGTACCTAGGTACTACGATAACGCTCGTTCTGTGCTGGGTTCTTCTTGCATGTACGCTGGGAGCACTGCTGCCATTTTAGTGGCATGACTGCCGGTGGCGCAATGGGAGAAGTGAGGGGAGGGGGGGGACCTTGCGTCGAGCCGCCCCGCGTGGGTCTTGTTTTTTTCTCTCTCACTGTTTTCTGCTTGTGCTTATCAGCGCCCACCATGTTTTGGGCAAATACCATTGCAGATATTAGATCCGATCCCTGTCAATGTCGTGATATGGATGGAGACAGCACCCATTCTCCGCAGGGCCTGTGTGCTGGCAATCAGGCCTCATGGTGGTGCCGTGGCTGCCGTGATACACACCATGGAGTGTTTATTCCTAACTACTTTTATCCCAATTGTCGTGGTGCAGCCGGCCCGCAGGGGCATGATGGGGTCCCAACAAGGCCCAAGGTTCGCGGACCTCGGGCCTCATTGGAGGAATAATGAGGTGAGCTGAGGTGTAGAGAGAGAAAACAAGGACGCAGATGCTACCTCAAGAGTAACGTTCCTCGGCTGCACCAAAAATACCCGCTCTGCTGTTCCTGCTGTTGCTGTTGTTTGTTGCTTGTTGTTGTCGCTGCATTTGCCAAACAGCGCAGCGGCGCCACAAGATAATAAGATACCGGGTCCTGAAACTGGTCCCTGGTCATCCTCTATTTAGTGCCCGGTGACTGCCGGCATGCGCTGAAGTCTTGGAAGCTTGGACGTCAGCACAAGACTCGGCATCCAGTTCTTGGCTGCTGGGCAAATCTAGATGTCGAGTGGGGTGACGTAGGGTTGGCGATGGGGCCAGCGACGAGACAGCGCCGGCTACATGAGTAGCACTGCGAGCCGAGAGGCTGGCCTTCAAGGAGGCCTTCGTATCCGAGTTGCATACCACTCTTGGATTCCAGAGGACTAATTACAATCAAGATGGTTGAACGGCTATCGCACGAGATCTTGCTTTCTGGTTTTCTTAGGTGCTGCGGGCAGTGGGAGGGGCTGGGGTTGCCGATTAGGTTGGGGCTGGGGATTCACTGTCATTGAAGGAAATTAACCCCATAACTTGGTATCATTGGTGGTTACCGCGCTTGCGCGGGGTCCCAGTCGATGGATTGGGTCACGGAATGTTCTCTGCAGGCGCCGCAAGGTTTAAAATCTAAACTAAACGATGCAAGCACTAGGGGCGAGAGAGGTGGCTGACAAGCAGCAAGTCATCATCAGGCTAAATTGTCATTGGCGAGCAGGTCTGAGATACCTAATGAGTTGATGTCGCGTGATTCCTCCTTGATTGGTCTGCCCCCTCTGTGAGACAAAATCACGCCAAGAGCTCTTGAGGCTGTTCCTCTTAATCTGCACCTACCATCACCTGTGCTTGAACCTGCTGATCATACTTGTCAGAGGACATCTCCGAGGTTAAAGTGCCAGTCCGTGGGATCTTGTTTTTGCCCCATGGCTGACCTGATAAACGTAATATGCTACACGATGGTCTTGGCACTGCTTTCCGCCTTCCTGGTACGGATGCATAGGCCCAGACAGGTGAGACAATTGGTCTGTTGAGGTTTCATTCAAGAACCATATCAGACCTCGAATAATGGAGGGTTGGGAATTATGCCACTCCCAATGCCCTCGTGCTAGCGCCACGAACAAGCAATACGAAGAGTCACCTGGCCTCTCGTTGCCTTTGCATGTCTCAGCAATGCCTTTTGGCTTTTTGGTTCCGTTTTGTTGTCTTGTTCTGTTTCGGAGGCGAGAGAGAAGACTCATCAGGACTGGTCATGCTACTGCTCAAGACGCTTGGATAGGCTAGTCATTTGCCCATATCATCTTGCAAGGATGATTGTAACCTGCGTTGGCCTGAACCTACTTCGAATATCGCCGCTCTTCGCGTCCAGTCGGTATCCCTCTCGGCGCTTACTTCGGTTGTACTTTGCAATATCTAGCATTTACCTCGTGAACGGAGCACTTCGGCTTGCCATCCCTCTCCTTCTTTTTTTTTCCCCTTCTTTTCTATTATCCCTCTACCCCTCCTCCCTCCCCCCTATTGCAAGCTCTTGAACAAATCCGAAAACAGAAGGCCCTGAGCATCTCTCTCTCTCGCGCGCGCGCGCGGAATCTAGAACCACTGTGCTGAGTGGATCTCAGGTTCTATGGAATTGTGGCGCCTAATCAAGGCTGTGATTTGAAGGTGTTGAGGTCTATACATTGTGGTCTACCAGTCGGTGTTACGACCCGTGGTCCAGGCGTAAGCTATATGTACGGTTGGAAGGAATATTCGAATAGCGAATTCGAATATCTGCTGATCTTTTGGATCTATGTAGTACAGTGGCACCTTCCACCACCGTTCATTACAGTCGGTGTCTTTCGATTTTGAGTCGGCTCGCTTTCCACTTAGCCCATGAGTATGACAAAAGAGCCCAACGCGGTATTCCGAGGCACCCAGAAATTCCTTTCGTTTTCATCGATTCAGAATTTCTAGCATGGATATTGAAGATGCACCGGGGATCAAATCTCATTCATAAAGAGCATACTTCTGTCAGCAGTTGCAAGGCTACTTAAATAAGTAGCTGTACGCTGATGGCGTCCGTCCAACATACTAGTAGTCATGTGTGAGTCCGACCTTTTACGCAGCAATATAGCCAACCACTAAGTACTTCCAGGCAGCTGGGAGTGGTCACTCCTTTTAGCTGTCACATAAGTCAACTAGCTAGTGACTATGATATACTACAACACGACTGCACTTTCTGTTACAGAACAAATGAAAACGATTGATGATTTGGAGTCTGTGAATCCGTAAGAGTGCACAACACGGACATCACTTGCTAGTTGATCGAAGCAATATGAATCCTGGACACATAATAACTCATTCAACATGCCAACTTCCAGCTCCTACATGACAGCCTACATCCAGAGCCAGAGCATGAGCACATGTAAAAGGCTCAAGTTATGCGGTACAATGTATGACTTCGGGCAGTTTGTTTATATGGAGCCGACACCGGCACGTAGAAAATCCGTGACTCGTGAGGGTGATATGCTTTCTCATTACAAGCCGCGATAGATGCATATATGTCTGTTTGACCGGGGCTTATGTATCTAGCGGATATGCTTGCAATCCGCATCCCTGTCATCACGAATGTTTATCTTAACTTCCGACATCTCCTGGGCGCTTCTCTCCAGCGTCGGTCATTCCATCTGTCGGGTGCTATCTCGAATTCAATCCTGGAACACAATGGCTGGCGCACGAAGCACTGAGGATCCCCCCGCCACGACTGACCACCCTGCCGTCGAGGGTCAGCAAGTAGCCGAGGGTGGTTCGCTGCCATCTGAGACGATCGCGGATCAGGCCACTACCGCGTCTCACCCACCAACTGACTCTGCAACCGCCACGAAATCCGAAGCTAGTCCTAGCGAACCCGCCGAGACGTCCTTGCCGACAGACTCTACCACCGAGGAGCCGCCCCAAGGCGAGAAGCCACCGACGGGAGAGACAGACAAGGCGGGCGCCGAGTCGGCCGCGCCGGCAGATGCTGTAGCTGCAGCTGCAGGCACCCAGGTTCCGGCCAGCGAGGACAAGGTGACGCACAAGGTTCCTCTTGACCAGTTCGATGCCAAACTTCCCGGGATTCTGAAGGACATCGGCCACGATGAGATGTGGGGTGTCAAGCTCGTCTCGCCCGCCTCGTCCCATGTCCCCACCGGCATTGTCCTGCAAAAGTTCCTCAACGCCAACGACGGGGACCTCACCAAAGCCATCGATCAGTTCCAGGGTGCTTTGAAGTTTCGCAAGGAGAATAAACCCCTCGAGCTGCTCACCAAGGCTTTCAGCGCGAACAAGTTCGCAGACCTCGGTGCTGTTACCGTGTATCCCGTCGAAGGCAGCCCCGTTCCGGAGGTGTTCACGTGGAATCTCTATGGCAATGTCAAGGGCAAGATGGACGAGGTCTTTGTTCCGCTTGACGAGTGCGTAACGATGGTAGACTCCCCCTCTGGGTGCTCTGCGGTGCTGACACGACGCGGCAGGTTCATGGATTACCGCATCGCCCTGCAAGAGCTGGGCATTCAGCAGCTCAATCTCTCCTCGGCTACCGAGCCCATCACTGCTGCCGACGACCCATATAAGATTATCCAGGTGCACGACTACAAGAGCATCTCCTTCCTGCGTCAAAATCCCAACGTGAAAGCAGCCAGCACCGAAGTCATCAAGCAGTTCGCACTAGCTTACCCCGAGCTTCTGAAGGTACGAGAGCATTTCAAACCACACTTCCTCCTGCTACGTTTTGTGTGTGCTGGCCTCCAGACGCGCTGACCACTGATGGGGGAAAACCACAGGAGAAATTCTTCGTCAACGTCCCTGCCATCATGGGCTGGATGTATGCCGTGATCAAGGTCTTCATTGCCGAAAAGACGGCAAAGAAGTTCCACCCGATGGCCAACGGTGCCAACCTGGCGGCCGAGTTCAAGACGGGCAGCCTGGATGAGAAAAAGCCTGCCCAAGGAGTATGGTGGCGAGGGCGGCTCTGGTGACGGGAAGATGAAGGATATTCCTGGCTTGGTCAACGAGCTCAAGTTTGAGTGACTGGCACATCTACCAAGGCATGCACTGCACCCGGAGGACCTCGTTGTCAATATCTTGATTAATTCTATACCTAAGCTATACTCTTCAACTCCGCTCTGCTCGTTTTGAATGGACTCGATTACGGAGAGCTCTGCCGAAATAGGCTTACGAATTCTCGGATGCTTCACGAGAGCTATGGATGTAGCAGAAGCGAGGACGTAGTCTAAGACACTAGTGAGCCATATTCCAGCCGTTCAGACAGTTTATATCTGCATAATTTAGTATGAATATCAATAGTTTTATCTTTCGGCCGAGCTCATGCTCAGGTGGAGAATGAGTTCACTCAGGGCGCGTTAAGAGAATTCAATTTTTTATAGTTGATAACCTCTACACTTCGGCCCTTGCGAATTCATAGATCGAGCCTACGGGAATCGATCTAAATCGATGAGAGGACCAAATGGGAGGGGGAAGATACGCACATATTCGCACGCACGCACATGTATAAAACTAATGGAATGATACATGAAAAAGAAAAAAAAGACGGGCCTTGCCAACTTTTTTAGGCTGGAAGGCTGTCCGGTGACCTTTTATACAGATACG
Organism: Celoporthe dispersa; assembly: GCA_016584495.1. NCBI lineage: Eukaryota > Fungi > Ascomycota > Sordariomycetes > Diaporthales > Cryphonectriaceae > Celoporthe > Celoporthe dispersa. The sequence continues at coordinate 499,514 of WAID01000010.1, forward strand.
CCATCTCCCTCCAAAATGAACCCAAGAGATAAACTTTGCGCTCAACAAGAAAAAAAAAGAAGAAAAAAAAAGGCCATAGACGACAGGGTGGGTTTGCATGCCATGCATTAGAACAATACTGTGGAATTAGGTGCTTAGCTGACTAGTCTGGCCAAGGACTTGGGCAGGTAGCTATTGTCTCGCCCGACGGTGTTTTCTCCGAGGCTCTCGAATATCAGGTGCTGGTCCTGGCAGAATCAGTGTCAATATGTGTGAGATCTAGCCAGCTTCCCCGAGACCGTCTGACCGAATACAGAAGTGCTGTAGACGGGAATAGCCTTAGCCAGAGACAAAGAATTATGCATCCATGCTTCTTGCACCTGGTATCTTTTTTTCAATAAAGTAATGACGACCACTACTATCTCTAGATCAGCGTTTCAGCTTCCGCACCTCAATCGAATGACTCGTGGAAAATTCCCAGACAAATTGTGCAAGTTCATAAAAGCAGAAGTTATGTTCCTTTCTAGCTGCGAGTCGTCTGTACCTGTCCAACTAGCACTCGGGAAAGATATTCCAGGGACACCTGCCGACCCTTATGTTGTAGCTGTGCTGCGTGTCCTAGCGTTTGAGAGTATATCTAATGATTCGAAAATTGAGAAAGTGTGGTGTCTAGACAGTGTGCCTACCTGCACTGGGTCTTCAGCTTACAATAGTGATAGACGTGTGGGGTGGGAGAGGGCTGACCGTCGGACGAACGATAGCAGGAGTGCAGATACGTGGTGGTCAAGTCGAGGAAAGCTAGCGAGGTAAATTGTTCAAGTCTGCAACACTAGGAAAAGAAGAGCGATGGGTGCTTTGAGTGCTATCCTGGAAGGAACGCCCTGTGTCTGGGAGCGGGAGTGTTCGGCTCCGCTTGCTCTGGGGCTCATACGACTGTCCGCGTTGACACGGTACTTAGCAGGTAACGTTGCTTTTAGACCTTTGGTATTACTGGGAGGAACTTCCAGTGCCTTGTGTCATATGAACCCAATGCAGAGCATGTGACCTGGGTAGGGAGGAGGGGGAGGAGATGGCTTTGAAGACGCACTGAACATAGCTCTTCCTGCACGTTTCCTCTATCTTCTCCTCTTCTCGTCCATCTTTACATGCGCAAGTTGCATACTGAAATTGAATACTGCTAAGATGAGTAATTTAGTTTCACATATTATACAAGGTTAGTCTATACTTCTCACATTCATACACCTGGCCAATGTGCCTTTTCCTCACACTGTCCGCTCTCGTCCCACTGGAAATGACTCCCAAGCTCCTATAAACTCGGCCCGGTGTCAATCAGAATGATTCGGGCGTCCTGCAGCTCCTCCTGAGCGTTCTTTAGCTCCGCTTGAGCCCTCTCAGGCCAATCTGTAGTGGACCGAAGCCCCTCCCGAGCAGCCTCTTTTTCAGCTACAAGATCGTCTCGTTCATCTATCAAAGTCTGATCAGACCGCTTCAGATTCTCGATGATTCTGAAGCTCTCTGAACTTCTCTTTCTCGATCGTATCCACAGCAGCTTTCTAAGCCCGAGTGGTGTTCTTGATGCGAGTTTGGTTTAGTGTGTTAGCAGAGTATTCTTTAGCTGAGCTTCATCAACATCAACAAAGCCATCCTCGAAGATATTCTAAGGAAATTAGGAAATGTAAATTCGAGAGACTCTTAAGCCACCCCTCTATGCTTACAGGAACTCTATCGCCATTGGAGATCTTTCCTGAGTATTTAGCTTCGGAGCGCATCTTGAAGCCCTCATAGTAGTCTGGAGCAAGATTTGGAAAAGCAGAAAAGCACTCGAATAATTGGCGAATCTTCCATCGAGTAGGCGTAACAAGCTGATCTGCAGCGCCGAAGTGCTTCTCTGAGTCGAGCATATCGAGCACGGGGTCGACCTCATGATCATAGCCCGTATCATAACTAAGGGCTGCATATGCTGTCTCTGTTTCTCGCGTTGCGGAGCGCCAGGTAAATTTCCTCGAGCTTCTCTGCAGTCGGCGCACATCCATCATCATCAGACATTGGAAGTGGTGAGCGCGGTCGAGTATTCATCTTTGCAGATGGGCAGTCAATCCGCTGGATGATCCCAAGCTCGCCCTCCTCCGTCATACCGACTCCCGGGTCTGCATTTACAAGAGCGGAGCCATGGCTATCAGCTTGGTCAATGGTGGAAGCAGCGGGTGGCTTATCAGCTGTCTCGACAAGGTGAAGGTGAAGAAATTGTTGCGTATGAAAATCAATGAAAAGTCGGAGGTGAGTAGAAGTGGCAAGCCCATATTGGGATTCAATGTGGTGCCCGTTTGCAGGGGAGCGAGGGGCAGGGGTCAGCATACTTAGCACTACCATAGCTGGGTTGATGTCACCTGGGCAGCTAGGTTAAGATGGGTCAGTCATTACCTCAACACCAAAAAAAAGACAGCTCCGGACAAGCACCACCACGTCAAACACAACCTGAACACAGTGATCCTCGCTCTAGCTTCTTCGCTATGCGATAACACGACCCTGCCAGTCCTTGGCCATGGCCTGCGCCTGGCCTTCTAGCAGCCACCAGACAGCCCAGCACCCCATCGAGAGCCCAGGTAGCAGAGGTGTTTAAGCATCGCGGGACGAGAAACGGGCCGCGCGAGAAGGGGACGAGGAGGCACCGGGCCCCAAGCCGTCATGTACAACAAGGTAACGAACATGAGAAAGCTTCTCGGCAAGGTCGCTGTCGACGCCTCACCCTCGCCCTCATCCTCTGTCGACCATCCCACCGCTCCCAACCCGACCAACCTCGGCGTCCACCCATCTCCTTACCCTCCGACCGGCACCCTCTACCGCCCCAGCCTCTCTCAAGATGCCTCCCTCGACGCTGGCTGCCCGATCGACTGCCTCGACCGCTCCTCGGACGGCCACAGTGCTATCCTTGCCGGCCGCCACATCCTCAAGATCGTCAACCTTCAGGGGGAGATCGATACAGGCCGGCATCGACCTGCGCGCGGCCATCCTCGCCCAGCCGGTCGTCAAGAACTCCACCGTGTCCGTCGCCGACCAGCTGTCCATCAAGGACGTCAAGTGGCTCAAGGGACGAGGTGACACGACCATCTTCACCGCCTGCGCCAACGGCAAGATCTTCCAGTACGACCTGACGCGCCTGGGCGGTGGCGCTGATGGCGCGCCCATGGAGGTCATACACATGAGGGAGGACTCGCGCCAGATCAACACGCTCGACATCAACCCGCGGTCCTCCAAGATGCTCGCCGGGAGCCAGGACGGTATCGTGCGCTGCTTCGACATCATGAACCCCGTCCGGACACACACAGGCCACCTGACCTTCCGAGCTATACAGTCCTTCAAGTGCAACGCCGGCGGGATCCAGTGTCTGCAGTGGTCCCCCAACATCGAAGGCGCCTTCTACTTCGCCTGCGGTACCGACCAAGGCGTTGTGCTGAAGTGGGACATCAGGAAGTCCACTGCGCCCGTGCTGAGGATCAACGCACACGACGCAGCCTGCACCTCCCTGGCCTGGCACTTCGACGGGGACCACCTGGTCAGCGCGGGCTGGGACAAGAGGTGTTTCGTCTGGGACGTGTCTGCATCAGCAGACAAGCGGCAGAAGCCCAAGTGCACCATATCCACCCCCGCGCCGGTCGCCGACCTCGCATGGAGGCCTGGCACCTGGTCTGCCACCGCCCAGGGGAAGCGGGCCGCACAGCTCGCAGTCACCTACGACGACAGCAGTCGGCAGGGGCTCAACCTCTGCCACGTGTGGGACCTGGCAAGACCTACTATGCCCTTCAAGAAGCTCCATAACTTTGACGCACCACCCTCCGCGCTCCTCTGGCACGATCAGGACCTGCTGTGGACCGTCGGCCATGATGGCCTCTTCAACCAGTTCGATATCGCACACGCGCCCAAGGCCGTCGACCAGATCCCCACCTCCGCGCTGGCATTCTCCTCGCGTGGAGAGGTCATGGCCTTCCTCGACGAGCGGCCTCCGCTGCGACGACCACATCCGTCCATCGTCCCGTCCGAGATGATCCCACCATCATACAGCTCCAGCCCGACGACAGGTCCCATGCTGAGCATCAGCCGTAGCGACTCGGAGGACGAGGTCGCTGGAAGCTTCTTGGGCGCGCGAAGGGCTCGGCCAAAGCAGAGACGTGCGCCCACCACCGGTCGATCTGCCCAGGTCCACAATACCACACCCCCTGGGGGCCCAGACGCCCCGATCCTGGCATTAGCCCAGTCCATCAAAGCGGCTGGTCTCTACAAGACCCAGCAGGCCATGGCAATTGGCAAAGTCCCGCCGGCAGATAAGGTTCCTGTTTACGAGTACCTCTCGACGCATTATCTAGAGACGCTGCAGGACCTTCTGCCCTATAAGAAGAACGGGGGATCACTCGAGGATCGTGTCGTGTCCATACTGCATCACTACTCCAAGGCTGCTGAATCCATTGGCCTCTTCCGCTTGTCACAGATCTGGCTCCTCTTGGCTCATGCCGTACAGCTGCTGCTCCCAAGGAGGGCGCAATACCACCTTGACCGGCGGAGCGGTGAGCTGGAGAGGTCAGATAGAGCCAGGCGGAAGCTCAAACCCAAAACTACATCCAAAGGCCTCGACGCCGACCAGTCAGGTTCGGGGGCCCCCAGCCGTGCATCGATGGCTGGCCCATCACCCTTGACAGGCGCTGAGAAGGCGGGCGCTCTTCGCTCCTTGTTGTCCGAGGAGTTCGAGAGCACATCGAATGCCCCTACTCCCCTTGCTCGGCCGGTAGATGACCCCAGCCAGCCCACGGACAAGGATCTCGCCCATGCTGATCACAGCTTTGCCTTCGGGAAGAAGCTGACGCCAGTGCAGGAGGGCGCCAGCTTTTCCCTTCCCGCACCGCTTCAACAGCGCCCGTCGCTGAGGAAGAGGTTAGACTCGGAACCAGTTTCCACTCTGAGTAACGACAGTGACGCATATGCAAGCACCGAGGGCTATGACTTCTACGACACAGAGACCATCAGCAGAGCCATTGATGTGCCCGCGCTGAATGACCATGAGGGTTTCGAGCCGGGATCTCGTGGCAACGTCAGGAGGCTCATCGCGAGACAGGACTCCGACGAAAGCTACGTGCAGATGTTTTCCATCTCGAGCGGCAGCAGGCAGACCACACAACTTGGAGCGTCGTCTTCCAGCTCCTTTCCGAGACCCAGCCACAACAAGACTGGCGGCCCGATACATCCTCAGCTTGCTCGAAGCGCCAGCACCGGGGGGAACGGAGGTCGGATCAGAGGTACCATGGCACAGGACTGTAACTCTCCAGGCCGGCAACCCGGTGTTCTCGCCGAAGACAGTTCGATGAGCGTGTCGGCAACGCAATCGACGGATGATGAGCACCGCATCGTTACGCAGACCACAACGGACAGCGTGAATTTTGAGAAGGGAGAATCACACCCCAGGCCTGACAGCTTTCCGCATGACAATTCTCAGACGGCGTCTGTTGGCGTGAGCCCACACAGCTCCATCGAGATCCACTACGAGGACCCTGAGCTTCCCCAGGAGGCAGACTACCTACCGTGGTCGGACGATCCCCCATACCCCCACCCAGTCGCCTGGGAGGAAGAGACAGCATTCGGTTCGCCGAGTCCTCTCAACCCCTCCAAGGTTGTGTCGTGGGCCCTCAACTTCGAGACCAGGTCGTCAGCTCTCAATGCCTCTGCCATGGTGCTCCTCTTGAGACCTCTGCTCCGCGATGACAACGTGATGGATCCTTTCCAGGCAGCTGCCATCCTCAAACAGCACCACTCTCGGCTCATGAGCATGAAGCTGTTCACCCAGGCAGCGGTTCTCCGGAAGCTGTGCGTCAAAGGCTGGCCTGGAGAGCCCCTCTCGGAATGGGGCGACGACTACCCAGCAGTTTTCAGACCTGCGCAGTTTAACAACACGGCTGCCTTCATCTGCCCTACCTGCCACAAGCCCAGGGAGATCGATCGTCGTAAGACGAGCAAAAGACCGAACCCGATCTGGCAGTGTGAGCGGTGCTCGGCAGTCATGGCCCCGTGCGCCATCTGCCGTCATCGCGATATGGCCGAAGCCATTGACCCAGTCGACATCACCGCCAACCCTTTCCACGCGTCCGCGGCCGAGCAAGAAGACGCTCCCTTGTCAACATGGTGGTATTGTGGCGGCTGTGGGCACGGGGGCCACACATCATGTCTCCAGAGCTGGCACTCCGAAATGGAGAACGAAGAACCCAACTCATCTGTGGATGGTCGCGGCACGAGCCTCCCATCAGACGGCTGTTGTCCCTTCGACGGCTGTGGACATGCGTGCCTTCCAGGGAAATACCGGGCGGAGAGCACTGTGGCAAGGACAGAAGAGGTCAGTCGCCTGGTGAAGGAAGTGAACCGAAGGGCCAATTTGAGCGGAACTACCACTCCAAGGTTCTCTGCGGCTCGCCATACGGCGGGATCGCTCAGCAACGACGATATTGCCATCGGTTCACGATCAAGCCGACGACGAGGCGGCGAGGGCAGCGTTTACAGCGACGCAAAGGATATTCCCCAGAGCCGCGCTGTGGAGTCTGCCCGCGAGTCCCTGGCCAGCGGAGGACTGAGGCACGCTGCGTCTGCTGTCCATCTCAGCGGTGCAAGCAGCGACAACACCGGTCGGTCAGGCGCTTCACCTGGTCTCAGCACGAGTCCAGGTCGGACTGGGGCGGGTGAGCGAGAGCGGCGCAAGAGCGTCAAATTTGGCGGAAGCACAGTCCTGTCCGAGGAGACTGGAGCGCGGAAGCAATAGAAATTCACCGTTCTGCCTCGACGCTATTTCGTCGACTGCGGGCAAGCCTGGACTGGGCGTTACAGGGCAGGCTTCTCAGCTTACTATGGCTTCATCCTTCTTTTTAAACATGTAATCATGTCGTATGGCGTCGCTTCTTAATCAGCTGGATTGCGACGGCTCGAGACGACATGCGTCAAACTCAGAGGCCCCTTGCTCTCGGGCTTGAAAGTGACGGAAAAGAACGTGACGCTAGAGACCATGTGTATCTTTTGTTCACGTTCTATATTTTTAAGTGTTGTACAGTCAACCTGATGCCCATCCTGTTGCCCTCAACTTGGTATCTTGAACCCTCCAGGAACTTGGTTTGTGAAAATCTTGTCCGGATCGACCTCGTCACGCACGCTCTGAAGCCTGGCAACGCTGTCTGAGCCGTAACTTGCAATGGGATGCTGAGACTGGTCGGCGTAGTTCAGGTACACAAACGGATCCCAAGCCCCTAGCGCGGTCGCTACAGTCTGGATCTGCGCGGCCAGCGAAGCTGTCGTCCCGTAGACCGTGTCGTCATCCTCCTCGTCCGTCCATGCCGCCATGAGGAGGACGACGATTAGGGAACCACTCCTCGTCTCTAGGCCTAATGAGTTCTCACAGGCGTGCCGCGCATAGATGGCTGGGGGCAGCGGCTCGAAGACGATGGACCAGTCGATGTCCGCGACGCCCGAGATGGAAGGGATGCTGGCGTTGAAGGCGGCCCACGAGGCGTTCATGACTTCTGTAGTTGCCTTGAGCATGATGGCATGGTAGTTGGACCTGTAAGACACATTAGTCTCGGAGTCTTGTTTTTTTTTTTACAGTTCATTCCGTGTAGCGCACCGCAGCCCGGTCGCCTGCAGAGAGGCTGTCTCCGCCGTCAGGTCCGTCACGTTTGTGACCCTCAGCGTGTTGGATATCTGAGGCAGGCTTAGCAGGTCCGCATAAACCGCCGGGTTTGCAACAGGCTTAGTGTACACAGGCTGGTTGATGATAAGAAGCCCGTCAGCCGCGCTGTATGAGATGGCCATGTCCATTGATGCGTATACGTCGTAGTTATCCGGGTCACTGAAATTCACAAATTGCTCAATGTGATTGTTGAGCGTCGATATGGGCGTGAAGAGGAATCCGCCCCAGAGATCGCCCTGTTCGAAACCCTGCATGTCAACGCGCGTCACAACGCCAAAGTTGTTCGATCCTCCACGGAGGGCGACGAGCAGATCCTCATCGTCCTGGGCATTGACGATGCTACCGTTCGCGAGGACGATCTCGTAATTCAGGATGGAGTCAAAAGCCCAGCCATATTGAGGCGAGAACCACGAAAGTCCTCCACCAAGGCTGAATCCACCAACGCCGACACCGTTGCTGCGCCCTCCCGTGACGGCTAGTCCTTGGGCCTCAAGGGTGCCGAAGACCTGGTCCCATGTAGCACCGGCTCCGATGCTCACGACGCTCCCTCCGTCGTCGCTGACGGTGATGGAATCAAGAGCTGACAGATCGATGGTGATGCCGTTCTGCTGGTTTGCCGCACCTGCATTCATGGTGTGACCACCAGAACGGATGGCGAACTGGCATTCGGACTTGGCAGCGAGACTCGAGACCGCAAGAGAGACATCCTCGGAATCTTTGGGAATGAAGACGCAGGCCGGGTAGACGGTCTCTTCCTGTTGCGAATAGTATGTAGATTGAGAGATGTTGTAGTTTGCGCTGCCTGGAAATGAGACGCTGGCACCAAGGAGAGCTGACAGCACAGCGCACTGTGAAGACTGATTAGAACATTGCCAACTTCCTGTGGGCAGCATAAAAGGAATAAATGGCTTACGCATGCCGCGCCCGTGCTAATGGCAGAGTCTGTCAGGTCTGTTGACCTGACTAGGGGATTCATAGTGGGCAATATATGGGCGGAATCCGAAATATGAGGCCCTCATATGACCGACGTGGTGGCCGTTGAGGTGCAGGCGAAGTTATGGTTGCAGGTCGGACTATTCTTGGCCGGTTCACAGACGAGAATCTCGGGTTGGCTTACCTGACGACCTGGGCGAACATCTGCTCATATATATGAGCACGCACCGGAACCCACCAGTCCTCGCATTTATACAAGACTGCCTCTGGAGTTCAGACCACCACAACCTCTCCTGTGCGAACATGCGCGAAGGTTTCTGTTGCCTCTTGGGTGCTAAGTCGCTTCAGAACATAACAAATACGGCCCCCGAGATCATATGTCTCTGCCGTTGCATTTGGCATTCGTAGACTATCTATTTTCTGACGTGAGAGTTGGATATGCCGCTACCTTCAGAGACATAATATGTATTCCTTGCTATCATCTGCTTTAGTCAGCTACCAGTGGCGACGCGGAAATTGGGCGAGGCTTGAATAAGCCGCTGCATCCGACATTGCTTTTTCTGAGCTCTATTGGACAAAGGCCCGCGTGTTAGACCTTTAGCTGCACAGCGCGGGTGGTCATCGACGCTCCCCCGACAGATCGGCATCGCCCAGATGCAGTGTAAGGGGCTCGGCCTAGACGCGGTCGACCCTTGTTCAACACTGGCCAGCCTCTCTGCCGTGGTATGGGTTTAGCAAGCGGGTGCTGCAATTCAGGTAGCACTGGAGGATCCTCGCGAGCGGTACGCCTTCAATAGTCCGAGGTTTGGAGAGTTGCAGTGCATGTACAGAAGCAATCCGCCTGCGCTGCCGATGCAACATGAGCTCATCCGAGCCTTGATCGGCGTTTGGGTGACGAGTGCTGTAATTCCGGAATGGTGTTGGGAACTCCGACCTGGAATTCCCGTTACACAGTACTGCTCAGCTCTCCGAGAATCAATGATTGGCATTATAGGAGTTTTTTATTTTATTTTATTTAGATAATGTATATATATGTTTCGACAAGAAGTCATTTACCTTTCATGAAAAATGTCTCAGATGGCTCCTATTCACCCTCGCTACCACACAACGTCTACGCGGTGCAGAGAACGGATCCGAGTTTTGGTAAAATGATAGTCTTCATCATGCGGAAGATGTAGTCGTTTAGGAGATGCACGTACTATGTATGGATCCCACGACTTGGCGAGATTACGATCCTATCATAGGTATCAGTGTGCAAGCCGACCCTGGTAGCTCGGGAGGTTCGGGGATAACGTCTTCAGAATTTAAACAGAAAAATAAGCCAAGTCTAAGGAGAAACAGGGAAAAGAAGAAGGAGCAAAGGCTCGAATGATATCAGCCACCTGTAGGATCATCTAGTCCCGACACCCCGATAGCAATGAGCTGAGATGTTCCGAGTCCTCGGCAATCTTGCTACGAAGAAAGTTTGGATGCGCTATCGCCTGATTTCAAATGTAACAACTACGGTACATATGCAGTCATCAGCGGGGGCAGTGCTCCTAGAGGGGCCTGCCACGCCCGCAAAGACATCGCTAATTACTAAGGACTCACCACTAACAATGGCGCTGTGGCGACGCGCCGATGCGGCGACGTGGTAAGGCCCTTCGCTAAACAGAGCCAGTGTGCATCTTAGAACCACAAGTGACTGTGAGTTGCATTCTCGGGAACATTAAAGAACGCTGTTCTGTCCGTCTCACTCAATGCTACGTCCACTTACGTTGATAGAGTCGATTTAGCCAGACAAACCCCACGTGGGCATGAAAATCCCTGGCACGTGTCTCTGGAGCCAGATCCTGCTCGGCTGATCGTGGCAGTATTAGGCTGGGCGCTGAGGCCTGACTGAGACATGGAGTCCTTGGGGACGAGTCTAATCCATGTCTCATCGGCTCTGGAGCTCAGCCCCGACGTTATGCTTTCCAGTGACAGAACGTGGAGTGTAATGGAGATTGGTTCGACTTACGTTATTCATTAGGCTAGTGGCCCATAAGCAGCTTAATATTTGTTAGATATTACTGAACACGAGGCGGCCAGCGAGGGTGTGATCTTGTGGCTGAGAGGCGGGAAAGAAATATTGGGGAAGCAGTTTATATTGATATCATAGTATATGATTGTTCAGCAAGCAATTGCTTTTCAATCTAACCTCGAATTTGGCTGGCCTGAGAAGCCACGGTGCTACAATCCCAGGAGCTATTAGTTGTTAGGGTTAGTTGGTTCTAGAGGAGGAAATGAGGATTCATGGAATATCATACGCAAGGTTGGACATGCACCACAATGATTGACACCCCCCCCCCCCAAAAAAAAGGTTTACGGTCTTACTCTACTACGTATGGGGCCTTGGTGCGACTGACTCGAGTTCCGATTCTGAATTTCCAAACATTACTTAGGTACACGCTGAATAGGTCTATAGTGCTATGGCCTTACCTTCAGCATACTTCCAGACATCCTGCTGGCCTGCTGTTAATTCGAGCAGTGCTCTCTCGCAAATTCCTGTCAGGGGTTCCTCCGGCAAGATTCGGGAGCTTTTGCCCACCTGCATCGCTTCCGCACTCTCTGCCCTAGCAGTAGCTTGTGCGCAAGACCACTGCCAAATTTTCTCTGTACGCGGAAGCGCAAACGCTGTTGTAATATCTTGGCTCAAAGCTTGTGCAGAAGACCTTCTTGCGTCGGCAAGTGACAATGGCTCCTTCAAGTCGACCGTTCCGATCCGCTCCAGTTTCCAAACCTGGGTCGAATCCTCTGACTCGGTGAGCGGCTTGCAGGTCCAGGTGCCTCCGTCGTCCATACTCAAGCCACCACACATGAGACGCACACGAACGCTGCTGTGTATGGCCTCACCCGTGTTTAGTAGCGGCTCGTGGGTTGGTTTATTGGTGTCTTCGTCAATTCGCGTACAATGACCAGGGCGACGAGCCACTTGTCCCATTGCTTTCTGCAGTAAGCTTGTAGGTGCTCGTGTCTGCCCTAGACCCCAGGGACGGGCAGTCTCCCAGAGGCTCGTGACATCAGTCGTGCCTGCGACCGCAACGTCGTTATGCTCTTCGTCCCTCGAACAGGTGGAAAGTGTCGAGGATGGGAATATGTCGTTGTTTGCCCAAGGGAGAGGTCCTCCCTTGGACGCTGAAGGACCCATGGGAAAGGATGAGCGGCCGACCACTGCAGCCCGGCTAGGAAGAGCTGCCTCATGAGGTCCATATCAAACTCGACAGCCACAGACATTAGCTGGTCACACATCCCTGTGTGCACTGCAATGAGCATAGGTCTCGACAACACCCACGGTATAAGGCCAAAACTTACATGCCAGGGTAATGTTTGCCATCTGTTGATCGTAGTAGCCGCCGCCGACGTTAGCATGACTTCCAGGAAACCACACCTGTTTGAGGTTGGTCTCATTGTCGTGAATGCGCTCCCAGAGGGTGGGCCTGAATGCTGCTCGCGGCTCGTCCAGTGCCAAGGCCTGAAGGACGACCTCTTCATCAGTAAACGCAAATGCTATGTGTTGCTGGGTGATTTAGTGTACTTGCCTGAAAGGCATTTTCCACCTCCTTTGCCACATTGCTGTTGGTGAACCGCCACGTGGTCGAGCAAAGTTAGCTTCTTAAATCTTGAGTAGTACACACTAACGTGTTTCTTCAGAATGGTAGACTTATTGTTGTGATGATCCCCGAAGGCCAAGCAAAGGGACGGGCGGAATACCAAGGTCTCCGACCGTGTCCCACACGGCAACTGCTTTGATCTTGATCTTGGTTACCCCATCCCGAAATGTGTCTCTAGTGTACGCCATCTAAGCAATGGGAGATAATATTAGTTAAGAGACGCTGGGTGTATGGCAAGGCAGATAATCAAAGACGACGACAGACCTGCTTCAGGACATGACGATATTGACGCTTGCGCTCCTCTTCCCAGAGGATTTTTGCCGTGCCCTTTTCGCCACCGTAGGGCTGGAGCCCTTTGAAGAGGTAGTCCTGAGGGTCGCGACTCTTGCTCCCCATCAACTGGTAATCTGTGAAGATCTCATAGAAGCGGTCAAGTCCGTTGTGCGACATCAGGCCCAACGACGCGATCATGTCTGCCACAGCACGCGCTGCAAACGCTCCGCGAGAGAATCCGATGAGAATGATATCATCTCCATCAACGTAGTTCATGCAGATGAAGCTATACAGCTCACGAATGTCCTGTGCATCAATGTCAGACCGAGGTGGGCTGCAGAACAACACTGCAATTGTCAACCTAGGCCAGACGACTCACCGCATCTAGCCCAACGCCGAAATCCCCTCCTGTCACAGGAGTCCAGCGTGGAGCCCGAACTGCCCACGCCGGCATGGTAATAAACGATCTGGTTGCACCCATCTTCGCAGACATTGCGGAAGAGACGGCAGATCCGCCATACATTTGATGGTGGGGAGGAATCGCTGGTGCGTGGATGTCAGCACTGATGGCACGACAGACACCCCGCTCTCTCTCTTACCCTTGTTTGCCCAAGGCATTCATCCAGCTGCCGTCACAGCACACAATCAAACGCTTGAACGACCTCGAGGCCATGTTCTTCGTATAGAAGTCTTGATAAGCAAGGAACACCTGCTGAGGCTTTAGCGGCCACAAGTCCAGGACCGATTTCAAGAGAGGCAGTGCTGAGAAATCTTTGAGGCTAGTAGCTTGACCCAGACCATGCAATCTCGCTGCTCCTGATTGGATGTGCTGCTATCACGTGTGTTCCCACTTGATGTTAAATTTCATAGCTGTTGCATGACAAGTCAGGGGCAGCATTTGTGCTTTGCGGTGCAATCATTCTTGCCGAAGAGCGTGCCTGGTGTTTTAATTTGGGGGGGAGGGGGGTAGCATTAAAATACCTGCCGCGTATCATGGCACTGAATGCAGCCAGCAGCCAACAGCGACATGAGGCGTTGTGTGGGAGACAGAATACTATCCGTTAAGTAACATGGTTCCCCACGAACTGGGGTTGTGGGTCTGGGGGATCAGCGGTGGTCCTGCGTTCTGGCCGTCTTGCACCTCTAGAGGCGCACGCCTCATTAACCCGTAGGCATCGTCGCATCGAGCTCGATGTCGACCCGCGCCCGGCCTGAACAGGTGATCACTATCGTACTTAACTAGTATAACGCCTCCGCGCGCAAGCCAGCTTCCTGCCGTATTGTAGCGGACAGTATGTAGTTTACTCCCTGTTTGACCACTTGGTGGCCCATTTCTGATCGTGTGGCCATGTAGATTCTTTCGGGCGTGCGTGATTGTGAACCCACCCGGCTGTGATGCCGAGCCACCGCCTTGGATCCTATCACGGATCTCGCGATGGTGATGGTCAATAGTTCGGCCCCCTTTTGTAGCACCCGACTACTGTGGTATCGTCACCTAATAGCCCTCCCCCAGAGCAAACTTACTACATTAGGGCTAACCTATGTAGACCAACATGTGGGGCTTCCGGCTCTTCTCCGGAGGCGGTCTCCTTCGAAAGAGACGTGATCATCGAATGTTGTTCGCCGCGTCGGCGTGCTCTGTGAGAGGGACTCATGATCGGGAACCACATCTTGATGGCTGCTCACGGCTGTGGATGAGAACCCCTGACGAGATCAAAGCTAAGTATAAAAAGGAGGGAAACGTCGCCCGCTGGATTGGTTTTCGGGTGAAGAGTGACCGCAGCCCATCATCGCCTTTCTGTTCCCTTGTACTCAGACTCCTACCAAGAGAACTTGATAATAATCGAGCGCAGGGTTCCTTACCACCTACAGAACATGCCTAGTCTGAAGAGATATGTGCTGGGCGCAGTAGTCCTAGCCTCAGCCATCGCCGCGCTGCCCACCGTATCCGAGAGGTCCACGGCAGACTACACCGGTCAGTCTCTGCGTGTTCCAAGCCTGCTCTCATCATGTAAACATGTATATATAGCCTGGATCGGATCCCGTCCTAACATGTCCTCGTCTCAGCCCCCCTCAGCGCGGCAGACGTCCTCAATCTGCCCGTGGCTGCCTCTAACGAGACGCACACCGTCTCCGGGAACGAAACCCTCGCGGACATCGCGGCCAACTACACTGTCGGCCTCTGCGACCTTGCGCGGCTCAACATCCTCTCCGACACGGGTTTCGTGTACGCAGGCGAGGTGCTCAAGATCCCAGCGGCCGCCACTTTCCCCGACGACACTTCGTGCGTCAGCCCCAATAACACGGCCACCACAAACACGTGCATCATGGGCGGCCCCCACGTGTACACCATCCTTCCCGGCGACACCATCCAGAAAATTGCCAACGTCCGCTACAACATCACCACCGACTCCGTCCTCAACCAGACCGCCCAGACCGGCTATATTGCCGCGCTGAACCCGGGCATCTATGATGTCCTGCAGGAGGGCGAGACGGTCAAGATCCCCATCTGCGAGAACACGGCGTGCCTATTGACGTCCTACAGCCTCTCATACGGCACGCTGCAGGACTTTGCCGACCTGTATGAAACCACCGTTGGGCAGATCATGAGTCTTAATATTGGCTATAATCACTCCTCTGAGGCGCCATCTCTTGGTGTGTTGTATAACTGTGCCGACCTGACTTCATAGACACTAAGGAAGGCTGCAATGTGCTACGTCAGGATCTCTTAATGTATATTTACTACTAGTCAGTCAGCATCGAGTCGTCATTAAGAATGAGGCCATCAATTTCTTTTTTTTTTCTCTTTCTGTTTGCATTAATATCTCTGAAACACAGTCACTTGTTCCATAGTACCACACGGCCTTGTCTCTGATACTGCTGGCGAGTCTCTGTCCGTCCAGACTCCGTCGCTCAACGAGACTCCAAAGGGCCGAAGCCCTCTCTTCTTGCTCACGCACCCTCCAGGGACCAAAGATGTTACAAGCACCATAATACCGAATGTCCGAAGACCGATCTTGCTCCTTGATAAAGTATAATTTCAACGCCAACCTGAAGCACTTGGGCCACTTCCTCGCCCAGTTCCGCGACCAGCAACAAAGCCACGGCCCCTGGAAAGTGCACTGCGACCTTGGAATGGTGCTTGGCCAGTGTTGCATCGCTGTTTATCGGCCAGTAGTTTTGAGAGGTGAGAGGGGCTGGATACTCGGCATATCTTTCGCAAGCTCTGGGTTTCCACTGCTCAATTTATTGTCGATAACAACCTCGTACCTTGCTCTGATCCAAAAGTCATTTCACCGAGGGGCGAAGTGTTCCATCTTGGATCAGGCACGTCGTCAACAGTATACCACAATCCGTCTCGCGCACGAGCGTATATGTCGTCGTATCCATACTGTTTTAGGCAGATTCCATTGGGGCGGTTGTGTCGAGGAAGGAAGCCACGGAACGTTGGCGTTCCGCCCGCCTGGGACGAGTTCCCCTCTGACTGATCCTCGAGCCTGGGCCAGAAAATGTTCCCTTCCTTCCAAACCCGACGGACCTTAACCTTCTCCCCATCTTTGACCACTTCTTCTATACCCAAGGCGCCAACAGCCTCCATGCGTTCAAGTACAGGTTTGAAATTGAACATGGTGTCTTTGATGGCATTGTTGGCGGCAATGTTCTTGGGCTGCTCGCACTTGCGGAAGTCGGTGAACTGGTTTGACTCGTTGTCGACGCGGAGTGCTAATCTTTCTGCGCCGGGTTTTGCTTACCATATCACATCTATTCTTAATAAGTTAGATTTAGCATACCACCTCGCTTCCTTTTAATTTATACGTTTAGATAGCATGATATAATAAACTTCATAATAACCAGGAATTACTTAAGTGTTAATCGAATAAATGCTAATAAAAGAAGTGCAAAGTATTTGCTTTAAATAAGAAAATATAATTTGACAGTTTAAATGCAAATATTCGCTGCTTAATATAAATTAATGAAAAATTATCACCATAATTTTAATTATATAAGCATAATAGAAATATTTCATTCTAATGTTTGATGTATAACCTGTTTTGTAACCTGCATATTAAATAGGTTATAACATTAAGTATTGGATTATAATCCGATGCAGTAGCCTCTAAGGCAGTAAATACTTGCACTTGCACTCAGCATTTGTTTCTGTGTTAAAGTGGCATACTTGATACCGCTCTTGTTAGCATAAACCCTTTGTATACTTAGGAATCCCCGGATTACTGCAATGCTCATTACACTATGCCAGTCCCTTTCCCATAGATAGTCTTTCTCCTCGATGACTCAACCAGCGTGCTATAATCTACTTAACATGTGACTTGCCCTGTTAATGTCTAGCATTACTACTTATACCATGCCTAATATTCCTGCAGGTTAGCTTATCAAGTAATACTCAATGCCAATATCGCGGGCTGCCTGGAGCCATGTGATGTGTACGGGCTTCCACGTATATGCGTACTACATTGACACTTAAGCATCCCCTCCGAATTTGGAAGTAACTCTACACTCACTTGATGGCACTCAAGCACAGATACCCTGTAACTAATCTACACATACAACTACACATTGACCGGTTCAAGTGCATAATACTTCGTACTCGCAAGATTTGAATGATTTCCTCGGGTACTAATTACAGGAGAGAACAAGGACACGGTGATTTAGAGAGTGGCTGCGGGGCAAGGAAACGTATTTACATGCAAACGCCTGATATCTGTGGACATCAGTCACGGGAAATAGCTACTCGTTTTAGTCGTTAAACATAACTGGGTTTCAGTTGAAAGTTGCAATGGCTACACAGGCGATGATACCGGGCATGCTTGTGTCGTTAATATATGCCTTTCTCGAGGCATGTTAGTCGCGTTTCACAGTTTCAGACAGCCTCTTTGAACCCAAGTTTGTGACAGGTACCAGTACATAATCTCGATGGGAACCTTGGAATGATCTCTTGAGACCGGATCAATTCTCTAGCTCTGAGTCAACCCTTCTTCTTCGCACTTTGACCCGCTCGTCATTGTACGGCACCTTGAGCCAGATGACAACTGTTAATTCCGGCCTGCGATCCAGGCACTCGACATCGTAATTGAGCACCATGTGAGCTACAAAGAGTCTAAGCTCATTCAACGCAAAGAAACGCCCCGGATAAGCAAACTTGCCAAAACCGAAGCCTAAGAAAGCATTGCCTAGAGTGACGGATGAAGAAGCCTTGCGTCGCGCTGAGTCATCCTTAGCACAGTCTGGATTGAAGTGCTCGAAAATATCGCGGTCGGCTCCAGGCTCTGTGAATCGCAGGGGGTTGAACCGGCGAGCATCTGCATAGATTGCATCATCCTTGTGGATCGGGTCCATTGGAACAGCAATAATAGTACCCTGTGGGACATTGACCTTGCCCTTGGGACCATCGAGGGAGATACCGTGAGGGTCCATGACCCGCCTGCCTCTCTGAGCACGGATGCGCATTCCTTTCGCAAGCTTGCAACAAGATCTTTAGACTGCTCACAGCCATAGAGGTCGAGAATCACGTTCTGGACTGTATAACTCGTGGAGTGAAGTAAAATATCGTTCACGTACAGTAGACGGCGAGCGATACGGACAGGATCGAGCTGCGTCACGTCTTTGGTTTCATAACATTTATGAATAATCCATTGCAAGCCATCGTCCTGCAAGCTCACTCATGTCAGACTTACAATTTATTAGGAAAAGGGCTCTAATTTGCATTTGAAGAACTTACCGGAGGCGTCCAGCAGAACGCAGCGTCAGCCCTGGCCCTGGCAGTGCTTTCCAACCGCTCTCTTATCAATGGAAGACAGAATTTGAGCACCCTACGGAACTTGTGCTCGCACAACCAACCCACCACTTTTCCTGAGACGGGCCTGAAAAAGTTTGGAGTAGCACCAATTGCCATGGCACCGACAAACATCGTCATGGCGTGGTCACGGAGGTTATTCAAAGAATTCGAGATTTCGGCCTTAGTTGCATCGCAAGGATTAGTTAGACTACCTTTATAGTTATGAGCACAGAGAGAAAGTGTGGAACGGCTAACAGAGAGGAGCATCACAGAATGCCCCGTTTGAGGCCCCTGCAATCAACCTCAAGCATGAGTCCCAGATCCGGAGCTGCTTCCAATTCTCCGTATCGACTCCCCATTGCCGTTGGAAACCACGAGCAAGTCCTGTAGCAATCGGCGGCGTAAGAACTTTCAACGCCAGTTTGCCTGGGCCAAGATACCGCCGAGGACGGGTCCCAGGGCAGCAGCCACGCCGGCCCAGCCGTTGACAATGCCGAGATAATTACCACGGTCGCGCAGAGGCACCAGGTCGCAGCAGACGATATCGATCAGGACATAGATGCCCCCGGCACCGACGCCCTGGACAGCCCGGCCGACGATGAAGGCGGCGGGGCTGTTGGCGCCGGCAGCAATGCCACTCCCGACGAGGAAGAAGACGATGGAGACCATGGTGGGAACCTTGCGGCCCAGGACATGACGAGAGGCTGCAGGACGGTCGATGCAAAGACGAACGTATTGCCGATCCAAACGTATTCAGCAGCGCCTCCCAGCTCCTCGGTGATGGTCGGTAGTGCTGTTGTAACGATCATGGTATTCAGGGCCGAGATGAAGGCGAGGAGGCTCAGCGCTACGATGACAACCCAGAACTGGAGCGAGTGCCCCCTGCGCGAGGGGGCCTGCTGGCCTCAGGAGGCGAACTCGGTGCCGCGCTGGTCACGTCCGCATCCGCACTATCGGCAGCTGTTGTTGCCGTCATGATACCGGCGTGCAGGTTCTCGCCATCGACGACCTTCGGATCGCCGGCCGTGTGCATGTTGATGCGGTAAGGCCTGGCAGCTGGGACAACAGGCAAGGATGCTCTGGTGTGCACGCTGTCTGGTTTGGTCAGGGAAGAGGAGGCGGGCGACAGAAAATGCCACGAACAGACGCAGTCTACACCGCGCCAGTCTCGGGTGACACTGTCACTCGTAGTCTAATGCGCGCTCTGGATATAAGGCAGGTCCAGGTAATTACGCTCCGACCACTTTCAGCCTCCACGGGCCATCTGTCGGCCCTCCGCGCCACCTCGATTGCGGGCAAATGTCTGAGACATACTCAAAAGTATGCAGTCAGCATAATACAACACGTAATAATTAGTTCATATGTCAAGTAGTTTTAGCCCCATAGGGTTAATTAATCTGCAGGCTGCCGCTCTCAAAAGGCACCCCCTCCCTCTCTGTGGCACAAACTGAGTGCAGTGGTTGCTGACAACGGGTTTACTACAGCTGTGGTTGGTTCTTTGTTCACCAAAAAATAACAAGAATGAGATCTGCGTACAACATCAATGCGACGAGAAGGCTGCCTGCACAAATTTTCAAGGTCTTGCCCCCATTTCTTCACGTTGTCAATTTCCCAGTCCTCTCACCTCTCACCTCTCTCATCTCTCTCTCTCTCTCTCACTCTCTCCCCAACCCCCACTAAACACTGGCCTGGAAGCCACTGCGTCTGCTTGTGTTATCACCACTTGACCTCGTTTGTCGACTGCCTACCTGCCTGTCTGCCTGTCATGGCCGACACCAGCGTCATCAATGCCTTGAAACAGGCCATCCCGGATGGTGTCTTCGCCCAACGCGGAGAGGATCTGTACGAGACGCTAAACGGATCATATCTCTCTGGATTCAAGAGCGATATCAAACCATCTTGGATTGTGCAGCCTCGGACCAGAGAGGACGTCGCCGCGTTCGTGAGGACAGTCAGCTCCTACTCGAGCAGCGTCGTATTTACTGTCCGCGGCGGAGGACAGCAGCCTGATCCTAGCTGTGCAAACGTCCAGGATGGTATCACTCTGGATCTCCGCCTTCTGACAGGAACCGATCTCGTCGATGGCATTGCCAGGATTGGGGCTGGGGAGCGATGGGGCACGGTCTACGAGAAGCTGGCTGCAGGCGGTCTCGCTGTTGCTGGCGGCAGATCTGCCAATAATGGCATCGGAGGCCTCGCCCTCGAGGGTTTATCTTTCTATACTCTCTCCTCCTTGCTCAGGCGGTCTGACTCTATCCCCAGGAGGGCTGTCATTCTTCTCCAGCTGTAAGGGCTTTATTTGCGATAACGTTATCAATTATGAGATTGTTCTGGCCTCGGGTGAGATTGTCAATGCAAACGCCCACGACCACGCCGATCTGTGGACGGCCCTCAAGGGCGCCGGGAACAATCTGGGCATCGTCACTCGCTATGATGTCCAGGCATTCATCCAGGGCCAGTTCTGGGGTGGTTTCGTCTTCTACTTTGCCCCGACTTTCCCGAGTCAGCTCCAGGCCCTTGTCCAGGTGCTGCACTACCCCGTCGAGAGCAAGAACACCCATCTCATGGTCAGCATTGGCTACTCAGCCCTGTTTGGTGGCGATATCATGTGCCTGAACCAGCCATACTATCTTGATGCGGTCGAGCATCCGCCTGTGCACACATCTTCAGCAAAAATGCAGCCGCAAATAAAAGCGCTGAACACCATGCGTCTGCAGACCCTCACGGAGGCGGCGACGGAGCAAGCAGGCGGAACTCAGAGCAGAGTGCGGCATGTGACAAACCGTATCTTATCAACATCATCACCATTATAAGGGCTAACCAGATCACAGGTGCGCTTATATGAACATCACTATCAAGGCTGATGTAGCTACGCTGTAGGCCGCGACAGATATCTATACGGGAGGCCTCGGCCCAGTCAAGTCCATTGCGGGTCTGACAGTCTCCTTCAACCTGCAGCCGTACCCAGCCTCCTTGATAGAGCGCTCAGAGGCGACTGGGGGCATCTCGTTGGGACTGAAGGTGGAATCAATCAAATCCCAAGAGCTTCCATTGAATTTTCGATATCCAGATCCAGCTTCCGCCCCTAGTGTCTAAGCATGTGGATGGGCATTGGCCACGGGCGCTTCTCGGCTCAACAAACAACAAAATAGATGGGGGCCGTTATGCAAAGGTTTTTTCTTGCTTTGCTCACGTCCGCAGCTAAGAGGCATAGGCCCAGTAAATTACTGGTGGAGAGAAAGACTAGGGGGGAAATAGCAAGAAAACAGGTCACCCATAGCATCAAGTAGACAGGTGTACTTCGTGTCTGCGACCACCCTCTTCCGGCGGAGCATTGCGCACTGTGCGAAAACCTGCATGCACTTCACACATGGATGTTTGTTGGGGGCCATGAACCTCATCACGGAGGTCCAACATCCTCTTCCGATTCTCTGATCCTACACAGCGTTGGTCTGGGTCGCCGCAAGGGATCGAGTGATTAGAAATGGCTCTTTATTGAACCGAACTTGCAATAGTCGCTTTATTCGGGTGTTAACTTGCTAATCAACTTGGTATGGCCACGGCTTCTCGGCTCGACCTCGGACGTGCAATAACACTCTGCTCCTTCGCACCAGGCGGAAAATTGAAATGAAATAACCGTCAGAGCCACGGGCGCGTTTGACTCGGATTGTTCTGGCACAACCTTTCGTGTTCTTCGTTTCACATAGTTCAACAAGTAACCTCAACATCACGGCTCAAAATGCGCAAGTCCCTCCTGATCCTTGCGATTCTGACCTCGCCACTTCGAGTCGTCTCGCATGGCTGGTCAATCATTGACATTAACCGAAACCAGAGCGAGGTAGTGAAGCGCGATGTGTGCATCGTGGGCGGGGGCGCGAGCGGAGCTCACGCTGCCGTATCACTGATGGACTTGAACAAGACCGTGATGGTCATCGAGCGGGAAGCCCAGCTTGGAGGTGCTACGCAGACCTACATTGACCCGAAGACCGGAAAGACTGTGGATATCGGCGTAGTCGTCTATCAACCTTTACAGTCGTTGAAGAATTTTTCGCCAAATTCCAAATCCCTCTCATCAACACTTCGACTGTCGACGTCAACGCGGCCGGGGCACCACCCAATCCTTCTTTGCCCGCTCCTTTGTTCAACACCATTCGGAAACATGCAGATTTTCGGACTGGGTCATCTGTAACTCAGATTGAGTACCCTGATACGGCGGATGCCTTGCAACGCATGGCTGCGGCAATGTCACAATATCCATACATATTGGAGGGCTACGATCTTCCTGATCCAGTTCCAGAGGATCTGTACTTATCTTACGGTGCCTGGATCGATAAGTACAATCTGTCGGCCGCGGTACCAACTGTGTACGCAATTGCACAGGGTACGGGAGACCTGCTTCAGATGCCCGCCATCTATGTCATGAAATACTTCAATCTGGGGGACATTAAGGCTCTGAGCCAAGGCTACCTCACATCAGCCAGGGGAAACAACTCGGAACTTTATTCTAAGGCCGCCGAGTACTTAGGGCCATCAAACATCCTGTACGAGTCCACGGTCATCTCCAGCAAGCGTCGAAACACAACATCGGGCCGTCCCGAGCTCCTCGTCTCTAGCCCCGATGAAGTCGGTCTCCGCCTTCTTTCATGTGGTCAGATCCTCCTCACTATCCCGCCCACTCTTTCCAATCTCGCCGGTTGGGATCTCACCCCAGAGGAGCACGCCGTCTTCGCGCAGTATCACATTGCAACTGGCTACTGGACAGGGCTGGTGCGTGGTATCGGCATGAATCAGACTATCAGCATCGACAATGCGGCCGCTACTACCCCGTACAACATCCCGGTGCTGCCAGCACTATATCAAGTCGCGCCAGTGGGCACGCTGAATGATTTTTGGTGGATCAAGCTTGGGGCAGACATACCGACGCTGACTGACGGACAAGTGCGAGCGTATGCGACGCGTGAGATTCAGAGAGTGCAAAAGGCTCAGGGCTTTGCTGTTACGGAGCCCGAGTGGGTTGTTCTCAAGTCGCATTCGCCGTTTCATCTGCAGGTCCCGTCAAAGGCTATTCGGAATGGTTTTTTGCGAACCTAACGGCATTGCAAGGAGCGTTGAATGGTACCATGTTCTATAGCGGTGCAGCGTTCCACACACATTACAGCTCTTTATTGTGGCAGTATAACCAAGATGTGGTAATTCCGAAAATGCTGTATTAAGTTGCTATTCATTATAAGAGTATCTAATCTAGAAGACTCTATACCGAGTCTGACATTCAAGCAGAACAGTCTACAATGCCGTAAAACCAAGCTCGACTCAGACCCAGAACAGTCAAACGCACTTAATTTCACCCCAAGACTCTCCTTGAATTAGCTAGATATATATTCAACACTTAGGAAAGCTCGAGATCCATATTACCATCTACAATAGAATCGATATCAGCTTTCCTCTATAGCAGCACAGCGTCTACTCTCTAGGAAGAGCAAAAAGGGTTGGGGTGAGAGAGATCTATCCCTGGCCAGGGTTCTGGCGGAGAATAAGGCATTGAAAGCACAGGTTGAGAGCTCACGGCCTAGAAAAAGAAGGAAGGTTGAGATAAGCCCGGATTCGCAGTTGCAAGCATTCAGGCTATATAGAGGGCTCAGAATGCAGGAAATCAAGACGAGGATACTCAGAATGAAGAGCTATGTCGAATTAGTTACTGGCGAGGAGGATTGCCTTGTGGTGGGTGAATAGGGCAGAAAAGTAGATAAAATCAATATGTGTATATATTGAGTGTGGCTGACCACGGTGGCCGGAGGGGAGGGTGAATGGTAGGGTGTGGTCTGAATTATGCTATTCAAAGGTATTCAGCTATATATATTATGAATCCGCCACAAGGAAAAAACCATTAATTGTAGAACTGCACAGAGCGTGATGAATCGTCAATGAGGACAATGGAACTGGTCTTGGAAGCAGATTGATGGCGTGTTGGTCTCACATTTGTCATGCACCAGATGAAATATATTGCTCCTCGACAAAAGACTTGCCTCATACGAATGTCACCGACTAAATCACTGAGTAACACATCTCTTGATTCTTGCATTCGGTATTTCCAGCGCATCGTTCCCTGTCATTCACCTAGTGACATACAATTTGAAATAAATGGGGATACCATATTATATTGGGATACTCTTTGACACTGCTCTTGTTAGCATAAACCTTTAAGGTACTTAAGAATATTCAGAACTGCAGTGCTTATTAGAATTAGGCAGAGTCATGTTGGAAGTACTGAAAAAACACTGTTTCTAAACAGTTATGTTGTGTGATCAAGACTGTGCTTTCTTTGAGAGAGCAAGGCTTTATGGCATGCTAACCAAGCTTGGAAATTATATTCTTATTATTAGCAAGTTTTAGAAATTGCATGAGCAGTGTCCATAACGAAGGGTTTTTTTTCGCTACAAAATATATGTCTTTGCTCCTAACTCCATCGTATTGCACTTATTCGGTGGATTATCTGCTTCAAACTAAGCCTAATGACTTCGTATATGATAGAAGCAAAATAGATATATTTCCAAAGCAGAGCTACGTTCACTAGCCTGAGATCCTAAGTCTTCTATAGAGCATTCTCTGAGGGGCTTGTATGTTAGTAAAGCTATATGAAAATTTCTGATATATTCTAGAATGTATAAAGGAATGAGCACTTCCAGAAGTCTGTTTTATGAAGCCACATTGTTGGTAGAAAAGAATGCAAGGCAGGTTTCGAGCCATACATTCCTTTTTCAATTCTTCCCAAACATTTATCTGTGGAAAACAAAGCTGGCCTTGCTTATTTCAAGAAAGAGCCTTGTTATTATCTCATGAAAGTAGTATCTAGCTATTTCTGACCTTGTTGTCAAGATCAATCTACCCTGTTTCACGGAATAGCTTCACTATTGTCTTATGACCCTTCTCTCTTGCCCAAATAGTAGTGTTCAGCTATTATTGTTCTCAGTGTTAACGTTAGCCCTGCCTTTGTTAGGAGCAGCTCTGCTATTGCTTCTTATGCATATTCTGAAGCTCAGGGCAACAGCATGCGATCTAACGTGTTCTTGGTATCAAGTCTAGCTGTGTTTTGTAGCATTCCCTGGGCTATCTGGTTAATTCCGAAAAACGCTTACAAATAAAAAGCACTTATTCGCTTTGGACATCTTTGGCTGTATCCCTTACTCGACCGCTGATTCCTTTGGGGCAACATCAATTGCAATATACAGAAGCTTCTATCTTCTCCCTTAATCCCAAAATAGCTAGATCTTCAAGGATTCCATCCATAGCTCTCTGTCTGTGATGACTCAAGTTGTATGCAGCATATCTGTAAAAGCTATGCAAGTGCAAATATTCTTCATAACTGCAATCTGTTATGTATACCGCAATCTTAAAAGCACTGAATAAAGATATATAATACAAGATCTTATGGTATTTGTCTCAGCTCAAGGAAATTACTTGATTTAGTCTGTTCGAAGTACTGCTATATTGTGTATTGAATCAAACGAACTAGCTCACTTTTCTTGTGAATTGTGATCCAACAACAGCATACCAATACTAAATTGGACATGCTCAAAGCATTTTCTCAATCCCATTTGGCCTCAACGACTTATATTGCTACGGCCTGTTGAAGCTCTGTTACGCTCCATAGCCTTATAACGTGACTGATCCAAGACAGAACTTCTTTTGCTAAATTCTGCCGATTCGGTCCCTACTCTTCGAATTGCCCCCTAACTACATTATATATGAGACCTTATATGAGACCTTATGCCTCGTCTCCAGCAGGAAGCTTAGCCAATGCTTGTCAAAAAGCTTTCGGGCTTAGCTCTAAGCAGTCATCGATAGAACTCAAATGGAGCTGAGCAAGGGGAAACCAAACGTGCTGCTAAACCGGCAACCGTTCCGTTTTATCCAACTTGTAACCCCAGCCCACTTTTCGTATCATATCATCTCTGTTGCAACAATAGATACGAAAAGAGTGCCGAAACTGGAAGCCTTTGTTTCCTATTTCGGGAGAGTGAGCATTGCAAAATTAGCACTCTATGGCGAAGTTGTGGAGCCTATGGCTCGCTGGGCGATGACAAATCGAGCAGTGCCATGCTCCAAATCTCGAACGATATGGACATTTCCAGAGATTTGGGCTTCTTTTTTTTCTTTTTTCTTTTTCTTTTGCTGACTTGAGCGTTTCTGTCACCTCACTGACCTTGTTCGCTCTCTGCCTTGAGCTTAAGGACTGAAGAGATGGGTCGCACGTGGACGGCGAAGCGTTCGTCGTATTCATCTGTGTCGAAATCGCCGCACCGCATCCGTGCATTACGCAGCCAAACCTCCCCGTTGTACGGATGTCGAGCATTGAACGCTGCGGGCACGAATCAGCGACGACCCTGATCATCTCTGGGGGCTTCGACCCAACAGTGACCAGTCGACTCAAACAACCCGCCTAAGATTATCATCGGCAAGGATATCGAAAACTACCATGCCATAAGCTATGGCCGCTGGCTTGGACCAGATGGAATATGCCTGCGCGAGGAACCTGGCGATGATAAGCGACATATCCTCATTCACTTCCCTGACGGTCCCCAGTATTATCCATTCGAGCTTGTGGAGATCAGTGCAGCCGATCTTCACGATTCAGCTGTCACTTTCGACAAGTGTGCATCTCTAGCCCAGGTGCCCATAAGTATCAAGGAGCCGTATCGTCGTCCTTGTCAGCACTGGGTCCAATCAACCAATCCAAGGTTAAAACCTAGCGCCCAAGAGTGCACCGAGAATATTGGTCGATGCATATCTAAGAAGCTACCGATGTACCTATGCGATGTCGACGCCTCTCTCTACTTCTGTCACTACCTAGTTAGTGAGGACGGCATCACCGCATTCCTTTGGAAGAAGTTCAAGATGTCGGGCCTGGAGCAGGTCTGCAAGCACAACTATCATGGGACATCCGGGACAGCATCATCTATGACCATGCCGGACAATTGATGGCTGACAAGATCACCACCGACGAACCACCTCCCCGCAAGAGACGCAGTCGATCGAAGCACGGTCCCCGCAGGGTTAAGAACAAATACCAGCGCCGCATCATCCACAAATTTGAGGGCGTCAACAAGGATGGAATACCTGTATATCGGACCTTCCATGATAGGTAATACGCTGTGCAGGACCTGATCGATAAGCTTCGTAGTCAGGATCTTGACATCATTACCGACCTAGATGAGGTGACTGAAGAGGCGCAAACGGGCGTCAATTCTGCTGCGCACATCCCCGGGCACCATATTAACGAGGACGGCGAGGAAGTCGCCGATGCTTGAGCGCCCCTCGCTCCAATGATTTATTGGTCTCAGTAATAGTATGTCACTGCATTTGACAGGGGGAGTCGCCCTCAGGCGTTTCGTCATGGAGTTTGCTAATAGCTCAAACATGACCGTGATCCATTTCCAATTTTCCGTATGGTTCTGGCTCTTCTCCCCTTTCAGTAGCAGCAATCGTTGCCACAGCTCAAAGCTTTCTCATCAGAGCTCCTAAATTTTTTCCATTCAGCTTTTTTTTATTCTTAAGCACGAAATATTTTTGCTAGCAGAGAGATTTGCCAGATAAAGTATAGCGCATTAGCCCAATCTTAAAATCTTTGGAAATAGGGATTTCGCCTGCTAGCATGTCGAATTCTATTACACGCCAGTATAGTGCCGCAGGCCACTTCGCCGGAACGTCGTTAATATTCGTCGGCATTGTCTACGTGACAGTAAGTTATCCTAGTCGTTTCCTCCGTATCTCTCCGCATCCCCCCCTTTGCCACTATCAACTCGTTTCTCTAGGTTGTAACCTCGAGAAGACGATGACATACAACCCTCGCCTGCGCAAGGACAATCTCCTGGTTGCGCCTATCTTCCAGGCCTCAGCGAACCACCCCACTCCTCAATATTTGGCATGCCTACTATTTCCAGTCAGTCACTATTTCCAATGATAATGGAGAGAACAACTCTTCCAACCATCTTTACCAGTGGTGCCAAGAGCATTACCTGGATTACGACAGCTTACAAAGCGCCCACAAGACTTTCAACTCTCTGCTGGACTTCGCCAAGTATGAGAAGCGTATGCAGCCTTAGAAGAAGATTCTTCCAGCCGCGAGTGAGACGTGGGAGAGCCCTCGCTTCTCTGAGATCATCATCAAGACTCTCCTGAGAGGTGGGTTCTTGCCCATCGCCGTCAAAGAGTCGCGGGGTGACGGGTATCGCACATTGGGTGAGCATCAATCTGGCCTTATTCACCCCGGCAGTGCTATTGCCAGTCGCGATTACGACTTCGTCATGTATGACAGTTTTGGAGGACCAGCAAGTCTTACTTCGTCAACGCTACAGGCATTGACTCGCGGTAGCTATTCCAGGGCCCGGTGGCATCAATCTACGTCAACTCGCTGCTAAGAATTACATCACCACGTCTGCGGCGTGGTTCCCCATCAAGCGACTTCAAGCTGCGAGGAGCAAGTTTGACAGGCCAAGCACAAGAGCACTAGGAATTGTTCGTTGAAATCAAAAGAGTGGTGAGGCTTCGACCGCTTGGCATAGAGAGAGAGGGCGGGGTGGGGGGTGGAGAGGCTTCGGCCGTTTGTTGTGGTGCGGTGAATTCGATTCGGATCATCGTATACATTTCATTGGAGTTTCCAAATCTCGAAACAAAAAAAACTCATGGCGAGCATGAAGTCATAAGTTCTATAGATGCCTGGTCGGAAAATGTGATAAGCATTCATATGCGAGTTATTCTTTTGCACCAGAAGAGAGGTAAAATGTAGCTTAGCAATGTCTCAGAGCATACTCACACCTCGCATCAGCATCAAGTCCTTCACGACTTTTCTCTCGGTCTATCTCACCCTTATTCTTTTGAGGTATTCATCCAACTACCACCACAACGTACGGGTAGACGCTTGAACAACCTTGAGGCCATTTCTTACTATGCGTGTAGAATCTTGATGAACGAGGAAGATCACTGATGCCCAAAGTCGCCAAGCTTGCTGGAAACCCAGAAGACACCCCGACAGGCTGTCACAAGTATGGTCCCAGCACTGTATAATTCGTTGAAAGGTAGTAAATCTAGCAAATTTGGATACAAGAAGTTCTCGCCATCATGATGTGGCATCCGCACCCTCGTGACTATCTCATGCCCGGGGAATAATTAATCACAAGAGCCCTTTACATCATCCGACTCGGCATAGCAAGTGCCCTGGCCATCAGCACAAGCAAAACCCTCGGTCGCAAGCTTCTGGCAGGCAGCCTGCCACGAGTCACCATCGATCTGGCTACCGGAGGCAGATGTGCAACGCCCGGAATCTGTGACGTAAGAGACGTCCTGCTCCGTGGTGGCGCATGGTCAGTCAGGAACGAGTCGTATGGGTATGTGTATGTGTACGCCAGACAACTCACCGCTGGGCGATCGGTTGCGTAAAATGAGCAGGCAGGGCTAGTGATACGCCAGTTGTAGCTGTCGCCGTTGTGGCAGGTGCAGCTATAGTGCATGTCCGCGAAACTAAAGGCCTTGGGTCAATAATGGAGACTATTTTTGGTTGGGGATCACAACGCTCACGAGACGCCGGCAAAGGCCGCGACCAGAGCAATATAGAAACGCATTATGTGTGATGGTTATGTAGTAATTCTCTGGGTCAAAGCAGAAAGTCTGAAATGGTCTCGAGTCAAAGAGATGGACCTCAAGGGAAGAAAAGAGAGTGTGTACGTAAGGTCAGGCTTGTTTGAGGCTGTGGGTGATTCAACGAATGTGAAGGGAGTTTCACTGAGGGATGGGCTGAATGCTTTCAAAACGGTTCCTTTGACGACTAGCTGGATGTCGATTTATACAATTGTCGGGCTCGTATGAAAGCGTCGACGGCATCAGACGACTCAGGTTCCCTGCGTCCTGAGAATAAACTTCTGCGCAGCCTCTGCCTGCAATAAACGGGACCCACCCGTTCTACGCAGGGCGCGAGAGATCTACCCTCTAAATGGAATCACATGCACAGGGCGGACACGGGCAGATGGAAAATCAGCAAGTACAGCAAAGTTCAAGATCAGGATCAGATAGATTCTGTATCTTGCTCTTCAGAAGACGGCCCTCCTTTAGCGCGCGCACGACCAAATACAGCAATCGCATGAATGCAGAACGCCTGCGCAGAAAGCATAAATGATTGCCGGTGGAGACCCTGCTTGGCTCAGCACGTAAAACTTGAATAGGATTCAGACCCAGGGTCAGACGTTGATCACACCCCATATTATGATGGTCGTCGTTGGTGGGTGACTGTTGAGCCGCTGCGCGGGGCCGATCATGTATACGAGATAGTCCCTGTGTAGTGAGAGCTTCTGGGCAGAGGTCCGCAGAGGTTCTCTGATCGTTGATCTGCCAGCCCCTGCATTGAAGGGTTTCAGGTTATCTTGGTTTGGGTGGAGGAATCGCTCGTGAAATTACAATCAGGCGCTGAGCCACAATTGAACGAGTCATGGGTGCACTGAACGAATCATTGCCATGCCAAGCGGTGGGCTTGACTTGATATCAAGAAAACTTCTGCATCCTTCAAGTACTTTCCCTCTGCATGAAACGGAATAACAAATCCTCAAATTTTAATCAATGCAAATTTTATATCTCTATTTTACTATGCAAATGTCGTCCAACGCCACTCAGTTTTCGGACGCCACATCTCACATTCAAGCTCCACGCCCCCTCTTTTTTTTCTTCTTCTTTTTCTTTTATTTGTTGATGATAATTAAGACGCCACGAACAACCATAGGCGTCTACAGAGACGCTAATATCACTGCTCGCCCGAATCTCTATAATGTCCAGCAATTATTTCGATGGAGATGGCAAGAGTGTTCGTAACTGTATCACTGCTTGTTGTTATTATCCCAAGACTGAAAGATGGGTTTGCTTGAGATATATTCGCTGCGGCCGCCCAAGGGCGCGCGCCCGAATCCGGCTTTAGTCACCGGGCAAGGCGGTCTCCCATATTGCCGCCGAGGACCGAGTGAAATGGATCTGCCGTACACCCGGTGTGTCAATACTAGATCTGGTCAGGACGCACTGTTGTTTGCGACTGTGACCTAGCCTGGAACGAAAATGCTGACCTAAACATGCCAAGAGAAAAGGCTCTCCTCAATTACATGATTGGAACGAGGCTGTGTTAAGAACACAGCCGGGCGCAGGAACACAACCGAGGAGTGGTGCGGGGCAGCCTGAAGACGAGGGAACACAAAAGTGCTCTCCATAATAGCTGAGTATAAAAGAGCATAGTGATGTCGTATGCCGTACTTCCACATATCTACACAGTAATTGTCTCCTAATAAGCTAGCTTAGTTCCTCTATGAGCAATGGTTATCTAAACCACAAGAAGCGCACAAGCGTCATCTAATTGACAAGACGTTTACCATTTTTTTTTCTTCATTAGTGACTGCTTAAGTGTTGAAGTACGTAATTAATCGAGAAAATATTAGCTTGATAGTGTAGCTCTCCGTCCTCCGCTAGTTGAATCTATCTTTACCAACCTGTGATTGGGGGTTGTTTCAGTAGCTACCCTACTGTTTGCATGTGAAATGTTGCAGGTGAGCAGGTGCTTGGTCGTTTAGCTTGTAATATAAGAAGCTGCCTCTTCTTGGGCATATCCACAGCCCGCGAGGTTTATCTCATTCGCGTCACCTTCTTCCTACTTTCTCCCTCGCATAGAAATCCCTTGGGCGAAAGCGTGAGAAAGAAAGCCATGATTTTTTACCATCTTAGCTACCCTTTCTTCCGTTGCCGTCGGCAAAGTGGTGCCCGAAACCCTTCCTTTTCCACGACCGGCGACGGGGCCGTGGTAACGCCGTCACCTCCTGATCTACCACCGGCATACACGGAGGTCCACCCAGCATTGGACCCTTCCCATGTCAAGCTGGACCCACTCATCGCAGCATCCTGGCACAATTAGCAACAAAGCCCGCTCCACCGTCTCCCGGACGCCGTCCTCATTAGGATCATCCACATGCTCGACGGCAACGCAGACGTGGAGTGCCTCCGCCGCGCGGAAACGCACCTTGTGCCAAACCCCCAACATGGGTCCTTCAGGTGGCCGCGCTTCCGCTCTATATCCCGCACCGGCCACAGCGAGGAGGTCCGCCTCTAGCATGAGGGTTGCGGCGGCCCGTGGCATGCAGACGACCGCCCCGACCTGCTGCGCAGACTCCAGATAGATGCGTATTGCTCTGGATGCCTCGCGACTGCCGGCGACGAGGAGCACTGGAAGCATCGGGTGGAGCGGCTGCGCAGGCCTCTCCACTGCTCCAAATGCGAGACCGATCATCCGGCCTGCCTCTTCAACGCGGCGGACCGAGGCGCCAGTAGCGGAGGACGGAGGTAGTGTATCGCCCACGAGGGGTTTCTTCGGATCTGCGACCACAATAAGGGGATGGTGTACCTTTCCGACGTGTAAGAGAAGAGCTGTAGCACCGGGGCGGCTATCGCGAGGATATCGAACTGCAGTGCCCGGACCCCCGCCACGTTCCAGCTTGTGAGGATACTAGGTCTGGTGGAGCTCCAACGCTGTCACGGCAACGAGAGGCCATGTCTGCATCTCTGTTACGTACGATTCTTGTCCATTGGTTCCGAGCGGAATGTCAGCGACGAATGGTATCAATCGCTCGATCCAGACTCACATGATCTGACGTTCGATGAGGAGGGTTTCGAGATATACTGGTGCCGCCAGCGACGTTGTCGTAATTATCACAAACACGGCCCGAGGTTCGACAGAATCTTGAACGACAGTCGGTGGTTGCTCTAAGAATCGTGGTTTCTCTGAAGTAATTACTGTCAGCTCAGCAGATGCAGAGCTACCGATCATGGTGACCTCCAAATTCCAACCTCTAATCCCTCACATCCTTCGCCCTCCCATATGAATTATTAGTGACAGTTACTAGCCGCTGCTGACCGTCATTAGCCGTTGAACAGCCGTTACTGGCAGTCAAAGATGGTCCGGAATGATACACACTGCCTGGGGATAGCGATCACTCGTCAGATACGGAGATGAGGATGGAGGGCGCCAGAGGGCTACCAAACGGCTTCTTGACATTGGAATATATGCCCCCCGGTCCCCCCCTCCACCAAACGGCCGAAGCCTCCTTCCCACTCTCCCCCCACTATCCACCAGATGGCCGAAGGCCCTCTCCATCACCGCCGGCCTCTCTTCGTTCTTGTCCTTGCTCTCAATCAGATTCATCTCCGGCATGTAAGCCCAGGTGCCCACGTCTTAATGAGGTGTTTTGGTATCCGCAGTGGCGGCGACGGCCTGGGTATCTCCTCCTCCTCCTCCTTGCTCTCCTGCTCCTCCTATAATTTGATTAGGAAACTGGTATCGGGTAACTAAATTGATCACGTATCAAGAAAGAAAGGGACCTTTCAATTTAAATAAATCGTGCACGATCATATAAATAAAAATATTTCACCAGCCAAACTTGTTGTTTTAGTCTCTGTCTGGCCTGTGCTTTGATCATACTTCAAGGTGACAAGCAGTGCGATCTTTTACGCTGCTGGTCCTGCCTCGGTCGGTTGGTGGCGACATCGACTGAGACGAGATGATTGATATCCTCGTATGCGGAAGAGACAAGGTCATAGAGGAGATGTCTTGGCTCATGACCAGCGTCGAGGTGATAAGTTGTTCTGGAATTACTGACATCAGTCTGCAATGATAATGTTCAGGAACAGAACATTGTCTTTTCTATGAGGGAAAAGAAAAACAAAATCCACGTCTTTGTATACCCATTCATCTGTGCATCATGCTCATGTATTACAGGATTATCCCCATCCTATTTTCCCGGCCCGTTCTTGTCTGTAGCGGTTAGATATGCAATTAATTGTAGGGGCCGTATCCTAGCAATGTCATTATGTTTGAAAGTAGCCGCAACAATGTTAGAACGGCCGGTATTCTTAGCAGTTCCAGGACATCAACCTGATTTTGAACCTTTTGAATTTCCGTCTCCTTGACCACCGCCTCCCCAGACACTGAGTTCTCTTGTTCGGACTCCACAAGTGTGCCCACTGTACTCGGCGCGGGTTCAGAGTCCAGCCCAGGAATGATTCCGATGAAGGCGCCCTGTCGTTGCGCAAGCTCGCTTAAGACGCTTCTTAAATCTTCTATCGTTGGAGCATTGGTGATATCGAGTGAAGAAACGTCTGCGCGTTGTGCAGAGAAAAGCATCTGAGGTTCATTGGCACCCAGAAGTGGATGCTCGGCGCCTGGAAGGTTCTGAGGGCTCCCCACCGGCCTATTCGTGAATGTCTCTTGGCTGGGTAGCCCTGATTGGATTTGGTCCGACTCGTGCACCACTGGGCGGATAGTGGTCCCGGAAATCACGTCTGGTATCTCGATGGGAATCTCTTCCAGGTTTTCCATCTCCATGGCCCGGGGAAGACTTCGGGCCAGCATGTCCAGACTCTTCGTATAGCGCGTGTAATCCTCAAAGTCCAACTCTGTTGTGATCCTAGAGCCCTTGCTATTGTCGGCGCCGAACTTGAATTTCGACCGGACCTGCTGATTCCAACTCTCCAACTTGCCGTCTATATCCACCTTCATCAAGAATGGCTGTCCGGAGTGTTCAAATGCGAAGGCTGTCCTGATTGTGCTGCTGTGGAATGATTGTCTCTCGAGCTCGTTCTCGCTCAGATCCCATCGCAAGGTCTTGTAAACCCACGTATCCTTGCCAGGCAGGAGCTGTCCATTGAACGACCACCGCGCTTGATGCTGGAAAGATGTCTCCGACTCAAAGCCTACCCCGCCCCCCTCCATTGCCCAGCACATTCATCTCAGGGATAAATTTCTTCTTTTTTTGAGTTCTAGACGTCTTCATCTGGCCCCCAAGCTCTCTGGGGCCATACCAAGACGTAATCTGCACTGGACATCCAGACTCGTGTAGGTGTCGCCCATATCTGCGGTAGCTGACGGAAGGGTCGGTGTCATCCAGAGTAACACTGACGGTCGCGTTCTTGACCCTGCACCCTTGAGGAGGACCAAAGTTGAGATTAAGGTATATAATCCCGGCAGGATATTTCTTGTCACCAAGGACGCCCCAGTGAGATTTTTTGAATAGGAACTCGCAGTCGATGGTCATCTTTCCAAGGGCTTTAGATCCTATGCTGGCATGTTCCGAGGACTGGTTGCCAAACTCGCGAAACGTTCCGCATCTCCCATACCGGCTTATGGGTGCACTAGACAGTCGAGGCCGTGGGGTTTCGGATTTCATGTTGCCAATCGTGAAGTATTTCTGTTCTCTTTTGTTTTCTTTGGAGGAGGAAGCGGTGCCAAAGCGAGATGAAAGGATGATGGTCAAGGCAAAGTCGTGGTTGTGTCAAAGTGTGTAAGATGGAACAGGAGGGTGATCACCGAGATGCTCTCACCGAGATGCTCTCCATCTAGCGCCAGTGGGCTAGCTCATCTTGTGCGGTTTTTTTTTTGGGGGGGGGGGGGTTTGATGACAACGCATGGAAGAGGCTATGCCATGGGCTCCCATGGACTCGCGCGAACCACTACGAAGAGCCCACCAATCATATGTGTCCTCCAAACACACTTTGAGGCTGCAGGTGATGAAAAGGTCCGCTGCTGGGATTCATTAGGGAGGTGGCTGCTTACGTTGCGTGCTGATCCTGGCTGTGCTGAGTTAATAGTTCTGTGCTAATATGCAGTAAGACGTCGGAGCGAGGGAGCCTGATCTGAGTCCCACATTGCTGAGGCTCAGCTGGTGATGGACTACCAGTAAAATTACCAAATATTAGTCGACTCCTTCACATTCTCCTGTCTTCAAAGTCTTCCTTCCTCCCAGAAATCCCTACATGCTCTTCTTTCTTACACAATGTTGAGGCAGCGACGAGGCCCGTCCTTGGCCGAAAATCGCTCCAGCTACGGACACCCGCTACCCGCTACTTTGTACACTGAAAATCGTGAACCAGACTCACTACCGCCAACAGTGGTCCGAAAAGAGTAAGCGCTTGAGCCAGAGGATAAAGATGAGAGTGAACATGGGTTAACTTATAGCAGAATCACACCTCAACCCGAGAATGGACGAAAGATTATGACACCCAGATCACAGCGCAACCATTTGGCGGCTACCATGAGGCACAACGATCATCCGAGTGAGAAGAAATATCTGTCGAGTGGATTCAACTCAAATCCTGCCCTTGATGAAGCAGAAGAAATGCCCTACCACCATGGAAGTCATAACAGGAGACACCATTTTCCAAGTGTGTCACAGGAAGTGTCAAACCCGGCAGACCCCTCGAGAGAATCCGTCGTATCATACAGATCTGCAACTGTAGACGGAGACGATTTCATCTACGAGGTACACAAAGAACTCGAGCTCATACCAGATATCGAAGATGAGCTCGAGGAGTTCAGCCGACTGACGCGCATGGGAGAGTTTCAAAAAGCTAAGATCTATTTCACCAATTACTTGAGAGAGCACATAGACGATCCCTTTGTCTTTGTTCATTATGCAGAAATGCTTCTGGAGGCAGGCGACTTCAGTTCAATTGTCCAGTTGGACAATCACGCTCAAAATGTGTTTTCCTCGTACACCAGCCAGTCGCAAAGTCTTTATTTCAACTGGAAGATCATTTACTGGACTGCGTTCAGTTCAAACCAGCAAGAAATGCGAAAAATTTTCGCTGAGATCCGGGAGGCACGGCTGCTCCTGGTTATTTCTGAAGACCTCGATTCCACAAAGGTGAGCTGAATAAAATTTCTCAAGTCTCGCGGGCTCACATTATTCCT
Organism: Celoporthe dispersa; assembly: GCA_016584495.1. Lineage (NCBI taxonomy): Eukaryota > Fungi > Ascomycota > Sordariomycetes > Diaporthales > Cryphonectriaceae > Celoporthe > Celoporthe dispersa. The sequence goes on from WAID01000010.1 coordinate 536,596, forward strand.
TGAAACCAAGTCACCACCTGCGATCTCGTCCCCCCCCCCCTTTTTTTTTCTTTCTCCTCTTTCATTTTAGTGTTTGTTCCTCACCTCCACCCTTCTTTCCTGTTTCCCTCGTCATAATCACATCCTTATTTTTACTAAAATTTCCCGATGATGCTTACGCTGACATACCAAAGATACGAATCCTCTCCCTCCTAATTCGCCTGATCTCCACTCACGGATACTTGCTCTCGCCCCTCAATTTACCTCAGAACCCTACTGATTGGACAAACTGGAGAGCTACATATCGGCAGCTCCTCAAGGAGAATAGGGTCTGGGACTTTAGAGACATCTTGGTGGCCTTCTGTACATGGGCACGCCCCCAGTGGGTTGTTTCTTCCGGGATTTTCTTTCACAGTGACGACCCCACAGCGTTCTTCCAACGCCTACATGATGACTGGCTGACGGATGAGGCCGATGCGTCCGTTCACTTCGCCCTATTGGAGATATCCTCTTTGCTAGCGATAAGAGCCATGACCTACGATCGATCCGTGCCATTCTCTAGCGCTGCGATTCTCTTCGCCAAACCTATCAGCGAGACCGTGTTAGAGGAATACCCCGACCAAGCGATTACGAGGCCGTTTGTGTACTGGATTTTGGCAACGGCGACGGAAGAATTGTTCATCCAGACTGAAGCTCAATTTTCCCGATCTCAGCACGAGCCACTCGGCCCCGGTTTGTGGATCATCCCGAAGAGGTTGGGATGTGGCACTCCTTACTATATGCCGATCAGATCCGATAACCCTGGATGGAGAACGCTCGAAATGCCAAAAACCACCAAGAGAGCATTAGAAATGGCCTTGAGTGTTGCCAGATTCCTGGGAGACTATTCATTGCAAGTTTCCTGTCTTCAAGAGCTCATTGACTGGTCAACAAGCCCAGCCTCGTTGTTCGACGAAGTGTCCCGGATCCAAGATCAGAAACAAGGTGACTTGTATGGTCACCTTGGGACTTGCCTCTCGCAATTTTTAATCTGCGAGACCGAAGAGTCGAAGAGGCTACTTAGGGGGAAGCTCGCTGCTTTCGGCTTTTGGGAGGGTTGGGAGTATTTACCAACCAACCATATTCTCAATTTGGCTACGCGAGATGTACTGCTCATGGCACTATCGGATGAGGATATAACAGCCTTTGATACATCCATCCACGCCGCGCTACGGTTTTTTCATTGCCTCCCTGAATCTGTTCGGCAGAAGATCAACCATTATGCCAAAGTAGGAACAGATAGAGGCCCAGAACCTAATTTGGGCCGAGGGCTCGATATTGTCGACCTTGGTCACAGCCGATATGAGGATGAGATTGATATCATTGATCGGCGCAGGCAATCAAACCTCAGCGAGAAAGGATCTCGTGAGCGGCTGCGAACGCAGCCAAGAGACGACGGGGGTTCAAGAGAACTCAACAACAAGAGGCCCGCGCAAGCGAGCGATCGCATTTATGCCAAGGATGGTATTGCTCCAGCAGAAGTTGATAACGCCAGGTTGGCCAGATCAAGATTGGCCGGTCGATCTCATAGACCCCAGGAGTGGTTGCTGCACACTACGGTGCGCCCAGAGAGGTCGAAAGTCAGAATAGCACCAGCAGAAATCCCAGACAAAGGTCGAGTCCCGATACAAGACGATGCTGGAGGCGAAGTACCAGATAAGGCATTCGCTACTCAGCGACTTTTTCGAACCACGAAGACAGCAAATCCAATCCATTCGATCTCATTGGAGAGAAAGCCTTCAAAGAGGGAGCTCCGGCTTGATCCTGAGGCCTCCGGCAGAAGGGGTTCTATAGAGGGTCAAGCAATTGTACAGATCGGTTTAGAGAAGAAGCAAGTTCCGAGTACGTCGATAGGGGAACAGGCTGTAATATCAACAAATCGGTCTATAAGCCAACATGCGAACCGTGGACGCATGCGCAAAAGGGCAGCTAGCTTTGATCTGGAGGCATTGGATTACTATAAAAACCCAGCAAAGTAAACATCGTTTTTGGGTATAATTTATTATAAATTATTTGCACATACTTTCGACATTCCACCCTAAATTATTGTCGACTCCAGCTTCCCCGCACTTCAGCCACATGTTTGATAACCGGAAATGACTACAGACTTTATCTGTATTCTCCTAAAGATTGAATATACTTATATTTGCTAGCAGCCATCAACCCTTCTCTCAATCCTGGTAATACACGTTTTATAACCAGCCGATCCGATATAATTTTCTTGGACTTTCATCCATTTCTAACTGTTTTACAGAAAGGAGCAACACAAACAGAGTTTATATGAATATCTTATGACCCTAACTTATTATAAAATCATGTTCTCTATTATATATACGGCTAGACTTGCTCCGCTGTAATAACATTGTGATGCATGCTCCACTATAGTGATATATTTTTGTTTATATGATCGTGTACGATCTATTTAAATCGATACGTACCTTTCTTTCTTGATATATGATTAATGTGGTTTACTCGATACCTATTTTCCAAATGAATTATAAGCAAGATCCCAACCCTGTCTCAGGTCACTTGTCCAGCCTACGTTGTCAGCGGATGGGGTGACCACGGCACACATACTAGCGGTACCCTCAATGGCTTCAAACAGATCAGTTCAAAGCAGAAGTACCTCGAAATACACAGTTACCAAAAGTAAGTCCTGCATCGTGTCCTCCGTTGGCGTTTATATTTTGTTTATTGAGTCTGAGATTAAATCAGATGGGAGTATGCTGTTTCCGAAGAATCTCTCGCCCGGCAAAAGGCCTTATACGACACCTTGACAAATCAACCGAAGTCCAATTTTGGCCACCTATCCGTTACGCCATGCGCGAGGCATTCTATGTCTCCCAGTGGCGATACGCCAGCCACTTCCCGTTCCTGAGACGAACTATCGACGACTACTTCCCACCTCTTCGAAAGGCCTGTCCGACATCCACCAGAGCGTGGAGGAATCACTATCGTACGATGCAATCGAGGGAGAAACCGCCTTTGAACTTCCAATTCTCGAATCCCTCGAAATAGCTGGGCACGCGAAGCTTCGTTTGTGGGTCGAAGCGAAAGATGCCGAGAATATGGACCTCCACATCACCTTGAGGAAGATCGATTCTAATGGACAGGTCGTCAAGTTCCCCTGGCTGACTATCGCCGATGACGGACCCATTGCTTTCGGCTGGCTCCACGCCCTCGAAGGGAGCTCGATGACACTCGCTCGACAGACATTATCTCGTATCACTCTCACACTCGAGATCTGCTGCTCCAATTAGGTGATATGGTACCTCTCGGCATTGAAATGCAACCTACTTCATGTCGATTCCGGCCTGAAGATCGCCTCCAGGTCGTAATTTCTGGTCATGACTACGGCAACTACCCACCAACGATACCTATTGCCAGGCATACTCAGTCGGTGAACAAGGGAACGCATGTTGTTCACTTTGGTGGAAAGTATGGCATTTACCTATAACTGCCGGTAATTCCACCTGTGCGGCAGTCTATGGTTTGCTACGGCCGGACTGTGAAGACGATCATGGCTATGAATCGTGTCAATGGTTGGTTAGATGAAAAGATTTTGCAAGAATGGACGGGAATCCATGCAAACATGACCAAGAACTCAGTGAAATTATCCCATTTTTGAGAGCTTATACTCAAGTGGTAGCAGTGCCAAGGAGTAGCTCAATGGGTGGGTTTTGACGGTTGTGCTATTATGGGATGGTCCTCGCCACGCAAGATTCACGCTTCATCCAAGGAGCCAGTCTACAAAGCATCAGCTGGTCAACACGTCTTCGCGGATGCTGCACACAAAGGGTCTCTATCCCAAAAGTTTGGAGAGATGATACTTGATCCTATCAAGTACGAAACGGGTAGCAGCGACGCTATTGTTGTCGTGGTCTTCCTGCCTCGTAACTATGCCAAACTGCCTCTCGGGAACTCTGTGAGCGACGACGATCTCGAACGTCGCCTAGAGACACTCGGCAGAGTTGGTGCTGGATCGGGCCTCTTGCGCTTCGTCATTAATCGCGATGTAACTTCCGAGAACCCGAAAGAGTTTTTCGACGGGACACATGTCAAGAATGGTGACTGGGAATGTATTGCTGCAGTTTGAGCAGTATTGGTTTTGGAACCAAGCAGAGGCCTCAGACTTTTGGCAGGGCACAGCGGGGCAAGAGAACTTGAACAGGGTGCCGGACGCTTTCGACTTAAAGTCGATATTTACCATCAGCGAGGAAGAGAATCGTGTTTTCAGCAAGGTTGCGGATCTCTAATGCGTATAAACGATTCAAATTATAGTAACATATAGCTTTCTTAGACATTTGACGTATTATGCACCGAATTATCTCAACAACTTAAAAAAGATGTGCCTACGTCAATATGACGCCTGTCTCTTATGGGGAGAAATAGCGATTTGAGCACCAAAATGATTTACACAATGCTAACGATGTTTATGGGCAGAAAATATTGCGCGTTTTAGCCAGACCAATGTGGACCTGGACCTCTTCATGCGGACTGCAATCCTTCCTACAATTATTCTTCAAGTCGTGTGAAGCCTGTGATCTGCCGCACTTGCACTTCGGGTGTTGCGGATCCTTATAAAAAACAAAAGTCTTCGCCCATGGCATCGGAACTAGGAAAGATGCCTCGCACCTCTCATGTGAACCGAAACCATACAATCGTGCTGTTTCACAAACCAAGAACACCGTGCAGGGAGCTTATGTCCCTCCCTAATTGGACCAACTAGGCTCAAGTCGAATTTCCTAACCAGGTGAGGAATGACTTTGGAGATTTCCAGCAGACTGATATTCTTGCCAATGCAGGTACGTGATCCCAGCCCAAATGGCATAAGCAGTGCGTTCATTTCACGCAATTTCTCATCTGGCGCGTCGATCCACCTGTAAATTAGGAGCTAAAGATCAGTGACCATCAAACAGATAAGACATCGGTTCAACCATGCTTTCCACAGAGACGAAAGCCACATTCAAGCTGCCACAGTGATAACACGTACCTCTCCGGCCGAAAGGCATCGGCATCGAAACCCCAGACTTCCTGATTGCGGTGTGCCACCCAAGAATTCAGTCCGACATTTGATCCGGCCGGGAAATACGTCCCGCATAGGGTGACGCCACCTGCTGGGACTTCCCTCCAGAGAGGCAGTCCCGTAGCGGGATGCAGACGAAGAGCCTCCTTCAAGACGGCCTGCAGGTAGGGGAGTTGCTGCGTCTCTTGGAACGTCGGAGGATCGCTCAACCGACATTCAGTATACGCCTCGTCGAGCTCCGCACGCAGCTTGGTCAGTATGTCCGGTCGCGACAAGATCTCGAATAACGCCGCGGTGAGCGTTATCGACGTCGTGTCGCTGCCTGCAAAAATGTTCGACGAGCACGCGCCTATTACTAGAAGGTCTGGGTCGACGCCTCCACGCAGCTTACTGCCTGGGCTGTCCGCCATTGCCAGCAGCTTGGAACAAAAGTCTGGTGGTGCCTGCATCTGCCGCAGAGTCCCGGAATCTTTGTCAAGCCCGTGTAGTAGATTCTTCTTGGCCTCGTTGATGCAGACTGTGGCGAACTCGAGCAGCTTGTTGGTGCCCTTGCTCATCCGGGACGCCAACCAGGCATGTGCGGGTAGAATAGCAGGAAACAGTCCGACAACTTGAGAGACTTCAAGAATGCCACCAAGGGTGGCTATGAGGCCGTTCACGTCTTTTTTGGAGTCCATGAAGCCGAAGGGTCGTGAAAACTAATAGGCTGAGCGTAAGCAGAACCAGACATGAGCCATTCTATCGTAAGGTTTTGACCTCACCGTTATGGATCCGATCACATCAAATGCATAATACTGAAACCACCTTCTCATATCAAGGCTCCCTCCGATTTTACCGCAGTTGGCCAGCTCTTTACACAGCGCTTCGATGCAGTCGTTCACATAGGGCTCGTACCCGACTAGAGTAGACATGGAATAGAGGTTGGCATAGCGTCGACGTGCGGCACTGTGTTGCTCGATATCTCTTTGTGCGAAGAGATTAACATCAATCAGCTCGTGAGGGACCCCCCACACTCTGTACCAATCGGACTTTATGAAATGTGTGCCATGACCATAGATGATCTTGGCTGCTTCTGAATCATCGATGCTGTAGTACTCGGGGCCAACTCGAACGATTTTGCCTAGGAGAAAAGCGTAAAAAAATTCAGTCTCGACAGAAGTCAACCCAAGCCCATTAATCGTGATGCCATTCGTACCATAATTCTTATGCAGTTCAATGTTATCCTGGTGAAAATTGCCCTTCACCATTATATACGCCTGCCACAGGTTTGTGAACCTCGCAGGCCATGGACCCGGTGCATAGGGGTATTTTTTCCATTGTCGAAATAAGGACAGAGCGTAGAACGATATAGAGAAAGAGAACACCAGGCCTACGGCCGTGCGTGGTAGCAGCAGCTCGAGCATACTTGGCCAAGGATTTGAATCAAAGACAATGTAAGAAATGATAAGTCGCAGTGTCTCCCGTTCTTAGCAATAATGTTCTCAACAATCTTATAATCAGTACCAAGTCTAATCCTGTCTCCGGAGTTTTTAACGTAAATTGCTCGGCGCACCCCAACGGCAGCGGCGTTAGTCGGTGTCACGCCGGAATCCGTATATTCCTTGATCCCAGGTGTTTCCTATTTTTAAGCTTTGCGCGATTCATCTTGTGCAAAGTTTCGGTAGCATGGAGCACCTATGAGTCATCAGTATGGCCAAAAGAGGTCTCTTGAGCTGCAGATCTGGTAAGCGATCCATTTCAACGGACTGACTTTAAGGTTGACAGCCCCTGGCAGCATAAGCTGTTTGACCTCTGAAACCCCACTGGTAGACGGTCATTGTCAAGGAATGTGTATGCGCGCCTTGGAAAAGATCGTTTTTATGAAGACACATGAAAATAAAATCAAAAACATAATGAGTCTCTTAGATGACTTCGAAAACGTCCTCCTTGTCGCTAACCACAAGCCCTCCACTCCCCGCTGCTTTTGCCCTCCTTGCTCTGACCTTGTCCGTGCCGTCCTTTTAAATTAAGCTATTGACATAGCAACCTCCCGCAAATAAATGCTTTGTTTTTTTCTCTTCATCGCTAGCTTTCTCTCCACTAGCAAGAGGCCTCAGCATTAGAGGAACCGGCATCCTGTAGACAACGCTTAAGGTATCCCCAAATATCGCTGCTGCCGGAGCGCTCGCCCTGTATATAATGGTTAACCAAGTGTCTTTTCCTGCTTCGAGCTACATCCATCTAAAGCTCCCGCGCTTTCTGAATTGCGCAGTCTCCTAATCTGATGAGCTCCGTGATGAAGTCCTCCACCAATTTCATGTGCAGACTCTCTTTAGGGGTCAGCCTTCGTGTACGCATCTTCTTAATGAGCTCAGGCGCCGTCTCCAGGAGTTCGAGGTCATCCTGGGCTTGAGGATCACGGGGTTTAAGCAGGATATTACAGAAGAGTGTCAGGATCGCCGTCATCGGGTAGAAAAGCACCATCCTAAAGCAGATCAGCATCAGTAAAGGTAGGATGGCAGGCAGGCCGTGCCAAAATAACACAATAACTGCGACTCACCAGAAAGACCCCCCGAGCAACGAGTGGACCGCGGCTCGCAGGTACAACAGTGTTGATCGACTGGCCTGAACAGTCAATTCCAGGCTCGATCCGACGCCATCCATGTCACCCATGCCGCCGTCTCCAACATTTGCCCATGCTTTGCACCTGCTTGTCGCTCGGTGTATCGTTGCCATCAGGTAGTAGTACTCAAAGTGGACGATGATGGAATGCATCCTCTTAGGCGGGGTCATGTCGCTAGGAGATTTTTGTGAGTCTCCAGCATGTAGGCCTACAGACTGTATCAAGCTCGGTCGCCACTCCTTGTTGACGGACATACGCCAGTTCTCGAGCTCGTTGTCTAGCTCACGGACGTCTCGTAGGAGCTCAGCGTCTGACTTGCGAAGGGACCTGGCCGAGTATAGGAGCTTGCCGGCTTTCGCCTTGATAAGACTGAGCTTGAGGTTTCCCGGTACAAACAGCGAGGAGGTCTCGGAGTCGTCCATTAACATAGGGTCAGCGTCCCACTGTGCCGTAAGAATGTCATCGTAATTATAGGGCAAGGATATATCGCAATAGTCGTCTTCAAGACACGGAGGCTGTCCCGTACGTAATGATATGTCTTTGTCAAAGGTATAGCACAGCCAAAACAGTCTGCGCAGGTGGTTTTGTGCTCCGTAGCTGTCACGGCCACTCCCATCGGTGCGGGTAGGACACAACACATGGGCACCGAGCATATAACTGAGACGACAGGCACAGGAGATGTGTACAGATGCCAGCTGCGTGTGGCCGGAAAACTTATGGTAGATGCCCTACTTACCATATTAGTGAGAAGTAGGACCAAATGCTCTCGTATCCGGAGAACTTACCAGCATCAACGCGATTTGAAGACTTGTGACGGTGGACTGGAGGAGGATTCGGGGCATCAGCTGTTGCGCTTTTGCAACGCATAGCTCGCCGTCGACCGGCACGTCCTCTATACTTCCCTCGAAGAAATGGAGGATGCCGATGAAGGAGAGCACACAAGCCTGGGCATCCAAGACCTCAACTGACTCGGTGGTTTCGGGTTGTGAGTATGCAAGATCAATTGTCTCTTGGAAAGACGCGATTGGAACGATCGGGAATACAAGTCTCAGTGTTGTCGTCTTGAACAGCTGAAAGTACACGTCGGCAACCTTGCGTTGAGGCAACCCAAGGCTGAATATAGGCGCGATGGCAGCTTGGTTCGCAACATGGTGCTGGTTCTGCCACAGCGGTGCGACTAGAGATGGGAAAGCAGGCTTGGTCCCAGTCCTCTCCTGGATCCATTTACGGCCGTCGTGAGAGAAAAGAGGGATACCTTGGAAGGAATTGATGTCACCAAGCTGGTACCCGGCGAAATGAAGTTTTCCAAACGAGGCGTCAGGGGAGGGATCCGGTGACGAGGCTGAGGACGACGCGTGGTCAATGTGCGATGATGTCAAGCTAGCAGAGGATCTGCCACCAGCTGGCTGGCCTCGAGACGACCTTGAACTTGAAGACGCAGGGTCGGCCGACTGCAAGGACCGCCGGTCGCCGACGGCATGAGACACGAGCTCTTCTAGGCGTTCTAGCCTTTGGGTCAGCTCGTTCTTGCCATCATTGGCCCTAGCGCAGAAGAGTTCATTAGCTGCTCAGCCTTGCGGTGAGATTTCCACACCGGCGTATAATCACTAGGGGGGTCGGCTGGAGGTGAAGAACGTGTTCAGTGGGTGATGGAGGTGTCCAGGAGACAAATCTGTCCAATGGCGACTCACCTTTTTCTGTTGGATGCCCTGGGCTTCCTCAGCTTCATTGGTCGTGCATAGGTGCAGGCTATCCCGTGGTGCGAGCACCAATTGCAATGGGGAGTGTCACCATCGCAATGGATCTAACCAGCATCCGAACCAGTTCGTGTTAGCCTTTCCAAGAAGGGTTGTCTGTTGCCTCCTGCGACTTTGGAGTTGAAAAGGCCCTACCTTTCGCTTATAGCAAGAATCGCACGCACGCTTCTTTAATCCAGTTGTCCTTGCAGACACAGTTGGAAGCGACCCCGTCATGGGGAGATCAGGCTTTCCGCTCCCGCACATTCGTACCATACCCGGAAAGCACGCAGCGCCGTATCTCCTCAATAGCTAGGACTTGAATTTATCAGAAATTGGACGTTGGAGGACGAAACAAAAGTGGAACTAGAGGACCTGGGCACGGTCGAGGGACGACGTCTCACCGTCATTGGTTCGTTAAGTAAGCAGGGCCAGGAAAGTGCTGTATAGTCACCGCTGAGTAAGCGGAGCCGGCTGTAAATCTTTGGACATCTGGCTCCGCTTACTCAGCGGAACGTGAGCCGAACTTGTTTAGAGTGTTTTTCTTGTGTGGAGCAGAGATCCGCAGAGGCATCAACCACCTCTTGCGGATTTATGAAGCCGAGAGGACAAATCCGCGCGGAGCTGAGGGCAAAGTGATCGTTCACAGGCGGTGGCAGCTCTATAGTCTCAGATTCTTTTCATGCTGCACAAACGTTCCCTGATAGCTCATGAAGCCAGGGGTTCAGCCGGGACAAGTAACTGGATAAAGGCGTCAAGGCCGAGACCCCATAATGATAATGATGATTGTTGTGAGCAATATCCAGCTTTAGTAACCTTGTCGCTAGACTGGCTAGTAGTGGCCCACTCATGTACGTACGCCCAAGACATGCGGCTCATATCTACCATTTGGCATTCCGACCCTCCCGGCTTTTGAACTAGCCTTACACCTCAGACGGACCCCATATCCCCATATTGATCGTGATAGGCAGAATATGAGACGACACCGCATCTCGGTGTAGTGTTCAGCTATCGGACCGCGACGAGGCCCTCGGGACTCTTATTCGTCCGAACAGCGCCGGTTTACCTGGCGCTCTGTCTCGAAACGATGTTCAACCTTGGCCATTCACTCAGTTGGGCTTGGTGTCTTTACGGTCTAGTAATTATACGAAATGACATCTCAGCCCTATCCTTTCCTGTGGATACCCCTCGCGCGATCTTCTGTTGGTCTGCTCGGCTCCGCCGCCAGCGAAGACTACGCATAGTTCAAATATTCCGGGCTCCGATGTACATATTTATATTTGACGGAGTCGTCAGTCCCTCCAGAAAGTTTATAATTATATATGAATATTCTGGCCAGGTTGCTCCCCTCCCCCCTCACCCGGTTCGCATACCGTCCTTCCTGAGTTCCGTCTCCTATCCCACCCCGATACACGACCTTAGAATTTTCGATTAGAGTGCACATTGTTTAGTCACCCTAACTACAGCCGCACACTCCAGACGGTAGCTGAAAATGGACAGTCGAACCCTGGCGCCTGGCGCCAGTGAGACTCAATATGTGGCGGAGAAACCATCCCAGGCCCAAGAGACAACTTCCCTTCACAACGAAGACTGGGAGCTGCGACCGGAGGTGGTGGCCTTCCAAGAGCGGGAGCAACGCTCGGGAGCACCAGGGCGAGGACTTGGAGTAACATGGAACAATCTCAACGTCCAGGTCGTCAGTGCCGATGCCGCGATCCACGAGAACGTCGGGTCCCAGTTCAACATTCCCAGGCTTTTGCAGCAATCTCGCCACAAGCCGCCGCTAAAGACCATCCTCGATGACAGCCATGGCTGTGTCAAACCGGGAGAAATGTTGTTGGTTCTGGGCAGGCCGGGATCTGGCTGCACGACGCTGCTGAACGTTCTCTCTAATCGCAGGGCCGGGTTCCAGTCTATCACTGGCGACGTCCGCTACGGCTCGATGACCGCGGAAGAAGCGAAGAGATTCCGAGGCCAGATCGTCATGAACAATGAGGAGGAATTGTTCTTTCCCACTCTGACGGTGGGCCAGACGCTGGACTTTGCTACGCGGCTAAAGATTCCGGCCAAGTTACCCGAGGGCGTCTCCTCAGCCGAGGAGTACCGGAAAGAACAACGAGACTTTTCTTCTCCGATCCATGCGCATTGACCATACCCATGACACCAAGGTAGGCAACGAATTCGTTCGCGGTGTGTCCGGTGGAGAGCGGAAGAGAGTCTCCATCATCGAGACCTTGGCCACGCGCGGCTCCGTTTTTTGCTGGGACAACAGCACTCGAGGCCTTGATGCGAGCACGTAAGTTCTTTCCTTGCTATCATGCCCAGAATCTCTCATCGAGCCGCCTCCGTTGACATGGCATGCTGTATTCAGTGCTTTGGAGTATGCCAAGTCCATCCGGGCCATGACAGATGTGCTGGGCCTCTCATCCATCGTGACTCTATATCAGGCTGGTAACGGCATCTACAATCTCTTTGACAAGGTTTTGGTCCTGGACTCTGGCAAAGAAATCTTCTATGGCCCGCTGCAGGAGGCCAGGCCTTTCATGCAGGACCTGGGCTTCGTCTGTGCCGATGGTGCAAATGTAGCAGACTACCTCACGGGTGTTACCGTCCCTACCGAGCGCAAAAGTCAGGCCTGAAATGATGGATTTCTTTTCCACGCAGCGCTACCGCGCTTACGTCCGAATATCAAAAATCGCCCATCTATACTCGCATGATCTCAGAGTACGATTACCCGGACAGCCAGGTCGCCAAGGCCAACACAAAACAGCTGCAGCAGGGTGTGGCCAGGGAGAAGTACCACCGGCTCCCCTGGCGGCAGCCCCTTGACCGTCGGGTTTGTGGACCAGGTAATAGCCTGCGTCAAGCGACAATACCAGATCGTCTGGGGCGACAAAGCGACCTTTCTCATCAAGCAGATCTCGACGCTTTTCCAGGCGCTAATTACCGGCTCCCTGTTCTACAACGCCCCCGACGACTCCGCCGGCCTGTTCATTAAGGCTGGAGCCCTCTTTTTCTCACTCCTCTTCAACTCGCTGCTCGCCATGGCTGAGGTCACCGAGTCCTTCAGCGGTCGTCCTGTTCTTATCAAGCACAAGAACTTTGCCTTCTTCCACCCCGCCGCTTTCTGCATCGCACAGATCGCTGCGGACATCCCACTCCTTCTGATCCAGATTTCAGTCTTCTCTCTTGTCCTTTACTTTATGGTCGGCCTAACCATGACCGTTGGCGCTTTCTTCACTTATTGGATTCTTGTCTTCGCTGTCACGATGGTATGTCCACAATTTTATAAATAAACCTAAATTACTACTGACGGTACTTGAACAGTGTATGACATCTCTATTCCGGGCCATCGGTGCGGCCTTTTCCACTTTTGACGGAGCATCTAAGCTTTCTGGTCTTGTTGTTATGTCCAGCGTGATGGTGGGTCTCTCCACCACTCAGTCGACATGCAACACTACATTATACGCATAGAATTCTGACCAACCATCCTTGACCATAGTACACGGGCTATATGATCCAGAAGCCCGAAATGCATCCCTGGTTTGTTTGGATCTTCTGGATCGACCCTCTAGCATACGGCTTCGACGCTCTGCTATCAAACGAATTTCACAGCAAACACATCGACTGTGTAAGCAACAACCTTGTGCCCTCCGGTGCAGGCTACGACGAGACCTACGCCTCGTGCGCAGGCATTGGTGGTGTCGTACAGGGACAGACGTTTGTTACCGGCGACAAGTACTTGGCATCGCTCTCGTACAGTCACGCCCATCTGTGGAGAAATTTTGGTATTGTCTGGGCCTGGTGGGTTTTGTTTGTTGCCATCACCATCTTCTGCACCTCGCGCTGGAAATCTTCCTCCGAGACTGGCCCATCTCTACTCATCCCAAGGGAGAGGGCCAAGGTTGCCAGGGCACTTCAGGTAGACGCCGAGGCCCAGAGCATCGAGAAGGACGCTGCCACCACCACTGGATACCTCAGTGGCGATGAGACAGCAGTGGAGACCAGTGGTCGTCAGATGAGCATTGATAAGCACCTCGTCCGCAACACATCCGTGTTCACATGGAAGCATCTCTCGTATACAGTCAACACACCGCACGGGCATCGTCAGCTGCTCGATAATGTCCAGGGATGGGTGAAGCCAGGGATGTTGGGAGCGCTCATGGGTTCTTCAGGGGCTGGAAAAACGACTTTGCTGGATGTGCTTGCGCAGCGCAAGACTGACGGCACAATTCGCGGGTCCATTCTTGTGGACGGACGTGAGCTGCCAGTATCCTTCCAGCGGTCTGCGGGTTACTGCGAGCAGCTCGATGTACACGAGCCCTTCTCAACAGTCCGGGAGGCCCTCGAGTTCTCTGCCTTGTTGCGACAGCCCCGCCACATTCCTCGTGGGGAGAAGCTCAAGTACGTCGACACGATCATCGAGCTCCTCGAACTTCATGACCTGGCAGATACTCTGATTGGACAGGTGGGTGCAGGACTGAGTGTTGAGCAGAGAAAGCGTGTAACGATCGGAGTGGAACTCGTCTCCAAACCGAGCATCCTGATCTTCCTGGATGAGCCCACCTCAGGCCTGGACGGCCAGTCAGCCTACAACACTGTTCGCTTCCTCCGTAAGCTGGCCGATGTTGGTCAAGCTGTTCTCGTAACCATCCATCAGCCTTCAGCTCAGCTCTTTGCTCAGTTCGACACGCTGCTTCTGCTCGCCAAGGGAGGCAAGACGGTCTACTTTGGCGACATTGGCGAAAATGGGGCAGTTGTCAAGGACTATTTCTCTCGATACGGCGCTGCATGTCCAGACGAGGCAAACCCTGCTGAGCATATGATTGATGTCGTATCGGGTCATCTCTCTCAGGGTCGTGACTGGAACCAGGTCTGGCTGGATTCCCCCGAGCATGCAGCAGTCACCAAGGAACTTGACCAGATCATTGCCGACGCCCAGGCGGGCCCACCAGGCACACTAGACGACGGCCACGAGTTCGCCATGCCCCTCTGGGAGCAGGTCAAGATCGTAACAAACCGGATGAACACAGCGCTGTGGCGCAACACCGACTACATCAACAATAAGTTCGCTCTCCACGTCTCTAATGCGCTGTTCAACGGATTCTCCTTCTGGATGATTGGCGACTCCATCACCGACCTGCAGCTGCGCCTCTTCACCATCTTTAACTTTGTCTTTGTGGCCCCTGGTGTCATCAACCAGCTGCAGCCACTCTTCATCGAGCGCCGCGATATCTTTGAGGCACGCGAGAACAAGTCCAAGACGTACTCGTGGTTTGCCTTCGTCACGGGTCTGGTTATCTCCGAGTTTCCCTACCTTTGCATCTGTGCTGTGCTCTATTTTGTCTGCTGGTACTACACCGTGGGCTTTCCCTCCGAGTCGACCCGGGCGGGCGGCACCTTTTTGTCATGCTCATGTACGAGTTCGTGTACACAGGCATCGGCCAGTTCATCGCAGCGTACGCACCCAACGCCATATTCGCCTCGCTGGCAAATCCAGTGATCATCGGCACACTGGTCTCGTTTTGTGGCGTTCTGGTACCGTACGGCTCCATCAATGTCTTTTGGCGGTACTGGATGTACTGGCTAAACCCCTTCAACTACCTCATGGGCAGCATGCTGGTCTTTGATGTCTGGGACACCGACGTCGACTGCAAGAAGACCGAGTTGGCCATTTTCGACCCCCCAACGGGACAACCTGTGAGGCGTACCTGGCGGACTACATGAAGGGCAGCGGGATCCTGAGTAACCTTCTGAACCCGAGCGCCACGAGCGGGTGTGAAGTATGCCAATACCGCGACGGTAGTGGCTACCTCGAGACCCTGAATTTGAAGTCCTACTCCTACGCCTGGCGGGATGCGGGGATCGTGGTTTTGTTCGCATTTTCCAGCTATGCCTTAGTCTACGCGCTGATGAAGCTGAGGACCAAGATGAGCAAGAGGGCTGAAGAGTAGAGACAAGAAAGTAAGCTTTCCTACATGTACATAATTTTTTCTTAGAGAGAGGGGGCGGGGGGCATTTTTTTCTTTAGACTAAGGCTAACCTACTACGTGGGAGTAAGGAGCGGAATTTCGCGATTTAATTCGAAATACAAAAATTGGCGACGACCTCGTCGCCAAAGGCTTCAAGGAGAATAGACTAGATATTTCAATGTCAGTACCATCAATGAAATCAATACCAATAGTTGGAGGAGGGCGACGGTAGCCTAGTAGAGTTTCAGCCAGTTTTGATCCTACCGTTTCTTGGAAGTAATCTCACCTGATCTTGACTCGTTTATGGTCATTGCTGAGCTGCAGAAAGGCGGCAATGCATACAATATGATCCTGACTACGTGCTCTCATATCCATCGAATATATATGTGTGAGGACGAGAAGCCCAAAGTAGAGACCCTGATTCATCCATAACCTGGTAAGCCCGGTTTGTTTGTTTGTTTGTTCTATTTAACGCCAGGTGAAGAAGAAGCGTAGCTATCTTCCTTAGAGACCTCCCGAGGGATATGAGGCGCGCTGAGCTAAGCTATGGGTTATTTCAAGAAAACAGCTTATTACTTATCCAGCAACTCGTTGAGTCATAGTGGAAGTCGTCAAGCTTGAACAAACCGTGGAAATGCCTTCACACAGCGTGCCCGAAGATACGCTCACAGCCTCTTGTTCATTGGCCTCCGCCGCGTCAGCATCCGAACATGCCAAACCTCTAAGGACTTTTTCTCTTCCCGTATCTAATAGCGCACTCGATGGCTTCTATGCTTCACCAGCTATTCTTCAGGGATCCAGTTATGCCGTGGACGTACACGCCCCTGGGGACCCAAGACAAGGGCTCGGGCTTTACCAACCTTGGCGCAAGACGACATCATTGGCTATGCGGTTACTATACCGTATAACGTTGTCATGATATCAGCCGTCCACGATGTGACGGAGGAGGGCTGCATTATTGGAGCTATAACACCGTCATTTTGCGTAAGGGGTCAGATGGGAACAAGAGGTACATTGGTACCAACACGAACTGCATAGGTGTCAGGGAAGCCTTCGTGCAAACTTTCCCGACTGGGAAGCCTTGACTAATTATTGGGGGTGCCTGCATAGGCCGCGCAGCGGTTTCTACTTTCTGGAGGTGATTAGGGGTTAGCGAGATCTACATAGTGAAAAGACACGAGAGCGAAGTTATCGCGATCATTGGGTTGTTCCGAGCAGTCAGATTTATTGGCGATATCGTATGGGTGGGCTCGGAGGGCTTGGCAGGCGAGCTTGATACACCAGTGGTGGCTGTCGGCAGGGCTCCTGATTTCCTAGCTGTGGAGGAAGGCGAAAAGCTGGAGAAGAGGGTCAAAACGGTATTCTTGAACAAACAAGAAAAAGGTCTTCATTTTGGCAATGTGCTATCAGCCAAACTCAAGGACGGCCTTCTTCAACGAAGCGGTGAAGGCTGGATGGGCAGTGTTGCCAGGGCCTGAATTTATGGTTTACCAAGGCGTTGTTGCCCAGCAGACTCTATGGGCCTAGCTTCTATAGGATAAATTCGAGGTTATCGAGGTGAAAACATCTCATCAAAAGGGCGTTGCATGAACATGTGTAATAGTCTCCGAGAATATGTCTTATAAGCTTGAGTCAATTTTCGTGGCCGCCGACTTTTCTTTCAGTCAGCAGCTGGCTAGCAATGCTAACTCAAGCTCGAGTTCTTTTCGATTGAAAACGGGCACTGCTGATACACAATATCAGCCATTTGGACCCTAGGGTTGCTATGGAAAAAAAGAAAAGATACAAAAAAAAAGGGGCGAAAATGCTACATCACACCACTCGGTACCGCCGTAGCAACCATGTGGTGTTACAGTAGGGGGATTACGTAACGGCGCTCCGTAGTCCCTGATCAGATAGACTTCCGCTGGTCTGTGTCACTTCTCAAATATCTCCTTCAGGAAGTCCCAAAGACTTCTTTCCTCCTACGCGCAATCCTCGTCATGGCGCCTACCGAGACCAAACCCCGGATTCTCCTCATCTCACTGGAGCTTCAGCCCTTCTTCGACGAGCAATACGCGCCCCTCATCGACGCCCTCAGCGACAAAGTAACCATCCAGCGCGCCAAGACTGCCGACCCAGCTATCCGCAAACTCAGCGAGGCCGAGTCGGCACCCCTCGCCGCCGTCCTTATCACCGACGGTGCCCTTGCCAACCAAAAAAAAGACAGGCAAACGTGTCTGGGATGCGGTGCTTGCCTACGTGCAACGCGGCGGCACCGCGGTCGTTATGGGCCACTTTTCTTCGTTCGTGAAGTCGCTTAACATCAAGCCCTTCTTTGAGCAAGCCGGGCTGCCCTGGGAGGCGGGCAATTACTACCGCACGACGACGGTGCTGAATCGTAATGCTGTAGCGGAAATGGCAATGGCAGTGGACAAGTTACCACAGAGCTACAGTCAAAAGGCACTTGCCGTCAAGAATGTTGCGCCACAGCATGTGTGGTATGCTTCCAGCCCGGACTCTGTCATTGAGTCGGCCGTTTTTGCACCCACGAACGCTTATACGCCGGGCCAGGCGGCTGTTGCTCTGGCGAGTGTCGGGGAGGGGATATTGGGGTATCTGGGGGACGTCAATTCTGAGGTCGAGTCGAATGCCGTAGTATTGGCTATGTGTGGGCTGTTGTGAGCAGGGTGGGCATGTCGTAGGTTGCTACTTTACGGTGCATGTGTCGTTAGCCCGGATCCGGATGAGGGGAGATTGGATGACTTAAAATGGACGAGCATGTATCAAATGACATGAGAGATGGACTTATTTGGCCACTTGAGGACTGAAGACCAGGATCCCGTTATTGCGAGGGGAAGGGGGAACAGCGAAAGCCACTTTATAGAGCGGGGGCTGTGCTGCTGCCTGCAACTTGCATCCGCCTCAGCAGGCCATACCGCCTAGTGAGGAGAGTGTGAGCTGTGTCTGCAATTTTATTTTATCCTTTATGCACAGGCCCTCTCCATGTACCAGGCTAGGCGCCCAGAACTTTTTACGAAAGTTTTCGGAGTTACAGAATGTTTCATTCTCACTGTGGCAAGTAGGTGTGAGCTTTTCAGATCGCGCTTTATGTTCTTTTAAGACGGCAGGTGTTGAAACGACTGCTTCTCTTCCATCTGTACTGCTATCAACCAAATTAGAACCAGTGTTGACTCATGAACTTTACGCGTGTTCTATTGCGGAAGTGGACACCAAGGGCAAGAATATTGTGGCTATGCTGCTGACTGCATGTTGCATTTTGCATCAGCCCTTATTAGCTTCGTCGTTGCCGCATTAGATTTTCTTGTTCAGCTGAAGTATGATATGACTAAAATCTCTTCATTGATGTTGTAGTACTTCGCAAATGGAAATAGACGCGTTTTGATATCATTTCCTCCACCCTCTCGCTTGCTTTCTCACACAGTCCACAGTCTGGGTATCTAAAATTGCATTCGTTGTTATCAGAAACCGAAGGAACTTCAGCAACTCGCGCCAAGGTTTGCTTCCTTCTAGGCCTTGGTAATATTAAAAAAAAAAAGACTCGTCCATTCGCCGCGCAGTTTCCTGTGGAGAGACTGCCATACCTACGGCTGTAGACCATTCGTACATTCCTAGTCGCTGAGAGCCGTCACTCCTTTCCCTTGTTGCATAATTGTCGTCATTCTAGTACATTAGTTTCGAGGCCCTTCGCCACAGTAATCATAAATATAACTACCGGCTTCCACGAAAGCGATGCGTCCTCGATGCCTTGCGCTACGGTCGAAAGAATAACCTGACAAAATTGATTGTTTAGGAGTTCTGCTCGAGCAAAACGATATGTAATATGGCGACAAATCATTCACCTGTTTAGTGGTTAAGCATTTGCCTACATAGATCCATCTTCATACTGTTTCTATGCGTATACTTCTGAGCTTGTCGTCATCTGGTCGGGGCTGTGTGAGAGCTGTTGTCAGAGCCTTAGAGCGCTTGTGCAAGATGGAGAGAGATAGAGGAGAATCATGTCGCAACGAGGCTCCCGTAGACCGCCCCGCCGAGGTTACATGGCGTCGTAAGTGCTGCATGAAAGGCACGCGCTAAATCACAATCTGATACTCACAGCTGCATTTATTGTCCAGTCGATTGTATTTGGCCCTTGGTCTAGTTCCATCGGGTCTACTAAGCAAGCGTTCGATTTTATTACCGATGTACCGACGCCTGTCAACAAGGATGCTCCGGATGATCTGACCCTAGCACACTGCAGAACGGGAGTACAGGATCATTTGGGGGCGGCGGAGGGGGTGGCACAGCCGGTGGCACAGCCGGTGGCACAAAGCTATAGCGAGGATGAATATTAATATGGGCTGTCTAGTCCCAGGCAGTTCGGCGGAGCGCCTTGACCGTAGAAGAAGCTTAACCTAGATCGCTTACAATGGAGACGACGCCATCATCGCCTGGCCCTCGATTTAATGATAACGGAGCTCTGCCGTTGCTTCCAACACCAGGCACAAAGAGCCCAGTGCCAGTTGAACGAAATGTCCATCCAGACCTTGTCGAGAAGGACAACTTGAAGAGGCGCCGATCGACCAGGAATCCAGGCAGCTGGCGTTGGACGTTTGAGACCACCCTGCTGATCTTGAGCATAATCTCACTGATTGCCGTTATCATTTTGTTGGCGTTCGAGGATGGAACACCCTTGGAGTCCTGGAGATTCTACTTTTCGCTTAATACAGTCGTCTCTGTCTTGGGCACGGTGTCTCGCGCTTCGCTCGCATCGGCTGTTGGCTCCTGCCTAGCCCAAGAAAAAATGGAATTGGTTCCAGAAGAGACAAGATCATCTATACATGTTCGACCGGATTGATAATGCCAGCCGTGGGTCTCTTGGGAGCTTCAAGCTCCTCTTCTGGGCAAAGTTCCAGTAAGCATATCAACTTTCACGTCCTCCGACGGGCCCACCAATCAGTCACTTACACGAATGTGCAATTAGTCACTGGGCCTCCCTGGGAGCAGCCATCATCGTCATCCTGCTCGCTTATGACCCTTTCATTCAGGCCGTAGTCGAGAGCTCCGGTCGTCTGGACGCACAGACTGAATCAGTCAGTGCTGCAATCGGTTCGGCTACAGAGCTCGACGTCGGCCTCCTTTCTTCAGACTCTGGCGGTCTTGAGACTGAAGAGTATAATGTCACCAGCAATGGAAGACATGACACCTGTAGAATTACAGGTGTCGGCGAATGGTCCACTCAGCCAAACCTGGGGCTGGTTGCTAGCGTGTATGACGGCTTCTACAACCAGAGTATGTCGACAACCCGCACAGCCACATTTACCTGCTCAACGGGAAATTGTACCTGGTCACCTTACGCATCTCTTGCCGTGTGCGCCTCATGCCGGGACGTCACTTCGCACATCACTGTCTCCAGTCGTTCTTCCACCGAGAGCATCGGCAACACAGCAACCTCGGGCATACTGACCACACTTGCCCTGCCCTTAAACAATATCAGCAACTGGGCATATGTTACTTCAGAAAGCGCTACTGGCAAAGCCCGCCGGAGTGGACAGGATATTACCGCCCCAACTTCTACGGTGATGTCTGCTAGGGGGACCATCAATGGATCTGCATTGATTTCATTTCGCAATTCCACCACGTTTCTGCTTGGGTTCTCGGTCTTCAACGTCGCCGAGGGATTTCTGAATGGTAGCGTCCCCTGGAATGCCTCAAATCCGACGGCGACGGAGTGCGGACTAGAGCTTTGTACAAACATATACAAGTCCGAAGTCAAACTAGGAAACCTGACGGAACAAGTCCTCCACTCATCTACCAGCCGCAATATGTCTTCCTTAGCGCCGTCAGATGGATGGATGCAAGGAAACATCACAGAGTGCACGCGATATTGGAACGACTTGAATAACAACGCCCTCCTCTATGACTATCCCTCACCAAGCATGAGCATCCCGCGAACTAATCTGCAACTTCTGCTGCCAGGCGTGGAAACGTCAGGGTACAATCTATCGGCCAATAGCACGATGAACTTCTCGATTTCCGATCGTACACTAAAGAGTACGCTCGCATGGATGAGATCGGCATTCACCGAGACAGATCTCGTCTGGTATGAAGCAGTGGAGGATGGCTTGCTAAATTTCTATCCAGACACAGCTTTCTGGACCCAGTCGCCCATAGCTATCTCGCTTACCAACCGTTCTACCTTGAGCCAGACGTTCAACAGCGTATCAGATAGTATGACTGTGTGGATGCGGAACCTGGGTTTTGCTCAGCAGCCCATAGTCGGGGCGACCTCGTTGTGGGTTTTGCATATCCAGGTCCGGTGGCCATTTCTAGCTTTACCTATTGTCACTACACTAGCTGGATGTATCTTCTGCTTCGCCATCATTCTCGAGACTAAAAAACTTAGGATGGAGCCTTGGAGAGGAAGTTGTTTGGCCATCATGACTTACGGCATTGGCGACGATATCAGAAGAAGTCTACAACATGCGGAGAGTTTGGATACAGCAGGGAGGCAGACGCAGGTCAAAATGTGTGAGACTGATGAAGCGACGATGTGCTTAGAACGAACTCCAGGACCTGTGGTTCCGGAAGGAAGACTCAGGCAGATGAGTTATGATTCTCTGATCCTGGATGACTAGAGAAAGAAATGCTAGCCTAGATTCTATGTAAATAATCAGGCTTTCTCTCTAAGCCTTGTGGGCTTTCATACAGATTCAGCCTCATACTTCTGACTTCTTTGATTGACACCTTGGCTCAATAGACATGCAGACATATTATACAGGTGCTGAGTATTTTTGTCTTTATGTGTTTCTTTGTTGGGAATTTTTCAAGTCCAACCTAGGTGCTCGATGTCCTAGTTCAGGATAATCATCGTCAAAATGCTGATAAGTTTCCTAACCGCAAGGGGTATCCTGTCAACCAAGTTATTTCATTCTCAAGAATAGGGCGGAGGAGGCATGTTTTGTGACCAGCGAATTTGGACAAAGTTGTCGACATTATAAGTGAATTTGGTCTCATATCTAGAGCATGTAATACAGATGATTGATGCTACACCACTTTGTTTTTACTACCACTCGCATTCCAAACTGTTCATAAGTATATGAACCATCATAGGTCTTCTCATGAATCTGGATTCGTCGCAAGATGTTTGACCAGCCACATCTACACACCTTGCCTTGCCTACTTAGGATCTAGCCACGCTGTCGCAGACTGGTGAAAGCAGGCTTCAATACATAACAGCCCCACGTACATCAGTATCTTTTTAAGTACTTCATTCTCAGGACCCAAGCTTATTTACGGTACTTAAAAAACTAAGGTTCCTCTTCCCAGAAGCAAAAATCAAAAATGATCGTCTTATACGAAATTATGGGCCGACCTTGCAATGTACAGCGTAGTTAAGTATGGCTGGAAACTGTGGGCGCTGTCGATTTTCTTGCCATTCAAAATCGTCAGATACCGCGTTTCTTTGGGTGGCTGGCTGGCATCGAGTAATCAGAGACACAGTTGATCGCAGAAAACAAAGTAATAATGTAAGCTGGATAGTCCCTAGATGCATGAATACTTACAGTGTGTCTTGTAAGTACTGATAAGGAGTTGTAGAGCGATGCTCAAGACACATACCGATACCAGCCTCTGCCTCCTGGTGACTACGTTAGGGTGGTATATCTGGAACCCAGCGAACTAAACGATCCGATATCCGGAAGCTTGAAGACTGTGTCTTCGAATGCATCGATGACTAGTACGAAGCGCTCTCTTATGTCTAGGGGGACAAAGACAGGAATCTCTCATAAATCCTACTCGATAATAGTGTCAGCTGCTTCCGCGTGCAGCCCAACTTGCACGCCGCCCTCCGCGCGTTGCGACTCGAAATGCACGTCCGAAGAATCTGGGTAGACGCGTTATGCATCAGTCAAGAGGACACTAGCGAGAGAGGCCATCAGGTCTCATTGATGTCCAAAGTGTACTCCCGAGCTCACACCGTCCTTGTCGACTTCGGCACCCCGACAGCAGCGGATGAGCAGCTTTCAGAGATGGGTATCGAGGTTCTATCTTTCCTCGCGGGCGACGCAACCTTCGACGACGCCGCGCTATGGAACCGCCCGTCCTGGGCCGAAGTTGCTGCCGCGCTGCAAAGCGTCCTGAAGCTACCCTACTTCACACGCAACAGAGTAGTACAAGAGGTTGCTCTGGCTCGGCGCATCGAAATGCGTTTAGGCAATCTAGTTGTGCGCTGGTACGGTGGCAGAGACACGAGCCACTTTCTGGCCCGAATTAAGCTGGAGAAAATGTCCCCGTCCTGGCAGTGCAGCTCGGGCCGGAAAAGCAGCGAAAGTGTAGACTTTCGGCCGCTGGTAGAGCTGCTGGGGCTAAGCCTCGACAGTTAGGCAAAGCGGGAGGGTGGGACGAAGCCAACAAGCCTTCTCGACGTCGTCTACTTGATGAGACACCGAAACTTGGTTGACACTCGTGATCAAATATTCGGAATGATGGGTATGGTCCTGCTGGCGGAAGTAGCTAGCTTTGTTCTAGACTATAGTCATTCGTGGGAAGAGACTTACAGACGATTTTATGAGCTTATGGAAAAGCAAGTCTTCGAACCCTCTCATGCCCAAGAATAGAAAACAATACAAAAATCGCCGCAATAGACGACCGAATTGACGACTGGGTGAAACAAAGGGCGTGTAGCATCTTGCAGAACATGTTTGGGCATGACGACTCAGACAATTAATATTTGATGAATTTTCAAGCCACGTAAAGGCCACGCATGACAATATCTGGATTCTTTTTCGACTAGCAAATTCGTATTCTTATTGCACACCACGGAAGTAACAACACTAGTACTACCCGCCCCCTCGAATAGTCTAGTAAAGAGGCAACTTGTACGCGTTGAAATCGTACATCCAGGTATCCAAAGACTCCTGGTCGTAGACGCATTCGAACGAGGTGCCATTATTGGACCAAAGCGGGCGCAGCGGCCAGCGACAGATCTGGTCAATATTGCCAGTTCCGTTAAGTGTAGCCGGGGCGACGTTGTTCTCGACCCACTCGATTATGGCGGGCAATGTCGAGTCGGGCCAGCCAGCATTGGGCTGAAAGTCGTTCGAAGTACAATGGGCGGCGCCGGGGACGAGAAAGAGGCGATAGAATTCATCAAGGGCCGCCACGCTCTCGTTGTACCCCATGTCACCGTACATAACACTGCGAACTGACTCGTAGTAATGCACCGATGAGCCCGTGGGAATAGAAAAGTCCTGCTCGCCGTGTAGGTGGATCACCTTGCTGCCGGCGTTTTGGAAGTCGCTAAGGTCTGGGTATGTAGTCTGCAAGGAGTCGGCGTACTTGTTCATGCCAAAGATCATAAGCTCCTTCAGCGTGTCCACGGTATAGTTGGACAGCTCCTCAAGGCTGATCGAGTCGGCGTCGCGCAGCTGAAGGAACTCGGCCACCCAGGGACCACCCAGGTCGCTGACGACAGGCTCCCACTCGCCCGTAGTCTCGTCAAGCTCCGTAATGCCGTCGTAGAAGATGGTGCCGGGTTGGTAGCTGATGTAGACAAGACGGCCCTGGGAGTCGTGCAGCCCAGCCCAAGTGGCAGCCGCGACCGCGGCGCCCTCGGGGGTTACAGTGCCGTTCTGCGCATTATGGGGGATGGAGCCAAAGGCATCATTGGTGTTAACGCTGCATGAGTAGGGGGTGCCGATGGTGTTATTGACATCAAAGTGCAGGAGACAGAGGTCAGAGCGGGAGACGACGCCATCGACACGGCCGTCCAAGCCGTCGCAAGCTTCTATCGTAAGATTGGCGATCTTTTCAAGCTCGCATGTAGGAGGGAAGTAACCTAAGGTTTGCTGGATGATGTTGCTGGTCAAATGGTTCACCTGTTGCTGGCCATAACGGATAGCAGGAGCGCCAACAACAGCACCGTCGAACTGGTCAGCAAAACGCTGGACCTGGCTCCATCCCTCGCGGCCTCCTTCGGAGCATCCTTGGTAGTAAGAGTAGATCTTGGTGCTAGACGAGACATTGTATAGGTTCCTAGCGAATTCCTTGCCAAGCAGCGCAAGTTCGTGGTGAGCCTGATAGCCAAACATGTATGCCGCTTCCCAATTTATGGTGCCGTTCGCGAGTAGAAATGCATCATCGAGCTGCGTGTCAAAGGAGCCGAAGCCTCCGTCTGTGATGCCTGAGACAGCACCATTGATGATGCCATTAGGGATGTATTCGGTACCCGAGTTGATGGCAAAACCACCGCCGCCCGTGGAAAGGTAGCGGTTTTCAAAGTCGGATGGCGCGGGCAGCCAATACGAGACGTGGACTTTGTCGCTCGCAATGCCATTGTGTGAATAGGCAAAAGTGACGTTGCAGTAGTCGACAGTGGTAGTAGGATACCACTCAAAGTCAGCTATATAGCCGAGCGTTAGGTTGGTCGAGACGGATACGGGATCGATAGTGATGCCCATGATGGTGTCGTTGGCGGGCAGTCGGGATTGGACGTAGGCAGTGTCGCAGATATCCTCAAGCGAGACAGACTGCACAGCGGTGAAGAAGGCTGCAGTGACAGCCATGGTGGCCCTCTTGACACGTACCGGAGGCATGATGGGGAGAGAAGGCATTCTGCCGTGATGGGAACATGTCCGAGGATTAAGGATGCCCACGTCTCTAAGAGGCGGCGATGGTTGAGGGTTTTATGTAAATCACGTTAACAACATCAGGCCTTAGACCGACTGACACACCGCTGTCGCCGTTGCCGGCCACAAGGCTGCTGCCATGCCTGGTAGTCTTTCTGCTTACGAACAGGCCATAATAAGCGACAACGGCCATTCCTCGCGCAATCGGACATAGATCAAGGAACCGCAACTAACGTCGCGAAGCCGCATCATTGCTAGCGATATCCATTGCTGAAGGACATTAAGCGTGAAAGGGAAAAGGTTGCGTCTAGAGTTCAACGCGTTGCCGCTATCTGATAAAATGCTAGGAAAGCCTGGGCAGCGGGCTCCGCCTTGATCGTCACCGCCGCCCATGGGGTGGATAGCGGGGTGGATATTTGGGAGTGAAAATGGGGCTACAATGACGAGGCATTGAGGTGAAAATGGAGTTACAATAAAATGATATGGGGAAGAAAATGGGGCTACAATAACATGATATGGGGATGAAAATGGGAATACTATTATAAATTAAAAATGGTAGAGCTCCTACGGTGAAACTTTGAATCATTAGGCTCGAGGCTGGCTGGATTGACCTATTCGATATACAATTTATGAAACGGGCATAAATAATAAAATCTGAATATCGAAACTCAGTACTCGTCACTATTGCTTGCAGAAGTGCTAGAAGCAAGATTACTAAGAAATAAAATCAATATCAATACAAATAGCTGTCCACAGCGGCAGCGAATTGAGCATGACCCACGTTGTCTAAGCCATTCTTAAGCAGCTTGATGCCACCACACGGGAAATAAGATACAATCTTGCACAGTTGCTTTAGATGCGTATCTTGAATTCCGGAGCTGGCTTACGATAGGGTCTGAAGAGAGCTTAGCAGACGACGGAGTTGAGGACCTTGCGCACAGCAGGGTCGTCGATGTGGCCGGTCCAAAAGAGCTGCACGTCGAACTTCTCACCTGTGTTTAGGATCTCTCCGCCGGCTTCGGGTTGCTCCCTAGCTGCATTCATCCATAATAGTAGCAGCCATAGCTTCGTCCTCTAATATAGATATAATGGCATCTTGGATCTTAATGTTATGTATCCAGGCAATGGTCGTCTTCGGCAGGCCTGTAATTTCTTTAGCTTTTTAACAGCACACTAGACACCGTCCATACCTGCGTCTTAACAGACTTGCGATGATTCCAGCGATCCATGACGAGATTAGGGGGTTAATCTTTCCCGTGGTCATGATGGGTGACCAATCGACTTTCGTTGGCTATGAGGGCAGAACTGAGAGAGAGAGGCGCTGAGAGAAGATCCAACGAATGAAAGTACCGGGCAAGTTCGTGGGAAATCTTGGGATCGATATGCTCTATTAGTTTTGGTGGGGTACGCCAGCTCGCTGCCTTCCACCTATTGAAATGTTCATCTCACTCCGGCGCAGACTCCTTGGCTCTAGGTGACTGTTTCGTCATTCTTAGAACTCTCATGGTTCACATTGCCTCTTCATCTAGGCTTGGAAAGCTCTCCAGGGGCACATTTGAGGTAGTAATATCCAGCACAGCCAGGAATGGAAAATCAAGTGAGATCTTCGACATCTGATTTAGTATCTATATACGTTTGAAGTTGAAATACTGATAGCACTATCGACACCTCATCATCCACCATCATCAGCAGTGCCTGCTAATTGAAAACTAGTACACCGGCACGGGAATAGAGTCCAGAGTCGGGAACCAGCTGTCAATCGAAGCTTGGTCATATACACAGCTCATAGTAGCGTTGTCCGTCCAGAGCGGCCTGAGCGGGAAAGCGCAGAGCTGCTGCATAGTTCCCTCCAGCGAACTACCACCAACGGTGGCATTTACGGTCCCTGGATTGACGCCTTCCTCGACCCATTCAATCAGACTGCCTAAGACAATGGGCGGGAAGGGGCCATTGGGTTGGTCCGTTGACGGTGAACAGAGCGCAGCACCGGGGATGAGGAACAAGCGATACCAGTCGTTCAGCTGCTCGAAGCTCTCATTGAAACCAAGACCGGGATACATGATTTCGCGAACACTGTTCTGATACCAGACAGAAGAGCCTGCGGGAACAGATGGGTCGCTCTCGCCATGATAGTGAAGCTCCTTGGCGCCGGAGTTCCGGAAAACCTCCAGGTCGGGCCAATTTGTTTGCAATGTATCAGAAACCTTGCGCATACCCGCGAGGATAATGGCCCTGAGATCATTATACGTCATGTTGGATATATCGTAATAGTCGCTATCGATTTCTCGCAGGAAGTAGTTCATGTATTGGACACCAATGCCTAATACGCTGGCCTCGTACTCGCCCGTCGCGGAGTTGTAGGTCGTCGCTGCTCCATCGAAATCGGCACTTGGCTGAAACATGATCCATACCTGTCGGCCCTCGTCGTCAAAACTTCCATCAAGAACCTGCTGTGCAACAGCCGCTCCCTGAGCCGTCACGGTCCCATTGATGGAGGGAGACGAGCCTCCCTCGTTGCCCGGACTGCCGAAGCCGCCGGTCGAAGTCTTGCATGAAAGTGCGTTGCCGATAGAAGCATTAGCACTGTAGTGTAACTTGCAGAGGTCGGATCGGCTAACAACACCGTCGACACGGCCGTCAAGGCCATCACATGCAGCGAGGAGATCTGACTGGATCTGGTCAAGCTCGCATGTGCTGGGTGCGTAGCCCTGGACAACCTCTACCAATGAGCTGTACATGTGCATAGGTTGTTGGAAGGCCTGACGGTGAGCTGAAGCACCCACCGCGGTGCCGTCGAAAGAATCGCTATAATGCTGAGCCTGGCTCCAGCCTTCACGGCCGCCTTCGCTGCATGCGGAGTAATAGGAAAAGAAAAGACGGCGTATCGTAGAACTGAGCAGTCAGCTCATTGCCCAGAACAGTCATCTCGTGGATGGACCGGTAGCCGATCGAGACGAGCATAGTCTCATTGATAGTCCCATTTCCAGCAAGAATAACGTCGCCGACATCCGAATACCAACCACCAAACCCGCCATCCATGGTTCCAGCAGAAGCGCCATGCGGGAGGTCGACTTCGAGGCCTTGTTCACCCGACGTGATCGCAAGACCTCCTGGACATATTCAACGGTGCAAAGTTCGTCGAGGGGCTGGCCAGCGACGTGGGCCACGACCGCGGCAGTAAGAGAAACATTGGTGAATCTCATAGCGAGGCAACGAGACTAGATCAGCGTCAAATTAGTTGATGACAACCTAAATAGGGATCTCGCTGTACACAGGCGGAGAAAAGAGCCAAGAGAATCGTTATATTTACACACTTTCGTGGCTCTTCATAGTCGCACTAGTCGCGAAGTTAATAGCTTCCTCAATTGATATTTTGAGTAGCTAGATGCGGTCTTCATGGAGCCTGCCTCCGCGTGAGGTTGCAAAAAAAAAAAAAAAAAAAAAAAGGCCGCGACCCGCCTTGCTCGCGTTCGCCCGGGCCGGCCAGCGGACCATTTCGTTCTTAAAAAGGAAGGCAAGTCGGTCAAGAACCCTTATTTGATGTATATTTAGCCGCCATCGTCATCAAAAGTCGATCCTAGCTACACCCGTCCACGCGGCCTCAGCTTAAAGAGCGCTGAGGTATGTCAGGTCTAGATCACATGACGTCGTAGAGACAAGCTTGCTTGATAATTAGGATGAGACTTTGGGAGGCCGATCCACTCGTTGCCGTGGTCAAGGTTTGTTTTTAAGTCCGAGAATCTTAATTATGTATGCGCAATGCATAGCACTTGACCACGACACTAACTGTGTCTGCTAGCTACTAATTAAGTAACAGGTGAACCGATCGAAGATGCCCTCGACTATGTGCGTATGAGGCCCTTGCTTGGGAATTACTGGTCCTATCGAGTGGCTCGATATGAAGGAATGTGCCGCAAAAAGAAGAAGGAAAAGGAAATGCTAGCTATTTGAAGCTATCTAGAATGGGTTAGAAAAAAGAAAGCTTAGTACTGTATTACATTATGTGCTAGCCCATCCAACACGAAGGTATGGAACAGATTACGAGTATTCATTGACGCCAGGTGCCAGAACTTCATATCGAGCATTGGAGCTCCCACAATCCACGATGAGTAACCACATACTTCGCTAGAATGAAGTTCCTAGCAAATACTAGTTCATTGCAAACCACAGGAAATACGTGCGCGAACCTCTAACTTGTTGGTCGATAATGGTGTCATCTGATGTATAGCGCCATCCGTTCACCATCCTATTTCCATGCACTCTTATTCAATGAATTCTGAACCGCTATCATTGGCAGCTCTTGCTAGATTTTGTCATCGTCTGCCGCCTATAGATGATAGCCCAAGCAGTCTGATAGTAAGATTGCCAGCTTCTTTGCACTCACTGTCTGTCAGATGGGCCAACCACGGAGACAGTCAAACTACTACAGGCTCTGACCCGAATGAAAATACATTTTCATTGCATCGATTATAGTGGGAAGCAATGACTCTAGGGTCATTGTGCAAAGGCTCCGTAGGTTGAGGACTTAAGCACTACCTGTCTCAGGGATTATTACTCATTTGTCCTCAGCATCAGCCCGGCTTGCGGCATGTCAACAAGCGCATCAGCCATTATGTCTGATGGTATCCAGTCGATCTCTAATAGTTTCAGACCAATGTTGTCAGGTGGACACCCCATATTTCTAAAAGTGATGATGATGTTGAAAAACCACTCTATGGGCGCCACAGTCAGGAGACCAAGAAAAGGATAATGCATTATGAACATGCGTCAGAGAAGAGGACGGGACAAAAGAGTGATGGCTATATTTCATCTGGGGATGGAGTGGACGAATGCCTCGTTCTATAAGGAGCGGCATCCTCTCAACCTAGTCGTGTCATCACAACAGCATATAAGTTTGTACTTCTGTTCCCTGACACGAAGATAATCAAATATGCATTCGGACGTGTGAATATCTCAAGAGTTTTCATTGTGAATGTGGATGGTGTTTTCGGTACATAAAATGCTCTTTCTGAGCGCTCCCTTTTGTTCACCTTCATTGGAAGTAATCCGGTCCATTTGTTCAATGCTTCCTGAAAGACGTTCCTCCCCCCTTAGATGGAACCGAACCAGCCTAACGTTCACAGCCACTCCCAAACACTTACAAAATCATCCAAAAACCATTTCAACGATTCTAGCCACGACCGCTATAAAATTTGTCGAATTCGATATCTGCAGGACATTGTGGATTGAGAAGGCCATCAGAGAAACACTTACCAGCTGATTCGTGCTGCCATCTTCAGGTCCACGACCAAGACCCTCCAGCGCGAAAGCATCGTAGAACTCTAGGAAACGAATGTTCTCCTTCTCACCGAAGAACCTGGCTACTACGGTCTCTGTCCTTGCCTCAAAAGTCTCGGGTAGCCCTTGTAAATTCAGATCGTATCCCTCACAGCCATCCAAATACAAGACAAATGATATCTTTACCAGTGCGGCAAAATTAGAGCGATCCAAAGAAAATTTCTGTAGCTGTATGTGGTTCATCTCTTTCCTTGAGATCATCTCTCTTGCCACGCCCACCATCGTGACCCGACCTACTTGTCGCATTAGCTCAGGCTGCAAGATAGTCATGCAGTCTACTATGTCGTGAAAGCACTCATCGCCATCCGCATTTCGACTGGTAAGGGGAAAGTCCGGCTCATAGACTTCCTTCAGCTCTATGGGATCCACGAGCTTAAACGGCAACCAAAACTGCCGTGCTCGTTCAAACGCTTTAGTCACCCAAAGAGGCTCGTCAAAGCTGTCAAGCTCCGTATCGATAGGCCTCGCTAGGCTTTGGAATAACAACCGACGTTGATCGGCAGGCGTGTATGTGCGGGTTTCACAGTCACCGCCACTGCCAAAAAATGTATAGTAGTGTTCTGGGTGCATGAAGACTGTGGCCCGGAGGAATTCATTGCGCGTGATCGTCTTCTCATCCGGTCCAGGCGGCGTGAGGAAAGGGTATCGAGATAGGTAGGATAGCATGCGAAATGAGACCGGAGCGGCTTCCCCGACTACTTGCGACGCCGCCTGAGAGACATGCCTGCGAAGGACGCTTTCGAAAGCTTCTTGGCTCATGGTCGGCTCACCATTCTTAGCATCGAAGCACTCGTCGAATGCTGGCATCGGCCGGCCCATGATATGTAGGATCGAGTTTTGAACATGGCGGTCAAGTCGTTCCACGAAGTTCAGATGGTTCAGCAGGTTGTCGGCTTCCCATTGCTGTAGCCAGTATGGTGCGGGGTGAACTCTTTCGCCCATAGTGTCGTGAAATGGAGACCAAACATAGAATTACCATAGTGTGCTTTCTTATCTCTCGAAGTGAATAGATAATCTGCAATGGCCGCCAGAGGCCAGAATAGGAATGTTCGGTCAGGGTAGTATAAGGACGTGATCTGGCGAAAATAAATTTTCAAAGCCATACCACAGGTTTTATAGAAGTTGGCGCTGCTTGGAGGTATTCATCGGTGGCTGGGATACATTGCTAGCTGCGTGCTGAGATAAAGATAAGTCGTCAGCCTCTTATTATGCCAGACTTATTCAGCTCTATAATTGGTACTATGCAAAAAAGGGTAGTATATGCGGTTGCTCGGTTGCTGGGTCGCTACGAACTAGCCTGAGTGAGCATTGAGAACGAGAGAGTGAGTACCAGCGGGCCTAAATCCATCCGAATGGAGTACTGTGCGGCTAGGATAAGGGTTACACAATCGGGCTTGCTTCTCTTTGGTACTGAACTCGGCGGCCTACTGCACCAAGCGTAGCTAACATATTGCAATAGCATCACACATAATTTCACAAATTGTGCCTAGCGTCTTTCAAGTGCTGCAGTGCGTAGTAACTTGATGAATAACCCCGCCTTAGAGACGGGTCCCAGAGGGGTCTGAAACGGTCTGTATCTGTTGGAATGCTGCGTGGCTGATAGCGGAATAAGCGAGAACCAGAGTATAGAGGCCGTCCGTTCGAGAAGTTGGATGTTATGCTTACTCAGACCAACAGAGTTGGGAAGGATTCCCTTAGTTCTGGCAGCGACAGAAGTTGACGTGAAAGCTGTTACGGTCAAGCAGTCAGTGACGAAAGCAAAATGATTTCTTAATTAAAAGCTGCCGTCCCGTCAAGGAACAGTTCACCGTGAGCAATCGCTATTCACCAGATTCGAATCACTACATCACATCGCCTTGAGCTTAAAATTAAAAGTAACATCGTTTCTCTATTCTATGACGTATTGCCATCTTCACCAACATGTATTTTCTTTTTCAAAACTAAACCAGGTTTCCTCTCTGCGAGCACGGTGTCGGGAAATCCTACACCTCGTGCTGCTATCGATGCTTTAATAGCTGTAGCAGATCCAACGAAGTGTTCGACCAGTCTGAGTTCATATGAGTTCTATAAGTGTTGGGTTGGTCAAGACCTCGCAGTTGGAACTCATCTTTTTTCGGTGGCGGCTACCCGCGACACGTCCATTGATGCAGCAGACAGGACCCTCATCTCTGCTGGTCGGAATGCAGTCAACGCAAATCACTGCAAGTTAACCTCCTTCACCTTCAGACAATATGGTGTATCCTCTTGTGGAAAATACACCATTCCAGGCCTCTAACATGCTTTCCTCCATTATTTCTCTAGCACTCCTGAATGGGGTGTGCTCCCATAAGAGTTCCCGTTGTAATTGGCCTTGGAGCACAGCTTTGTCACCATAGAAGCAGATTCACTTGTAGCCCCGGCGTAGACCATCCCACCGCGAGAGAGCGACCTCGGCGCCAACTTCCATTTTTATAATAGTTAACTATCTGCGATTGTACATCCTCCCTTTTCGCGATAAAAGCGAGCTGAATATGATAATGGTACCCGCTACTATGCACACACCGGCCCATGTCCAGGACGCCCAAAATCCACCACTGCGTATTAGAGCACCAGCAATAGGGGTACCAAACAACATTCCAAACGACATGACTGTGAATGCCATACCAAATCGTGTGCCAATAACTTCTGGGCTATGAGAAGATAGGCTGACGTAAACAGAAGGTTGCAAAGCAAAAAAAGCTCCTGTTAGGAAGCCGTAAAAACAAACCAGAGCTATCATGCCAGCCAGACCCGTTTCTACAGCCATAAAGCAAAATGTAACGATGGAAGAAAATCCAGCCACGACAACGATCAGATATTGGGGATCGATTTTGATGGCCAAATAGCCAACGAGAATTCGACCGACAGTGGACACACTGTTCAAGATTGACAGTAGATCGTCACCGGTGAGATGACTCTGCTGTGAGGTCCTCGTGAGAATCTCGCTAGTATAGCTTGGCACATAGAAATATGGCACATATAGGCCGAGAAAAATGGTAAAGCATCCAACCACGAAGAGGCAGTAGGGTGCTTCTTGGAGGGCTGTCGGATCGTATAGGGCGCGATGTTGTCGCTTCGTCCCCAACCCCGAGTGCGCTGACGTGGATGGTATTCGCATCGTGGCGTTTGCGAAGCCGAGTGTCCCCAGGACGATGAACCCAATGACTCTCACAGCCCATCCGAATTCCATGGAAGAATTAAGTCTTCGAAATATAATAGGAAAGACCACGCCACCAACTCCGCTTCCACATGCAGCGAGTCCGTTAGCCAGTGGTAGGCGTGTATCAAACCATAAGCTTGGCACTCCGACGGAGAGGATCGCCAGGCAGCCCGTCCCCACGCCGATGCACGCACCCTGTGCAAGAAGAAGCTGCCAGAGATTCGAGGATGCGCTCTGGGCCATAGTGCCACCAATAATGAGAAGGCTACCGATAGCTAACAGGTGTTTGAAGTAACCCATGTCGAACAGCGGCCCCGTAACGACACCAAGGAATACCATGAGAAAGGACTGCAACGATCCGATGGTGGATATTTCGAAGGACGTGTGGCTGGAGAGCAAATGAGAGGCATAATACTCCTCGAATGCGCCGAAGGAGGTTATCAAACCTAGATAAAAGAGTAAGCCACTGTACGCACCCTAGAATATCTACTTTGGTAATGCTTGGTAAAATGTTCGGACCAAGAAATCTTTTACTTTGAAATTATGGAAATAGGTACACTGTTAAAACTTACCCCATGTGTTCAAATATAAAAAGAAAGCTCCAGCGACCTGGAGCCAAGCTTGAATGCCTCCATCGGCGCGGGCCTTCGGTCGGTCTGGTACCGCGGCGGTTTCAATAACGGCTTTAGAAATCTCGGCCGACTGTTCGCCATTGACATGCCTTGCGCTCATAATGCAGGGTGAAGATGGCTGTCCAGGCGCTGTCTACTGCTTTTCGTTAGTTTCGCTTCTTGTCCTCATCTAAAAACGATTCCCCAAATTGTTATAAACATGATTCGAAATTGTGGTCTTATACGCAGTTACAAATAATCTGTTCATAGCGTTGTGCAGACCAGGCTAACGGCGATTTCTTGAGAGATTTTGATACGAATGCGAGGCTTAAGCTTGACCCACTGATCCTTCTTGGAAGGAGACAAGATCGCAAATGCGAAACCCCCCCCCCCCCAGCCTTCCCCTGCCACAGTGGCCTATATTTCGGCCCAATCTTGGTACCGGCATGTACGAGGCAGCGGGCGCGGCTGTGGCTTGCCTTTTTCAACGGGTATTCCCGATGATCCATTCGGAATGTCACCTCTATAGCTAAGTATTTTGACAAGGTGTGTCCTTGCTCGTACTATGCACATCCGGACCCACCTGTGCCTTGATTTCTGTAAATCCTAGTTCGGGCTGCAGGCCGGATTTCAATATGCTTAGTCCCACGAAATGATCACCCTGTTATGTTACTATAGATCCTTGGGACTCCTTCGTGTACGCACTGTACTAGTTTGAGTACTGCTAAGTCATTCACCATATTCGTCCTTAAGATTAGGAAGCGGTGTCAAGAACTATTCTATAATGCTCCAAATTTATCTGTAACGAAAAGATTCCTTGCTCCATCATTTTTGAAGTACATAACATGTAGGGAGTTTATATGCGTGAGAAACATTTTGATTTTGGTATTTTCAGTCTAATACTTCAGACAAGTACGACATCCAACTATGACCTTCGCCCACAAAGCCTATATACATGTCAGGCCTTACAACAACAACGAAACTGTCCAAAGTTGCGATCACAGGCTCAGCCACGGTCCAAACCTCACTCCCAGCCTCGGTGAGTGCTGAAGTGCCTGCTGGGAGTATCTTGTAAAACAAGGCCTGGGAGGGTGGAGGCCAAGTAGTCTCCACTTCCAAATTCTCATTGCCGAACATAAGAATGCAGAACTTGCCATACTCAGCAAGGGGAGTAGATGCGGCTCGCCTGTCCGTCACTGCCCAAGAGGCACAAGTCAGGACAGCGATGACCAGAGGTCCAGCAAGCGAGATTTTCGCGACCGCCGGTGTGGACCAATTCGGAATGTACCCAGTCGTATGCGACACCCATGCCCGTAATATAGCCTGCATTTGTCTCAATCGTCTGGACATATTGTTTTGCTGAGTGCAGGGTGTCCCTGACTAGTCGAGATGCAACGTCAATGACGCCTTGGGCTACGGCACGGCGCTCTGTATCATAGCTGCGCAAAAGCTTGGTTTTGGCACCAGGGGTGAGTTTTAGCTGACCATTGACTGCGGCCACGATATACGCCAGCCGCCAAGCCAATGCAAATGCGTCGGCTATACCCGTATTGAGTCCCTGGCCGCCATTGACGGAGTGGACGTGGGCAGCGTCGCCAGCCAAACAAACACGGCCTTCCCCTGATTTTTGTTACAAAGGTGCCGGCGATGCGTTCTTTGACTGTCGTCATGTCAGTCTCATCATCTTTGGCTACGAACCATGAACAACGAGTTCTCCACGGGACGAGAAGGCGACACTCACTCTCAAACGTGCTGAACCACTCTGTCTTGACAAAGTCAATTTGGTGGGGGCGCATATGCTCTCGAATGGACGCTTCTGAGTTTGCCTGAGTTTTTTCTTGATCCAGGTCTAGCAGCGTGTAGAATCTCGCCATACCCCTCTCTCTGGGAATCCAGCTCACACGACTCTTTCCTTGGCGCTGGAAAGTGACAATCTCGTCGGCGCGAGGGAAGTCCGTGTCGATGAAAGTGTCCAACACAGTCCACACCATCTCCGGCTTGGTGCCTTGGAAGCTTATTCCCATGAGATTTCGCACCGTCGACCGAGCTCCATCGGCGCCTACAACGTATTTGCTGTAGATGACTGGGTGGTCTTCATTGTCCGTCGTGGTCCTGACTGACAAGTCTGACTCGACGATGGAAACACATCGCGTATCAAAGAGCACCTGAGTGGTCTGCAGGCGAGAGGCAAAAGTGCGTTCCACAATAGGCTGCCCAACCATTAGAAAATTCTTGTGCAGCGTGTGTTCAAGACCAGTCCACCAGTGGCTCTGGCGCGAAGTCCAGGCACCGTTTTCGTATGTCGAACTTGCTAAGGTCATAACACTGTCAACAATGAAACTGGCCGCCCTTCGATATTTTCAGTGCCAAAGTACTAGTAGAACTTACTGTTACATTTAAGGCCCTGTGGAAGCAGTTCTTCTAGCACGCCAACTACCTCGAGATACTGTTGGGTCCTGGCATTAAGGGCATCCGCCCGGCCTAGATCCAGGGTCGAGGGCTTGTTCTCGATGATGCAGACTGAAGCCCCTAGCCTTTCACAGAGTAGGCCAGTGAGCAGGCCAGTAGGGCCACCTGCGTAACAGAGAGTGGGTCTTTAGTATGTGGATGCGAGTAGGTGTTACTCTTCAAGATGGCTACGGAAACTCTAGCTTACCTCCAACAATGGCTATGTCCACCGATATCTCCAAAGGCTCAACAGATGGCATTATATCGATTTGTTTGTGTCCACAGAGTGCGTACTTAGGTGAGAAGTAGAAACCTATGGGCTCTCCTCGCTACCTGACCCAAACTTATAGCAGAGAAAAAAGCTAAGTAAAGGGCCACATGTGCTGCTACCTTTGTGACCTTGGATATTGTAAGTGAACGTGCCATCGGACGACATGAACTGTGTTTGCGTTGTATGTGGGCCCCGGGAGACAAATAGAGTTCTCGGATAATTCTAGGTGCTTCATGATTAAGGTGGTAATGGGGCCATTTAAAGTATGTGGGTTCCGATGCATTCACATCGGGTGGGACATCGGGATGTGGGATGCATGTATTGGTCTGGAATTGGCTCTACATGGTACGATATACTCGTCATAGAGGAATACCCCTCGTTCTATGACTCTTTGACAGAGCCTCTGACGATGTAAGAACAGTTAGAGTTTTTGCGCGGCCAACGGCAGCGTCAGGTGCTCCCTGTCCGTAGCTGAGTACGTATCTTGTATCAACGATGACGCATCTATCCTGCATCAGCACTGCCGCCGCACTAAGTGCTCTTCGGCAATATCAAGTTCTATAAGTTTAGAAAAGACTTAGCGAGATATTCATGCTTCAGGAGAAAAGGCAGAGTGTTGGAATCTGAAAGATTTCTAGCTACTTATTTCGACCTATTCCGTAACTTGCATAATAATTCAAATATAGCACTTGACACCATTCATAAGTTCTGGAGTTGTGAACCTGAATGTCTTACATTAAATTACGATTGTGTGTTTAGCCCGCACAATACCATGCCTTCTTGTTCAGTTATACCACGCCCATCAGCACCCCTGCTTCTCTATTCGGTTTTCATGCTCCAACACCTCCTGATCCTCTCGGATTCCCCCCCTGTATATCGCAAGCGCGCGGTCTTGGCTTCATCAAAGGTGGAATGTAAACAGAGAAGCTGCTGACTCGACTTGATGCATCCTGCTCGAACACTACCTTTCTCACCTGTCGTTTCGGGGACCGAACCATTCCAGGATCAAGCTTTATAATACGTAAGAAATGCTATGTTACATAGCTCTGTGGTTGAAAGCTTACCCTTTATCTTCCAGACATGTCACTGTAAGTCCTTATTGTTCGGCGTTCGCCATCTTGCCACTCTCTTCTTGGATGGTTGGACTCCATCTACACTGGTCCCCCACGCGACAAGGGCAGGCAGGGGCTTAAAGAAATACCCACAGCGCCAAAGACGCGCGCTATGTAGCGGTACCAGCTGATATTTTCGCAGCCCTCTCTGGGTGTGGTAGGCAAGAAAGCAGATTCTTCTTGTTTTGCTTCTGTTTTTCTGCGCTCCCACCTCTCGAGACAGACCGAGGCCAGGAGGCCATGTCCCGGCTAAGGTGCTTCTTGCAGAATCAATAGTAAGAAGTGACCTGATGAGACGTCATCTATTGGTAAGCATAGGGTAAAGCGACTGGACAGGGGTTTAAAATTTCGGTCCGATATCACAATATTTATTCATATCACTCCTCGTAGGAGTCGGTTATCATACCTTGAAAGATACAATGTTCTCCAAACCCGTCAACTTCAGTCACGCTCGTCCGGTTTTCCTGCGTTATTCGTACCTAGCTCTCCTTCCAACCTCTAGCACAGACCCGCCATTCCACATCCCATAGGTGCAGAGAAGATGATCGCAGTCGACACTGTCACCATCCAGAATGAGTTGCTGCAGTCATTCATCCACCTGCAGGCTCCCAAATCACCGCTTGGTGGTGATCTGTCTAAGCTTAGTCAATTGATGACTACGTCTTCCAATATCTTAAATGTCTTGTGCCGTTACCGCATGGGTCTGGGGGAGCAAAGTGACACGCGAGCAGACGAAGGGTATTTCAGATTTTTGGCACTTGTCTATAGCCATGTCAAGGTTCGTTAGCTGATTTCAATACCGTCTCCCTTGATGTGGCTGGTATATGGAAGTGCCTACCGTTCTATTCGTTATGGCTAACGTTCTTAACATGTTTAGGCTAACAGGCCGGTTCCTCTTTGTCTCCCGGCGTTTCCCTTCAAATCACCCAACACGCAGTCAAAGGTCCTAGGCCCACTGCCAGATAAGGGGGAAGAATTTGCGTTGGCTCATTTGAACGGACTTTGCCTAGCTGTCAAGGACGTATATGAGCCAGGCGCCAACTTGGTCATCATCTCCGACGGATTGGTGTACAACGGTAAGTTCACCCACGCCGAAGCCGCGTTAACTCTCTAGGGCTAGAAATCTCATTATTGACCATACTAGATCTCCTTGGTGTTCCAGATAGGGACGTATGGACATATGGCGAGACGCTGAGAGCCATGTGTCTGGAGAAGGGTTTTAACCAGATCAGCTTTGCTCGTCTTAACCAACTCATCCATATCGAACACGATGTCAAATTGAGTGAGATCACATACGTGGCCAATGCCACACGATTCCGCTCAGCACTCGTTACTACCTATGCCAAGGACGATTGGGACCCAAGCAAGGAGATCTCTCAAAGCGAAGATACCTGTCTGACGTACCGCGGCTATATTAAGTTTCTGCAAACTGACTTGCAGCACGTCTATCCAGTGGGGGAAACGAGAAGCAACAAAAGCTTCAAGGCCGCCATCGAATATATTGCCAAGCAAATGTTGAAGCGCGGGCAGGCGTTCGCTCACGCTGTTCGCGAGAACTTTCCCGATCACGTACGTCTATCGATCCATCCATCGACAGGGGAAAGCAAAATATCCATCAGCACACTCCCGACGACGTCACCCACTTTCACCACACCTTGGCATTGTGCCGTAGCATTCGACATCGATGGCACCCTCCGCTCAGGTCACCGTGCGCATTTCGACACCAGTGAGGAGTACGATCTTGTCTACGAGAACGGCCGACCAAGCTATTATCGCCACCGGTTTCTCAGCGCCCTGGTAACCTGGGAGAAAGCCACCGTCACAGCGTCTCCCATATACCCCTGCGGTATGATACTTAGACCTGATGGCTCCCGTAAATTGTACATCGAGGACATCGACGCATCCAAGGTCAGAGCTCTGGCTGAACATAATTCACCAGTCGTCCTCCGTGGCTTCAAGAAGACCACGGATCGCGTGAGATATGAGGCCAAGGCCTACGAACTCGGCACTCCAAGCCCCTGGCTCTTTGGTCTCGTGTTAGAGGTCAAGGATGGCGGTGCAGACACGAGGGGTCTGAACAACGTGCTCAGTGCAGAATGGATGCCTTTTCACTTCGACGGGATGTTCAAGACGACCCCTACGGGTCGACTGCACGAGGATGGCAGCGAAGAAGTCAGGCCTAATCCGCCACGATTCCAGATGTTCACAAGTGTCACACCAAGTCCTAAGGACACCGGCTTTACACTCTTCTCGGCAAGCGCCCAACTGTTCAGATATTTGCCCGAGGCATTGCCGCTGGGCTATCTGAGGCAACTCTCGTGGAGTGTGACGACGACCAGCTTCGGGGCACCAAAACTGAAGAATCTCCCTCTTATTCTCGATCATCCTACCACTAGGAAGCCCATATTGTCTTATCATGAACCTTGGCCGCAGAATAAGACCAAGTTTGAGGCTACGCTGGTGGACATACAAGGTGAAGGCGTGGATGCGGGAAGGAGCGCTTTCATCTGTACTGTACTTGATTCCCTACTACATGATCGACGAGTAGCCTATTGGCACTCGTGGGAGAAGGGCGACTTTCTGGTCAGTGATAACCTGGCGATGTTGCATACTAGGAGCGACTTTACCGCTGGATGCGATCGCGAGCTGTGGCGAATTCATTTTGACTAAGTAGCTTTGCAACAAATTTTTCCAAAAGATTTCCTACTTTGAAGAAGTAAATGCTACCTATTCTTCCAAGGTCCGGCCGATCATAATAGCAGCTTGGTCATTAGTCAGATCAACCGGCTTGCCGGCCTCGCCTTCCAGGACAATATGGCGTTCGCTTCCATCCTCAAGCACGACGATTGGCATGCGGATTTTTGGCATGGTGAGCTGTGCTCCTCTACCGAGTATAAATTCTTTGTTTTGCATATGGTTGTACTCGCCAGGAGTTCAGTAGAGATAAACTGCGATTCCTTCAGTCCAATCCTCTTCTAGTCCCTTCAAAAGCGACTTGCCATCCGTTTGATTATCCTCTATTTTCGTTCTCAAAATGTTGTGCTGGAAAAAAGCCTCATCTGCACGGGTGAAATCTTCAGCTACAACTTGATCTCGACAAGGAAAGGGATACCTCTTGTGGTGAATCCAGTACGAGATGTCGAAGCCGGCATCATGGGGGACTTGGATGGAGGCCTTTAGGCGCCTCAGCAAGGTACTGATCTCAATAGGCCACACTGTATCCACAGTCTCGCGCACGATTCTAATTCCGTGTTGTCCTCGAAATGCTGGCAGCTGTTCTCTAATACCGTCTTGTGATGGGAACTGAGGCCAGGAGGGCAAATTGGTCTCGCAGAAGAGGTTGAGCTGGACAGACTGCGGTACAAGGAGCTTTTGTCGCATAAGGCGCTCGGCGGTCTTCCGCCACCTTCCGGAAAGAATATCATCATCTTCATTGAGATGCAATTCAATTTCGATGGATCGTAATGACATCATGGCACACTTAGGCACCAGTCTCGTAAAAGAAGACGTTCGGGTTGTTTATATCGAAGCTATTCTGGCTGAAGAATATGTGGCGCGCATGGTCAGTAAAGGCGCGACTGACAAGGAAGAGGGCCGTCGGTGGCATCCAGCAAGTGCAGTTTGGCGTATATGCAGCGAGGTGCCGACTGCAGAAAGACGGCGAGATAAACGGCCGCGGTTCGAATTTGCTGCGACAGTCCAGGAACTGACAGGCCCAGTGTGTGCAGAGAAAACACCCAGGTTTGGCGCGCGAGTGAACAGGATTCGGTAATAAATGCGGACATTTATTGCACCTGTTGTGTTTTGAGCAGTTCAGGTGCGCTTCAGGATGACATGTCGAGTTGTAAGGAGGACCATTATTAGGTAAGAGACAGCCGGTACGGCTGAGAGTGTAACCCTCGCCAATGTTCCAGGTGACTTGATTTAGAGGCGCGACGAGATC
The DNA here is from genome assembly GCA_016584495.1 of Celoporthe dispersa. Taxonomy (NCBI): domain Eukaryota; kingdom Fungi; phylum Ascomycota; class Sordariomycetes; order Diaporthales; family Cryphonectriaceae; genus Celoporthe; species Celoporthe dispersa. The sequence goes on from WAID01000010.1 coordinate 579,457, forward strand.
GGTATATTCAAGGATCTTGAGACGTAGCTCGATCTGCAGCGACATGAAAGAGTGGAAGGTTTTCTGTGGCTCCGGCCATCGCCCCATCGCTTGTAGCGCGGCCTGCCGAGCCTTTCGACCAAGACTGTCTTCATACCTGCTGCTCTGATGCCTGCTACCGCCAAGTCTGATCTCGCAACCGCGTAGACGGGGTAAGTAGCGGAGAAGGGTGTCTATTATGAGATCCGCGGTTGACTCATCGGGGACATCGCACGCAAGACTGAGTTGTAGACAGTCTGGCAGAATATGAGGACCAAAAATCGCAGCGGCGCGCGACCATTCAAGAGGTTGGTTGGTTCTTGCGTCAAGAGTCAGGCAAAGGTGTTGTAAACTCGCGGACGCTGGTGCCGGGAAATGGCATAGCAAATGCAGATCAGAGCCTGTGGCGTAGAAGCGGTTTCTCGAGAAGAAAATTTGCAACACCTCTACCGCAACCTTTCGACACACGAGCCGCAAGGTGCAATACGTCTTCAGGTCGGGGAAATGGAAAAGCTCGCGTATGGTCAGTCGCGCAACCCGCGAGAAAGTATTGGCCCGCTCCTTTCGATTGAGCTGGATTCTGCTCTCGGTGGGTAGGCCAGCTTGAAAGTAGATCCGCTGGCGGATAGCAGTAGGTAGTTGGACAAAGTTCATGTTTGCTCCGTGAGAGTGAGGTTGAAGGGGCGCGATTCTGTCAGACTCAAACCCAAATCAAAATCTCAGAATGTGATACAGAGATTTGACGTTTGCCCGTAGAGTGAGCCTGCGGTTGCTTGTCCAACCACCTAAGGCAAGCCGCGGCAGTGTCTTGCGCCTTGCTTGGCGCGCTTGGCGCTCCTTTGCCTCGGTTTCTCAGAACTTAGATAAGCAAGCTTACAATCAACATGCAGCTAGAACAAGACCCTGCACAGCTGAATTTAGGCACAAAAGGCATGTACAGTTTGATTGCCATTCAATCACAATTCCTTCACACAAGACAGCATTTAACCAGGTTTTGATGTACAATAGGAAGGGTATTGTGGAGCAATTTCGAGTATCGTCTCCCTTAGAGCTATATACTTCTTTCGAAGCTGAGCACAACAAAACTCACATAGCGGACTGTTCATCTTTTGTTCCATTTAAGTATTCGATTCTACAGCATCTGAGAGCTAAAGCAAAGCACAGAATAGCTAGAGCATTACCTGTGTTAATTCAGAAAAATTAGAACCTTGGAAGTTAAGAATGCACTCCAAAACTCGTTGGCGCTAACAACCCAATTATAGGAAGGCCAGCTTACTACTAACAAAGTATGACACAAGATGGTGTGATAATAGAACAATATGCTTGCAAAGTTGGAGGCTGTGTCGGCGTTCTAAATGACACTACTTTCTTTTTATTGGGAGTTTCAGGTGTTATGGGCCAGCTGCTGCTTACTACCTGCATAATAAAATATGTTGGTTCTAATGTATGAGGTGAGCTTTCAGCTTTGTCACCTTAATGCTAGCCAATAAGCTCCTTCTTATAGTTGTTGGATATACTGCAAGTCAGTCAGTAACAAAATTGTTTCATAGAATAGCAATAGTGTTTAGGGTTAACAGATAGAAAATTTTAATTTGATTTCATTTCGTAATCCAATCAGGGCAATGAGGAGGAGCATATATCAAAGATTTGTTTCGCTTATTGAGATCTTAGCAATGAGATCCGAATAGTTTGTATGTTATGCTGAACCTTATAGCTATCTGATTCCGTAAAGAGCAGCTTGAAAGCAATTTCCTTGAAGTAGTTAAGTTATTATAAATACAGTTACTAAGGTTTGCGATAGTTTCAGTTATCAGGCTCACTGGTATTACAGGGTTAACAGCAATAGCTAGTTTTTAAATCTAGTAAATCGATGTTCGGAGTTTAAAGGTCTTGAGAAAACACTATTATGTAAAAAATTGAATCACTAATATTGAGGTTCTTTTTTTCCTGACTCCGTTTTGGAGCCAACCAAACTTTGTTGTTTTCAGCTAAGCGCTTCCTATTCCTAATTATAACGGCGGTTCAAGATCACGTAATAAAGTAGAGTCGCCAGAAGACCGCATTAGTCTAGTTCAACTCGCTGATACAGCACCTGTAAGTAGGTACTCAAGGTCTCTATCCTGTAACCAACCATAAGCTCAAATAAGCAGGTTCTGCTACAATATGAAACCTCTATAGGGTTGAAGATCAAAAAGCACATCCGTTAATTCCAACGTGGAAACTCGCAGGCCACGCATACCAGCTTTGTAGATGCGAAGCTGTCGAAGAAAAAAAGCTGGAGAATGTCAGGTGGTGTTGGCTGACGCAAAACGATACTACCACGCAGAGAATAGCATTATAGGAACTATAAAGATGCTTATAATAGTTTACAAAATGCTAGATATGGTGCTTTTCCTCTCTGACACTTGATTCTTCTCTCACCCCTTTTCAAAATTGTGCCATCTTTTACATCTTGCTACTTCAGACTCTCATTATTATCTTATATTCGTATTGCATCGATCTTCGACAGTCTTCCTTAGAATGCGTTCTCTTGCTGCGGTTACTGGGCTCATTTGCCTCCTCGTTAGCCGAGCCCTAGGAGCCCCGGAGCCTCAAACACTGGATGCCAAAATGGCCCCTGCAGCCAAGGACGTGCAGTGGCCCATGGATCTGTACAAGGACGAGAAAACTGGGAATGTGGGCAACCCTGTGTGGACAGCTGTAGACGATTTTTCTACGTCGACGAACCCTTTGACGATTGAGGACGTGCATCGAGTGGCTAGTGCCCATTGGAACTGGCTCAAGTACGGGAACCTTGGCTACCGTGTGACGACGACAGGTGGCAACTTTTTGGTATCCGCTGTCTACATTCCTGATGATAAAAAGGTCTACGTAACGACTAAGGCGCAGGGTCCTTACTACAGCGTGATGAAGAATGAGGCAGGCATTGCACCGGCATGGCAGGCGAAGCGGAAAGCCCTTTTCACCGTGAAGGCCTGGGACTTCCACGTCGAGGACACAGCATACCACTGGACAGAGTACGCCCGAAAGCGAGCTAAACTCGATCAATTCTGCGACGCTGAAGACGAATTTGACGAGGCGTACTGGTGCAACTACCCGTCAGGATCTATTATTGCCACTTGGGGGCACTTTGGTATGGAATATGGAAGTATTCAAAATACTGGTCGACCTATCGATCTGTGCTCCGATCAAAGGCGAGGACCAGATGGCAGCTGCCAGTCTATGGCTGATAGTATGGGAGTGATTAGGGCCAATATCGTTTCGCAGACAGCAGATCAAGCTGAGATCGATATAGTTGGAGAGGAGGCGGTGGAAGGAGATACGCCAGACGACAACACCTGCATCAACGAAGACACGGCCAGTAAAAGACGGGTGGTCCCTCTTCTGGTAAAAATGCGACAAGACAAGCGACAAGAAATCACTTCTGCTTGCTCGTCCTCATTCAACATGCCTACAGCGACCCCAAGCTCGGTTCAATACTCAGCGCCCCCTGACGCGGCTGCGTCCTCTGGCGCGGTATCCGAAACCATCAGCGGCACCATTCCCTCGGCAGTCATAGCTACAGCCGTCACAACTGAGGTATGGACCTTGACAGGCTTGTGTGAGGCCTGCACAGGTATTGTGGCCGTCAACACTGGGCCTGAGCCGTAGCCCTCATGCACTTCCATAAATGGCTGCACTCCAGCGTCGATAACTGCTGGACCTACTTCAACAGTATCATGCGAATTATACAATCAAGACCCTGATCAAGGCATCACTCAAGCTTACTGTCTCTGTGACAGCTCCATCACCTTGAGCCCACTGTCGATCGCCACAACAGATGAACAATCAGCCAGTTGCGCTTATACTACCATCCCTGGAAGCAGTGCGCAGGTGACAGTGACCACGGCAACAGAGATTTGGACGTCAAACTGCGCGGCTTGCACTATCGTTGGTGGTATCGCAGATTCGGAGACGTGTACCTCTGTCAGTGGATGCACGCCTACTGCTGCACCATCGCCTACGATCGTGGCTTGGGTGTCTAACTCTACTCTGCAGATCGGAGATGCAGAAGACGCTAATAATGGGACAAATCTAGCCAAGGAATTGTTCGGAAAGCTCAAGGCTTTCTGTAGTGGTTCAAGCTGCACGAGTGATATGGCTACTATGGACAACGTTAGTATGTTCTATCTGGAGGTGAAGAGCCTCTGGTTCCTGAGATGTATATTCAAGACGCGACATAGTAAGTTTTGGACCCCAATGAGGGATTCTGTATCAATTTAGCACAGCTGACCGATTACATAGCTCAAGTGAAGCAGACTTAGAGCAGATGCTGGCGGTAGGCTTGGCTAATTGGGTCGGGGCAATGCAGGATGCAGACCTCAATCTGTGTTCTGAGGTTGAGTACGAGGCAGAGGCAGATCCGACTATATCTGGATGCGGCGAAGACCCTATACAGCCGAGCAAAGTAAAGCGGGTGGTCCGTCGCCACGACGATAAGGTCCTCTTCCAGCGTGATGATTACGAGATGGAGAAGCGGTGTGAGAAAAGAGACATATTGGACGGTAAAAGATGCGGCGGCGGCGGCGATGGTAACCTGGTGTGCCATTATACCGCCAGAGTTTGCGATGCCCCAAATGAAATAAGTAAGTATTCCAATCGGCAAATACTGCGTAAGAAAAGAAAGTACTGATTTTTCGTTTCAGCCGTTATCAAAGCCAGCACGACGAATCCTTATGCGGGTCACTTAAATTTGGGGGTCCAAATCAAGACTGACAGCGGCGGATTCTCATGTAAAGAGGCTGCGGCACTTATTGAGGCAGTTACCATTGTTGTGGCTCCCGAGCTTCTCGAAGCCGATGCACTAGAGGGCGTCGAGCTCGCCTCAGTCTGTGGTATTGTGGACGACATCCAGGACGCTATTAGCTCCGTGACGGCTGTTATTCCTGGAAAACGGACGGCTATGCCGGCTTTAGCAGCTCCTACAGCTATATTGTAAATTTTGGGAGCAGTCCTCTTTTCAGCTCGGTCTCAGAGGCTCTGTTGATAAATTAACTTTAGATTATATAAGCAAGCTATAAATATATCTTTTTTGTGAGCTCTGTATTTGCTCAAAGGCTTAAATAGGTATGTATCCTTAAGCTGCCTTGGGATTGCAAGCTTGGGGGTTTGAAAATTATAATAGATGCAACTTTCTAAGAAATATAAGTTTTCTCTTAAAAAGAGCAATACAGTTGAAAAAGATTAACTGAAATATCGTATCAAAGTGTATAAAGGATGTTATAAGCCTACAGTAAATTTTTGTAAAAATTGTTATGCTCGGAAATATTGACGAGGTTTATACAAATAAAAGGAATGCCATATTCAATTTGTATATGCAGTGAATATTTAGTCTATATTAGCATAATATAAGTATTTATTGACTGTAAAAGTATTCAAATGTACGTTGACTACAGTTCTCAAGATTTCTCAAGCATTTACTTTGACTTCGAACTATTTCTCAGCCAATGCTGCGTAATAATACGAATTGATCTTTAACACCTTTTATTTAAGCTTGTTTATTATGTTTAAATCCAAATTCCTTGTAGCAACAGCCAGAAGAGGTCCCAATTACTGTAGGAACCAAAGCTTCCGGCCAGGAAATAAGTTAGGGGAAGAGGTAACCTGATTATGTCTACTGCTGGCAGGCTTCTTCAAAGCGAAGCTATTTCTATTGAACAGCCCACAGCTATTCAATGAATTGTGACTGCCAAGTACTGAGTCACTGACCCAATAGTAACTAGCGCTAAAAACGTGACCACTCACAGCTCGCTGGAAAGGATGGTGGTTCATATAGCTGTGTGACTGTTAGACACACACATGATCTGACTGATTATACTGTAATCCAGTCTTTTTATTCACAGTGCAGATACCACTGCCAACTTCAAAGAGCAGGAGGCTTCTGAGTGTCAGCAAGGAAATATGCGTCAACCAGACTAGCAATGAGGAGAAGAGTCTGCAGATGAGAATCATGGGAGACATCTACACCGCTGCCAGACATGTTTTGGCTTGTGTTGAGGACTAGGATGGTAATACTGGTGTCTGATTAACTTCTTACCTGGGCACTGGATACTTCTCTTAAATATGAACTGTGCGAGTGGCGTACGGGATGGTAAGAATACTTGGCCGGTTTTCGGCAGTGATACTGCGCGAGATATAATGATGTGGCTTGTCTCTCATCAGTCGGCCAAAACGCAAATTTCCAGGGTCAAGGAGGATTTCGAAGCCTCGATGGAAAGGCACTAATTTCCATGTATTATAAGTATCCACGCAAATAACTTCCTATCCCCACAGATGTATACTGAGATTCCGCCAATATATGTAGCTCATCAATGAGTCCTGCAAGAAGGTAGGGAAGGTTTCATAATATAGCAAAAGCATAAGTTTATTCAGAACTAAATCATCTCTTTATTACTAGTAAATTGTGCAGGAAGTGTTTCCTGCTGTTGAAAAAAGCCTGCTTCTATTATAGTCACACCTACCAAGATCGTAAGATTTTACATGGATTTAATACAATGCTTAGTGCTATAGATTACTATATGAGTAGTCACTATCTTATCTTCCTTCAAAGTTACCATAGGTTGTCAAGCTGCTGATGTTGCGAAAAGGAGTATTGCAAAAACTGCTCGTATTTCAATAAATGAAGCTGGGGCTGAGGATACCTCACCACCTACAAGCTGCTATTCGGTGAAGAGCTAGCGAATACGCAAGCAATGGGACATTGTAACTCCACTTGCTTGAAAAAGTCCTCAAGAAAAAGTATATGGTATCCTCAAGATAACAAGCCTGTTTTACAAATAGCAGAAGATGTATTGACCTTGCTAATGAATGAATATGAGTATATGTCGTGAGTTAACGACATGGGAGCATTGATTACCATAATTGACGCCTTCACAGAATTCACAGGGTTGTAAAATCTCACCTCCCACTCGTGGAAGCTTAACCATACAGTTCTTATGAAAATTATAATACAAAGTGGAAATTTCAGTTTCGGAAGTAGCGAGTAGCTCGGCTAGTTTATGTCACAGGAGCCTGGGTAGTCAAACTTCCGAATCTGCAAGCTGTCGATATTACATTCGATCTCGAAGACGTGCTTACTTTCGAGACAAGGAAAGAAATGCTCCCAGAATATGAAGAGGCGGACATGCACGTCTCTTATTAGCGAGGGATAGCAGGACTACTCAACGCCTGTGTTTGTTGATTTAAGAATTCTTTAACTGGTAAAAGGAGAGGTTCCTCTCATTAATTAACTCTTCAAGACCAATTATATTCGTACAATTTACTTTAGACTCATATCAATAGCATTTAAGAAACTGAGAATGAACGAGCAGAAGTAGCAGGTTCCTTGGCAAACAAGAGCTTGGAAACTTGTTACCAATCTTACCTCTTCAGTTATAAGCATTAATTGGGGATGAAGCTGAGCTTTTTGTTAGTCTATATGAAATTTACTAGCATTGAATACATGAGCTTAATCAAAGTAATATTCAACTCAGAAAGCTTTTATTGGATTTCAGGATTGAAAGAATCCATTAAGTACTCATTAGCTAATAGACAAGGAAAATTCATATGCAAGTCAGTACTAAGGGAATGTATTTAAACAACCAATGCTATAAGTAATGGCTATGAGAATAACTAGAATTTATTGAAAGACAAGATAAGGGGTGCTTGACCTTGTCTGAGATAGACAAGAGTTTCAATGCTTCGCTCTCCAAACCTCTCTGTGTGGAACATTTTCATAAATATTCTCAATTAGTGTTCATTTGAGAACACTATTGCTAGTTTTCAACTTAGACGCAGTCACCACGCTTGCAATAGTTGCAGAAGGAGCTGCCTGGCGCAGATGAGGAGGTGCAATCACAAGCACAAGTGCAAGTCATTGTGGGATTAGTCTTAGTACTGTCAAGAGAGATGTTAGTCTTTGAGAGTATGTTTGAGCTGAAACTTTTAAGGTCTGAGCTTCTGACGATTATCATCTACCATAGTCTCGCTGAAAATAGTTTTAGAGTAATATAAGAGTGGGTTGTGTTGCTTTTTTATAATCTCTGAAAATTTAGTAAGAAAAGTTTAGTAAACAAAGAATGAGAAACAATAGTAGGTGGAGATAAAAAAGAGACTTAACAACATAGTAGCTGAACAGTTAACAATAACTCTATTCAATTGAATGTAGCGAATGCATTATTTGCATTTTAAACAAAACTTATTGTGCTATTGTAGTAAATTTAAAAAAACGAGCTTGCAAAGGTATTAAAGCTATTTGCACAGCCCGGCAAAGAAACAATCTTGCTCTTTGAAGAATATTGTAACCCACTATAGATTTAAAGAATAGCGCTTCCTGCTTGAAGTAAGTTCATTGTTACAAGCATTCGATAGGCTTGCTGCAAGCTAAATCTATAAAGAAAATCCTCACTATTCCCAGAGCTAGCTGATGGAGATATTGATTAATCCAAGTATAAGACTACATTGTAAATAATAAAATACAATGCTGTATCTAATAATTTCCTAAAAGGGAGATATTACAATATTATAAAACTAATTTGAGAATTATAATGCAGTATAGCAATAGTAGCACCCATAGTTTAGAGAACTGTGGACCTGTGCCGATCACCTCGCGGTTGAGCATAAGCTTGTTGCTGGGTCTGTGAACGGTCTTTTGCTGGGTCGTTTCCCGATACGCTGCATGACCGGGTACAACCCCCACCCCCACCCCCCACAAGAGGGATTCAGGTGGCAGGTTGGCTTTGACAGGAGCTTCGCTTGGAATCGTGTTTACTCAGATCCGCAAATTGACTCATCGCAGCAGTCGGCACGTTCAGAAACCTAGACTACGCCGCACCTCTTCCGTCGCGACGCGGCCTTGATCCACAGCCCTTGAGCATTTGACCTTTTCGGCGCCGACTTCATACGTGGCTCGTCCAAAACCTTAGCTTTATCGCGATTGCTGTATATTTTGTCACCTGATCTTTTCCATCGTCTCTGAAAACCCACAGGCGCTTTTTGAAGACTGGACCAATCCATTTGTTTTGATCTTGACTTGAATCTAGTACCCATTGCAAGCGCGTTTGTCCAGCTTCTTGACCCAGGACATGGCATCGGCTCAAGCAGACATGTTCGACCCTCGGAATCCATATCCTATCTATCTGGGCGACGTCCTCGACGGTCAGCACCAAGTGTTCCGAAAATTGGACTTTAGACCCGAGTGCACCGTCCGGCTAGCAAGAGATAACAGGTAAGTCTAGCCTCAGTTTCGATCTTCTAAACCACCGTCGCTGATATGAATACAAGCAGTTCATTAGAAAGACGCTTCGTAACAGTCAAAGTTTATAGCGCAGAAGCAAAATTCACAGTAGACAAAGTCTTACAGTCTTCCCCCGGGTCGCGACAGGGCGAGCTTCACGTTGAGCGGTCTCGACTCATTTTTGTTCAGAGGCCCCATGGCCACCACGTGTACAGGGTACTTGAGCCGCTGGGCCACTCACTCTACACCGTGGTCGAAGAAAGGTTCGAGAGGCGTTGTAAACTAACGAACAGCAACCATGGTTGGGAACAGCCGTGGAGGGGGATGGCTGGTCAACCAGATCGACTAAAAAGATCTGTTGGCAGATACTACAAGCCCTCGACTACCTGCATAGCCGTTGCATAGCTCATCGAGACATATAGCTAAGGAACCCCTGGGCAGCTCTACAGTATGATCCAGATAAGCTCAAGCATTGCGCTGGGGAGAAGTTATAAATCGCGATAAATCTAGACGAAACTTAATAAAGCTTTGCCAGCTTGAAAAATTCATGTCTAAAAAAGGATGCCACATAGCCTCTCTAGTATCGTTATTGCTCGTGCTCTTATTATTTGCTAGATATATAATGAAATTGATTCTATCTATTCTCTGAATATCTGCTGCGGATAAGTTTTAGGGCAAAAGGGTATACAAGTGAGGCGAAACGGCGTGAGTTTCTCCGGAGCTGCTTCTTCGATTCCTTTGAGCTACTGTTTTGAGTAATGCTCCGTAAATATATTATAGCTCAGGCCCACTTAGATAATGGTGGACTTTGGGTCCTGCCTGGCATCGTACGATTGCTCCGCCTCATAGCGGAGCCCTCGCGACGGCCCCCTTTTTGTTCTGATGCCGGGGTGTGCACTCCAGCCCTGACAAGAAGTGCGTAGAAGTCGATAGCCGTGAAATTCGGCCGAAGGTCGGGAGGAACATATCATCTGTTTCAACACACGTCTGATAATATTAAGGTGCATGAACGGAACGTGGGGGCGGGTGCGAGCATATAGGGAGAGTGCGGGGAAGGGAGAGTGCGGGGACGGGAGTGTGGGGAAGCGGGAGAACAAATTCAGACCGCGATCATTCCTTGTCTTAGTAAGGCTAACGCGTTCAATCGCTTTATGGAGATAGTCATTGAATGTTTAAAGACTTTCTTAGCAGCAGAAGTATAAGACGAGATAAAGTTAATTGTTAATGAATACGTGAAAAGACGATTTAATATTTTATCGACTGAAGCTTAGGACAGCATAATCTTAAGGCTTTTCCCGATCTATAAGATATACATTCTCCAAGTGTTATAATCCAGACACTCTAGATCAAGGGCGAGATGTAGGCAGGCTATGCTGCGATGTAGATCTCAATCTGTTTAGTTTTTATCATCCCGAAAGTGCAGAATAGCCTCAGAGTGTGGTGCGTATTTATACCCTCGCGGTTGGCTGGGCCTTGTACGTACGTACGGAAAGATCGTGAAAGTCACTGTTCTGATTTGCTTATTGTTGATGATGTAGAAAAGCTATCTACTGGCCTGGGCGTGCGTGCGTGATATGGGCTATCCCTTTGCGTACGGGCCGCCCTGGCCACGTGACCCCCTTTTGTGAAGCATTCACCACTATAGGCAATGCCACACTCGCTTCTTTACTGCTTTCTGCCTATTCTTTGCTACTAACGCGTAAACCCGAACTTCTGGTCAATTGCGCAGTCCGAAAAAAACGTGCTAAGAGATCGGAACACGCTTTCTTGGATGTGTAATTACATAGATTTGAGAATTTAACGTCGTCTGGCCATCTAATACCAATCACAACCGCTATCTATACGACATCTGCTGTGATTACTGTCGTAATGTGGAATGACATCTCCCGCCTAGAGCTGTCCAGTGAGATACGACAGGAGGTTGTCCACGTCTTGCAGAAGGACGATGCATCGGAGAAGGCGGGCCTTGAGAAGACGAGGCTCCTGGACCATTGCATTGCATGAAAGAAAGCTAACGACTGAATGTCCCAGGTTCATGTACGTCTTCTTCTTCTCACAACAGGCCCAGCCGATTCTCCTGTCTTTTTGCCTTACCAAATCAATCCAACTGGATTTATGAGCCCAGTAACATGAAACGCTATGTCAAGGGGGTGGCCATCCTCTCTAATGGCACCTTCTTATCCAAGAGCGTCTTCCGTTGCGTTCCCGACATGTCACATTTGTTGAAAGGGAAGGTGGATTTCCGCTAGCATGGCTGGCCCGTGCGTTCTTGTGCTTATTCCTTGGCCCTTAGGTCGAGCTATTCTAGATTCTTTTCTCTTCTTACAACAACTAATTTAATAATCATATTCAATAATGTGCGCTCCGAGAAATCTCTATACAATCCAAACATTTTTAACGGCCACTAGTCCTTGTATATGCTAGAGTGGCCTTAGGAGCAGAACATGTGGCAATTCGTTACTTCGTTAAGTGACTACCTCAGCCTCGGCAGGTTCTTTTTCTGGGTATATAAAAAGCATGAGAGAATAGATATGTGGGTGCTGATTCAGACCCATAAGCAATTTCTTGTCAAACCAAGCATAAACGGACCCTACTCTACATTAGGAAAGCGACCGAGTTCCGCTATATCCGGTTTCTTTTCCGATGCTCTTCCGTTGCGACCCTATCGCGACCTGCATATTTGATGGGTTATATAACAAAATGATTCCAAAGGATCAACATGTCTTTCAACAAATCACTTTCTGGATATGATAGATTTGCTGCTTCTTACAGAAGATTGAAAAAGTTATACAATATAATACTCTATAAATTCAGATCCGCTCTACATCAAAAATAATTCGCTGTTAATATTTTGCTACATAGATTGATATAAATGTATTACAGTTGAGTGGACATAAGTCTGGCAGATTATGACAAGGATTTTTAGCGAGATTGCCACTTTGGGGAGGCGGCTAGGAAGTCGCTTACTATAGTATTTAAACAAAAGAACAGATTAAGAAAGAGATCTTCATGTACTTTTGGTAGGAATTCTAGCTATATAATAATTTGATAAAAAAAACCCCCCATAATATCTATTGTCTTATCTTAGCCGAAGTCATATATGTGGGGTCAACTGGGATACAAATCTGGGATATAAAATCCCACTACTTGTATCTGACAACTCAACAACTTTCTTTTTCCTTGAACTGTCTAAACACTTCGCACACTACTGTTCCTTGTCTACCGAAGTGTATTCGTGTCTGTTCCTCACAATATGATCATCACATCTTGTTCGAAGCTGATGACGGCGGCCTTAATGGGTATGGCTCACGTCGAGGCAGCCACACAAACCTTCAAGAGTGCCAACTACACCCCCCCTGTCCTCGAAATCACCAAGTCTGGCGGAACCCTTGCCTCTGGATACCTATTTTTCAGTGGTGGGGGTCCGATAGCACCGGTAGTACCGGCACTGGTACTGGCAGCTACAATGGCACTGGTGGCAGCACCGGTCCTGGCGGCATTACCAATGGCACTGGCGGTGGGGGAGCTTCGTCATCCAGCGGTAGCACGAGCGCCCTTATCATGGATGACAACGGCGAACTCATCTGGTCGGGCCCTATGGACGGTACAGGCTACACGGCTTATCAGACCTACCAAGGCAAGCCCGTCATAACGACCTGGACTCCAGCGAACGGCGGCATTACGGATGGCTATGTCACCATCTACGATGATACCTACACTCAACTTGCCTACATCTGTCCCAACGCCTATCTTGGCCTTATAGGGAGCAGCGGAGCGTTGACATGCGGCATGGATATGCACGAATCCAGAATCACAGCCCGTGACACTCTACTCTTCACCGCTACCAACGCCACCCAGGCCGACTTGACGTCCATGGGCGGTACTGCCGACGGATGGGTGTGGGACAGCCAATTCTACGAGTACAACATCACTTCAGGAGACATCATCTTCCACTGGAGCTCTCTTGCGTCGGGGATCCCCTTCAATGCTTCAAGGGTGTCGTTCGATCCTACCACGGATGGGTTGAGCTCGTCGAATCCGTGGGAATGGTTCCATATAAACTCTGTCTTCATGACAGAGAATGGCGATTATTTGGTCAATAGCCGTTATCTCTGGCAGACCTACCGCATGGACCGCGATGGCAATATCTTGTGGACATTGGATGGAGAGACGGGGGGGACTTCACGCTACCTGAGTCGGATTTGAGCCCGTTGATTGTAAGTATCGAAGCTTCTCCTTTAATAGAGAAAACATTGCAATTATCTTTGCTGACTATCGCCAGGCTTGGGCTCACCACACAATATTTTGGAACGAGACCTCTGACAGCGCCATCTTCACCGTCTTCGACAACCTGATCGCAGACACCTCGGACGAGACCGAGGCTAGCAGGGGTCTCATGATGAAGCTCGACTTTAACGACATGACAGCCACCAATCTGGCCTCGTACTACAACCAAGATGATCTGGTTTATGCCGGAAGCCAGGGCTCAAACTTCATCTTAGACAATGATAATCATATCATCTGCTTTGGACAGGCCGGAGAGGCTATGGAGTTTGGATCTGACGGTGATGTGCGAATGACTGTGAGTCTTGGAACGGCAACCTACCGTTTACAGCGGCAAGAGTGGACGGGCCACCCGACGACCATCCCTGCCATTGCTGTGGAGGACGGGGTTATCTACATGAGTTGGAACGGTGCTACCGAGGTTGCTGAGTGGAAGGTCTACGCGTCTTCCTCCAGCGAAGACAGCATGGAAGAAGTTGCTACTGTGGCCAAGACTGGTTTCGAGACCAACGCGACTATCTCTATCACCACTGGCTATGCCCAGGCCAGTGCTTTGGATTCCACCGGCACTTTGCTCAGCAACTCTTCCGTCTTGGTCTTTTAACGAGCTTTTCTTCAAATTACACTTCTACAAAGGGCATCTTTTAATACAATCCGACTCTGAGTTTATACACCGACGGAAACAAATCAAGAAAAGTATCTGTCCTTTTTTTTTCGTGGATCTGTCAATGCAACCGACTTGATTAGCTATCCTCTTCGCTTGTCTTAGAGCTCTCGGTCGCATTGCGGTATGTACATATTGCGCAGTAGCGACAGTTATGGGGAAAGAAATCCAGACTAATTGGTATTATCCTCATATATGCACATACATGTTTATCTGTGATTTTTTCCACACTCCTCTCAGTCTTAGTTATCACATCGCAATTGTCTACTTTCTTTGTTCTTTCTTTTGATAATGTCATTTTTTCTTAGACACGTCCTAAACATTTGACTGGCTTAAGATATAGCGAGTCGTTCCTAAAACTGTATGCAAAGCAAAACCCACGCCTATATCCATATTCTAGAATCTCCCACCCCGTCACGGTTCCGCTAATCAAACTGCTGCCGGTTGTCGGTGTTACTCACCGGAATGCTATAGAGATATTGTCAATAGTGAGCATAGTGTTACATCTACTCTTCTAATGAAATGCATTATTACTCCGTTTATTGCACTGCCTCAGCATCGTAATTATTTGTCAGCATTATTTTCTTTGGCTATATTTCTACAACGGAATGAATTCGGAATATCGAAATTGTCTTGAAAGCTTGCTAGGAGAAGAACCCCAAAACTCATTTGATGTTCGCTAGCTAGGGTCATGTTCTCTAGAAGTTAGTGATACGCAGTATAAGCAGGATCTGGAGGTTATTAGGAAGGCTTCTTTTTATTCCCTACTCCGCTCTCTCCCTGCCCCCCTTTTCCTCTCACGCTCCCTAGCCTCGTTTGGTTTTCCCACGACGCCTGCCTACAGTATTTGGTCCTACTTACATACTCTTGTATCGCATTATACAGCGGTCTGTAGATCTCATGTTACTATACAAAACCAGGGCTGCTTATTGATTTGAAACTTGAATCTATGCGTAAATCAGATCCGCATAAGCGTACCATTATTAGGTTACATACAACATTGTGCTCCAACCTTAACGTTATGACCCATCCAACATGCAGGTCACGACAGGAACAAGGACAAGCACGCAGACAACCCGGAACGGAACCCCAGGAGCCGAGAATCCAACACTCTAGTACAGAACAGGAAAAGGCGGGATTCCGTGATTCAGGGTTAGGGTTATGCAGAGATGCCTCGCTAGGATGGATAGCAAACCCAGCGAGCCCAACGATTTATCCTAGTTACCAACACCAATATTACTAACAGGTACTGAAGAACTGGATATATAGGGATACGTTTATTATTTCTAGATAGATTATTGTATATAGCTTTTCAGTCTTTAATACAAGTATTACTTTATATATAAGTAATTGCTTTATCGCTAGTGATATGCTACAGAGATATTCAGAATGTTTCCGATATTCTTGGATCTATATTTTGATGTCGCTTTTGTTAGTATAAATCCTTTGTGTACTTGCTAGACCATTGTCAGACAGTAGTGCTTATTACATTTAAATGACGTTCTTTCTTGTGTGAACTCTGAGGGAAAGAAAATGAATATGCGCTATAGAAGAGAATGAAAGAAAGAGACTGTCAGCTAATCTGGCTGAGGCTATCTAGGTGGTGGCTGCTGGCTGGTAGGGCCATGCACGGCCCCAGGCCAGTGACTCACTGGCCCTCGCACATTTCTAGGTATTGTTGCCTGACTGTTATTTTAAGTTGGACATTAATTTGTCTTATTGTCTTATATATAAGTATATCTATATATTAGCTCTCATGCCTGAAAGAAGTTCTATCGGTCTTCGATATTCTTCGACCGAAAGACTTATGCTTCACTGATCGCCTGCATAGTAGGGAAAAAGTATGGATTAGAGCCAATTCAATAGCTGATTGTTCCATCGATTCAACCCCCAACTTTGAAACATCGTGCATAACGACCCCTCCCTCAGACGGCAATGATAAGTGAAGTCCGTCTTCCCTATCTGATCGGTGTGTCCATTGTGAGTAGTCAAGATGGGGTGGCATATGCAAATCCGCCCCTGCCAGTTAACGCGCTTGAGGACGACGAGGTGCGGCCGCGAGTGGTATCAAAAGTGTAGGTATGTGATTTTGCATCTACGCTCCGATTTGAGAGTCTAGCGAGGTTCAGAACTCACATTGACGTAAGATCGGCGCCGAGGGAATTCAGCAAGGAGTTTCAGAATGTTCATCTCGAAGCAGGGTTGAAAAGATAGTCTATTAACACGATAATTTTTAGTAAACACTAGAGCTCTCCACATGACTTGAAATAGATCAGCTTTATCAGTCAAAACTACTTTATGAACCCAAGTTAGAAAATTTAGTTATGGCTTTGCGGTTATCGTAATTACTTGTTCAGCCTATTTTGTTTACTCATCATTACGCACTTGACCCAAAAAAATAACAAGGTAGCCAGTATGCATCTACCTACGCGGAAAATACTCTCCTCGTCCTCCTAAGGCTTGCTATTATGCGTGACCCATTTTGTAACCTGCATTTGAATTGCTTATAACATAAGACTTGAGTTTCATTCTCCTACAGGACCTGAGACATATTATTCTTAGGAAAAAAGCAAGCAATAGAAAGTAAACTATGGTATTTTATTGTCTGGATTGTGTAATCAGACTTCCAGTCTTAAGTTAATTTTTAAGATGCAGATTACGAAAGTATCTGTTTTAGATAGTTTCTGGAAAGCAGAGGGAACTGTAAATATGTGGGCCTCTCGAACAGAAATTATATAATCAATGCTTACTTAATATAAGCTAAAGTGAATGATGTTGGGTTTTGTGATTTTTCTTGCTTGTACCCCATTTCCGTACCTGCATGTAATAGGGGCAAGCTTCCTACCGTCTACATGCTCCACAAACCATCTCCATCAGAATGTCCCACTCTGCTAAGAATCAAGGTCCCTTCGAGTCTCTGGACAGCAACGAAGTGGATCAACCTAGCGACCACGTACCGAGCGATAGAGATTCCGGCAGTTTACTCTCTTCCCAGCCGCTCCCGCCTGATCAGGGCAAGACACTGGGTACGCTTAGCTTCGAGAGCGACGCCGAAGTCTTAGAGGCGGTATTTATCAGCGAAGAGCAGCGCATTCCAGAGCAGGAGGAACTTGCACTCTGGAGAGTGCCAAACCACCTGTTGGACCGGTCGCTCGAGGACAGCGTACCAGCCGCCTGCGATTACGCCCGCAACAGGACATCCCGCTCTTCATTTCTTAGGCAAGGCTTCCTGTGGAGCCACCTAGCTGGAAACTGCTCGTCTTTCTGGTGCCCAGGCGCCCGCGAGCTGCCAGTAGCTGGCGATGGACCGCCGTATGCGCCCCTCAACGCGACCAAGAGTGAGATCCGAGTGCTCAAGGTCACTTGCACTTCTTGTCCGGGCGAGGGCAACAGCCTAGGCCAGAATTTCCAGGCCAGTCTGATTCCCGTGTCGCTACGGGACAATGATGATATTCCGCCATATCTCGCTATTTCATACGCGTGGGGCGATCCCTCTCCCGTTGGGTGTTTCGAGGACTACCCTGGCAGCCCCCGGGATAGAACCGAGAGACCCGGGGCCAATACGATCAAATACAACAAAGCAGTACTAGACATAATCAGTACGCTGGTCTGTCCCGGAGCCACGCTCTACCTATGGATCGACGCTGTATGCATCAACCAGGATGATGTCGACGAGAGGGCTAGCCAGGTCACACTGATGGGGCAGGTTTATGCACGGGCCCGTCAGGTTATCGTCTTTGTCGGCGGCGATGCAGATGATGACGCGGCCAGAGCACTAGACCTTGTGTGCAACTTTCGACAGGTCCGCGGTGTCATCGGCGAACATGTCAACTTTTTGGACGACAACGTGCTTGCAGAGGCGTCCATGCGAGCAGGCCTTGACCCCCAGGTCTGGCTCTGTCTGACTCGATTCCTGCTGCGATCCTGGTTCTTCCGCTATTGGGTCGTTCAGGAGGTCGTGCTGGGCACCTGCCCGGTCCTGGTCTGCGGCCGACATGCTGCGTCGTGGCGTGATATGGTCCGAACGTGCGAATGGGCTGACAATTCCTCGCTGGCCCTCGGTACACAAGTGTATAAGGCCAACGTAAGTCCTGCGGAGAAGCAGATGCTTGTGGCATCCAGCGACCGTGTGTCTCACGTCTGTCGTCTGGGCAAAGTACGCACTTCTCTTCAAGATACTCCCTCAGCTTTCACGTGGGTCTTGTGGTCGTTTAGTGCCTGCCGGGTCACTGACCCCCGAGATCGCATCTTCGCTATCCTGGGGCTGCCCCAGATAGCAGATAATATGGATACGAAGTCCCTGAGGCCTAACTATAGCATAAAGGTTGAGGATCTATATATCCGGTCCGCCAGAGCAGCAATCCTCCAGGGCGAGGCGATGGCTACCCTCGCTCTTGCTGGCGTGGGCTACGACCGATGCTTGAACCTTCTCCCTTCTTGGGTGCCAGATTGGGCTCGTCCTCCTGCCATTTTCGCCACCATCTGGAACCACTCTCGAGCGGCCGGGTACTACACAATCAGGGGAACGCAACCATCGTTTCATTGGGACGACGATGAGGACTGCCGAGTCCTTTCACTCCAGGGGAGGTTTGTAGATAGCGTGTCGGTTTTAAGCAGCCCAATGCTTCAAGGAGACATTCAAGGCTCGCAGGACATGCCATTCTTCAGGCTGGATCTCAGGCATGCTTACTGGACCGAGGAAGTCATCAATCTCGTTACATCAGCAATTCAAGGAGAGCAGCAGCAGGTCGGAAGCCAGGCATACAACTGGGACACCGCCGGCGAATCGGTTCACAGCCCGCCTGAGCCTCTGAGGACGCGCTTAGCGCAAACACTCATTGCCAGCTTCGATGTGCCAACTAGCACCGGCTACAAAACCGCTACAGAGCTTAGCAAGTCCATGGAGAGCATGGGACATGCTGTTGCCGCCGTCGAAAATGGCTTCGAAGCCTTCTTGATGCTATCCAGGGTCATGCGCTCCGGGTTACCCGTGAGCTGGGCGTTGTCATATGAGGACCACCATTTAGGCCTGGAGTATGCAAGTCGCTGCCTTGGAGCGACAAAAGAGCGCCGCTTTTTATCTCCTCTGCTGGTCACTTCGGCATGGCGCCGCCAGGCACCCGCCAAGGTGACCAGGTGTGTATCTTCTCCGGCTTCAGAACACCCTTTGTGATCAGGCCTGCCGAGCACGAGGTTCAAGGAATGCACCAGCCTGGAGATAATAGGGGCATTGAACGGAGTAATTATCATCTCGTTGGTGAAGCATACCACTACGGGTTGGTATCCGGAGAGCTAGAAGTGGTAGGAGATCTGACTGATTCTATTCGACTTGTCTAAGTCGAGATTGCTTACAGGCACTTATTGGATTGAAAATTTCATGACAGAGCAGCAGCAGCAGTTTTCTTTCGTTCACTCTTCAGGCTAGAATTCTAATAATAGCACTATCTTTTGAGTTTCTAGTCAAGGCTCGGCCTTTCACAGGCTTTTTTTTTTTTTTTACAAATAACTTATTTATAACATTCATGAGAGTTTCGTATTTCTATGTCCTTTGAATCATGTTATCATGGTTTTCACGTGCTTACGTAGCTAGCAGCCTCCGCACTCCCTGCAGTTCTTTTCTACAAATCAAGAAACCAACCCTTAGTCGCGCATCGGCAGCGACTTCAATGTATGCCGCCCACTTGCCAAGGAGGGTAAGCGCAAAGTCAGAAAAGGAACGGAGATCGCATATGACCCGCTCCGGCGCTGCGCATATCTCCCGACAGTCTCAGCTATAACGAGAATAGGCCCGGGGTGGGGGGACCCAGGGTCGGAAGGGGGAGAGAGGCGAGACCAGGAAGGGAGGCATAACTTTACGATTCCCTTTACTAAAGTCTTGGCTGCGACTTTGTTGTTTATCAGCACCTCATACTCTCTCACACTTTGATCATTGTGACCCTGTGCCCTGACAATACTTCTTCTCATCATGCAACTACACCTTCCGTACCAGGACCTGCCTTTGATAGCAAAAAAATACAGCATCTCCGATTCTGCCTTGGCGGCGGGGTACTCTGTCGAGTCACATTGCTGCGCAGAACCACAATTGCCATTTCCCCCCCCTGATGCGTGGGTTGAGGATAGTACGCGTAAATCCACTCATGAGTATGAATTGTGGCTTAATCTTCTCCATTGACTCGCACCCCAGCTCTAGAGCAAAGTAGGGCAATAGGACCAGAGAACTACCACGGATGAGGTGTATGTCTCAATTCTCAAAAATTTTACGCAGAGCTTCTGCATCCACCTCAGTATCCATCTCAGTATGATCAGTGAAGATTTCTCGGGACACGAAGCAATACCGACTAATGCTTCCGTGCAAATGAGAGTAGGAGTGGGGTGTATGCCGGATCTGGGGCAACTCTGTTACAGAATACAAGAATTCACACATGCCAGCTCGGATATCATGGACCTACAGGGATGGCAAGACGCCAGTCTCAGGGAGAGTAGTTTCCTATTCGAGTCCCGGTCGCGATGTTAAACCATCCTCGTACATGTCATCATTCGGAGCTTGGACCAGATGCACAAAGTTCTATCGTTACGACTATACAAGGCCTTGAAATGGTGACGCGTAAAGTGCCTTCCTCCTATGTGACGCTAAGCTATTGCCAAGGCTGTGATCCCACCCTATCCGCTACTTGAGTCTTGCCTGACGAGGAGATGGAGCCAATTAGAGTCCAGGTATTGGAATCGGCTGATGTTGTTGGGCAGAGAGGACCTGCTGCTTTTGAGCTTGGCTTTATGAGCCTTTCGTATACGTCATCAGAATAGGCGGTCTGCTCTGACTATTTTTCGCAGGAGATTAACACACAGGGGCGACAGTCTGGGCCACATAGTACTTTGTCCTGCATGAGAAGGCGTGCTCTTCATCTTGCGGGAATGTAAGCAGTGGAGCGAGGTGCATAAGACCATAGGTGAGGGATCATAGGGGAGATAATGTTCTTGATGTGCAAAATATCGCCACATTGTATTGTAATACCCGTGAGCTTTTTTCTTTTCATATATATAAGGCTACTCTCCTCTTAGGCAAGACAGCTGGAATGTCATAGCTAGTCTCTCACCCTTATGACTCCTTCAAGTTCAAATTCTTAGCTCTATCGTTTTGATTCTCATACGGAGTCTTGAGCACGAGTTTTCCGGCACAATGATCTTCTCGCGGATTATTATCCTGGGCCTAGCATCTCTTGCTGCGGGCCACCCGGGTCACGAAGATGAGGAGCACTACCATGCCATCAAGACTCGTGATATGCATGCTTCAAACAAGCGTGCCCTCGAGAACTGTGCTACCAAGCTCGAAGCTCGCGGGCACACTGCTCGTGCTATAGAGCGCCGCAAGAATACCATTGAGAGCTATCGCGAGGAAAGGGGCATTGCCAAGGACGGTAAGCTTCACTACATATATAAGAATAAAGCCTCTCGATCATTGAATATATACTGAATATTTCAAAGCTCGAATTCTCAAGCGTAGCACTATCTCTGTCTTGCATACCGATCATGAAGGTGATCTTGACGCAACAGTTGCTGAGAGCGACGAGACTGTAAGTTTTTGCTCAAGAATCTATTATTCTTCCTCTAAAAAAATTATGTAACGTAATACATATTGTGTATTAACGCTTATTTTCATTATTAATGTTTTTTAATCTCCATGATATATTCTAAATGTTTCCTGTTCTGACAAAGTTAAAAACTTCATAGTACGTTTTCGCCGACGACACTTGCACTGTCCTCAACCCAGAAGGCGAGGTCGGCCCATACTACGTCCTGGGCGAGTATGTTCGATCGAACCTCATCGAAGACCAAGAAGGCGTTACTATCGTTTCCGATCTTCAATTCATTGATGTATCCACCTGCGAGCCTCTTGCTGGCGTATGGGCTGATGTCTGGAACGCAAACGCTACTGGTGTTTACGCAGGCGTTCAGCAAAACGGCAACGGCAATGCGAACGATGCATCCAACCTGAATAACACCTATCTTCGTGGGATTCAGCAAGCCGATGACGATGGCGTCGTTCAGTTTACTACGCTCTTCCCAGGTCACTACTCCGGAAGAACCAACCATATTCACATAGTTCTTCATGAAAATGCTACTGAGCTATCTAATGGTACCATTACTAGCGGTAGCGTTTCTCACATCGGTCAATTTTTCTGGGACCAGGATCTTATCGATCTAGTTGAAGCAACAAGCCCTTACAACACGAACACGAACTCTATCACAACCAACGCTGAGGATCGCGTTTTTGGACAGCAGGAGACTAGAGGCTCTACTTCTGACCCTGTGTTCAATTATGTGTATTTCAGTGATGATGGTGACTTGAGCGAGGGTCTTTTCACATGGATTCTAGTTGGAATTGATCCCTCTGCTTCTTATAGTAAGTCTATTCCATATAGTAGTTTAGCCTACTCACTATTAAGTAAACTAACAAACATATCTTCTGTTTAGCACCAACTTACTCTTTTGAGCTGACTTCAAGTGGTGGCGTAGCTGTTGATGGTGGCAACCCTAGTGGATTCTAGAGCCTTTTCAATCATGCGCGGCTATCTTACCCAGAGAAAACAGTTTCAATGATTTGCTTTCATGGGGTATTCACTGTGTACTGTCGATATTAGTATAACCTTTTCCATATTTCAATGTTTATTGTTTATAGCATATGTGATATGATTCTGTATAAATACTCTAGATTAGGCCGCAATAGGACGAGCGGATTGAACAAACTGATTGCAAAAAATATTTCTGAAAAGTCTCAGATCTGAGCTCCCGAAGGCGGCGCATCCTAAACTTGTGTAGAACGGTGATACGGCACGTAATACAACTATATCTAACTCGTATTGAACAATTGTACGACCCGCTCTGGGTTACGGCCTTATACAAGTAATCGTGCCTTCTAATAGCGGCTCGTCCGAGAGACTAACTGCCGTTCAAAATTTAAATAAAAAACATTATGTGCGAGGGCTAGTGAGCTTCCAGCTTGCTATGCACTTCTACCACACATGCAAGCATATCTCGGCTCATGCAAGGGGCTCGTAGCATGCGGGCTGAGTCGCATGCATATAGCGACCCTGCAAGCCTAGAGCACTCACGCGCTTATGTGTCGTACATCCAAGCTGATATGGGTGGCACTGACGTCCTGCAGGCAGTCCAAGCCGATATCAAGCACCGCGCCCAGAGCCGTGCCTCCACCCAGGTCATTCTTCTCACGGACGGCGAGATGCAAGATACGGAGAGCGAGCTGATCTTCGAGTTTGTATGGATAATGCGCAAAGAGCTTGGCGACAAGGTTCGCATCTTCATCTTCGGTATCGGCAACAGTGTCTCCCACCGTTTGATGGAGATTATTGCGGAGCTGAGCGGTGGGTATTGCGACATCGTTGATGTCACGAAGAGGTCTCACTGGGAAGACTGGTGCAACCGCATGTTGCGATCCACTGTGGGTCCAGATAGCTGGGTCGGCAGTATCGAACTTGGGCTCGGGGCCCAAAGACGGTCTCTGATGGACTTTAGTATCGAGACAGATACGAAGCCGGACCCGTGGTCCATTTCCTATATCTAGGCCCCTAGCCCAATCCCTCCGCTCCACCTGTAAACGTACAAGTCTATCTTTCTCCTTCCGGATCTTGAAAGATAGCAATGCTGCGGACAAGGTCACAATCCGCACGGCGGCTCCAGGTGCTAAGAGGAAGACCAAAGAGCTAGACGTGGAGGTGCCCAAGACGGGATTGGTCCACCGCCTCGCAGCCAAAGTCGCTTTGCAAGATCGAGAGGATGAGATCAAGGCAGGGTGTGCGGAAACAGAGACTGCCCGAAGCAATGCCGAAGCATTTGGGGTCGAGTAATTTGTCACGAGCAGGTGGACCAGCTTCGTTGCCGTGGCCGAAGACGAGGCCGAGAAGCAGGCCAGCGAGGTCGACTTCTACAAGAGCTTACTGAAAGACACCATTATCAAAGACACACTCTCTTTCGCCACGAGTGATGATGAGTCCGGTTTAATATCCTCAAGCTCGTCAGCAGAGATCCTGGACGGCGGCGAAGAGGACAACGTTGTAGTCACTTCGAGCTCTTCCCTAACTCAACCCGAACTACCAAAACATACAAGCGGAAATTCATATGGGACTTGGGAGCATGACCGAGATTCAGGAGTGATCATCGAGGTTCTTGCTACAGACGTTGAAGAAACTAATGACGCTCCTGTTGCTTCTGCTATTACCGCAACCGGACATGATAAAGAGTTAATCGTTCCGGAAGAGCAGCAAGAAAGAGTCCGAGAGCAATGGTATAGAGCTGGGATTGAATTTCAAGGTGTGGTGGGCTTGAGAGGAGTAAGAACATGTTCACCTGCCGGAGCAAGTTTAGCTTCTGGAGCGGACATTGGACAGTACGCAGGGATTCCATTTACAGACGACAGCGACAGGCGAGGTAGAGCGTTGAACTTTCGACGGATAGCCGTGCCATAGGTGGGAAAGATTCAATGTCGTTTTCTGGTGAGGGTCTTGAGCTTACTGTTAACCTGGAGTCCAGCATGGCAGTCACCGCCGCCTTGACAGGTCTCGTTGACGGATATTCCTCGGAAGCAGATCCGTATCAGCCACCCACCGAGGGACCCACTACATGGAAAGTCGTCGAGGAGGACTCCTGGTAGCTTATCATAGACGAGGCCGAGAGTGCAGTGTTTTCAGTTTTGGGTCTCGACGGAGATCTGGAGGGGGAGCTAGAGCTGGAGCACCTGTCTGCAATGCTGAAGCTTTCAGTGGATCGTACTTATTTCAAAGAGGCGCTTACAGTCTCCCAAGTCGAGCGAAGCAGCAAGGGCCAAGCTTCCGAGGAAGCATTTGCCAATACTTGTCTAGTTTGCAGGGAGAGCTTCGGCACAACTGGGGGATAGAGTGTGCTGGGAAAGGGTTTCTATGCTCGTCTGGTAGGTGCTATGCTGCTAAAGGGCACTAGTTATGGAATATATAGGGTTCGTTTCGAAATCATTATGTAAGTTATGAGCACCTGCTATATCCTGAGAGAATGAAGCAGCAACGGGAGGAGGAGGCAGAGCAGGGGAGGGAAAAAACAGCAGGAAGAGAAGGAGAAGTAAGAGGAGGGAGCCGGCTAAAAATATTGCTAGTCACTTAATCCCTTATGCAGTTCTTATTATAATTGATTCAATATATAAGCTACGGAAACAAATTATATTATGCAACAAATAGGATAAAGACTCTAATCATCACGATTCAGCATTGAGTAAGACCGCGAATCAGAGTAATAGGCATAGATTGAAAATATCTAATAAAATAATATATTACTGCAGTAATTCAGCCTTTCTGGTAATATACATTGTTCATGTGCTTTTATAAATTGGTATTATCAACTGGCTTAAGATGCGACAGTATAGTTAGTTCTTTTACTATAAGAATATTCGAGTTTAAATTCTTCACATGGTTTCCAAAGTCTGGGAAAAATCTAAACATAAATTAGTAGCATAAGATGAATGTTGCGTATGAAACTAATCTAGACTAATATACTTTAAGCTCTTTATATGCGCTCGCAATACTTCAGGTTCTATGTTCAATAATGCTTCGGGATTCTTGGCAAGCCGCGCGCGGAACTCTCCAAGCTCGACCCCGAGACTTTCAAGACGCGGATCCTCAAAAAATAAGTGTCCAGAACTAAGATCTCTGAAACGCCGCGATCCTCCAGTCATGTTTTGGCTCATTATTATACTGAAGCCGATGTTATCCGGAAGCTTTCCCATGAGAGGCTCACCGCGTGCGCATCCTTCCACAAAGCATCCGCCGACTATAGAATACTGGTTATTACCTCCAGGGTGTATTCTCAACACCAGAAGCTGTTGATAACCCACAATCACAAAGATTTCATCGTTGATTTTTGTTGATGGAGGTGCCACACCTACGTACCCGCCTGTGCCTCGGATGAAGGCCTTTCCTCCCGATCCCCAGTCCATTCTTTTGAAAAACCTCTGGGCATCACTCCTCATGCTCTGGTCCTCATCGACGAGGGGTACTCCAGAAACAGCGTTGATCAAGACCGTCTCTGCAATCTACGAGGTAGGATAGGTACCATCCTGGACGTGCGTGAATTCAGAAAGCGAGCCGTTCACTATCGGTCTGGCAATAGCACGCGAGAGGAACCCCCCGAGGGATAACGCGTGCTCTGACAGGATGGGTCAGCAATGCTTCGCAGGAAAGCAGCGCCTATTTCCCAGTCACGGGCGTAGAATTTGGGAACGAGCCGGACATCCTTCACGACTGTTACTGGCACTGCAAGAACCCGAATAATTCCAGACTGCGGGAATTCGAACCAGCCTTGAATCTGTGAAGGTGCACCGGTATCATGCTTCCAATTAAAACTCGCTTTTGTGGACCAGTCGGGTACCCAAGAAGGGCCTCGCCAGCTCTGGGAGGTTTCGCAATTCTGGAGGATAGTGAGCCCATTCGAGTATGTTGTGATGAAATTTCGAGCAAGGTCAGAGTATACCTCGACAGTTGACTTCGTATAGTCCGGAGTTCCGCATAATTCACTCTGATCGCGGGGCAGTAGAGCTCTAATACCGTATATATGATCGCGTGGATCGGTGCAAAGCGCATGCTGGAATGTTTGTCGTATCGCCAAAATTTCAGTCCATCTCATTTGAAACACGAGACCTCCGATCATTGTGAGGCGATTTCCAAGCAGATAAAGCGCGTTGCCCGATTTGGGCCGCTTGGAGTAGAGTAGACGAAGTGCTTTTCGGAAAATTGGCCAAGACACCTCACAAGATCCACAGCGTACAACGGATCTATCTTCGGCCACGAAAATTTCTTGGCGTATCCAGAGTCTGTCAAACCACGCTCGATGTAGTAGATGGGCCACTGCAAGCGACTGGGCTGTGTCCAGTGGTAGATCGACCTTGGGATCAGCGATGGTGCGGTCGACGCCTTTGACATCCGCAGCAGGGGGAAATGCGGTGGATACCCCCCAGTCCACATCAATTTGCGAACCGGTGTACGCAAGACGTTCCATGGCGAGACCACTTCCGTTCTCTTCAGGACCCAGCCAGACCACGACTCGCGATGCACACTCGAACAACTGGCCCATCAGGGCGACCTGCGGCCCCCTTTTCGACGTCATTGGACTGGTCGATACAGAGTGCATCAACCCACATGACGCGTTCTTTGTCAAGATAGCGGAGGTTTTGTAGGGCGATTTTCAAATTTCTTGTGACCCGCAGTATCTTTTTGTCCGAAAATCTAACGTAGACGACTTTGCGTGACTTCGTGGAACCCCAGACGTACGAAAGGGCCTCAAATTTAGGCGGATTCTGCGCCCTGAAGTTTTCCGTGCGAAGTCTGACAACAACATCATCGTCACAGACTCCTGGATATATCGTTACGAGCCTAATAAAATTTCTTTCGGGAATTTTTGGCAGAGGTGTGTATCGGTACCTTGCCATGCCGCCAGAGTGTGAGGTCGAGATGAAGTCAGTTGCTGTCCAGTCAGAAGTGAAAGGGCTGGTCTCGGTCGGAGAAGTCTGACAAGTGTCACGTGTCGCATGCGCCGCTCATCGTCCGTTGCTTAGTGCGGACCAATATTTGGGCCGTAATCAGAGAAAGACTGTATTTGAGCCTGTGAGCCCACAGGTGAACTAGTTAGTGGATACCTTACCCACTGTAATGATTTCTGCAGTGAGACGAGGAGGGCAAACTCTAGCGAAGCCGTATAGATATCCATCCAATCTACTTTTTGAAATAGAAAAAGAGAAGGAAAATAAATAAGGGAGCAATGCTTTTATATAAACAGAGCATTGCAGAGGTGGGTCTCGGTGGGCCAATGAGAGTCCCCAGCTCGCGATATGCAGGTATTTTCGAAACTATTATCACCGAAGTATTAAATTCCTCGTCGGTTTATAGCAATCTGTTATAATCTACAAAGTCGCTGCCCATGGGATTCAGCAGACCATTTGTCATCGGCTCCTGCATATCATAATTCAACTTCAGCTCCACAGGAGGATAACTATGCACAATGAGCCGCTGAAACCGAAGCAGTCGTACTGGAGACATATTGCGAACATGCTTAGGGACTTAAACGTCTATTGCGCAATAGGTCCCATACCGAGCGAGGCGATGACGATGGGGCTGACAAAAAAGGCCACAGGACTTCTTGACGCCGCGAATAAGAGTTTTAGCGATCCTAGAGCTCCACGGCTGGCAGCATCGAAGCTTTGACAATGCCTCATTAGACAAGGTTCGGATAAAGACCGTGCTCATGCAAGAACTATCGCTGAGCTAAAGGTCGACAGCAATGCGATGAAAATATTGACAGAAATGCTGAAGGGCTATTCGAAAATAATCATTGATATGTAAAGATCAATATAGATTACAGCTTGCCATCGGAACTTATAGTTTTAGTATTGGCTTGTAAGTTGCTAGAGCTAGAATGTCTGGGTTCTCTTTGACTTTGTTATTGGATGCTATGAAATTAGACCTCTCACTCTTGAGCGCCCGACTGTGGCTTTCCAGGATGACAGCAAGTATAGCTGAACATGAAGCAAAACCGGCAAGATACCCCCTTTTTCCGCGTGCAGGGGACAGCATGTTGGACACACGGCAGATGGATCCCATAAATAAGGCCAACAGCCCTTATTGTCCGACTACGTGCTAGATGTGGACGCCGGTTCTCTAATCAATGGTTGTAAAGACTATGCCATCGTGTCGTCTGTGTGGAGATAGGAGAAATTCCCGATGGTGTCTTTAGGATGGTCAGGATAATCAACCCGATCATGAAAGAGGCTAGGTTGACCAGGTTATGGATTGATCAGGTCTGCATAGATCAAAATGATGAGGAGGAAAAGGCAAAACAAGTGGCAAAGACGTGAAGCTACTATGAGGCAGCTCGGATGATGGGGGTCTACACCCCAGACTTCGACATGACGGCTGCGAGGAGGCTCACTATAGGAGCAGTACTGGAGGAAAAGATGTGGTTAGCGTCAAGAAAAGTTGGAATGAGCGAGCGTGGAAGCCGCGAGCGTGGACACACCAGGAAGTTATGCTCTCGCAACGATCACTAGCTACCAATAGCGCGGACATTGTGAAGCTGGGGACTTGAATTGATATTTTAAGCTAATAAAGAAATTCAATAATTTTAAGAAAGCAATCATTTCTTCAAAATTATTCTTTAATTCGGAAAGAAAGCTTTTCTAGCTCGAAGATTAGATCTAGATAAAAAGCAAGTAATTTATGGCTAATTTGCTAACTAAGCTGCTTTTCAACCTTTTTTTCTTGAGAATAATCAATTAAGCTATTAAGCTTAGCTATCTTTAAGCTTAAAGCATTAAAAGAACACTAATAACTGTTCCAGAAATTCTTGAAACTAGCTAAAAATATATCTAATTGCTAAAAAACTTAAAAGTTTATATTATTAATTATTTACGAATCGGAATTAGCTTTCATTAGGACCAGTATAATATTTTTATTCACAAAGATAATAGAAGCTTAGAATGAGAAATATCTAGCCCTCTTCATTAACAACTAATTCGATACCGCCCTCTTCATCCTTACTTTCTTTTCTAGCCTAGCTGCATATTGAGCTCTATATATAGCTTCAATGCTTGCAAATTTCGAATTCAAGCTTATCTCAACCTTCTTTTACTAAGCTTCAAAGCCTTAACCTGTAACTTCGATTCTTTACTTTCCTCCAGAGCTCTTATCAGGGCTGCATTGTGGTGGGTGAATAGGGCTGAAAAGTAAATACAATCAATATATATATATGTGGTGAATGTGGCAGACCAGGGTGGCCGGAAGGGGGGGTGAACGGAAGGGGGTGCTCAGGCTTACTCCTTTGCATTCTTTGCAGGCCTTGATCCCTCTCCTTGTGCCACAAGACTTAGTAACATCGCCACAAAGGTAGGATGCATGCCAACATTGCCGGCGGCCCTCGCCCATTCTTCTAGGCCGACCTGTCGAAGAGGCTGCTCCTTTTCGTCGTCTCTAGGGGCGGTCTTGGACTGTGTCTTGAGCCACTCGTATAGGGTCGTGGTCGAGATCTGTGCGCCTCCAACGTGATGTAAAAACCGCAAGTCCTTGTCTCTTCTATCCTCCTCTGTCGGTATCACGCCGCCAGCGGCTTCTGTTGACGATATCCCCTCCTATGCCGCCTTGTTATTATTGCAGGCATGTATAGTAGCAGCAGCAGCAGCCATAACATATTCACCCGTGGAGGGCAAGTCTTGTAGCACCGCACCTGTAATATCCTCGACGATTGTCGGCACCGGGACCGTGTCTAAGCAGCCATGGATTACAGAACTAATCGAGGACAAAGAGGGCACCACGCCATCAAGGAGGTTAAAGAAGTGCCGCAGATTCTCCAGGAAGTCCATGCTGCCAAAGTATTCTGCCTGCGGGCCCCGTCCCTGCTCTCCAGGGTGGCCGTTGCGTGAGGCGGTATGATGAGAGTCGTCATCATTTGCTCCCCACGTCTCTGGGATGATAAAGCTCAGACGGTGGATTCGGACCGGCCAGCCTAGGTGGCACGCACTCGGGCGCTCGAGAAAAACCTCGCTCGCCCACTTGGACGCGGCGTAGCCGTACTCGACTAAGGGTATCGTGGCTAGTTGTTCTAGGCCTACCGTTGGGCTCGCGACGCCGTCGCCGAGCTAGATGGGAGACGGTAGATAGCTCGCGATGGAGACGGGCCGCAGGACAAATTCCTCCCCGCAGGAGCCGTGGCTCTGGTGTTCGGCGGCAAACATGGTGGACGCGATGCTCGATATGTAATGGAAGGGGATGAAGCGGCCTGTTGCTGCGCACATCTCGGCCAGCTCCTTGGTAGCCAGGCTATTGGTGGCCCGCAGCGATGCATACATTTTGAGGTAGGACATGTCGGTGGCGCAGTGGACGACGGCGTGGGCCCCGCCAAAGACAAGTTGCGCAGCCCGCTCTGAGAGGCCTAGGCGCGGTAGGGTCAGGTCGCCCTCGTGCACGGTCACCTTGTTGTAGTCCACCACAGGCTCCCCCTGCCTCTCGGGGCTCCGGCGATACTAGGGGATCCTGGCATCGTAGGCGCGAGGACTGTCTGACTGCGAGGTAGTGTATATGGGCGACGGACGGGTGAGCGACTAGAGCGCGCAAGAGCGCATCGTCCACCAGGCCCATGGCACTTGTCAGGAGAACCACGCAGCCACGGCCCCCTCTAGGACAACTACTGGAAGCAGCAGTGGGAGTGGTGCAAAACCTGTTGATAGGATATCTGTCATCTATATCGGTTGATTGCTTGTCCAGCGACCTCTCGGTACGCACATGAGGGCTTTCTGCGAGGACACCCGTGACAGACGTTTCGCGTTCCCAGCTGATCACTGACCCGATCTGCTGCTGAGCCTCACGGCTACGCTCAGGCGGGTCTTTTGTGCCGCGGCGGTGACGGTCGATCCACCGCGCCATGTCAGCAAGAGTGCTCGCCCCGAACATGGTGACAAGGTCAATCTCAAGCCACCAGGCCTCGCAGATGCTATCCCTGAGGCGCAGTAGAAGCAGGGACGAGCCGCCGAGGTGGAAGAAGTCCGACTCGCGGGTGATGAGCCGGCCAGACCGCTGTGAATCAGCCAGCAAGAGAGCTGACCAGATGTGACGCAGCCGCGTCTCAGTCACGGTGCCGACGGCCTGTACGCGGTCGCTGTGCATCGTCTCATGTCCCTCGACGACACCGCTGTCTTACTGTTGATGGTCCCAGCCTGGAGCCAAAGAGTCGTCGACGGGTCGACGAGCTAGGGCCCTCCGGTCCAGCTTACCAGAGAGCGACCTGGGGAGACTGGACGTAGGCACGATGACGGCCGGATACATGTGCCGTGGCAGCCTCGCAGCCAGGACCTGTCGAAAAATGTGGTCTTTTGCGGGTTCTTGCCCATCAAGACCACCCGCTCGAGGCCATGAGCCGCCATCTTGCAGCACGACGTGGACTACCAGAAACTCGGTACTGCTAGCCGCCAGCCCCTCTCGTGGTGCTTGGCAGGCGTGCTGCTCTCCACCCCCGCCGCGGCGCAGCGACACAGCTACCTCGCGCAGAGCATCTCCTCCTACGGCAGACAACGCATGCTCGACCTCGTCGACGTCGAGCCGCACGCCGCGCAGCTTGACCTGTGTGTCTCCCGCCATGCGGCCCTCGACGAGCAGCATGCCGTCGTTCTCGCGCCAGCGGTCCCTGTCGCCCGTGCGGTGCAGAACAGGCCAGCCACAGCGGCTGATCATGTGCTGGCGGTCGTCGTGTCCGTGGTCGTCGTCGTGTTCGGAATTACTATAGCTGCGCTTCTCATGGTCTTTCTCCTGAACGGCCTCGAACGGGTCGGGCATAAAGCGCAGAGCCGTTAGGGACGCCTTGTTCAGATACCCTTGTGCCACGCCCATGCCACTGATATAGATCTCTTCCTGGATACTGGCAGGCAGCGGCCGTGACTGGCTGTTGAGGACGTGGACCGTGTAGTTGGGGTGGGGGCCATGATAGTCGCCTTAGTGGGGCCATAGAGGTTACAGAGGGCCAGGTCTGGTTTGCACAAGGCAGCGAACTGGCTCAAGAGCGACGGCAACATGGGCTCTCCAATCGACAAGGCCCGCCGCTACTGTGGACACCGACTGGCAAGCAACTTCCTGCCGTCTTTGATCCAGGCGTTGTACTCGGTCGGCGTGGCTACGGTTATGGTCACATTCCGCGAGGCTATCAGCTCGGCCACGGCGCGCCCGTTCCCGCGCTAGTGCCTGGGGAGGATGCAATGCTGCCGCCTAGGGTAAGGGCCGTGAAGAGCAGCAGCAGGGACGTATCAAAGGTCGGCGTGGTCTGCTGCATGATGATCTCATCTGGGCCGAGGTGGTAGACGCTGGAGACGGATTCGACCAGATTCCTCATGCTCCGGTTGGTTATCATGATCCCCTTGGGAGATCCCGTAGACCCGCTCGTGTACATGATGAATGCTAGATCGGCGTCCGTTGCCGTGATGACGGGCATGTATGCAGTCTTGGCGGACGCCTGCCTTTTCTCATGCGCACACAGTCCCTGTCTTACGACCTAGTATAGGTTGATGGCGGTTAAGGAAGGCCGCGAGGTAGAAGTGGAAGGGCGTCACCCCGTGCGCACGACAGACGGTCCCTATGGCGGCGCCTGTACCGACGCCCACACCCACAGAGGTGGACATGTCGTCGTAGCTTGTCAGGGCCGGGCGAAAGCCTGCTGAGGACAGGGTCAGGATGGGCAGCGGTGGCGTAGGCGGGTTGAGCTCGACACGCCAATACCGCAGGTCTTCCCCGAGCGCCCCGGCGGCATAGTCATCATGCTGACCCTCGGAGAAGTCAGAGAACTGTGGCGGTGGTGGGGAGCGGTCCGCGCAAGCATCGTCGTAGTGGTACAGGAGGATGAAGTCGTCGGTGAAGATCTGGAGGGATGTGGCATCGAGGACGATGGGGTGGAACCCGACGACGAGGAAGTGCTCGGCCGGACTTAGCGTGAGGAACAGGACCCGGACTGTCTCGCCGCGTGCCAGGACAAAGACGTGCTTGTCCCAGAGTACACGGGCCTCTGTGGCCACCTCGTCCTCGCTGCGGATAGTGCGCTTCTCGAGATGAGGCTTTGACGTCAGTTCGTATATGCGACTGCGCCCTAGCTTTGACTTGTTAGATTGACAATTGAAGAGTTATGTACAATGATTTATTTGGGGTAATAAACGTGAGGTTATATATCTAGCTCTTCAGTATGAATCGCTTGGATCGCTCCCGAGCTTGGCGATCTCGCGATCCACTCTTGTGACTCTAATCCTAGGTTATATAATTATTCCGTAGTTTTGTGGGTGAGTATTGAACCTTCGGCTTTAGAGAGTCCGTTTTTGATAGCTGCTGTGCATCCCGTTGTGCAATTTGAAAAGCGGGGTAGTTGAGCTATACTAATTTTGAGATAAGAATATATGTGCGAGGGCCAGTGAGTCACTGGCCAGCCAGTACTCTAGATAGCTTCAGCTTTTCAGGCCGTTCGGTCTTCCTTTCTTTCCCTTCTTCTTTCTTCAGCGTTCTATCAATTCAGACCCATTTCCAGCTATAACAAAAGCTATAGTTTCAAGTTTCGTTACTTAGCTACGCAAAATCCACTCAGCTGTCTTGTGCCCAACACCTATCGAGCAAACCATGTCCACTCAACTCAATGATGCTGCCTTTATCGCGCGTCTCTCCCTACACGACCCCACCCACTTCAATATTCAGCACTCTCAAACCCTTCACCGCCTAAAGCTCCTGCAGCATTGGAACATTCCCGCTGGCTCCAAAGTGCTGGAATTAGGATGCGGGCAAGGGGACTGCACGACTGTCCTTGCCTATGCTGTGGGTGAGCAAGGGGGGGTGGTGGCGGTCGATCCGGCGGAATTGGATTATGGTGAGTCCTTCGCTTTTCATACTCTGCTGCCTGTCCTGGCGGTGCGAGCGGAAAGCAGCCGGCTGATAGCTCCTGCAGGTTCCCCGTATACTCTCGGCCAAGCACAGGGTCACATCTCGCAAGGCCCACTGGGTAGGCGGATTACTTGGGTCCAACAACCGCCCCTGGACTACCTCTCCTCCCTCCCCTCCCCCTCTTCCATCTCGCCACCCGCCAGCGAAAGTAAGGCTTTCGACGCTACAGTGCTCGCCCACTGCCTATGGTACTTCACCTCTCCCTCGCTTATTCTTTCCACCTTCCGCGCCCTCAAGCAGCACAGCAAGCGTCTCCTCCTTGCTGAATGGTCGTTAGTAGCGACGCACCCCTCGGCTCAGCCTCACGTATTAGCTGCGCTTACTCAGGCAGCGCTGGAATGCCGTAGACCCAAGAGCAGCTCCTCCAACGTCCGCACGGTGCTGGGGCCAAAGCGGCTTACCGAGCTAGCCCTAGCTGCTGGGTGGCAGCTGGAGAGTGAGATCCACGTGCAAGGTGGGGAGGGGTTGTTGGACGGACAATGGGAAGTTTCTGCTTGTCTTTCTTCGTCTTTCGAAAGGGGGGTAGAGGAGCAAGTGAGTGATGAGAGAGAACGAGCGGTGGTTCTTGCGTCACGGGATGCGTGTGAGGCGAGCTTGGAGGGTGTGCAAGGGGGTCGGAAAGGAGTCAGGGCTATGGATATTTGGGCTGCTAATTTCGTGTG
This sequence comes from Celoporthe dispersa, assembly GCA_016584495.1. Lineage (NCBI taxonomy): Eukaryota > Fungi > Ascomycota > Sordariomycetes > Diaporthales > Cryphonectriaceae > Celoporthe > Celoporthe dispersa. The sequence goes on from WAID01000010.1 coordinate 614,824, forward strand.
ATGAGTACTGCCGTAGCCTAAAGGTACAACAAGTACACAGAGGGTTTATGTTAACAAGAGCGGTGTCAAAATATAATCAATGTAATACTGGAAATGTTGATGGGTTTTCTGCAGTATGTTATTAGCGGTGAGGCTATCACTTGATGAGTGATACTTAGATTGACGATTGAAGAGCTATGTATAATTATCTATCTAATGGTAATAAGCGTATAGTTATATATTCAGCTCTTCAGACTGAATAATTGTATCTTCATTTATCCTTCGTTGTAGATAGTTGGATAGCTATCTATCCTAACTATCCATTCCTGTAATCCTTACCCTGGATTATATAAGCATAGATGCTAGTTTTCTATAATGTTGAATCTGCGATCTAGCGTTCCAACTATTGTTCCGTATAATTTGTTTCGTAATCTGCGTGTTGAATGGGTTGTAATATTATTGTTTCGTGTAACGTGTTTCGTGATTTGTATATTAGATAGATTATAATAAATATATTTAGAATCTTTAAAATTGAATATCATATTATCGAACCAGAACCTCGGGCGCCGTCGCGCAAGAGAACGAACGTCAAAGCAATGAGCAAAGGATTGTGCACCCCAAGCGTGCTGAACAGTCACAAGGACGACAATGAACGAAGGCCATCCGTGCACAAATTTAGGGCGAAAAGCCTGCTATGGACTTGTCCAGAGGGCTCAAAAATAGGAAAGGAAGGGAAAGATTGTTGTTGCTCTATCTAGGCGAAGAAAAAATAAAAGGGTTTGTGCTCGTATATCTGAACATATTCAGAACCCACCTGCATTCTATATCCTGAGTTTCACTCCACTTGCTACTACAATATTATACAAAGCTTCTAAAGCCTAATAATTCTTTATTGAAATAAAGAAATATAAATCAATATTTTAATAATTTCAAATTTTAAATTTTAAAAAAAAATCATATTTGAAATTTCCGGTTTTTAATTTTTCGTATTAATAAAAATTATAAAATAATCACAAATATTTTCTTTCTTAATTATATTATATTTAATATCGAAAAATAGTAAAAGTTTATATGTTCTCAATATTATCCATATTATTTATTGAGATTGATCTCATTAAATAATGTAAATTAAAAAAGCTTAATTATATAACTTTTTATAATATTCTTCAATTTCGTATATCAGCTGCTTTTGCAAAATTAGAAAATATTTATTTGGGGCTTATTGCAAGAATTGAGAAACCAACCAGATTCGGGATAAGGGACACGAGATGGAGGCTGCATCGTGATGTCTCAAGCAGTCTCCTGTTTATGTTTTAATCTACAGCGACATATGCATACCTTCTCTTAGCCCACCATAATTCCCCAGTGTTCAAGGGATAATCACATGACAAGGTAACACCCTAACTATTTTACCATTTGTGCTGAGAACGTGTCTTCGAACTGTATAGTCAATAACAAAGCCACAACACAGGGCGCAAGTGAGACACCGGCACGACTCCTAGTTAACTCACTTGGGCAAAGAGCCCGGAAACGCGCTGCCTCTTACTAATGCCCTCCAGAATCCGCATTTGGACCCGACGAACCTCGTGATGCTTGCGTCCATCTTTTCTAATCCCATTGGATGTCCGTGTTAACCATGTGATAGCATCACTAAGCGCTATTGAGGGGAAGTCTTGGATTCGTTCAAGTCCGAGGGCTGTGGCTTTTACATGCTTGGCCACTCACGTCAGCCGTTTCCGGACGGTCAGCGAAAGCTTCACGTATACTTAAGTAGACACGTTGTCCTTGAGGGTCTTTTGAGAAAATATTATGCTAAAAACGTGAATCTGTACACACAAACACACATACACGCACAATCTCTAAATTTCCTACAGAAACAACAATCCTCCAAGATGTCTCCCTCCATCCCCTCCCCGACACCCATCACAGGCGTCAAAGGCCCAGGCGGGAAACCCAGCATGCGTCTGCCAATTGATGTCTTTGAGAAGCAGCACCAGTTTGCTTTTGCCCTCTACGTTCAGGCCCTTGCCGCTTGGCAGAAGGATGGCGGTGAGCGGCGTGACCAAGATAACGTCAACGGCACGAGCTACTTCCAGGTCACGGGTAAGACTAGTTGCTCCTCCTCAGATCCACTCTTGAACCTTGTGGCTCACCAAGATCGTTGAAGGTGTTCATGGTGTGCCTTATGTCCCATGGCAAGACGATCCTACTGCACCGGCGACTTCGAACCCGACCGTGGGCTACTGCACTCATCGTAGTGTCTTGTTCATCCCGTGGCATCGCCCATACCTGATGCTCTATGAGGTAAGTTAGCTCCCTGAGAGAGTAGAAAGCTGATTGTGCTGAATTTGTTTCGAAGCAAATAATCTACGCATATGCGCAGGACATCGTCAACAAGGCGACTGGCTCTGCCGCCAAGGCGTATGCGGAAGCACTGAAGGATGTGCGCTTGCCGTAAGTGTCCTCTCCCTTCCCACCTTCCAAGGGCCCAGTTCTCTATATTGACGAGCTATCTTGGACACATTAATGACCTCCTTATTCCTTTCTCTACAGCTACTGGGACTGGGCAAGCAACCCCCATCTCCCAGCCGTCATAATGAAGCCAGATATTACATTGACCGTCCCCGGCCAGCAGGACAACACAACGGAGTCGCTCCTTCTGGCACACAACCCGCTGTACTCGTACAGATTCACTTCCAACTGGGCGACCTCTCTCCTGCAGCAAGAGCTGAACTGGGAGAAAACCGCAGCGTGGGCCGAGTCCAAGCGCTGCCCAGGGGCCAACGGGAACAGCAATCAAGCAGTGGCGGACCAGCAGGTCGCGACCTTCACCACGTTCAAGTCGCTCACATTCCAGAGCATGACCCAGGTCACCGACTTTGATGAGTTCACGACGCAGGCCTGGAGGTTTGGCCAGGGCCCACCGGCCTACACCTCGGTTGAGTCCATGCACAACAACATCCACAACTACGTCGGCACCAACGACACGGTCTTGAATGATCCCAATACCCGGCGCCTCGGCAATATGACGGACGTGCAGGCCAGCTCGTTCGACCCGGTCTTCTGGCTGCACCACGTTAACTGCGACCGACTCGTCGCCCTCTGGCAGGCGTTGAACCCCAACAGCTCCATGGGCGCGTGGGCGTCCCAGACAGACCGATTCACCGCCAACGCCCAGACGGTGGAGGACGGCTCGTCGCGGCTGGAGCCCTGGCACCGGTCCACGGCGCACTCTGAGGCCGACTACTACATCGCCAATGATACCAAGGATCTTCTCAGCACGTTCAAGGGCGGCTACTACTACCCCGAGACGCCCCTTGAGCTGCTCCAGGACCCGGCCAAGATGAAGGAGTACACCACAAAACAGATCTACAACCTGTATGCACCCGCGTCGCTCCGTGCCCCGGCTCCTCAGAAGCCCTTTTCCGCTTCCGCTGTTGGGCAGCAACAGTTGCTCATCTCCAACCCGGCGGACAATCTCCTGCGCGACCAGGCTGTTACGCACTGGCAGGCCTTCTTACGCGTCAAGAACTTTGCCCTCACCGGCACGTGGGCCGTCCACATCTTCCTGGGCGAGCTGCCGCGCGAGACATCCGATTGGTTCATGTCCCCGAACCGCATCGGGTCGGTGACCATGCTGTCCAACAGGTCAAGGCAGCACTGCCAGAACTGTGCCTCGCAGGCGGAGCGGGGCCAGCTGGTGACGGGAACCGTCCCACTGACTGAGGCTTTGCAGGAGAGGGGCGTCAATGTCAACGACGAGGGGGCTGCGGTGGAGTATCTGAGGATCAACCTGAGCTGGAGAGTCGTCAAGGTGAGCAGAGAGAAGCCGACTATAAGACCGGTGTTGTGAAAGATTATCGTGCTGATATCATGCAACGAACAGGATACCCAGAATGTTCCGATCACTGACGACCTAGCCCTCACGGTCGGTGTCTCGGCTCAGGAAGTGACTCTGCCGCGGACGAGTGGCGAGCTGCCGACCTGGGGCGACTGGCGCGTATTCCCAGACGCAACGGCTGGCAAAGCTGGGGGACTTAATGAGCAGAACAGGGACGTACTGAATATGTAGGTCAAGGTAAGGTGGGAACGAAATGGGTTAAAAGACACGATCAAAAGATATTGTGATGCCAATAGTGGGGCAGGTTCAAATGACGAGAAGGCATCACGAAAGACCGGTGTTTGACTGAGCAACATTACATCTATGAGTAATTTGCTAAGTTTCTGCACCAAAAGGCCGTGCAGATAGAGATTTCGGTTGACCTTGGCCTAGAAAATGCGCAGATTTCACTCTAAGACTGATTCATGAGGATAATTAGCTGATATACTTCTGCTGACTGGTCGGCTTTGGTCAGCAATGGTTGGAGCTCGGCCACGCCACATCATTTCAGCCTCCACTACAACTAACAAGATTCTGTCATGCTGTAGACCTCAGGTTACATTAGTCGCCTTACATCCTATCCTCCCACGCCCATCTTGAGATCACGAGCTCCTTCATCTCATCAACTTGGAACCAAGAACTTTTCCTGAGACCAGCTCGTAGAACATCAGCCCAGAGTCCCATCGATCCGGCTTGACTGAAATCACTTAATTAACCTAATCCAAATCTGACACTATGACTGCTACTAGGACTCTATACAAGTAGATCAACCTGGACATGGGCGCTCAAAGCCCAAACTCGAGTAGTATGCGGCTACCAACCCGAATAGTCGTATGGCAGCTATTATACACATCAAGAAAGATGGGTCATCAATGGAATTCTTCAAAATTGCCTCTTTTCTGCTATACATAGTATGCAAGTCTGATAGAGAACATGAACTCTCGTGCTCGCTCAGTGACCCCGAGTACTAGTCCAAGCCATCCTGGACAAGAATTTTTCACTCTTTTGATTTTGGCTTCTCTAAACAAAGAAGTACAAAAGATTGTGTCTTGAAAATTACGAGCATCATTTGATATACTCTCCCAGCTCTCTCCGCAAGACGCCGGCTGCGGCCCCAAATTTGGGCAATTCTGCTACTTCAACTGATATTTACGCTCCCGAACCGGTACCATTCGTACTTTGTCGCTACACAGCTGATTTTCGACACCTGAGTCACGTCATAGATAGGCAGCCGGTGATTTCTCTCTCCAAATGTTCTAATCTACGCCTATGCTCACTATAAAAGTTGTGTACGTCCCCCTCCGCCGCTGGAGCCACCTGATCCTGGCCGACTCTGCCATCTTCATTCTCATTGCGAACTCGTGCAAGGGTTGATGCGTAGACATCAACGAGTATTCTCACATTGATGCATTACCCAAGTGATCTAAATGATTTGGTAGAAAAGGTGAACATAGAACTATCAAGCTAGGATACGAGCTAGGTTGCGTAAGAGCACTAACATATGAGCAGTAAGTAAAACACGCCTCTTGCGATCACCTAGTTAGCCACATTTGACGTGGCTAAAGAGTAAAAGAAGTTGAGAACAAAGATTACGGAGTGGACTTTGACTTGTTGAGATTGTAGTTATGTGTTCTATCGTCTAGTGATGAGCTCGTGCGTGCCAGTAGTCTGCTGCGCGCTGCTCTGCTCGGGGTCTCAGTAGCGGCTCCGAAGCTTGATAATACCTGTGTGCGCTGGGTGGGCGGCTGGAGAGGTAACCTCGAGTGGCCGCACCGGTCCAGGATGATCAGCACGCAATCGAACTTCTTAATATGATCGTCGTTGTTAAGGCACGCCTTGTCCTTCTTTCTTTCCTAGCCTCAGCCAATCCTCACGCTATTTTTTTAACATTCGACGTATATTTTCGGCTCCTGACGTAAATAAAACCGATGAGTCTTGATCTCGAATATGTGCGGCACATGTCTGGACTCACATAGTAGCCTGCCTGGTCTTACAGAAAATGCGCTGACGAACCCCTCAACCGAAATCTCGACACCCTGACCGCTATGAGCTGAGAGTTGCTCTAAGGCCAGACTAGGCCTCGTTATACTTCTATCTCTTTACAATGTTATAGTTATGTTCCTTTCCCCCCTTGGTGTTATATTTACCGCATACTGTGAGTAGTCTCCTAGTCTTGTCCGGCAGCGCCCCGCCTATTTTCCCACATAAATGGAGAGCTCCTGAAGCGGGGTGTTGTTAAGCACTTCAATCTCGGGACCCGGCGCCTGTTATATCATGAACGGGGACGCCGCTCTTATCAATAGCGGGTGGAACCTCCTCGGCGAGGTGGTGTAGTAGACCAGGTTGATGATGCTGGCTATGCCTGACACTTGCTGCGACGACGCTACAGTCTTACAGTGCACGAGGCACTTAGATGAAATCTCCGACCACCACAAGACCCTCTACCAAGCACTCAAGCTATAGGCCCTCGAGGCGTCATGCATTTTTGATCTTAGTCAATATCTGAATGACAAAAGCGCACCAGGCGATAATGTAACACTGAAGCGGTTAAGACCCGTTCTCATTCAATCTGTCCGCCTCATTTAGCATCCAGACTAAATGGCTTCAGAGAGCGCTAGAAAGCTCGAGCCTTTTCCTGTAGAGATATATTAATCTCTTGCGCCCCTTGCTTATCACATTCATTTCTGTTTAATTCAATCCAACCTCTTCTTGGTGTCGAAAACTTCCATCCAGAACTCCCACCTTCACAACACATCTCTCCCACCACCCACCACCCAACCACTCTGGTTTGCTCATCTTTCACACCAAAACTTTCCAATTTCACCTCCACCATGCAGTGCTTCAAGAGCTTCATGGCTCTAGCCATCGCGGTCTTCGCCGGGTGAGTTTTACTCCCGGTGCCCTTGCGGCGCAAACATCTGTTGACGCTGGACAGGCTGAGTGCCGGACACCCGGTGGTGCATACCGATTTGTCTGTCGCCAACTCGACTTTTCTCGCCGATCCGCCGATTGCTTTATTAGGTATTGATCATTATCATGGTCTGGATAAACGGCATCCGGATTGGAATATCAAGCTGGGCGACGCCATGGAGAGTAAGTTCTCATTGCTAATTGGCAGACTTACAGCAGCGCATGAGGCCACCATGTGAAGTAGCATGCTGACAATGGAATCCATAGTGTTCGGAGGCTGGCCCGAGGCCAGGAAGACTTGCCATCGCAAGTGGAATGGGTGGGCCGGCATCCATCTTGGGTCGACAACTCTCAAGCAGTATTGCAAGACTAAGAGGGTTATGGTGACTTGGCTTTACAAGCACCTCATCCGTATTTGTGTGCTCAAGGAGCAGAAAAGGACGCAGGAGCCCAATGTTACTCCCCGCATGAGGCAGTGGTTGCTCGATGTGTGCGAGATTAATACGTTTGGAAAACACGAGAAGCATCTGCATGACTGAGGCGTTTGATGGAATTTGCTGTTCCTTAGCTGGGCGAGAGCAGATTGGATCACTGACCGTGGGCCATGCATAGCCCTGCTAGCCTATCAGCGATCAGCCCTCGACAGCCTCAGACATCTGCCTGTGCTTTCGTTGATTCCTTTCTTTCTTCTTGCGGTAGCATTCTCTCGATACTAGTCGCTTTCCCATGTTAGCAATCTAAGGCAGAATTTGTTAGCAGTCTTGATAGGGGCGTATTTGATCCCTGACTTTAATGATGTGAGAGCGCCAGTCAGCGCATAGGGCTCTAGATAGCCTCAGATCATCCGCACATCTGGCTGTTCGGTGTTTCGTTCTTCCTTGTTCTCATTTGGCGCGGTCCCTCAGTTGAGCCAGCTCCCGTAGATGCTTTCCAGCAAGATCGAACTGATCGTGTCGCGGTCGTAGCTACATCTTACACCACTGATCCACCACATGATCGAGCCATCAGGATGCTCAAGTCCTAGCGAGCAATACATCTTTGCCCATCGAGACTCGGGTCGGACAAGTGCCATGAGGACATTGATCTTGCAAAAAACCGGTAATTTTGTGGTCAAGATAAAGCAACCAAACATGTGAGAGCTGCAAGAAATTGCTGGCCGTATCCGATTGTATGTGGACTATTTCGGCCGCCGTTCTCGTTGTTCAGCGTAGCAAGGCACTCAACTCAGTGCGCGATCTCGGTGCGACCAGCAGGAGGTAGTGCACTAGTGGGTGGACTTGTTGATTAAACAACTCGAGAAGCTGGCAAGGGGAGGCAAAAGGCCATCGGGCATTGTAAAAAAAAAAAAAAAAGGAACTGGCTCACATTTGGTGCCATTAGTCTGTGTGTTTATCCACCCATGGCCTTGACAAGGGTTGAAGGCATGCAGAAGGGCCGAGCGCTGGACAGCGTAGACAGCCGGGTCGCGTACCAAGGTGATGTGCGTTTCGTGGCACTCGTGGCGACATGCCTGGGGAGGCGCTGCTTGCCTGATGTGACGTGGTTGTAGATGTCCTGGTAGGCGCCCACGGTGGCCGAGGACAGCTCGGCTGACTTGATGCGGACTATGTTGCCATCGCATCCGGAAGGGTGCGCTTGCTGCTGGCTTGAGATTGCTCGAGCTATGTCTGGTATGTGTACCTCTCGCACTGTTTTGATGGTCAGTGTGGTATGCTTCGGGACCGGGGAGGCAGGTGGGTCTTGAAGTTCCTCACAGTATGACAGTATAAGAGGACAACCCACCGACATCTTATCTCGGATAGACGTCAACCTGGGAAGGGCCGGGGCAAGTCTTTCACCCTGGCCGTGTGCACTGTTGTTGCCCTTCGTTCGCCGTCGTTCCTCTGACTAAGGCACGCTTGGTTCGACGGGGCCCTTGCCAATTACTCTGGGCGTCTTGACGACCTTGCACACGAGGGTGAGCCTTTCTTGGGCTGAGTTGGAGGCGCACGGGTCGCTGAGAATGAAATCGAAGGACCCGACGCTGAGTTCCTCGTTGGGCTTGGCTGTGAGATTGTGCGCCGCTGTTGTCGAAAACCCCAGGTGTTAATTCTTCAATCAGACGCACACACAGACGGTGGATAATTGGGCTCAAGGTGACAAGGAGAATGAGGGCCCTTATAAAAGTCTATAGGCGTTGTGCACTTGGTCACGTTGTGTGAGAATCCCGATACGGTTCCGATGGGCGAGTTGTCTCCCTGACAGCAATCCAAGTCGTGATGCTGGCGTAAACATCGTACTTGGCGTGAGGCTAATGTCAGCACTATTGTGTAAGGTCGGGAGAGAAAGGGTAGGGAGGGGTGGAGGGGTGGGGAGACAGACATACATGGAGAAGACGCGTGATTCCTTGAGCTTCATCTGAGTTGGGCTAGTACTAGACCATACAGAAGTCTACAATAACGCGTCAGTAATCTCGCCATGTATGGACGATTTGGGTGGAGTAGACACATATTTGGGCGTGCAACGTGTGCAACGTACCTGGAGGTAGTCGACGGAGAATTCCAACTTGCTTGAGAGCGGTGATTGGAACCCAGACGCGTGCAATGGTCTCTTATGAGATGAACCCCTGCAAGGTGCAGGAGTTGTGGATCGCATGATCGTGTTTGAAATTGTTGGCGCACGAAAAGAACATGAGATCCTTAGAAGGTGTAAATACCCGCCAAAATTGTTTAGGATGAAGCATTCATACCGCGGAAAGTCGAACGCGTATGCATGGAGAGGCGAGGTTGGCTCTCAGAGCTGGGATCCTTTGGGGTGGCTCTGATGCGTCGCGATGATTGAGGCGCAAGGCTTGGGCCTTGGTTTGACCTTGAGACATGCCGCCTCGAGATTCGGTCTGGCCTTGACAAGGGCCGAACCAGCTTGGACTGGGGTTCTGCACCATGGGTGAATTGGTGCGAGACTCAAAGAAAAAATTACGTTGAGCCGAGATGGGTTGGGTTGGACTGAAGTTCAGCGCTGTAGTGTGAAGCGCAAAACGTCGACATACAAGTGTGCTTGCGACCAGATTCAACAGTAATGAGGCTCGTATTTGCTTGTAATGTCGAGCTTCCGGGAACTGATCGATCGCAACGACGGAAAATGAATGCTCAATGAATCGAGCGTTGTGAGAATAAGCTGGACTGAAGATATGAAGGTACGTCTTGATAGGAATGTGCTTTGAATCTGAGTAGTTGGAAGACTTGAAGATTGTGCTGGGACCAATATGCTGGCACCATTGGGCTGGAACCACTGGGCTGGAATGTGAGGCCATAGTGGAATCGACTGAACGAGGATAGTGAAGGTTGTAGTTGGTTGAAGATGGCTGATTTTCAGGAGATGCTGAGGTGAAGTGTCCCCATTACCAGTGTGTAGGAGGACTAGTTGGTATGAAGAAAGTCAGACTGAGATGCCTCAGGTTGAGGTTTTTGAGAGACGTCTGGTGGACTTTGCAAAGCTAGACTTGCGTCGCGGAAATGCTTCGCTGCGCGACTGGAAAACTCCTGGAGCTGTGAGGGAGGACAAAGGGCTGTCACGCATGGTGGTGGACTGGTAATCATGGAGCTGGGTTGATTTGGATGGACAAAGATTGTGTCGTAGCGAATGTTGTCAGCAAACTTGGGCTGTTTGGTAGTTCAAGATATGCTGGGTCGGAAAAGAAAAAACCCGGGTGATTGTGCGTTGATGGCGATGAAGGCCATCGGGTTGTCCATAAGAACGCGGGACTCGAGCAATGGGAGAACTCGAACTATGCTGGATGGATTGGCTTGCTGCGATGGTAATGATGCAGCTTGCTCAGGATTGTTGTAGCGGACTCGAGTGTGGGGAAATCGATTGTCTGCAGGATTGTTGGTCTCGAACGGTTGAAGAACTCGAGGCATGCTGGATGGACATGGTACGCTGTGATGATGGTGTAGAGGGCTCGACAGTGATGATAAGTCGAACCCGACAGGCAGGTGGGGTAGAAAAATGTTTTTGAGACGATGTGAATGAACTCGAATTGATGTGTGACTCAAGAGTATTGATGGCGACTCAACTATGTCTGGAGGATGGTGAGCGAGCGACGTCCGGTGTTGGTGTTGTGTGGATGAACCGTCTGCTCGTTGCCAATTTGCTTCTGACTTGGCATTTGTGTGCTGTCCATGATTGATGAAGGACGATGCCTGTGCACACAGAAGTTCCCGGAAGGCACCCACGCGGAGGTGCAGAAAGCGTTGCCTTCCTCCCTTTCCGGTGCTTTGACACATGAGACCCAGCAGCCGTCATGTGCCGCTCGCGAAAAAGGGAGAGACGTTCATAGCCCGCCTCAGGCCGTGCGAACAACCTTAAAAAAGGTTCCTAACCTGTGCCAGAGGACGTAGGAGGTTCGGGCAGAGAAATTTCGGGCGGGGATGCTGTGAGCCCCGGAGAAGTTGGGAGAGGTGATGGAGGTAGTGGAGGAGAGATTCAAAGAGGTGCAGGGGGCGGAGCCGGTAGACGTCCAGCGGCAGTCGCCGAGCTTGTCAGGTGCGCCTCTTCCTGGTGGTGGTCCAACGGCGCAACAACAGCAGGCCGCGATCCAGCGGCACGCGGCCCAGAATCTGCTCTGACCTCCTCAACCCAACGCCAAAACTCGTCGTTCATCTCGAAGTCGCTAGTACCACGGTGATCACCGTAACTGACGCAACGGGGCGATCGCCTCCACAGCAGTAAGCAACCCCAGCCTCCAAAGACCTGGTAGAGGTTGCGCCAGACCGAGAGGTCCCAAGGATTACGGCCATGGTGGTACTGTCCGTAGACGACTTCGTCTGTCGGAACGAGCTGAATGGCAAACCAAAGCCGGCCGCCTAGTCCCGCGGCGTGCTGGCGAAGTTGGTTCGTCTCCGGGATCGTGCGGTTCCTCATCGCTAAGTCGTGGATCTTCCTATGCATGTTGTACCAGCCGAGCCACAGCACGACAGCGACTGCAAGCAGCGTTGTCGGCACATGCAAAGAGTTGTCGACTTGATCTAAAATCGCCGAAGCAGCGATGGAACACGAGAACACGATGATTGCGTCCAGGAAAAGGAAGACCATGGTGAGAAGGTAGGGCTTAATGGTGTCCAGGTACACGTTCACCCGTAGCCAGTCACAGAAATGATCGTACACCGGGAGGTGCACGTCAGGTCGTCTTCCAGGATCCCTTCGGCACTTCTCTCCGAGGCGAGAACAGTGGTACACGCGGTCTGCAAGAGGACGCCCTCCGTCAACGCAGCCCGCGTTGGAATGGACGTACTTGCAGAACCGTGGTCGTCTAGAGCGGTCTCTTGGATTGCTGGAGAGGTAGCCCATAACGCAGTGGACATCCGATTGCATCGTCTGTCGTCTCCCCAGGACTCTCGTCGATGGTCTCCAGGAGCCTACGACCGCACAGCACCACGATATGAGCCATTCGAGCCGAAGGAACCCACCAACGACCCAAATGCACACCGCGGCGTATGCGGCCGCAGGGCGGAAAACCCGGGAGGCATCTTCGAACGTCCCTGTCAACCACAGAGTTTGGTCTGCAGGCAGGTATCAGGCAGGAAAACTTGGGGAAGAGAGGCTGAAAAAGTTTGAGAAGACAAGGGGAAAAGTTCAGGGGTCGGAAGCAAAGCTTTTGGATCAAGTGGAGTAAAAGACAAGAAGAGCTTTTATACGTACACGCAAACTCATAGTAGACGGAGTAGGTCGACACAAGGAGGTAGCAGAGGAGGCCCAGCACAATCAGCCACCCAAACTCCATCTCCACCAAAAGACTCGTTATTGTCGGTTTGGAATTCCTCAAGATTGCGTGTCAAAAGAGTATTGAATAAGAATTATCAGCCAAAAATGCTTAATAGTTCAAATCGTGATACTTCTAGCAACACGTCTGTTCGGCACTGAAGGGAGGAAGAAGGAGAAAGAGGGGAGAAGCCGAGACACGGGGGTGCAATGTTTTGAGGGGAGCCAGCACAGCTTTGCCCAAGAGCAAAAGAAATAAAAACAAGAGGGAAGGAGCGAGCACAGACAATTATCCGCCAGGTCGTACGCTCAAAATGGAAGGAGGTGACATAATTATCTATGCTGATGTAAATAAACATTGACAGAACACAGCTTTTTCTCGAGAAGTCCACTGACTCCACAAAGACTAGTGCTGAGGGCATCACAGGCAGGAAATAGCTTAGTGAAAGGAAAGGAGGTGATTGCCTACAGTAACGCAAATCAACATTGGCAACCCGCCTTGCCTTCGAGGGGTCTATCATCATTAAGGAGTATTGTCCTATGGCATCATAGGCAGGAACAGCCCCAAATTGGGAGAAATGACATAATCAGATCAAACTTGACCCAATGCAGCGTTCTTTCAAGTTAGAAGTTCACCCATCCCTTCTTGATTCATTTTTTCTCTCATCATTTCCAGATCCCAAATACAAATCATAGTTAGTGCCACTGCTCGCATCCTCTTCCACAAATAGACTCGGTATCAGCATGGAAGAGACAGATGTGAAGATATCCGACGTCGCCGGCAGTTCGTTTTAAGGGACTTACCACTTCAGATAAGGGCTGTGATCGATGAAATTGGGATAGAGTTCTTTCTGACAGATTCGGTATTATCCCTTTTCCACTATAAAAACATGTGCTCGTATAAGTTATCTCACTACTTGCTAGGAACACTTGGAAACGAAGGGATAGCGAGACTTTTATAATAGATTTGCATCCTTTATGGTGCAATTGTCTGAAACCAATACCAGCGCGAAATTGTCCTCGTGCGGGTCATCTCTCATGGACTCGCCATTCATTATCCTACGCACAACCAGTGGGCCGCAAGACTAGTGGTACTGGCGTACCTAGCAAGAGTGTCACTACATCCTGACTCTGCATATTCTCCGGCCGAAGCCCCAACTTTCCTCCTGCTGTCGCAAATAACGTCCGCCCGCGGCTTCTTAGCGAAGCATTATTCAACAAACTATCCGAGAATTCGTCAGTTTCGGCCTGTAGGTTCGCGATGGAGTCGAGGCGGCGGGGAAATGGTACAAGTTGTTAAGAATAAAAGCTATATGGGCTCCGGTGAGAGTCCCAGCCGGTACTGTTTGCTGGCGGAAACCTCCTTCAGCAAAAGCGTCGTACTCGGACGTACATCTTCCCACGTTTATCCAGTCAGCCACGAGAGTGCGCCAGTGAGCGGTCTCTACATGAACACCTTTAATTCAAAGATAAGATTTGGTACCGAAATTTGAACTCGACTCCAGCGTGCGCGATCTTTGCTCACTCCGCGCGGCTAGTCCCTCTGAGGCTGTCGAAGCAGAATCTTTCCCGGAGGGGTCTTGTTCGCCAGGGAGAACTTTTGCCACAACATCGACCAAGCATCCACGCTACCGTAGGACTCGCCACGACGGGAGGCCATCTGGGACAACAGGGGAAGAGATCGGTGAAGGCGGCATCTAGACCCGATTTTCGGAGCCGCTGAAGTAAGTCCGGTAGCTCATCGGGTCAAGCTCGACCCTGTTCCGCCCAGTCCGCTGCCAGTCGGTCACCCACGATGGCAGGTCGTGCATTTCTTTCGGAAAGGCTCAGTAATCCAGCGAGTAGTAGGAGCAGCGCTCCACCATGGCCCTTGTAGCCGTAGTGTACACTTCGGCTACCCTCAAGGTGTAGTCGGGCCGCAGGCCGAGGAGCTCCGTGTCAGTAGCGACGCCAAGAAGCCCGAAGTTGATGTCGCGAGGATCCGACGCTTCAAAGAACGGCCGATCAGGTGCCTCCAGGAAGTCAGACAGGAGAAATTCTAGGAAACTCGCCTCCGGGTTACGTCTCCGCTAACGACGTGCGACGAGGCCCCACAAGCGGAACAATTTTTGTTCAGACCCTTGACGAAGTCACACCACTGTGGCTGCCTGCGCGCAAAGTCTCTGTTCTTAGAAAAGAAGATTGTAGCCAGGGCGGGTTCGAAGGCGTCGAGAGACACGCGCTTGGCGCAGCAAAGGACTTCTCTTGCCGCCTTCGCTACCAAAGGCCCTACTGAGTCTCCGATATGCAGAAAGCACCGAGGGATCCGTTGACCGCCTTCGCCGGGTCGCATACAATGTAAGAATAATGATATGCAGGGACGGATATAACGAGCTTGACAATTCCGAAGAAACTCAAGCAAAGGAAGTTCAGATTATTGCTAGTCCTATACTGTTTAGAAATGGAGATAGAGATGGAGAAGGATATGAGAAGGGCGAGGCGGTGGTTAAGAAAGTCCATGTGTGGGGTCTCGCGGATCTGGAATCGAGTATCGAGTAGGAACGAAGAGGGCAAAAGCGACGGGGTTTCAAGGCTCAGCAGCTCAAATGTCGAACGTATTTAATTTTTACATTTTGCTGACTGGGGTTCGAATGAAGATGAGGAGGATATTAATTCCTCACCCAGTAGAAGGGCAATTTGAGTTGCATCGTTAATTAATTACTTGTTCGGAATCTACCTCACGCCCATTCAGTAGGCCAACTCGGCATACTATGGAGCCAGCACTGCCACCTAGTAAGCCTAGACACGCTCTGCAAAGCCTGAACGACATCTCTCCTAGGTGCAAAGGCTCGAACGCTCGGGCAGGATCCCAGGGCCGGGGTCGAAGACGTGGTGAGCAATGTTTTCTCACCGGGAGATGCTGATCACTCAGGATCGCGCCGGAAATTAAAAGCTGTGCGTCAATTCACACTTTGCTGAAGGGATCAATTCTATGCTGCATCATATCCGGGGCTGTAAAGTGGGGGCTGGAGGCTACATGTGCAGGCAGACTCGGCTACGACCATTAGGACCAATCTGGCACAGCTACTTGCCTACTGTAGCATGCTTTAGAGAGGGCAGTACTCAGGGACCAATTTTGCCAACTTTTTTTCGCACCGTTTCTCAAACCCTCACAGTTCAACACTGCCTGGACACGTTGCATTGCTGCGTACTGCTGAAGCACCGCAACCGTCCAGTATCGATCTTCCACTTCAGATCCGCTATTATTAATACCGCCGTGATGGACCTCTTGACAGCATTTGGCCTAGCCTCCAACGTCTTCTCATTTGTTTTCTTCGCGTCAAGTCTCATCAAAGGCACTATTGAAATCGGCGCATTAGCCAATAGGTGCAGCAAAAATGTCTCGAAGCTGGAAACGGTCTATAAGGAGTTGAAAATCCTCTGTAATAGACTCAACTCCTGCATCGCGTACTAGCTCGTGGGGACGAATAATAAGGATTATATTGTAAAGATTATGGTTACAGTTAAGAGTCTATCCGAGGTATGCAAGGCTGATTGTGATGAGCTTCTTCGCATTATCGAAAAGCTTAAGACGAAGGACAGATCGAAGGGGAAATAGCTTAGTTTTCGTATTGCTCTGGAGATGGCCTGGGAAAACAAGAGTATCGATAAGCTCGAGGAATGACTGTCCAAAACACAAATCATATTGACATTACACATTTTCACGCTAGCAAAGTGAATATCTTTCCCTTTATAGAAATTGGATGCGTTCGGTATTTCGATTAAAGTGCTATGGCTAAAAGAGAGAAAATAAAACCCCTTTTTCAGCTACTGCGCCGATGCTTACACGAAGCGCCTTGAGTTTTTGCAATAGCAGGCTCTGCTATTGCAGTCGGAATACGCAGAGGCCTTGGGCTGCATTAGCAACGCACTGAAAAACCTAGAGGCTCGAGTAATGGCAAGCTTCGAGGCAGCTCATTATCGCTTCCCATAAGATCTCGTCACGATGGAAGATATTGGGCGTTTGCAGAAGAAATGCAGTCTCTATCATTCTCGGAAGAGGATGTTGCCAAACAATAGTCCATACTGCAGAGCCTCACTTTCGAAAGCCGCCCTATCAGATATATATAAATCACTAGAGCTCACGACAAGACTTTCAGATAAGCGCTTAGGATATATCCCGATCAGAGCCATAATCCAGAGATTCGCAACTAGCTCAGATAAGATCATAGTATATTCTGGGTCTCGAGAAAGCCTAGTTCCAGCAAATCGACGCTTATAAAGTATATCGCCGACAGCGATATCACTTCCAACCTTATTACTGAATGGGCATATCCAAACAAGATTATTATCGCTAGCTACTACTTTTGGATTGCTGGAATATTAATGCAAAAGTCCCAATAGAATCTTCTCTAGAGTTTGCTATTCGACGTTTTTCGGCAGTATCCTCATCTGATTGCGCAGATCTATGCGGAGCAATAGGCCAGTTCATACCCTACAGATCCGTAGTCACTAGCAAAACTACGTGAAGCTCTGCATACTGTATCCGCCAATGACAATTTTCGTCTTAAGTTCTGTTTCTTTATCGATAGTATGGATAGGTACAGCGGCGACCATAAGGACTGAGTTCAGCTCTGTCGAACCCTTAAGGCTTTCTTGGTCTCAGGAAACCTCAAGCTTTTCCTATCCAGCCGACCGTAGAATATCTTCGAGGAGAGATTCGGGCTCGAGTATCCTAAGCTATATATCCAAGACCTGACATGCGAAGATATCCAAAGCTATGCCATAAGCCAGCTTCAGGAGCATCTGAGATAGGCAATCATATTAGCTAGCTATTTGCAAAAGCAGTGGTTAATCTCAGAACTTGCAGCATAGTCAAACAGAGTTTTCCTTTGGATATTCCTGGTCACGAAGCTCTTACGGGAGAGCCTCACCAATCGAGACGGGATATCTGATCTGCGCTGCAGTCTTTAGAGCTTTCTGACGTAACTCGAGCCGTTTTTCAAGATAATGCTGGAATCTATTGAGCTATTCTATCACAGCCGCATATCCATAGCGCTACAGATTGCCACTGCTTCGGATGACAGCTAGCTGGATTTTCTTGTTTACAATTTTCACTCGCAGGAATACGAAGACGAGGAATTTGCTAGCAATCTCCTAATACGAAAGATGGAGGATGACGAGTTTCAGCAGATCAAGAGCAATACCTCATAGCACCTTGACAGCAGGACCCGTGGACTCCTTGAAGTGCATTCCGGAGACGGGACTGTGACCTTCATCCACAGAACTGCTCGAGATTTTCTAAACACTCGAGAGATTCATGACTTTATAGTTGCCAAGGTTCATGCTCATCTGAAATTCAACCCAATTCTAAGTATCCTCTGTTGAAACAAGATGATTAATGCGCATAAGAGAGGATTCTCGGATGTTCATTATGCCAGCTAATTTGTATGGAACCTGGAACAGAAGAGAATAATCCCTTAAATATACCCTAAATCTATCGATTATATATATCGATAGATTTCCCTCTTCTGAACCTATTCTATAGAAAGATAGTAAGCTTTCTAAGCTATTTTAACGCATTCAATACAACACACTTTCAATCTTTTATTATCATTCTTTCCTTTTTGGGAAATATCACAAATATTCCAACATCCTCAAGGCCTACATCGCCATAGTCAAGACTTCACTCGTCCCAGAAAATATCAAGCGCTTGACCTTTGATAGATACGAGTCTACTGCTTCGGGTAAAAGAATGGGGCTCAGGCTTATCTCAGAAACTTTGAGATATGCCAAGCAGCTCGATGTCCAAGTCATCTGTGATTTGCGTTATGACGATCTGCTTGATGAGCTTGATCGCAGCCTCCTGTGCCTGCTCTCCGGGAAGGGATGGAAGTTTACTCCAAGCTCTTGGTCACGCATGAAGCATGCCTTCCTCCGAGAGCAATTGGTACAACTCGGGTTCTTCGACTACCTCCACAGAAAGCTAATTTCCGAACCGGCCTTCCTCGCAGATATCGGGTCGCTGCCCGTTCTGAGGTTCCTATCTGAAGATCCCTCTCGGGGCATCCCTCTACAACGTGGACGAGGCATTGATGTCTTAGCTTGCATCCTGGAGAACCGTGGTATGGATCCGAACAGGGAGGACAGCTGCCAGGGCATGAGCCCCTAGAAGGAGCTGCTCGCACAAGTCTGTTACTGGTGTCCTCGGCGGCAGAAGAACGCTGCACACATTCTATCTTTCCTCCTTGAGGAGGGGATCCTGGTGCTATTTCTGAGGGCCGGAGCTGACGCCAATGCGGACATCGTGGGTCCGGGTCTTGAGTCTGGTAGTGTCAGGATCAGAGCAGTATCAGTGGTCTTTGTCGAATTTTGCTTCGAGATGGTCAACCAGTCCCAGAAGGTCCAGATGCTCTACCTTGATGCACTCAAGGGGTTCCTTCGTTTGAGCAACTATGATACACTGAAGGGCGTTTGCGACGAGTTTGCCGCTCTTTTGGCCACGGTGCCTAACAAAAGATTGTCGCAATTGTTCTTGCCTTTCCTAGCAAAGGCTCACGATGCACTGCTGCTCAGCTTGGCCGCCCATGGACCCCAAGCTTTAGAGATGAGATTATTCCTCGACAAGAAGGCTATGCGGATTTTTCCGTTGGATTTGTATACACCATTGGAAACGTTGAAGGAAATTTCCTTTGGTGATACAGCACCACCACCAACGGCGACTCCGGATGCAGTGAAAGGGAAGGGGAAAAGGACGACTACATCGGGTGGTCTACAGCGCAATCATAGACGGAAGATGTAAAGATGTATTATGTTGTCAACTCAAGAACGATTATTTAATCATTTTACAGAACTTGAGTCTAGACTGCCACGTCATAGTTGTACGGGAATCCGACACAAACGATAAACTTGTAGTGGCTTCGACTGGCTATTAAATAGAAGGCTCGAGCTACACAGGTCCTATGTCATCGAGTATATAAACACATTGTTTTTCCAGTAGCATACTCGTACCAAATTGGGGTATTTCGGTTCGTCGTGGCAGTACTATGGACAAGCTGACGTCTGTGGATGCTATGGTCTTGAATTCCTCTTTGCCCGGCAGCATCCTCAACAAATTAACACTTCTACTATGCCTTGATCGATGCCCCTGATGTAGCTCTGCAGCTCAACCTCTGTGCATAGATATACTTGGGCATCACCAGTCATGATCCTTCCGCGGTATTCGTATTTGCATATTCCGGTCTCTGTCTTGCCCATGGAAATCAAAGCAGCTGCTAGTCGCAGCCCTCCCACGCCGCCACGCACATCTGGTACTGTTGCGATTGCATCGAACTCGAATGTGTCGGCCTCCTTGTCCGGCTGCGATGACCTGACCTTCACTTTTGTGTTGGTGGCTTGATCCTGATTGTACACAATGGTAGAATCACATCTAAGCGAGACGACTTCAGATAGGATGGTAAGACTGTAATGACCATGGAGGCCTCCTGTCGGACAGCACGCGGCCCTGTGCCCGCTGGCAAGGCGCCACAGAGAGTCCCTCGGGTTGCATTTAGCCATAAATGTGGCGGGCGCCCAGTGGAAGCCTGATTGGGGAAGCCTGGGCAGCGGAGCCAGGATGATATCGGACGGTATCATGCCGAGCGAGGTATAAAACCGTCTCATGCGCTCTTCGGAAGTGTCTGCATCCAGCAAGAAACTGACATCGACTTTGATCAGGCCGGCAACGGCAACGGTCTCGTCAATGAGTTTTGATGTGCGCCGCCTCTTCAGCATCTGACATAAATCTGACAGCTCCATTTCCTTTGACCAAGCGCTTGTCGATTCGGTTCTCCTGGCCAGCCTAAGGAACTCGTTCCCGAGCGCCTGTATCACTGGGTTTACGTGCCAATTCTCCCGTGTCGCTCTTTCTAGAGCCACGTACAGGTCTGATGCGGACGCCATAGTATTCTGGAACTGAAATATTAGCGACTCTGACAGGCGGGCTTCCTGGAGCGTCCAGAGGCGCTGCATCCAGGGTGACGTCACGAGGCTCAGCAGGACGAGCTCGATGCCTCCCGCGCTGAGGCTGAACGGGATTGCTCTGATGCTCGAGTCTAGGACGATTGTGATTGATGCGTCCTCGTACGTCTTGGCCATGAGCTTGATTGCTGTTTTCCTTGCTCCCTTCTCGTGTGGGACGCAGAGCGAGTCGATCCAGATGTGCGTACGGCCGTACGCTCGAGCCTGTTGGAACAATCCGCGTAGGATGCACAGGGGCAACCCTCGCTCGGAATTACTCCCAAGTCCGTCGGACCATACGTGGGAGATGGCGACATATCCGTTCTTTTTGTGCTCCGGAAGCGTAGAGCTTGTCACTCCCAGAGTAGCAGACTCTGTCGCAAGCTGAGGCTCTTTAATGAAGATTACTGGAATCCTGTCGGATTCCAGCAAACCGCGGATTGCCTCAAGTGGTGGACGTATATGAGGACAGCAACACCCTGGTGAGTCATGACGAGTCTGATACGTCGATGCATCGACATCATAGGCTATGCAGGCGGCCTCGCTGCAGTTTCCATGAGACTGTGCTGCATTGATTGGTTGCCTCTTGAGCGAAAAAAGCTACCCACTCAGCAGTGCTGTACCGATAGGTGAGCAGTGTACGAGCCATGAAGGGACACCAGCCGCGCTTCTCAAGGCGGATGACGAGACGACAGGCCTCGTCGGGTGTGTAACAGCCCACGAATCCTCTGGTCGCTGTGACGATGATCTTGGAAAGGTGGGCTGTGGCCGTGTTGACGGCCTCCCCGACTAGAGTGATCAGCCGGCATGTTGAGTCCACAGCGTTGGGCGAGAACAAGTGTCGGTCAACCTCTGCGGGCGGACTGGACGCGGCGAGTTTGAAGCACCAAAATTGCATTTCTTTCAGGGCATAGTCGATCCGGCCAGCCAGGTCGACTTGTCTCTCCTGGGGATATTGTCCCACCTCTCTGATCCAGTCGAACAGCAATGAGAGAAGAAACCGCGTGCTGACGACGGGGCGTTTGAGCTTTTCTCTGAGGAACTGGGCATCGGAGATGTGCTTGCCGGTGAGAGCCTCAAGCACGCCCAAAAACATCCAGCTCTGCAGCATAGCCGTGGCCTCCGGTAAGAAACCTTCCTTGACATCCAGCTGCCTTAGACACTGGACTTGTGCGCTTGTCCACCCGCGGCACAGAGGATATTCCTCGAGGCTGCACGGCTGGTGGTCACCATGGTCGAAACCGAGCCAGTAGGCAGGCCTGAGCGCTTCGTCCCCGAGTCGGTAATTATTAAGGCTGGGAAAGTGGTCCATGAGCTCTCGAAATCTGAAAATAGAAGGGCTCAAGGGTACGATTTAAGTGAGATGATAGAGAGAATCTTAAGTGGCCACAGAGCCTCGCAGGCTTGTCTGCCCCCTTGCGAGGTGTGTAAGGCCTGCAATGCTGACGTGTACTCGAGTCTCGAGGTCGTTGGCAATATTACGTCAGACTTGGATCCCAATCCGTCTACTATTTGCTTGATCGAGATACTGAGTCATTGTTGACGCCTAATACAATTACTTGAGTAAACGTTTTTAGAACTACTAAGTTGACACACTCACTTCCGAATCCCCCATAGTCAGTATTGGGCAGCTGAAATATGCGGTCCATTGCAGATATATTACGAGGGATACTCTTTCTTAGTATAAGAAAGAGAAAGAATATCTATCCTGAATATATATAGTTGTCAGAGGCTGCGGGAGAACACTGATTGAATTCACTATAATTACATTCGATGAATTCACCTAGCATGCGCTAATGAATTTACTATGCATTCCATAATAAATCTTGAGTGCATCTGGGTCAGGGTTGCAGTGAATTGCGTTGGGACTTAGAGAAAATTCAGAAGCAGTTCTTATCAGCCAGTATAAGTACGAATAGCTACTCTCAGATACTAACAATACTAATATTATAACTCATCCAACATGCGGGTCACGATAAGGAAAAGGCACAGCACCCAAGCTACTCGGAATAGATTCCTAGAAGCTGAGAGTTCAATACTCTTGTAATGAGCACTGCCGTAGCCTGAGGGTTCAACAAGTACACAAAGAATTTATGCTAACAAGAGCAGTATCAAAATATAATCCAAATGAATACCGGAAATATCTGAATATCTCTGCAATATATCACTAACAGTAAGGCTATTACTTATATCAAAAGTAATACTTAGATTAATAATTGAAAAGCTATATATTGAATATCTCTAATAATAATAAGTATATTCTTATATATCTAACTTTTCAGTTCTGAATTAATTGAATTAATATTAATCTTATTAATCTATAATTCTAATTTTAGATTATATAATTCTAGCTTATTTATAGATTTATATTAAAATATTGAATTTTCAATTTTTGAAGATTTATTCCGAATAGCTTAAATATTTTGCCTTTTTTCTTATTATAATCTATATATTGGATAGATTATAATAATATTATCTCAGCTGAAGGAGTTCTGAATAGTTTAGCAGCATAAAGCATATTTAAAAAGAATTTATGCTTTGGCTTTGAAATCTTATATTTTCTATTACAAGAGCTAGCTTTATTAGAATTGATTTGCATAAGATTACAATATTTATATTAAGATATAATTTAGTGGATAATCTATATATTATAAAATAGTAAATCTATTTATTAAGTGCTACTTGCATTTGATTTATATAATATTTGCTTAATCAAAGACTGCTTATTAGCTGAATAAATTATAATAAGATTCAAATTTCAAGCTATTCTTATTGGATTAATACTAGATATAGAAATTCATAATAAAAGCAAGCTAGAATGCGATTATCAAAACTATAATATAAAAAGCAAATGCTCTATATATCTAATCGAATTCTTAAATGCTAGATTGGAAATTCTAAATAAATCAACCGAGATTATTATCTGATTAATCCAATCCTGCAGTTTCCAGCCGAAGCTGATCTATGCTCACTGCTATACTATTCAGGCTTATATACACAATGCAGATTGCATACTCTGATTAGGTGCATAATCTGCGTTGCATGTACCAATTGCTATAGCTAGATTAGTATCACTCATAATGCTTTCTCTCTCTTTGTATATTATAATTACTCATTTCTTCTCAATTCTGGAGATACATTCTTAAGAAGCATTTGGCGCAATAGTCAGCGCATCAGGCTTATACTGTATAGTATGGGTTTAATCGGGCATCCAGCTCTGCCTTAGCTGTATGATTCCGAAGATCGCGAGTTCGATTCTCTCCGGGACCATTCTTTTTTTCCATTGTCGCGAGTTCGATCCTCTCCGGGACCATCCTTTTCCATTATTGCTTTGCCTCTTTTTACAACTTGTTCCACTGCCCTCTCTCTCTGCTCCCTCTTTTTTGTTTCTGCCATTCCCTTTCCTCCATCTCTTCCTCTTTCTCGCATTCAGCTACCTGGAACTAAGCCGAGAATCTGCGCAGCATGTACTGAAATAGTGTTACTTTGAAGCAATAAACATGGCAAGCTACCCTAACAGAGCTACATAAGCCCTATGCATACTAATTTATTTGTGGTAGCATTCTCATGCTTGTAGATGCAATTGCTTCACTTCTGGGGTCGATAGCTCAGTGATGCATTGTACTGTTACTTATCTATAATAGCATCGCAACAGTTCTATCTTTGCAGATAGCAGAGAGTTATGAAAACAAGAACACAGCATACTTTTCAAATGTCTCTAATCCTGTATACTTGTCACTTCGATGGAGCTTCACAGGTTCAAAAAAATCTGTCGATAGCATATTGAAAGCCCAACTGGAAGAATACCATGTCATTGTCATGGCTATCATCTTTTGCTACCGGGTAGAAGGTCAACCTGCCATGCATGGTATGGGATATTACACTGCTGCTCAAGCCATCGGGTGCTGAGCAGCCCAGACACAGCTGTTTTGAGGACAAGACACAGGCTGGTAGTGGTCCATGACAGTCAAGTGTGCGCAATCCTGCCCCCACCCTTCCCCCCTCCTATGCAGAATTGCTGGCGAGAACATCATATGGTGTTGGACCTCGTAGTGTGAATTGCCTATACAAAATAAAGAAACACAGCTCTATCCAAGCATTGAATCATCGTCAGACTCCACGTCTGAAGCAGATACTGAAGCACTGTCCGACTCATTTTGGCTGCTGTCGTCTCCATGCGCCAGCAAATTAACATCTTTAGCAGCAGCAGCAGCAGAACCACTTTCGTGTGAAGCGTCACTCGAAACGGTATCACCGCTCTGGGTAGACTCGTCGGGAGAAGGAGAGCGCTCCTCGGGTTCATACAACATTCCTATCTTTACAAAGTCGTGATTCTCCGGGTGCAAAATGTCCTTGTGCATGTAACAAATGAAGCACAAGGTGAATTCGGTGCATCTCGTCTCCGCTGCACAGTGCCAACGAATGCCACGGCAAGGCTAGTGTGTGAATCAGTACCAAGTGTCGTCGATTTTGTATAGTGAAGTTTGTTTTTCAAGAAATGCGCACGCCTGGAGATTTGTTTCCAGCAGCAAGGGGCCAGAAACGGAAAGGGAACTCACGGCAAAACAACCCGAACAATTAGGAGAATCTCCTTTCCAGCCTGGCTTAGTCACGTGGAAGCTGTCATCCCATCTCTCGATGCTGCCATCTTTTGCTTCTCTTTGCTTGTCTTCAGGTACGAGCCGCAAGGAGATGCGTGTCTCGGCACCAACCAGAGACTCTAGACTGCTGAAGTACCTGGCCGCCTTCAGAGGCGACCACTCGTCGAACCAGGCCTTTCCTCTCGCCCAGGGACTCGCACCGGCGTTGAGCAAGTTGTCACATAGGTCACCGAAGTTATAGGTGTCACCGTTGCGGCACGCCCAGAGCAGTGGCGTCCAGCCATCGCAGTCCGGCACGTCCCAAGGAACCGTGCCTTCTGCGGCGTCCCTGAGCTTTTCCAGGTGCTTCAGGGCCCCTGCGGCGCTCACGTAGTGCAATACGCCGCGGCCTAGTTTGTCCGTCGCATCGACATTAGCCCCAAGGTCCAGGAGTGTTTGCATAAACCATGGTCCGGCCCGCACACAGTGATGAAGAGGCGATCGTCCGGCCTCGTCCACGGCATTCACGTTGGCCCCGTTCTTGACGAGCAACTCAGCGATGACGTCGCAGTCCATGAAGCCAGAGCAGGCGTTGCTGACCATAGGCTGCTTGTAGCGGCCGCCACCCAGGTTCACGTCGGCTTTTTGTTCTTCTACCAGGTATCTGATCACCTCCACAGACCCATAAATATTGACCATAGACGCCTGCAGGATGGATTCGCCGGTGCACTCGTCCAGCTCGTTGACGTCTGCACCAGCCTTCACGAGCAACATTACCATCGTGAGGTCGGCATTTCTGCAGGCCATCCTGAGCGGGCTGCCCGTTTCAGAGCTGCCCGCGTGGACATCTGCCCCCTTGGAAAGCAGGTAGCTGGCCATGCCATAGTGGCTGATGTCCACAGCCTGCATCAAGAGGGAGTAGTCGATGCTGTTCCGGGCCGAAAGGTCCAGTCCCACGTTGACGAGAAAGCGGACCACAGACACGGAGTGCTGAAGTCTGATGAGGTGGAGGGCCGTATTGCCCTTGTGGTCGCGCTGGTTCAACCCGGAGCGGGGCAGATACTCTGCGAGGACCCGGACAGCCTCTTCGGCCATCGCGGGCGTCTTGGAGACATCATCCAGGTCCAAGCAGAGCTGGAGCGGGAAACTCCCAGACCGCGCCACATGTATTGCGTTCGCACCCGCCTCCAGCAGCGAGCGCATGATGTCGGCCTGGCCGTTCCTGCAGGCGAGACAGAGCGCTGTCATGCCCTCCAGGCCCTGGTCGTCCTCGTCGGTGAACCCGCACTCAAGGTCGAGCTTCGCCTTGCCCGGGTACGCCACGAGCGCCTCCACGACGTCCTTGAAGCTCCACCTGGCGGCCAGGAGAAGAACCGTGTTGCCAGCGTCGCAGCGTGCGTTGATGTCAGCCCCCGCGTCGAGGAGCACCTGGAGGACTGTGACGCTGTCGTACGCCGCGTGGAGGGCCGTCCAGCCACGTGGGTTCTCTGCCCGTGCCCTCACGTCCGCACCGTCCTGGATCAGGCTCTTGACCAGGTCTATGTCCGTATCACCTCGCCATACGGTCGCAAGGAGGGGCGGTCGTGACCCCTTGCCGGCATGGTTCACGTCCGCGCCTCTGGTCCGGAGGTAATCAATGATCTCCCTGGTGCTGTATGCCGCCGCTGTTGCCAGAGCCGTCTTAGGCTGGTTCTCTGGCCGGGTCTCCTTCTCCAGGTCCGCGCCGTTGTCGAGCAGGAGCTGCACCATGGCCAGGTTGTCCTGGAGAATGGCATCGACGACAGCAAGCTCGATGTCCTCGGTCGTATGGTTCGGGTCACAGCGATTGGAGAGCAATATCTCGGCGATCTCAACGAAGTTGTTGACCACTGCTTGTTGTAGTGGCGAGATGCTCGACCCCTCCACAGCCTGCACGTTCGCACCATGCGCAACGAGAGTCCTGACACAACCAATATACCCTCTACTGACAGCGAAGATCAGTGCCGTCTCATTTGGATTCGCACAGTCCGTCCAGCGCGTCTCAGGAGAGGCGCCTGCCCGGAGGAGGACCTCCATGGCCCGAACGTTGGCGTAGTCGCCGGCCATCTGCAAAGGATTTAGATATATGCCTTCTGTAGTAGGAATGACTGCCCCAGCGCTGAGAAGGTCTTGTATGGTGTCTGGATCGCCCCATCTCGCGGCCTCGTTGAGCACCGACGTGTACCCCATCGGAGACTCGATCGTCTTGTCGGCTCCAGCGTCGAGCAGGAGTTTGGTGATGGCCTTGTGCCCTCGTCGTACGCTTACATGCAAGGGCGGTCCTTCCAGTCGTACGTCTTCCAGTCTCGGATTCACCTTCACTTTGAGGTCCATGAGCAGCTGCACAGCTCCGACATGCCCCAGCCAGACCACCCTGAAGAGGAGATCATCGGCCCATGTGTCGCCGTCTGACCATGCACAGAAGCCGTCCACAGTCGAGCCTTCCCTGATGAGGTATTCGGTCAGATCACCATCTCCATTCGCCGCCGCTGCCGTGATCGCCTCACGCATGTAGGCGGTGCTGGGCTTGGACGTTGCCATGAGTAGACGCACAAGGCTGCTATCGCCGTGTCGGGAAGCCTCCACGATTGCCAACCAGCAGTCCGCCCGGAATCTCTCGTCCTCGCAGCCCTGCGACTGCACGCCTTTCCTGAGATGCTCTTCGGCCAGGCTAGACAGTCCTGTCCTCGCCAGGATCGGCAGCACAGTCGAGTAGCCACGGTGAATTCTCGTCAATGAGTCGGAGAGAGCGTAGTACGCTTCAGACCAAGCCAGCATGGTGGTGCGCTGTTCAAGGAACTGGTTGATGTCTGCCGACAACTCAGTGTCACCGCCCTCCCTTGCGAGCTGATAATGTTTAGGAAAGTACCGAATAGCATAAGCGGTCCAGGTCTCTCGTGAAGGCACCACAGCAATCTCGACATCGCAAAGCTGCTCTTGGACGAGATCCTGCATCTCAACAAGACTTGCAGGCATGCTCAGGTGCCGCAGAGCGCTTCTCACAATCTCTGCGTGCGATACCGAAGCTGCTGTGTGCACGGTCGATGAGTCCATCAAGCCATCGTGGGCGAAATGGACCTCATTGTCTCTGACGACAAACTGGCCTGGAAATATATGCTGTTGAAGCAGTTCCGCGATTTCCTGGACAGGACACCCAAAGCAACCCTTCTCTTCACCCTCGCTGGCCATGCGCCCGTCCACCACAAGTGCTGAGGCCAGTTCTTGGACGGTCAAGGGGTGTAGAACATGCCTGACCAGCTTGACTGCCCCATCTCGCAAGGCCTGCCATGCGGGCGCGACTTGACTGCCGAGAATAGCAAAGATACTAGCTGCAGATGATGCATGTGCAGCACAGTCCCTCAGCACGCGCAACGAAGCTTGAACGCCAGACAACTTCTTCCTTCGTGGCTTGAGCCAAGCGAGTATCATCTGTTGGAGCTGGTTGTCGTGCCCCAGGGCTTCCAGGATGTCTGGGAGGGCTGTCTGAAACGCGGGTGCAGAGTCGAGAAGCAATTCATCTCTTTGGGCGGCAACGTCAGCGCTGACGGCTGTCTCATACACAGATCTCAGAGGGAGGTCGTGGAGATCGACCGCCTCCACACCCGCAAGGCTCTCCTCTGTTGCGGCGCCCCCTGTGCCGGTGACCAGGACCCGGAAACGCCATTCAGAAAGAGACGCAGCTGCACGGAATGCCGCAAAGACCTGCGCCAGCTCCTGGTCGACACACTCGTTGATGCAGCTGATGATCCAGCAAAAGTCCTCCGATTCATCCAGATTACGCAAGTCCTCGAACAGATGCACAAGATCCGCGAGGCAGAGGGTGTGCTCTCTGCGTAGAAAGTTTGTGATCCTGGCCGTCTTACGGATGGCAAAAGGCTGTGAGCGACTGGCAAGCTGCGCCAACAAGCTGATCATCATCGATCGCGTGTTGTTGAAGCGACAGTCATGCCGCTGAAACCGAAAGTAAAAGCAGGTATTCTTCCAGCTCTCTTTAGCTCGATCGTGCCGATGCCCCAAGACCAGTCGATCCGAGACGAGCGCCAGGTACGGGTGGTCTCCGTCTCCACGCAGGCGGAGGAACCGGGCTCCTTTTATGTCTGGGCGAGCCCACATTCTATACAGGGCCAGGGTCTTCAGACATGACCAGAATGGATCCTTGGAGATCCCACTGATGAAGGGTATCGTGCGGATAGGTGGACACTGTGACAACAGTACCCGACAACCAAAATCGGAGTTTTCAGCGGAATTCATCTGTAATCTGTGCACGTCGAAGTCGCGGGGGTCTCGTCCGCCATGGCTGCGAAAAATGTATCCCAATAGTCGCAGAGGCCTTTCGTATGCTCGTCGTTGCTCTTGTCGTCATTGCCCTCTAACCTCAGGCGTGCCAGGAGACTGTGTGGTAATGCTGTTCTGTACTGGCCCTCGAGCGGGTGGCTGGTCGCCCCCTGCGTCTCCTCGAGGGGGTAGTCGGTAATGCTCTCAGATTCCTAGGTCACAAGTTAGCGGGCGTCTTCTGTTCCCTTTGATACCCCTTCTGCGAGAAAGAATAGGGAATTTGAAAAGAAAGCAAAGGCAGGGAGGGCCCGAGAAAGACGAAAGGCCAAGGTCGTGAAAGTACCTGAAAAGTAGCAGAAACCACATTCAAGATTCTCATCTGGGCAGACAGGTTCAGATCAACAAAATCATTGTTGATAGCATAGATCTGTTTTGCGAGACGCCTTGCTTTATTGGGAAGCCCTGTCGTGATGCGAGAGCCGGGCATGGTCAGCAGGCGAACGGCAGCGTCCTCAGCCTCGCCAACACTGCCGACAGTGTGAGGGTGGTTGAAGAAGAGCATGGTTTTCGTGTCGGCCACAAGCTCTGGGTATTGCAGAGGGGCTCTGTGAGCTATGCATAATGCCTGAGAGCCATGAGATGTTAATGATACCTACTACGCGGACTTTGTCTCGGGAGGGATGGGCTTTCCACTTTACCCTCTTGACAATCAGCCCTCCCAGGTCACGCGAGACGAATGTCAAGGGACGTTTCTGTTTCCGGGGTTTAGTTTGAGAGATGGTGCGCTGGCGCAATCAAGGTCCTGTCTGCGCTGGGGAGAGGGAGAACGACTCACTTTGGCTCCAGTCATGTGACGCTGCTTCGCGCGAACATTTTCAATTGCATCGAGGAGCAGTCGTGCAAGCTTATCAATACCATCTGGTTCAAATATAGGTTTGGAACCTGGACTCTCCGTATCGGTTTCGTAATAGAAGTACAACGAGTTCGCGGATCCCAGGTTGACCCCTCCCAACAACAGGTCGGGCCAAGGGTACTGTAAGCCGGCCGAGTTCCTCCAGGCAGACTTCCGCTCGTCACAGATTCCGTGCATGTAGACCGCGCTAGTTGCCCAGGTAAAGCACGAGAGTTGTCAGGAGGTTCTGTCCATTCCATTGTCATATGTACACAGGTGTTCTGCTCGTGGCTCACTTACTCATAATCAAACCACGGGGCATCTCCTTCCATGTCAAGTTGGGACACATGTTGTACAGGCTGTTCAGAAACTCCGGAGGCTACACGCGAGGCCTGGACGTCCGTCTCGACCTCATCGTTGGGGTGAGATGACGATCTGGAGCTCGGATCGTCCGAGCCGTCGTCGTCTTGATCGGCTACTTTGTGGCCTGCACCGCCTGGCGAAGCCGACAAAGAGTCTTCTTCTGCACCACGTTTTTCTGCTCGGGAGGCTGCCGTTGCGTCGGAGCATTCCGACATCTTGTGAGCAAGTATCTGGGTGGAGGAGGGGTTTTTGATCTTCCTCCTCTTGTTCTCTTCTTTCTTTCTGGTTAGGAAAACACACTGGTCCGTGACCAGGTTCACTTTGGCTGCGAACTTTGGCCGCTGCCTCCTTCACTCAGCGAGTACTTGCCTAGAAAAGTCTCTACGATCGGCGTCACTGGACACAGCAGCCTGTCGCCGTCTGATATCCAAGTCAGCAGCGCGGGGTGGTATCGCGCGCGGAGACCCGTAAGCGGTACTGTGCGCATAAGCATCCACTCACAATACCCGGAGGAGCGCCCAAGGTTTCAGCTGACATGGGTGGAGCAATAGGGTGTGGCGAAAGACTCGGACTTACTGCCTAATACAGACGCGTAAAATGCTTCAGCTGGTGTGCCATGCAATGTGCCAAGTGCGGTTCATATGTGTGTGTAGCTGCAGTATATCATCCCTCGCACAGCAAAGCTGCTCCAGGGACTCTTGTAAGATGTAAACCAGCTTTGTGTGTTGCGACTGACAACGTTGAAGCTCTCTATGCGGCTCTTCTAAGCGTGTGTGCTATCACGGCGAGAAGTTCACATAATATCACCACTGAACTCGTTCTTGATACGAAGAACACGATGGATGATATCTACACCGGAATTCAAGATGCAGAGTTGGGTCTGGAGGATGATGGGGCAGACAACAGCTCTGCATCTGACGATGATTTCGAGATAGAACCGGAAGGGTCAGGCTATGAGATTGGTCTTCAACCCGCTGCTGATGAAGGGAGCGGATATGTAAGTCATCCCATTTCTGTCCACCCACCTCTGGCCATGGGATGTGATCTCTCCCTTCCACCCTGGCTGGTCCGTGAGAAGCAAGCGACTTGGAAGGGCGATGCGCAGCAATGCGAACTTTGCTTCTGACCTGGGAGGCATTGGGCCGGTGGACATTGACACCTGCAACAGCGCACCAGAAACGACCCGCGCGAGGGGCGTCAGTGGCAGCGTGAGGATGTCACCCAACGCAAGGGCGCCATCAGCTTCCGCTGCAACATGATCGACGTGGTCCATGGCAGGTGGGCTCCTGACAGCGACGACTACGCAACACTTGCCGTCTTCCTCTTCCGCTTTGACGTCAAGAAGCGGTCGCGGCGCATCTCCCGCGTCGAGGTGACCTTTGACTTCCTTGGCACCAACGACGAGGACCCGTACTCGCGCCCTGCCGTGCACGCAATCTCGTTTGATGGGTCTTTCAGCCTTGCCGAGGAGAAGCATTCTGAGTCGACCACCAAGGGCGTGGAGGGGACAGCCGGGCTGACGGGGGCCCAGCTCGCCGATTTATCGACCACGCTCAAGTGGGAACGGACGGTGACGCGGGACAAGAAGACGTATACCACGGTCGTGGGCAACAAGTACAGGCGCAACTACGACTTTGGGCCGGACGACCAGGCGAACTGGGTTCTTCTGGAGAATGCCTCCCTGAAGACGGGCGTACCTGTTGCGTTTCGCGCGGCGGTGCTTCTGAAGAGGGAGGACAACTTGCCGTTCAAGTGCGAGACGACATTCAACGTGCAGGCAGACATGCGACACAGGCTGGAGGATTTCTTTGCGTCCAAAGAGATTGACGATCCTGTGCTGTTCAACCCGCAGATCAAGGCGGCGAGGAATATCACGCTGAAAGCCGTCAAGGACATGGACCCAAACGCGATGGGTAGCTTCGATGTCGAGGCTGTCGGTGACGTGAGCTTCCTACGTATTCGCGACAAGGCGATCAAGAAGGAAGGATGAGATGACTCGATGATCGTGTTCATCACAGGCACACGATCCGATTTTTCATGATGCAGAGGAAATGATCGACTTTCGCTTCAGAGGTTCAGAAAGCAAAGTTTAGCCGCTCTCGAGCTGCTTGAATTCCAAACAAAGAACTTTACCGAGAAGATTGACTAGTTGCACCTCATCACACCAAGAGTGAAACACTGCGTAAGCGAGATCAAGGATAATATATATTCCAAGGGATCAGGCTGTGAAGAGATACGCACTTTTTTGGGCGTCCTGATATTCGATTTACCAACGGCTGGTTTCGCAAAAGAGATGTCATGTCGTAGACATCTGCAAGAGATATGAGAACACGTACATTGCTGTGACTGCTATGCACCTACCTCTTCCAATAGTTTTCGGGGCTGAGGTACTTGTCCCACCGTAAGTGGGTGCTCACCGTCGGGCTTTGGGGGTCCAAAAATCGAAATAGCTTCCCATACAAGCCCGGAGGCTGTATTGATCGGATGCTGATCCACAGAGATCCACGCCTCAGCCTTTGGGATTGCAAGCCTACCATAGTAGATAACAAGCATTTCCATGTACTCATTGGATGCTTGAGCCATGATCGTCAGCGTTTTCATTTTATCGTGCAT
Source organism: Celoporthe dispersa (assembly GCA_016584495.1). NCBI lineage: Eukaryota > Fungi > Ascomycota > Sordariomycetes > Diaporthales > Cryphonectriaceae > Celoporthe > Celoporthe dispersa. Next base: position 648,050 of record WAID01000010.1, read on the forward strand.
CGGAGATAGGTCAGAATCCCGGTATGGGTGGTGCATGCACAGTGTGTACTTGAGCATGGCGTAAGATTCGCACTGGTGGATCGAATCCTTCACTGCTGCGGCTCCAATGTGTGTGCAGGGTGGGTGGGTGGGTGTGATATTGCGCCAGTGCAGACAGTCAGTCATCCGGTCACTCGGAGGAGGCTGGCTGCTGAGGTCCAAATTCCGAGATGCCACTTCCCTTGAGTCTCGCAAGCGACTCAACCAGCAAAACCCAAGAAAGTTTGTCCAGGTTGGCGAGCAGGCCTTCTTTTCTATTTTCCTCCGATACCCGGCGAGAATGAGTGTCTCAGGCAATATGACAGAGTTCTCCCCCATCGACGGGCCGAAACTTGTCCAGAATAAGGCTTTCGCCTCACATGTGACAGACGATGATGACGACGGGGACGCCAAGGACAGCTCTTCGTCAGACTCGGAGGACAACGAGGACGAGGACGACGATGATGAGGACGAAGAGGACGAGGATGACGACAACGAGAAGCAAATCGAATCAAAATTGGATCGAGCCGTCGGGGAATGCATAGCGACGGTTCCCAAGTACGACTTCACCACCACCGCTGGATATGCAGAATTCTCCAATGCGTACGCGGGGGCCCTCGACAAACATGTGAAGAACAACATGAAGGGCAACATCCTGCACCAGATCGTCAGGAACGGGACGGACAAATACGAGCATGTTGGACATGCGCTCGCGGCCCTCGTGGAGCACTTCCCCCTGCTCCTTGACGAAGTGGAGGGCCAGGATAGCATGCGTACGCCCCTAGGTCCCATCTTCCTTGCCGTACAGCAGGACAAGCCGCGCATGGTCTCGGCGATGATCAAGGGCTTTCAGCGGCTGGCAGGGACCAGGGAGACCAAAGACGTCATGCGGCGCGTGTTGTGTAAGCTGGCGGAGGGCGAGACGTGCCTGCATTCTGCCATCCGAAACAATCTGAGAGAGTCAGCAATCCAAGCCTTGGTGTCCATGGCCACGGAGGATATCTTGTCGATGCAAGACAACCAAGGGCGTACGGTGCTGCATCACGCTGTCAAGTATGACGATTGCGGCATATCAAAAAGAGTCCAGACGGTACACATGCTCTTACAGATGGCAAATGATTCGCTCACTCTGGAGGACCATGCAAGACATTCTGTATTTGTGCATCACATGGTCAGCCCCCCCCCCCCTCCTCCTAGAAACGAACATGTCCTTTCTCGAAGCCTTGTCCGCATTTAAGAACCAGAAGGCGGTTTGACTGTCCCCATCCGCAAGGTCATGATGGCTGACTTTGTCACAGGAGACGCGCAAGCGGTTTAAAAGCAAGTTAGAATTGGAGCTGGCGAGGCAGAAGGAGGAGGAGAACGCCGCTGAGAAACGAGGACCAGAGATTCCTGACAAGCTCGAGCGCAAGGCAGGTCTCGACAAGCCCGGAGATCGACCCAGAGAGATGGAGGACGGGACTTACCATGCTTATCCCATCGATCCCAAGAGCGCAGAAAAGCAGCAAGCTAGGATTGGCAAGACCACAGCCAAAGGGGCGGATGCGCCGAGCAGAGAAGGTCCTACGGCCCTGGCGTACAACGGCCAAAGGGACGATCCCAAGGCACTCACGCAGGGGATGAACCGATCCAACCAGAGTGCCCGTCGTGAGCACGATTTACCAGTGGTTGGCATCTCCCGGACACGTACGGACCATCTTCACGAGAATGAGCCCAGAGCTACCTCTCGGAGCAACTCGCAAACGCGACGGCGTGAGATAGAGCTGCAAAAGAAGGAGGAAGACAGGAAGCGGATGGACATGAGAAAGGAAGATCAACGCAAGATGGAAGAGGACAAGGCCAGAAAGGCGCAGCAAGAGAACAAGAGGAAGAAAAAGGTCCAAAGAGGAGAAGGAGGAGAGCAAGAGGAGGCGGCTTCAGGACCCCGCCAAGCTCGAGGGAAAATCGGCCGAGATTCAGCTAGAGATCAAGCTGAACTGTATGCGCAAGCGGTCGCCTGAAGAGACCAGCCGAATCCTCTATGGGAAGAATCCAGACGGTGAGCGACAACACATATCGTGAGGATGGCAGCGTGGAGCAAATGACTGATCCTCGACCGGAACCCCATCAGATGTCCAGCTATACTTCGACTTCGCGAGCCCGCCGACCTTCATGATGAGGATGTTCAAAAAGACGTTCGAGCACGTCAAATTCGACCCCATCCTGCAATACGTGGCCTTCCCCTCTGTCAGAATCGAGGAAAAAGCCGACGAGACGAGCGTTCCTCGCAGATCACTAGGAGCGGGCCGAAGGGTAAGATTTCCAAGGGTTGCCTTCGTCCGTACTGATACATGCCACTTCAGGCTAACTCATCATATGGGCGCATGTAGGACATGGTCCAGTTCTTCGACTGGCTGCGAAAGGACAAGAAGGTGACCCGCATCATGAAAGTGATTGTGGATGACTCTCAGCAGCCAGCGCACAGCGATGAGGCCATCATAGAGGCCCTTCGAGACCTCCACGTAGAGGAACTCCACTGGCTCAAGACGGACCTGGACCCAGTGACGATTCGCACCGCCAGCAGCGAGATCCGCGAGCTCTACCTGCGGTGGAGCGGCAGCAACGCCACTCTTCGGGGCTGGGGTGAGCCTGACGGCCTCCCCTAAGCTGGAGAATCTAGGTACTCTATACGTAGAGCTTGTTCACGAACTGGTAAGGCTGTCACTGACTTCGTTCTTCCATCCTCCTCCTCTCCCCCCCCCCCCTCCCCCCGAAAACAGATATTGAGGGAATTTCCAATTTTGGCCATAAGAGAGTAGGATATTGACATATGCATGTGTGCTAGAACCTCGAGAGTGAGGAACGGACCAAAAAGAACTTGAGTGCGTTCAAGAAGAGACTAAACTCCTCGGAGACATCATCAACATCGATTGTAAGAGACGCAGCGGATGGAACGCAACCAGGTGCAAACACTTCCAAGCCCCGAAAGATCACATGTAAATCCAACATCTCGCGAGACGGATTCTACTCGACCAGCGGTCGCAGAAGTGATGGCTCGGCATCCAAAGTACGCGGCTCGGGGGATGACCGCGACCACCAGTGGCTCGACAGCATGGACAGCTTTGCGCAGGATCTCAGCAGCACGTGGGAGTATGCGAAGAAGTCGAAGTGGGCACAGCAACTGAGCCCACCAGTGACCGTGGCCCTGATCGACGACGGCGTGGACCTCGTCGACCCCTCGTTCCAGGACCGGCTGTACGAGGGCAAGTCCCTGAGTTTCGACCTCATCGGCGAAAACGACCCCAAGACCAGCCAGCGTGTGCATTCCTACCACCACAGCGAAGGCGGGCACGGCACGGTCATGGCAAACCTCATCTTTCGCGTCTGTCCCATGGCCAAACTATACATTATCCGGATGGAGACGCACAGAGATCGTGAAGGCCAGAGCCGGTTTGTGACTCGCAGCGCTGCAGCAGTACGTCCTCCTCCTCCTCGACAGTCGTCCAACTCTTCCTCTCTACCTTTTCTAGCAGAAAGATGTTCGCTCGGCACTGATTGCTAACCATGTATACGCGTCTTTTCCTAGGCTATTCGAGCCGCCATCGACAAGAAAGTGAATATCATCTCCATGTCCTGGACGGTTACCATGGACCTGGCGAAGCCCAGCGATGATATGAAGGATCTGCAGAGCGCCGTGCAGGCTGCACACGATGCCAAAATCCTCATGTTCTGCTCCTCTAGTGACGGCGGCCAGTTTGTCGAGGAGACGTTGCCAGCCTCTGGCAACCGCGACCACGTGTTTCGCATCGGTGCGGCGAGCGCTGACGGTACCCCGTTCTCGTGGGCCGGCCCTGTGGAGAAACTGGACTACATCCTGCCCGGCGTGGACGTGGTGAAGCGCCGACCTGGCCAGGGCCGCGGCCGGCTGCTGAAGGAGAAGATGGAGGAGATGAAATCGGACACGGGCTCGTCGGTGGCCACCGCTCTGGCCGCCGGGCTGGCGGCCATGGTCCTCACGTGCGTCAAGATGGCGGCCATGTACACGGCGAGCGCGCCGGAGCAGCACCGGCTGGGCGTCACCGAAGACATGGTCAAACAGCTGCAGGAGCACGTCAAGATGAAGGCGGCGCTGGACAACCTGGACCCCACTCCTAACAAATACCTGCAGGTGTGGCTCAAGCTGAATACGTCGCAGTTCTCGAGGGGGGTCAGGTTTAGCGACTCTGGGGAGCTGGAGAAGCTGGAACGCATTAGCAATATGGTCTTGACGAAAGGCTTTGTATCCAAGATTACGTGATGGCGGGTTGCGATAGCACGATTTCTGCTGCAGTAGATGTACGTACTTTTAATTACGTGTATCTTCTATGTCAACACACTCATTATGCCAATCCCGTTTTGAGATGCTTTTTCTTTCTCTCTTGAGGAAATCCGGTCAGTGAGGATGGCCTCCAGTACAGCGACATCTGTAGAGACAATATGGTTTCACAGACAGTCAGGGAAAATGCGGCTTTTGAGGGTCAAAGAGAAGTTTTATATGAAAACTACCAGGAATGGCCACTCCCAGCTGACTGGAGATGGGGAAGGGCTATATAGCTGACTTGGCAGAATCTGACTTGCACATTTCATGTTGCACTACTCATAAAGAGTCTCACATCTCCAGGTTAAAGCATCAATGACAGGACTGCACAGCAGTAAAGGCACCCCTGGGATAGCATCCTGCGAGGCTGACACCTAGTCTCTGCCAAAGCTCGTTATAGAACTTCCTTGATCTAGAGAGAGCAACCACGAGGTTCAAGTTCAATAGACTAAGCAAAGACTTGTTCTTGGGTGACATCTTGTCGATGATGACTATTATCACACAATATCTACTGCATCACTGTACAAGTGTAAGCAGCGTCCGTTACGCGGTGCCCCACTCGAGTGTGTTTCTTCTCTGAAAGGTGTCCCTTGACTCGATTGTTGGATCTGCGCAAGCATAGTCCCGATTCCGTAACCTTATATATCTAACGCTGGGCAGATGTAGGTCAGTGTAAGCTGCCCCTTGCTCAGCAAAGATGAATATTTTCAGTTAGCAAGCTATCCTCCTTCCAATCACTATACAATTCGCTAATCCCTAGCCTATAGAGCATACTATGCTCTGCGGTCTCCGAATCCTAATCGTATTTCTTACTCGGGATATATACTAGCCCAACAATCCTATAATAATATTCTTTACTAGCCATTTTCCGAAATATAAAAGATATATATACTCCATAAATAATAGCGCATTGTAATAAGCACTGCTGTAGCCTGAGCGTTCAACAAGTATACAAAGAGTTTATGCTAACAAAAGCGATATCGAAATATAATCCAAAATAAATACTGGAAATGTCTGAGTATCTCTGTGTAATGAGCACTGCAGTAATCCGAAGATCCCTAAGTACCGATTGGGTTTATGCTAGCAAGAAAGATATCAAAAGTGTTGAGTCCTTGAATACGGAACCGTACAAGTCCTGATAAGCGATGCAAGTATTTACTGCCTTTGGGGCTATTCAATGTGTAAGACTGAATATTTAGATTGACGACTGAAAAGCTATATACTGAATCTATCTACTAATAATGAGTATGTCCTTATATATTCAGCTCTTCAATTCTGGACTGATAAAATCGAAGCTGATTGCTTCGGTCCGAGATAGCATCGATAGGATCGACGATAGTTCTGTCGATCCAAATCCTAACCTTTGCTTACATAATCCTGTGTATCCATTTCTGCACTAGAGTGTTGGATTCTCGGCTCCTGAAGGTCCATTCCGGGTAGCTTGGATATTGTGCCATTTCCCTATCGTGATCTATATATTGGATAAGTTATAATATTATCTCCCTTCTATGGATTATTGTCTCTAACGATCTCCTGTAAGTTTTCCTTTTTATTCTTCATGCAGGTTGTTATGCTTTCTTAATCGAGATATTGAATAGAGTTAACAAATTTTATTCTAAAAAAACTGAGCAATCTCTTTCTCTTTAGTCTTCTATCTTTTGTCAAAGTATCGCTATACTTGCTTATTCTTCCTATAAAGATTATAGAATCTTGTATATAGCCTCCGAGGAAGATTCTTCTTATTGCGCTGAATATATTTATTCGAAAAAAGGAATTGCGATATGCATAGTCTGACTCTTGCGCAGATACACAGAATCACTTTGCAGTATTCCAAGATGGAAGCTGAGTTAGATTGCACTGAGGAGAAAGCGATAGTTGCGAATGCCAAAGTGCAGCGCTTGCGATTACAGCGTCGTTTGTGGGCTTTTAAGATAGCGCGCGCAGTACGTTGAGGTTTCAACACGATTAAGGAGTTAGAGCATATCGAGGCTGAGAAGGCTGAGGCAGAGCGCCTGGCTGCTAAAGAAGCCAACTATAGTATCGAAGCATTAATTCCCAAAAAGCTATTCTCTAAAAGCTTCCCTAATTCTATTGTAGATAAGATTGATTAGTCTATAGTAGACCTTAGTATTTTCGAGATTAATAGATCGGAAAATATAGCTAATTCATCGATTAGTTACTGATTTGATTTGACTAGTAGACCTGGTTATATTAATAGATAAATAACTAGTCAGATAGTTTGACTAGTTTCTTATTTCCCTTGATTAGTCTCGATTCTGACTAGTTTTATTCTGTCTAATCCAAGTCCTATTAATATTTCTATTACTGATAGCTAATCAAATAATTAGATTGCATCTAGTCTTTATTCTGGGTCGGAATAGCTTTCTGGGTCTATAGTTTACTAGTCTTATTTCTACTAGTATGTCTGAAGTGCCTATTATGCATTTGTAAAGTTTTCCTTAAATTCTTATGAGTTTTTACTTGCTAGGTAGCTTTTCCATTTGACAAGATATTCTTATATTATATTTATGCCTTTATATCTGAGAATCTTTTTAATTTTGTATTCTTTTTCTAGTCTTTCCATTTCGGTAGTATTGTTTGTTTTAGCGTTTTTTGCTGCAGATTCAAGCAATGAGATATGGAAAATCGGATATAGCCTTATCCCATAAGGTAGTGCGAGCTCGTAATTAATTGGAGATATCTATCTGAGAATTTTGAAAAATCTAAGCTTTTTGTAATCAAGCTTATGCGATAATCTCTTAGTTTTGATATAATCTTTCCTTCTAATAAGATAGACTTTATTTCCCTCTTATAAGATTGGTCTCTCAATCCTTTTAGAGTTTGCATATCGAGTTATACATTCTTGAATAAATGCGAATTCTAATTATAGCCCTTTCTTGATTTTTCTAAATCTGAACGCCTTCTTTTCTATAGCTTCTGTATTTGCCTCTAGCAATGCTTTATAGTAAGCTATCGGATTATATTTGTAAAGTGCGTAGAATAGTAAAACTTTTGTAATATTAGTATCTGCATTATTATATGCGAATTGCGTTAATAATAGCAGTTCAACTTAATTATTCTGCTCTTAGTTAATATAATATTTAAAGTATTATTCTATGATTTGGTTAGTTTATTCTATCTATTTATCTATCTGTAGATAGAATGCAGTCGATATCTTGTATGCAGCTTTAAGCTATTTTATAAATAATATCCAGAAATATAATGCGAATTTCCTATCTCTATCTGAAATAAGTTCCTATAGTATCCTGTAATTAGCTACTATCGTTCTAAAGAATATGTATATGAGTTCTTCTGCCATACTGCTCTCTTTATAGAATAGAAAATAAGCATATTTGCTTAATCTGCAAACTATTACTAAAATGCTATCGAATTGCATTTTAGTTAAAGATTCTTATAAAAGGGGTAGCTTGATAATAAAGTTTAGGCTGATTGATTGCCAAATAGCTATAGGTATTGGTAAAAATTATAGTAATCTATAAGGCTTGTATTATTCTGCTTTATTTTTCTTGCAGCTATTGCATATTCTAAGGATATCTTCTATCCTTTTTCTGAGTTCTGGAAAGTCCTAATATCTCTGGATTCTCTTATAGATTGCCCTAATTCCCTGATATCCATATGCAGATACGCTATATACATTCCTGATATATTCATTTTATTCCGCTAGAATTATATCTTCTGGATTTTTTCCTTAATATACGATTCTGAATATTATATTAATTTCCCATATCTATATAAGATTGCTATCCTTATCTATACTGAGAAATATTTATTCTTTAATATCTATATCTGATCGAAGATCTGATCATTTGCTAAGAGTATTTGCTCTGATATTTTCTTTTCCTGCAATATAGATAATCTTAATATCGAATTAGGAAAGGAATTCTGCCTATCGAACTTATTGTCTATTAAGAACTTTGATTATAGTGAATATTATAAAGTTTTTATAATCTATAAATACCTTAATTAGCAATTTTGCTTCGATCAGATAATATTATTATTTCTGGAATGCATACACTATTGCTATAAATTTCTTATCTAGAATCCCATATTATAATTCTAGCTTACTGAATTTCTTCGAAAAGTTTGCTATAAGTTTTAGCTATCTTTAATCGTCTCTTTGGATTAGTTCTGTACTATATCCATATTCTAATACATTAGATATAATCTCGAATTCTTATATTGGATTAGCTTCTTCGAGGATTAAATCTTTCGCAATCTTAGCCTTAATAGTCTCAAAAGCTTTCTATTCTTCCTTATCCTATCGAAATATTTTGCTTTTTCTTTATTAGATTTATCAATAGTTTAGCAATTATCAAGTAATTGCTAATAAACTATTGATAAAAATTCTGCATATCCGAAGAATGCTCTAATATCTTTTACTATCTTAAGGATTGGCTAATTGCGTAATGCTTCGATCTTATCTTTCTGCATCTATATATAGCCTAGCTTAATAGTATATTCGAGATAATCAACTTTTTGAATATGAAAGTAATTTTTGATTAATTCTATAAGAAGTTTATTATCTTAAAGCATTTGTAAGATTATCTATATATGCTTCCTATATTTCTTATAATCCTTAGAATAAATGAGTATATTATCGAGATAAGCAATAATGAAAATATTAAAGTATTTATATAGAATATAATTAGTTATTTCTTAGAAAGATACAAATGCATTGATTAATCCAAAAAGTATAATCTAGTATTCGAAATGTTTATAGCGAGTCTTGAAAGCTATCTTCCATTCTTCTCTTTCCTTAATGCATATATAATAGTAATCTTTTTTAAGATTGAATACTATAAACTATTATATACTATATAATCAATCTTTGAGCTTCTTAATAAGCAATAAAAAGTATCGATTTTTAATAATAATATTATTAAGCTATCTATAATCTACGCAAAATCTAAGTTTGCTGTTTTTCTTAGATATAAATATTATAGAATATCCTATTAGGAATTATAATAGTCTGATATATTCTTGCTTGAGATTTTTATCTAAATACTCTCTAAGTATTTCGAATTCTGCTTTATTCAGGCTATAAATTGGCTTAAATCCTGGTTTAATCCCTTCCTTTAGAAGGATCTTGTAGTCGAATAGTCTATATTTTGAAAATCCATTTTTGAACTTTCTCAAGAATAATTCTATAAATTCTTAGTATTTTCTTGGAATTCTCTTGAATATTGGTATAGGTTTTTCTTCAATTTCTGCTATTTAGAGAAATAGGAGATATTATTAAGTATTCTTTTTCTTATTTTAGAATGCTTTCGAGCAGCTTCCCTATAGGCTATTGGTCATACCGAGCTTTAATTATCTCTTTTCTCTTATTAAGCAATCCAAATCGATATTTATAATCTATTATAGCCTATTAATTCCTTTTCTTAGAGAACTAATCTCTTTATAGTTCCAAAATCTATACTTATCGCTTTATAATATGCTTTTTCTTTATATCCAGCTGCTATCTATTATAGTATATGATTTATTTTCAATTTTTTTTCGTAGATTTGAAGATTCTATAATCCTTCTCTATAAGCTATTAGTCTTTGCTGATTTGAAGATATATATAGATCTATTTGAATGCCTTTTTTTTAGATTATACTTAATAACTAAATCCTGCCCTTCGCCTTTAATTGCAATTGTTTTTTTGGGTATAGCTTATTCTTAAGAGATCTAGCTAATAGTCCAATCGATTTAAGAATTATACTTTTTAAGCTAAAGAAATCTTAAAATTAGCGCATATTATACTATATCTATAATATCAAAAATAATATATATTATAAAGCTTTGGATAAATACTAGTAGATAATCAGTCTCTATATTTATAATACTCTAATTATATAAGATAAGTTTTCCTTCTATAGTGCTAAAAATGTAAGATTCTTTCTTATACTGCTATAATATCTATATTATATTGACTATTTATAATAAAATATAGTTTTCTTAAGCGCTATTATCCAATAATGCGCAATATCTTTATCTATTAATAATTGTATTAAATATAATATATATATAATCCTTCTTGACTATTATATATAGAAATCTTACTAATCTAGATTATTTATTATTCTTTACGAGCGATCTTTTTTTTTTTGGGAATTAAATTGCTTATTTTGCGAATCTCTTTGCTTGCTAATAATTATACTAGCGCTTTTTCTTCTAATCTTAATCGCTATACTATATATCTGCTTTCTTTTATTTATAGATCTCGTATACTCTAATAATGCATTGCTACTATTTGATATACTTATTGATATATGCTTCTAGAAAGTCGTTTAGATATCTGATCTATGCATATCTCTAAATATAGTCGAATTTCTTTATAAATTTGATATTTAATTCTTCAATAATATGAATAATCTTATTCTATTCCCTAATTAGGAAGCATTTATTCTCTATTTTCTCTATAAAGTATATCTTATAGCTATAATATATATAAGAGATTTATGCAATCTTATAATGCTTTCTATAATAATAGGCGATCTTAAAGTCTTTATGCTTAAAAGCTTCTGCTTTTTAGAAGAATATATAAGTGAAGATCTCTTTGAATTATCATACTCGGATAATATACTTAGTTTATTCCTATCTCAAATTTTATATTAATATCTTTTCGTATGCTATTTGCTTTTAGCTAATATCCTCATTTTCTATTTTGGGAGTCTCTAGTCATAGTAGCTTATTTGGCTGCCTATTTGATAGATCTTCTTGCCCGAGTATTTCTGATACTATGCTTTCCGAATCTGATTTTTTGATAAAAAGTTGCATCTAATATCCTAAAGGAAACTTTCCTTTATTCTTTTCCGTTATTTAGATTTTTTCTAACTGATTATCTACTACTTGATTATTTATCAGATTAGACGAACAATCTGAATCGCTATTCTATAGAATTATATTATAGAGTAGACTATATTGTCTTATAGCAAGTTGCTTTTTTCTTTTTAAGCTTTCTAAGAAACTATTCTAAGCTTTCCTTTTCTGCAAGATGCAGTAAGCATTTATTATTATAACAGAATATCTAATTAAGATATTTATAGGCAATAGGGTTTGTTGCTTGCTCAAGTAGATAATTGTTGCTTAGCTGATTAGATTCCTATTATTCTATAATATTTGCCTATTATTCTTCCTAGATAGGTTGCTATCTAAATTTCTTAGATTGCCTATAATTGCGTGCGAAGTATTCTAGTTTCTTATAATTGAAGCATCCTCTATTGCTTTTGCGAATATTGCGATTTATAGTATCGAATTCTATAGATCCAGTATAAATACTGCTATTTTGGGAAATATTATATTGCTTCTTCTAATATTGGAATTTCTTGCTCAAATTGGCTTGGATTCTCCAAATCTAGCCTTCTCTTTTCTTAGATTTCTCTATCTATTATTTATATAGGCGGTTATCAATGCGGATTGCCTGATTCGAAAACATTGCGAAGTCTTCCAGCTAATCCTATTTGGAGATTTTATTTTTGATTTTATCTTTGAATCTCTTATAATAGTATTCTATAAAGTTTTTATCTTCCTATAGGAGCTATACTAAAAGCTATTTAAATCTAATTATATAGGCTGAGGCTGATTTATTCTGTTTTAGATCTATAAATTGTTAAGCTATAATGCATTCTTTATTTAGATTATTGAAAGTTTCCTTAAAAGCTTTCTTAAAACTTGCGAAAGAATCAAATATATTCTTAATATTCTAGTTGCGTATATTAAGATTGTTCTAATGCTCCAAATAGTTGCGCAGAGAAGATTCGTACTAAATAAGGGTATCTTTTTCGAAGCGAGTTCCAGTAAGAATGACTTTTTCATGCTCAGAAGTGAATTGGGCAGTATAGTATAGGAAGTACGCTTTGCAATAGGTAAGGAATCTGTAAAGTATCTTCTGCGCTCCATTATATATAATTGGCTTATTTATCTTATATGCCTTATTCATTATAATAGGAACCGGATTATTATTCTATTATTATAGAGTACAAATTTGCTTCTGAAGATTAGTAATAGCGTTGATTATCTATTTATGTATAAGCTTGTAAGTAAATAAAATGGGCGTTTGAGAAGCTATCGTATTCTGTATTGCTTAAGAGGATAATATTGAACTTTTCTTAAATAAGAATTATCAAAATATAATAAGCATTATAGTAATCCGAAAATCCCTAAGTACTAATTGGGTTTATATTAGCAAGAAAGATATCAAAAGTATTAAGTTTTTGAATACGAAACTATACAAATCCTAATAAGCAATGCAAGTATTCACTGCCTTTGGGGGCTATTCAATATATAAGACTGAATATTTAGATTAATAATTGAAGAGCTATATATTAAATCTATCTACTAGTAATAAGTGTGTTCTTATATATTTAGCTCTTTAGTCTTAGACTGATAAAGTCGAAGCTGATTGCTTCGGTCCGAGGTAGCATCGACGGGATCGACGACGGTCCTGTCGGTCCAAACCCTAACCCTTGCTTACGTAATCCTGTATGTCCATTTCTGCACTAGAGTGTTGGACTCTCGGCTCCTGAAGGTCCGTTCCGAGTAGCCTGAGTGCTGTGCCATTTCCCTGTCGTGACCTGCATGTTGGATGGGTCATAACACTCTGCAATATATTACTAGTAGTAAAGCTATTATTTATAATATAAGTAATACTTAGATTGATAACTGAAAAGCTATATATTAAATCTATTTAATAGTAATAAATATATTCTTATATATAAAGTAAGCTTTGCATTGAGTAATAAAAGATTAGAGAAAGCTTTTATTGCTTTTGAATAGAATAAGCTTATTTATCTTATAAGCTTTAATAGCATTGGAAGCTTCTAATTGCGCAATACAGTTTTGGAGAGCTATAATAATATTAGCCGAGTTCTGAATAAGAATGCTAATAATAGAGGAAGATAATCCATTGCGAGAAGCTATTGTATTTCCGATATTATTCTAGAAAGAATATATTAAATCATTCTTGAATAAAAATTGTTAAAATATAATAAGTATTGCTATAGCTTAAGCATCTAATAAGTATATAAAGAGTTTATACTAGCAAGAGCGATATCGAAATATAATTCAAAATAAATATCGGAAACGTTTGAATATTATTGCAATATATTATTAGTAATAAAGCTATTATTTGTAATAGAAATAATATTTAGATTGATAACTAAAAAGCTATATACTGAATCTATTTATTAATAATAATCGTATTCTTATATATCTAGCTTTTCAGTTCTGCCTATGATGTTTATGTTCCGATTATTGCTAAGCAAGTTTCTGAATCGTTCGCTTAGCGATTGATTCTTTATAGGCGGCGGGTTCTGAATCCTAATCCTTGCTTATGTAATCCTGCATTCTCATTTCTGCATTAGAGTATTGGACTCTCGGCTTCTGAAGGTCCGTTTCGGGTAGCCTGAGTGCTATATCATTTCCCTATCGTAATCTGCATGTTGGATGAATTATAACACAATCAATCGATTGACGGCTCAGTTTTTCGACTGACAGCCCAGTTTTTCGATTGACGGCCCAGTTTTTCGATTGACAATGGCCAATAGATCGATTGATGCTGCCATTAGCGTCTAATCCTGGTCAACTGACGCCAGCTCCGCTATTAATGCTTTTTTATCCGCCATTGATTGAATGCAGCTATCTCTGCCAATTCGATTAACGCTAAGCTATCTTTTCATTAGTCTCGAGCTGCGGGTAATTGTGGATATATCAATGCATTGATTTTGTTTATTACATACGTATTAGGCTAGATAGATAAATCGCTTCATTTTCGAGAATTTCTTTCGATTTATTATAAAGAAAAAAATTCAATCTAGCTAGCTTCTTCTTTCTAAACTCTATTATAACACGCTCAAGAAAAAAAGATACGTTTAAAGAAGCTGCATATAATTTGAATGCATTAATATAACAAGCTTTTATAGCCAAATTGCTGCTAATCTAATCAATTCTGTCAAATTAATAAGCTTTGCTTACTTTATTTATTCAAAAACATCTAAAAAATCGCTACTGGTTTTATTGTCTTTATATATAAGCTATTAAGAGATGGGAAAGAAGCTGAAAACGGAATCTATATCGCTTTATTGAATACTTCTTTCTTTATATTTTTTTTCTTTATTCTAGCCAGTGTTGTGATAGCCAGTGGAGTGGACCTCAGGACATGGAATGTAGGTAGGTCCTGAGGTTGTTCAGATATAAGAGTGCAGCCCCTATTCATTTTTTTTCTACGCTTAGACAGAAATAATAAGCAATCTTCCCTTCTTTTTCTCAATTTGAGCCCTCTAGACAGATCTAAAGCAGGCTTTTCACTCTGATCTTATGCATATATAGCCTTTATTTGTTATCGTCTTTATAATCGATTCAGCATGCTTAAATTGCATAAGCCCTTGCCTATTGCTTTGATATTCGTCTTTTCATACGATAGCGCTCGAAATTCTGATTTAATAGTACAGTGAGTATAAATTTAGCTATTTAAGCTAATAGTTTAAAGCTATCTTTATTATAGCTTATGAGAGCTAGTAATAGTAGTGAACCAGAACCTCGGGCGCCGTCGCACGAAAGGACGAACGTCAAGGCAATGGGCAAGGGCTCGTGCAACCCAAGCGTGCTGAATCGGTCACAAGGACGACAACAAACGAAGGCCACACGTGCACAAGGTCAGGGTGAAAAGCCTGCCTTAGACCTGTCCAGAGGGCTCAAATTGAGAAAAAGAAGGGAAGATTGCTTGTTATTTTTTTCTCTAAGCGTAGAAAAAAAATGAACGGGGCTGCACTCTTATATCTGAACGACCTCAGGACCCACCTACATTCCATGTCCTGAGGTCCACTCCACTGGCCACCACAACAGTAGCAAGTTATATTCTATAAATAAATATACTTTTTTCCTTAATATTCTTTTCTTTTAATTATTTTATTTGAATATTAATATTCGATAAACTGCATATTATGCTTAGACTCTAGATTATGCCTGAAGCTTTTCGAAAAGAGGCAAAGGCTGGATAGAGAAAAGATAGTATAAATTTTGATCAGCAAGCAATAAACGAATTATTGAATCTGCATACTAATATTATAAAAAAACGAATTCCTTTTTCTATAATTTCTTATTATTCTTATATAAAATCCTGCATATTTTAGACTTATATATACTAATATAAATATGATTTTAATAAGAATAGATTTTTAATTAGAATAATAAATATTATACTTTTATTGAATAATATTCTATAATAAGAAGCGAGATAGATAGTCAAGCTTCTAATTCGAATAATGCAATTTATTAGAATATATATAGCTAAATTATTTATTTGAATTAAAGATTTATTAATTATAATATTATAAAGAAGAAAAATAAGAAATATTAGAAATAAAAAGAGATTCAAATATATAGCAAATAGAAATAAAGATATATAATAATTAGGCTGAAATCCGAATTATGCGAGATGCTTTATACTTATTTAGCAAAAATAATATTAGTTAATATAATAATTAATAAAAACAATTTCTATTAAGCGCAAAATAGCTTATTCATTTGCTTACTATCTGCTTTTAATATCTTACTATTTATATACTAGTTTGCTTATTAATCTTTAATATTAATACTTTTTGCTTTACTAAACTAATCTTCTAATTAGATTAGAGAATATTGCTATTATAGTACTGCTTGATTAGAGTTTATAATATAAATTAATAAAGAATTAATTTAGGCATTATTAATAGAAAGAAAGAATAGCCTTAATCTTAGAAAGCTTAATTAAAGATATTTTTGATTCTTTAAAGCTTTTTTTAGCAGCTGATATAAATCGAATTTCAGATTTCTATCTTATAATAAGCTAATAGAAGCAAATCTTACTCTATTCTCTTAAATCGAAGTTTCTTTTTAGCTTAAGCACTTTAATTAATAATATAAGATTAAAAGCATTAGAAATAATAAAGCTTTCAATTTTATAAGAGATTATTATATAAATTCGATTATAATAAATAAAATAGAGCGCTATATTATAAATGCTAATATTTGAAAAAATCAGAAAAACTAATTATTTATTACTTATCAATCTTAAGATTATTTTTAAGCTTATATACTAAAATAAGAATACTTTAATATTTTGAATAATTGTTTTATTATAGATATTGCTAGTCTATAATTATTTATTATCGATTATAATAATGCTTTAATTTATTTTAGGATTCGGGAAAACTAGCTTATTGCTAAAACTTAAATAAAACTTTTTCAATATAAATAAAGTATTTTAGAATTAATTATAGTATTATTGCTGAGAATATTATTAATAAGATATAGCCTTTTTTTATAAAAAAGTTTCTCTTAATTTATAAAGAGATATTTTAAGAGAAAATTTAAAATTAATTTGTATATAAAGCTATTAATCTCAAATTTAATTAGCTAATTTAATTTCAATCTCTATTATAGCTAATATTTGAATAGATTATATTTATTTTTATATTTCGACTAATATATATAGCTTCTAATTAAAATATAGATTAAGAATAGCAATTTATAAATCTTTTGCATTATCAATTTTTTTAAGAAATAGCTATATTAGCTAAATAGATTCTGAAATATAAGAGTATTTAGAAGAGTAATTAAGACTTAGCGGATTTGGCTTTCAAAATAGAATAGCTTCGGATTAATCAGATTGCTATAGCTTAATCTCTGAAGAAATAAGGAGAAAATCTTAAGCAGATTTATAGAATTTTCTATAAATAGACAAAAGCTTTTCAAATTATCTCTTAATAGCTAAGCTATCTAAAGATAATTATTTCTTAGAAGCTAGTATAAAGCAAAATTAATTTTTTCTAAGCGAGTATTATCTATATAAGCCTTAAGGAGAAAAGTAAGATTTATATAGAGATATAGCAAATAGAGATTAATAATATTCTTAAGAAAGATAGAATTATTAGAAGATACTATAAATGCGATTCTAAATCTTATAATACTTATAAGTATATCGAGCTTAATATTCTTATAAATAATAGTATTTATTATACCTTAGCTTTATCTAAATCTGAATAGCATTTTAGCAATCGGATAGAATTTCTTAACTCGAAATCTATATTAATATTATATAGATAGATTATATTTGCTAGAAATAATTCTAATATAGGCATCTTTTGCTTAATTTTTGGTATTTATGAGAAATATTGAAAAAAAAGCTTCAATAAACTATAAATTGCTTAATATATTAGCTTAGTTAAGAAAGATAAAAAATAGTAAAGCAATATAAAGCTAGCTAAGAATAAGATTTTATAGAAAGAGATAGATTCTATTCCAAAATATATAAGCTAATATTAGATTAATAATATTAAATTTCTTAATATTAATAAAGAAATTGAGATTAGCAATATTTATCTTACTTTTTATAAAGCTTAATTATATCTCTTAAAACTCTTATCTAATATGAATTTTGTTAATATTAGGCTTATTTAAGGCTAAATTAATATTAATAAAGCTAAAAAGCGCAGAATTGATAAGATAGCTTAAGATTCTAGTAAAATCGATAGAGAAAGAGATATAATAAATATTAAAATCCCAAATTAGTTAATAATTAAGAAGCTGCTTAATATTAGGAAGCTATCTAATGCTGGATAAGCAAAGCTTATTGCTTAGGCTATCTATAATAAATTTTTGAACTAATTTCTGAACTATCTTCTCAAAATTTCCAGGAGAGAAATAATTATTATAATACCTAGATAGAAAGCTTAATTAATTTATAATCTTTAAAGAATCAATTTAGAAGCTTAAGAGATTATTAATTTTGATAAGAATCTAAGTGCAGACTTATATAGATTATCGAATATTAGTTTAATATCTATTCCTCAAAAAAAGCTTCAGATTTTGATGCACACCTATTTAACTGTGTTTGCCGTACTATTCTGCCAGTCAAGGCACGTATATTCTTTTGCATAGTATAGTGGTCTAGTGCATCAATTGGTAGCTACGATGGGTCTGTGCAAAAGAAATGCGGAGGTTTGCTATTCGAACCTGGCTTACTCAGCTTTTCGAGGTCCCGGGATTGAACCCCCTTGACTACAGGGATACGCCGGCGAGACGTGGTAGCGGCAGGCTTGGGAACCCTGACCCCACCCGACGTAGGTCCTTGGAGAGACCAATAGGAAGAAAGCTTGCGATCGGACCCTTCCTTCGAGTTGAGAGCGCAAGGCCCTTGCGAGGATGCAAGCTTCTCTTCTGTGCGGCGGCAATTGATGCACACCTATTTAACTGTGTTTGCCATACTATTCTGCCAGTCAAGGCACGCATATTCTTTTGCATAGTATAGTGGTCCAGTGCATCAGATTTCGACTTTATTCCAATTTTCTAATATAATTGATAATCAGATTATTAATAATCATAATATTTCTGAATATTTTATAAAGTTTGCAAAGCTTCTAATTATTTAAGATATAAGCTTTTTAGCTAAAAAAGAGAGTATAATGCTTTCGATTAATATAATAAGAGTATTCAATAAATATACGAATTTTCCAATTATATTTTCAATAGCTATATTAAATAGCTTTTATAATTAGAATATTACTCTAATATTCTATCTTATTCTTTATTTTGATAGTAGAAAGTATATATTTATTTAAGCTATACTGGATTTAGAAGCTAAAATAAGTCTGATTTCTTTAATACTTTGCATTAAGCTTAAGCTGCTTTATATATCTACTATCAATATTATATTCAGAATCTATAATAGATCTAATATAGTATTAATTGAAGTATTTAAGATTAAAATATTCTATAGAGATTTCTCTAAATAAATTATTTTCTATATTATAGATAATAGAATAATAATGCTGAATTATTTTATATTATTGGGAATGCTATTTATTATATAGATTAAACTTTTATTCGATTATATATATTTTGGATTTCTTTATACGAATTTCGCTTTCGGAAAGATTTATTTTATTACTATAGTTAATAGCAAGAAGAGTCTCGAAGAAAAAGAAGCTTATATATCAAAAAACTAAATACTGATAGCTATTTTAAGAGATGCAAAGCTATTAATAGCAAAGATATCCCTTTCTAAGTATATTTCGAATCTAGAGATATACTAATAATATCTATTCCCGAAAACGAAATCGAGACAATAATTAATAATCTATCTATTAAAATAATAGAAAGAGAATTGAAAAAAGAATATTTTCAGATTATAGGAGAGAAAGAATATTGAAGCTTTTATTTATATAGAATATATACTAAACTTTAATTATTTTGCCTAATATAAGAATTTAAGAAAAAGAAGAAGAATATTTTAAGCTTGATTAATATAATATATAAATTAAAAGTAAGAAAGATTAAGCTTATTAATAACTTGCAGCTGGATAAATCTATATTTAAAAGAAAGTTTGAATAAAAGCTATTTAAAATAAAGAAAATAAAGAGAGCTTAGCAATCTATAAAGCTAATCAAATATAATAATTAGATTAAGCTAAAGTTTAGCTTTATTAATCTAGATAATTATTTTATATCTAAATACTAAGCGAATATAAAAAAGAATAATTGCAATAAGCTTAATAATAAGAAGCTTGAGATATTCAAGCATATACTCTGCAATTGTATTAAAGCATTAGCTTAGAATTTTACTAAGATTAGCCAAATTATTAAAAAAATAGCTCTATTGCAAAAGATTAGGATTATTTTATATAAGATTTTCTAAGAAAGATATATTTCTATACTAAATATTTTCTATTAGAAATTGATTAATATTCTAAAATAGTATATTAATAGAAAGATTATTAAAAAGAATTATATATCTTATTATAATAATTAGTTTTTTATTAAAAAAAAGAATAATAAGCTATATTTGATTAATAATGCTTAGAAATATAATAAGTATATATTCAAAAATGCTTTTATACTATTAGTATTAGATGAATTCTTAAAAGACTTTGCTATATATAAAGTATTATTATTATTAAATTTCTTCTCTAAATATAATCAAATTCTATTATATCCTAATAGCAAAGATATAATTACTTTCTTAATACTTTTAAGCTTATTTAGAATATATATTCTGCTGCAAAAAGCAATTAATTTGATAGCTTAATTTATAAAGATTATAATCAGACTTTTATATAATCTTATTCTTTATATATATTAACTATTTTTTAATAATATTTCGGTTCAAAGCTTAGTAATAATCTATAATAACGAGATATTTCCTAATATTTCAAATATCTATTATTTTATTGCTAAATATATTGCTAATCTAGATAAGATCTTAGTGAATATTGAGCTTGCTAATACTATTATCTTTATTTTCAAATCTAAATAGTATTAGATAAAAGTTAATATAATTAGATATATTATTAATTCTAATAGAAGATAGCTTTAGGATAGGAAGATTATAAAGCTTTAAGCTTAGATAATATATAAAGATATTAAAAATATTTGCTTCTTTTTTAATTTGATTATATATTATGCAGTATAGATTTGGAATTTTGCTATTATTATATAATTATTTTATGATTTTTTAAAGAAAAGCGCATTATAATTATAGAAAGACAAATATAAGAAAGCAATTCGAATCTTTATTCAAGCTCTTATTACTAAGCTTATTATTATTATTATCGATTATAGCTTAATTGCTAGCAAGATTATATTTATAATTGATATAAATCTTTTTAATTAGAATGCAATTCTAATGCAGATTATCAAAAGATATAGAAAGCCTGCTCGCTTTATTAATAAAATCTGAATAATTGCTGCGCAAAAGTATAATATTACTAAAAAAGAATGCTAAGCTATCTTATTTATTTTGCGATCTTTCTGCTAATATCTTTATAAATATTATTTCATTTTGGAAATCAATGCTTATATATTAATTGATTAACTTAATAATAGAATAAATAATATATTAAATGCTTTAGTAAATAAATAGATTGCAATTATTAAGATATTCGATTTTGTTATAAAATATATACTTAGATCGAAAAATCTAATAGCTAATGCATTTTCAAGATTATTATATTTAATCTTATTATAAGAAGATAAAAGTAGTAATATCGAGGCATAATGCGATATTTAATTCAATAGTATAAAAGCTGCTAAGATAGAATTAGTATTATTATTAAATTCTAATCTTTATTGGATCCAATAGTCAATCTAATATGCTAAGTTTTTATGCAAAAGTATAATATTAGCAAAGCTTTCTTAATATTAGTAAAAAGGCTTTATAGCTAAGATATTGAATTACTAAGTAATTAATTAGGCTTTATAATATAAAGCTGAAAGCAAATATTTATAGCAAAGAATAGTGATGCACTGGACCACTATACTATGCAAAAGAGTATGCGTGCCTTGACTGGCAGAATAGTACGGCAAACACAGTTAAATAGGTGTGCATCAAATAGTAGATAATCCTGATCTTTAATATTGTATTTTGAGAGAATATTATATTAAGTTTAGTTATTGAGATTAGGATTTAATAATTGCTTAGATTAAGCAATTATATTTCTAGAAAAAAGCTATAGATAAATATTTCTAATATTATAGCAGAATATGAAAAGTATACTAAATTTGATTCCAAAATATAGAAAGAAGGAATTATTCTTTCTATACTAAGTCAATTTTTATAAGAGTTAGTATTGATATTTAATATATAGCTAAGAATAGCAGATTCAGATATTTTGCTAAAGCTTGATATAATCTGATAGAATATATTATTGTAAGATTGCTTAAGAAAGTTATAGCTAAGGTAATGCAGAAATTTATTCTGGAAAAGATTATTCTTATTTTTGGCTACTTTCTTAAAATTATTATAGATAGAGAGCTTGAAAATAAAACTAAAATAGCGAGATTTATTAAAACTTTGGAGATTTTGCTTATTTAAGTCTTTAGCTATAATTTTTATATCTAAAGCTAAATAGAAATAGGATATTTTTCGATTGCTAATACATTCGCTAAGCTTGCGAATATATAATTGCAATAATAGAGATAATATCTGAGAATTGCTTTTTTGCAGAAAGGATATCTATCTGATAGTTTTATAGATATAGCTTCTTTTATTTAGTATTCGGCTAGAAGCTTCTTATTCTAATTGAGATAGAAATTCCAATATAGAGAGTTTTTGCCTAATTTGTAGATTAATTGCCTTAAGAAGTATTCGAGATATATCTTTATATAATTGCTACTAAGCAGAAAGATATACTGTATATAATTGAAGCTATGCAAGTATATTAAGAGAAAATAGTAAAAAAGGCATAGATATATAGCTTGATAAGAAAAGCATGATTTTGCTTGAGAGATTTAGTCTTTATTTATAACTATATTAGGAAAATGAGCTATTTATGCAATACAAAGATTTTATATAAATGGAAAAAACTATTGTTGTGGTGGCTAGTAGAGTGGACCTCAGGATATAGAATATAGATAGGTTCTGAGGTCGTTCAGATATAAGAGTGCAGCCTCTGTTTATTTTTTTCTATGCTTAGAGAGAAAATAATAAAAAATCTTCCCTTCTTTTCTCAATTTGAGCCTTCTGGACAAATCTAAAGCAAGCTTTTCACTCTAACCTTATATATATATAGCCTTCGTTTGTTATCATCCTTATGATTAATTTAATATGCTTGGGTTGCATAAGCTCTTGCCTATTGCTTTGATATTCGTCCTTTCGTACAATAGCGCTCGAGATTCTAATTCAATAGTATAGTAAATATAGATTTAGCTATTCAAGCTGGTAATTCAAAGCTATCTTTGTTATAGCTTATGAAAGCTAATAATAGCAGCAAATTATATTTTATAGACAAGCATACTTCTTTCCTTAATATCTTTTTTCTCTTAATTATTTTGTTTGAATATTAATATTCAATAAGCTGCATATCATATCTAGACTCTGGATTATATCTAAAGCTTCTCGAAAGAAAGCAAAAGCTAGATAGAGAGAGAGTAATATGAGTTCCAGTCGGCAAGCAATAAACGAATTATCGAATCCGCATACCAATATTATAAAGAAACGAATTCCTTTTTCTGCAATTCCTTATCATTTTTATATAAAATCCTGCATATCTTAAGCCTATATATGCTAATATAGACACAATTTTAATAAAAATGGATTTTTAACTAGAATAATAAGTATTATACTTTTATTAAATAATATTTTGCAGTAAGAAGCAAGATAGGCAATTAAGCTTCTGATCTAAATAATGCAATTTATTAGAATATATATAGCCAAATTATTTATTTGAATTAGAGATTTATTAACTGCAGGGTTAGGGTCAGGGTCAGGGTCAGGGTCAGGGTCAGGGTCAGGGTCAGGGTCAGGGTTAGGGTCAGGGTCAGGGTTAGGGTCAGGGTTAGGGTCAGGGTCAGGGTTAGGGTCAGGGTCAGGGTTGACCTAACCTGACCTAGCCTGACTGTTGACTGATTTAACCCCCTGGCCTGACCTGACCTACGCTGACCTAACCTGACCA